>JAUCMX010000016.1:11206269-11508769 GCA_033459395.1 Hemibagrus guttatus | reverse complement strand
TTGTGGTTCTTATGGCCAGAATGATAAACTAAGTAAATCACTGCTATTGCCATTATTTTTATGTGATAAATGTATTTTAGTATACATTTTTGTCATTATTACTGTTAATAATTGTTTTAATTAACTCTACAGTTTGGTTACTCCTGCCCTGGTGTTTATTATACTTTCCATGTGTTAACAGTAGACCATAATTTAAAGCTGCCTGTGAAAGAAACACTTCCTGATCCAAAATGTGGTCTGCTTCATAATGAGGATGATCAGGGGAGGCTTTTACATCATGAAATTCAAGTGAATCACAGTATTAGATTCCCAGGTAAGTTCCATGAGTAAGTTCTATGTGAACACGAATGACAATACCTGTTCAAAACTATTTTTGTACTCAACATGCATTATGTGTTACTGTGGTGGTTATAAAGCTCTGTACTCAAGAGGGTGATAAAGCTTTTTGAAATATTTAAAACATTTGTAAATGTTTCAGCATTACCTAATCATGAAATTTAGAGTTGGTAGTGCAGTACTACTTAAAATCAAGGATCAATCCAAGCATTATTTTTGTCAGAACTAAAACATACAATTTCTTGTCAGAGGTTTTGAATTTCAATTGACTTTCATATCCATCAGAGTGTGGAGCCAATGACGTATCATGTAAACACTCACTGTCCACTTTGGGCACACCTGCACATTCATGCATTTATTTAATCATCCAATCATGTGGCAGTAGTGCCACTTTGTACCACATCAAAAAAAAAGAAGAGAAAAAACAAGTGGAGATTTCTAAGGTACTAAAGATTGTAGTAGTTACTTACTGACTATGTGCAATGTTACTTAAAAAAATAATTGGGCCCACGCCCTTATTTAAGGTGGCTTTGCTATTTTAATGCCTTCCACCAGAGTGAGGAGTCTCTTATACTTATTGTCTAAATGTGTGGTGGATGAGTATCACTGTTACCTATGTTGTAAACGTTGTCACTCTGTTATAATAAAGCACTTAATCGTTTATTAAAACTCTTACGGTGATAAACTGTCATTTCATTTTCATTACTATACTATAGTAATGCTATATATACTATATTTCATTACTATACTTTCCATGTGTTAACAGTAGACCATAATTTAAAGCTGCCTGTGAAAGAAACACTTCCTGATCCAAAATGTGGCTAATTAATAGCTTTTTATTAATATGTATGTTGTGTATAACTAATATATGTAAGCCACATATTTTGTAGTTTGTTGACTTTAAAAAAAAATTGCAAGATTTTTACACATCTTGGAAAAAACATTTCTCCAGACTTACCCCTCAGTAAAACCACACATTGTGTGCACTGAAATGAAATGTACAGGAACAAATGTTTTACTAGTAAAGCAGACGATGATGAACAAACCCGCTCTACAAATGACTCATCAAACTGCTGCTCTGCCAAGTGACTGGCCTCTGCCTTTTGCTGACTATAGCACTCCATGCTGAGGCAATGACACATGAAATCTGCTTTGCATAGGTCAAAGTATATGCATTCAAGTAGACATGTAGGGCTTGTTTTGGCCTGTAATGTTTACACCTGTGCAATTTTTACTTTAAGTGTTTGACTTTAGAAATTCTATTATTCAGTTATTCATTCATTTGTCTGTAGTAACCACTTTATCCTGGCCAGTGCAGGCAGTGACACCACTCCATTGCAGAGCACCACAAACACACACCGCACACCGACTCTTATACACAATTTAGCATAGATACGGTGTGAATGTTTTTGTCACTGCTTTATAAATGAAACTGAAACTTTGTACTTGTGTAAGATAGCTACATATTTGTCTTGAAAATATTATTCATTCATGGGGGTTATTTAACTGGTCATTGAATATACTGTTTTGTTTTTGTCAGTGGTTCAAATGGTACAGATATATTTATTGATTTAACCCACACACTGTACAAAAATTAAGCTGGAATCAGTAATACAGTGCTGTTTTTAGGAGAAATGTGATTATTGCTGAGTGCTTTATCCAAATTAATGCCAATAAATGTCCTTATTTGCCACTACAGATGCCTTAGCAAGTTGCCTTACGCGATGTCTCAATGCTACATGCAAGGCTTTCTGGTGCTGCTGCAGGCACTGCTCAGGTTTGTCCACAAGAAATCCCTACATTGTTTTTTAAAAGACTTATACAATTATATATTATTACTGTTATATGTCTTATAAAAATGTAAGTACTAGGTAAGTGCTTGGTGAAGAGAGTTCTGTTAAAAGTATCTCTGCTTGTTTAACAGACCATGATGTGCCATTGTCAGAGGAAGAAACAGAGCCGGAGCCCGGGATTCTAAATAAAGATGATGAGGAATGAATTTGCACCACGACCAACAGTGCAGCTATAGGCCTGTCACAGCTACTGTCCTAAATGCAATTATGCATATAAGAGATCTTTTATGTGTGTATATATATATATATATATATAATATATATATATATATATATATATATATATATATATATATAAATCTACATTTTTTTTGTGCATATATGTAATAATTAAATATAACTTTTAAATAAGTGTCCATTACTGTCTTTTTGTAATATTTTTTACAAAATCTCTTTATTAGGCATCACCTGCCAAAATATTCTAACCTCTGTTTACCGTGTTTTTTTTTTCGGTAGTTTTCAGTAAATTTTAAATTATCCTAACCTTTTATGCATCAATTATATAAAATGTTTTTTATTACGTTAAATATTATTCAGGGCAAATAATTATTGACTATTTTTATGAAAAGTTATATGAAAAGTGCCGGTCAAAAATGCAGCAGTTATTTGAATGAACCAGTAAATGCTACAGTTTTCTGGTTATAAAAAAAAAAAAAGAATAAAAAAATTAAAAAAATGATTATGATACGGGGGCCAATGATGCCTGAGATAGTCACAGGCTCCCCGTGACCCGAGAATAGATCAGATAAGCTGTAGACAATGAATGAATGATTTGCAAGTCTGGATTATTATGATACAATTTACTACTAAAAAATAATTGCAAGGAATTGCATTGTGGTGAAAATGTTATTGCGTTGCGGACACAGCTGCATGGGACATGGTTTGATCCTGAGTTTAGATTACTCTGTGGAGTTTCTCACAATCTCACCTCCTGGTTATCTTTTCCTACAAAATATGTCCTGGTATAAATGTTTAAATGGTTCCCTGGAACGAGATGATTAACAAATGCAGAAGCTTGGACTTGGAGTCCCTGTGAAGCATCACTGGAGTCCGTAGTATTACAAGAGCATTGTTTGGCTGAATCTGCTTCAGTGATAAAGTGAGTCAGCAACCATTTCACCCTAGTTTGCTGTAATGCATTAGTTTCTTAATGATATACAAATACCTTACAGTAACACGTCCGAGGTTTGGGCAGTTAATGGGAAATCCCCGAGGTAGGCGTGGAACAACGGCAAAGTGTGCAAACTTCAAAGACGGGTCTGAGTTTCATGTTTTAAACACTTTCTCTCTCCTTTTTATTCTCGCCATGGGTCACACAATATGTCCTGCTTCATTCACTAACACTCGAGCACACCTCACCCTCACAAATAAATAAATAAATACTCATCTAAAAATATGTTTATGTAACCTGATAAAAGATCTCAATAAATAAAAATGCCGGAACATGTGAGAGTAATGGGTGACATCTGAAGTCTTTTCGCATAGCTAAAACAATTTCACAAGTTTCACAAGCAACTTTTCAGAAAGGTAGCTCTCCGTCGACAGCAATTCATTTTTTTTTTTGCATTTGGTGATTAATAACTGTAGTATTTGTTAAGACGTGGGGTAATGTTCCTCTGACATGGGTTGCACCCCGGAGTGTGTGGGTCGGGGAGATATAGCGGGGAAAGAGTTGACTTGACGGAGACATGCAGTTGACGAGAATAAAGCAAAAAAGGTTTGTTCGAGAAAATGTTGTACGGGTTTTTATTGTTTACTGAGAAACACGACAATACCCATTATGTGTTACTTATCTTGAGTGCCTTATTATCTAATAATGCTATACAAGCTGGTTGTATGGAAGTATAATAGTGCCAAAATTCCTGAAAGCAAAATAGCATATTGAATCACATAAACTGAATAAAAACTTGTCACAAAAAAGAAGTTTGAATTTTTCTGCTTGCAATTTGATCTGAATGAAAAAAAATCCTTACAGCATTTGCAAAAAAATACAATCTGCATTATTTTTCAACCTCACAAATTCAGGTTGAAAAAATGCGAGCCTTCAAATCCAGGTCTTCACATCCGGGCTATTACAGGAAGAGCAATGGATTGCCGATTTCTCGGGCTGTGTCGCAGTGCACTTTAAAGTGTGCATCCTGCTCCCTGTGCAGGTTACTAAGCGGGGAACCACTTGCCGATTGGAACGCGGCTCTTGTAATTAAACTGCAGCGGAGAAACTGCTCTGAGTAAGATTGCGCAGGGATTGCGGGCTGTGAAGACAATGGAGCAAGGGTTAAGTTAAATTAGTTTTATTAATTAACAGGGCAGTATGAGTTATTTTAGTGCACTGTTAATTTTTTTTTTTTCCTGTAAAATAACTCATACTGCCCTGTTAATTAATAAAACTAATCGGCAAGTGGTTCCCCGCGAAGTAAACTGCACAGGGAGCAGGATGCACACTTTAGGAGATCCATATAGGACCTTAGATTTAAATACTCCGTAATGACCAAAGTATTTGTCTACTCATGCAGCTCTGACGCAATCAAAACCAAATCCTTCAATCAGAATGCTGACCAAGAGATTATTTTTTCATAAATATGAAGAAGTTCCAGCTAAAGAGATTGGGTAATTGTATGCTTATGTATGTGACACAGAGAGACATTATGCGTGAACTTTGGTAGACACACCTGGTTGGTCTGTGCAATTTCATTTAATTTATTTAGTCATTGAGGTTTCTCATTTCAGATGACCAGATAACGGTAATGAGATTTGATCTGTGGTACAAAGACCAACAGTTGTGCTGAGATGTGAACTCAAATCATTCCCATTAAACGCCCTGAATTATGACAAAGAATGTAATTAATCGAAACTTTTAGTTCAAGTTCCTTTCCTAGCCACCTCTAGAGGGAGTCACATATCCATCCATAGTCTTTTTTTTTTTTTTTTTTTTACTGGAAATGCAAGTACTAAATTTGAACACTAGAGTGAGTCATATTTTTCCATAGACGCGGGCTAACCCTTAAATCTCACAATTGGATTTCCTTTGGCTGAAAGAAGGCTTCTCATCCTGTCCTTCCTAGTTACACCTTACCTCAAGTCACTGGCTTCTAGAGTTTGGACCCACCTTGTACGTGCTGTTTTGGATCTCTGTCAGCATAGATTTGTCAATATTTCAATGGCAAATTTGCTTTCTTTTGGATGATCAAGTTGTCATTTGGTGTGTGGTCACACTGTTACCATGAAAACAATCAGCGTAGAGCGTAGACCTCAGAAAGTTAATTTTGCAAACTATTGTTGCAACTTGTGCCCTCAAAAACACCATTTTGTCCTTCAGACAATAGACATTGCAAAACATTGGTGCAAAATCATCCTTAAATGACAGGGTCAGTGCTCTAAATAAGCAGGCTTCAGTATATAACACAAGAGAAATAAGACAGAATGGCAGACACACTACTGTTTTTAGTTCTGGCCCATATCTGTACAATAAACTAGATGTACCAGTTAGCAACTGCTCACTTTAATAGCAGAGTCAATAGCAAAAAAACAACTGTATGTTAAATTACTAACATAATGTGGAAAAGATATCTTATACTTTTACTGAAAAGTAATTTTTTTTTTACACCACATAGTTTGATGTGCTTTAAAGAAGCCCAGTTTAGTAGATGATTCAATTTGAAATAATTTATTTCTCAAATCATATTTAGATCACACAGTTTATTTTGAGATCACTCTGACTTTGTAACTTCATGAATAATACCTCTTATAAAGACACCCACTTACACTGTTAAATACATTTACATTTATGGCGTTTATGACACCCTTATCCAGAGAAATTTACATTTTATCTAATTTTTTATACAACTGACCAACTGGGGGTTAAGGGCCTTGCTCAAGGGCCCAGCAGTGGCAGCTTGGTGTACCTTGGATTCAAACACAATCTTCTGATCAGTATCCCAACACCTTAAGCAGTACGCTACCACGCCATAGGGTAGTATTTAATAAATCTTATATCTATCTATCTATCTATCTATCTATCTATATATATATATATATATATATATATATAATATATATATATATATATATATAGATAGATAGATAGATATAGATATATATCTATATATATATATAGATAGATATAGATATATAGATCACAGAATACACAAACTAACTAGTCAAAATGACTAGTTAGTAATTAGTAATTATAATTAGTTTTTACTGTACAATCAGAATATGACTCAATATTAACCACAAAGCACTGAGTTACTCAGACTGACGAGGCGACTGTCTAATTGCCGTCTTAGTGTGGTTTCTGCAGAAGTGTGCTGCATAAGAGCCACGTTGTGTAACGGGAGCTTCAAGCCGAGAGTAATGCAATGAAAACCTCAGTATTCTATAAATGGTACAGCATAAAGAGACACACCCTTGGTGCACTTCGCCTCCAGATCTCCACTGGAACAGTGCAAGGCTGTATTCCTCATTTACCCTGCAGTGGACCATTACTTTATTTCTGTCTAATTCATAAAGCATCTCGGGGCTAAATGCTTCAGCAGAGCTGGGTGTTGTCCCCAGTGATGGCCTTTTTACCAAATGTAAACATACCATGAAGTTAAAAATAATAGGCTGAAGTGACTGGAATTACATTCCAAGACTATAACAGCATTTAAGACTTTATGAACTAAACCACATAGCAGATGGGAAAGGGACAACAAGAAATCTGTTTATAAAAATGTGCCAGTCTATGCACCATAAAAATCAGCAATATTTATTTCACATGTAAATATTACATAGAATAGAAAAGAATATAAATATACCATACAAACATACCATATCAATAATGCTGATGCAACACTGTTTCTTTGGCAATGAGGAAAAAAATTACCATTGAATGTATCACATGATGCTTGTTAATGCCTGCTCAGAAACAGACAAGACTAGTTGGAAATTGGATCCATGGCTTTGAGCATACTGAATAGAAATACTTTGCTCTGACCAGAACAAATTAATAATAGTACTTGATGCAAGCCAGATATTGTTTACCATATGAACAAAAATATAAAATAATTTTCCATTGATATTACTGTAATATTGCATATATATGTCTTCATATTTAGGATAAATATTTGGGTTTTGTTGATGCTATAACATTGATGCTATAACAAGCAAAGAAACAACAGCATAACATCTGAGCTATAGCCATTTCCAGACAAACCTGAAATGTGTTGCATTTAATGCACACAATAAACTGATGCATACTCAATTCAATTATTGCACCAAGATTGGTTTTAAGTCATTTGGTATGCATATTACCATAGGAGACATGAACCTCATCCACCGGGAGTCCAAAACCCAAAACTGGCTTCATTAAAGTCTTAAGTAAATGTAATTATTTTATTTGTTATGACTTTTCCATTGATTTTCATCCCAGTAAAACCTCTTTTTTTTTTTTTTTTTTACAAAAAAAAAAAAAAAGTCTGAGGGTTTCAGCCAGCAGCTTGTAAAAGAGTAAAAGGTCTGATTTCGAAGGTGAAAGAACCAAAAGTCCAGTAATTTGTCCTGAAAACTCTAGGTTGAAACAGGACAGTTCCCCATTAGTTTAGCATCTGGTGCTGGAGCTCGTGCCACTGCTGCTGGCTTCAATTTTGGCCACTAGCAACCGGAGAGAATCTCCTGATGTCCGGATGATCTCCCTACCACTATGACAGAAAAGAGAGTTGCAGAGGATGAGAGCTACAGACACAACTTTTATAAAATACTTAAACATAACATGTCTGGCTGAAACTACTATTTTATTTCTTAATTTTAATTCGGCAAGGATGAATGGAAGAAATACTGTGTTTTGCTAAAAAGAATAAGCTTTCTGGATTTTTATAGGATTTGTATCTGTTTTAAATGTGTATATGACTGCAAATTTTACAGTGTTATAACAGACATGTAGTGAATTGCAATGTGGGAGTATATTTGTAAGCATGAATAATATTTATGTACATTCTTCCTTAAGTTTAATGATCTAGTTATGTAATGTATTTAAGACTCTTGGCTATAACCAATATCGGCTGATTTAAGTAAGTATGAGCATATACTCACGTCTGGTAGTCCATGCCGACAAGACTGACTCCGTTCACAGCCAGGATACGATCACCAAGCCTGAGTTTCTGACACTGAGCAGCTGGTGAGCCTGGCACTACTGACTTTACGTAGATCCCGTTCATCCCTAGTGGAGATTTCTAGAGATTGACAACACACAGCACAAGCCACAACAATTTAAACAAGAGTCATCTGTTGGTCACATCACTGTCTCCATTATACTGCATGTGTCACTTAATGACTAGATTTCTGGGAAAAGCAGAGGACCACCTCAGGAGCTCAATGTAGCCAACATTACTAAGATTCTTGGCAAGGCCAAAACAAAGCCATTTACCTCCTATTGAGCAATTTCCTCTAAAGCCTGACCCCCACCACACACCTCCATGCCATATTCCTTCATCAGCATTCTCAAACAG
This sequence comes from Hemibagrus guttatus, assembly GCA_033459395.1. Lineage (NCBI taxonomy): Eukaryota > Metazoa > Chordata > Actinopteri > Siluriformes > Bagridae > Hemibagrus > Hemibagrus guttatus. The sequence continues at coordinate 11,500,095 of JAUCMX010000016.1, read as the reverse complement.
ATTGGGTAAGCTAAACATTGCAGCCTTCTGTATCCATACATACGAGACCACTATAGCAGTCTAAGGCAGCCAACAATTATTTTTAGGTACAGCAGCTGCTAAGCAGCCAGGTTTTGGAGCCATTAAAACTAATGTCAGTCATGCACAGAGTTCAAATATAATATAAAAACTCAAGGAGATCTAATGCTTTGTGTCAAAATGATAGCCAGGGGGGTCTCCTCACCCATGTCAGATTACTTGCTCTTCACCTAAAAAAACCCCAAAAACAAACCTGACAGCTTCTCACTGGAGAGCAAAATATTCAGTCATAAAGTGTTTTAGCCAAAGTTTGCTCATGTGAATGTAATCAGATTATAGGATAACAAAACTCCAATGTCCCTCACAGTACCAGCTCATAAAACGATCTTATGACATTAAGATTATCCTGCCAGAACAAACCTATATTTAGAAAGTGAACAAAAAATATCAGCCACAGACCTTGATTTATTGGCATGTTCAAGAGAGAAATAAAATGTAAAAGAGAATTGGTGGCATACAAAAGAATTTATAGTACTTAGACAAACCAATATTATTTTTTTCAGTAAACCAGTGCAGTTCATTTAAAGTGTAAAAAATGACTTAAGTGCAGCTTCAGCATCAGAGTAGGAGTGTTTATACAATTTGCATTTATGAAAAATTAACACTGTCACATACAATTGGCACTTTTTTCCTTATGTCTAGAGAGACAAAGTATTTATTTATTTATTTATGTATGAAGAACTATTTACAATATATTTAAAATCTGCGACTCTAGGTATTCTCTGGTCTGGCTTGTAATGCAACCATTTATAGTTCCTGTTTTTTTAGGATTACTTTTTTTCATTTTAGTTGTCTGTCTTATAGCCTCATTATAGAGCCTTAATGTATCTTTGCTCCTGATCTTCTTAATAAAAACCTATATAGATGCAAATATCATACCTAAAGTTGGCTCTTTGTTAGGTTCATGCAAAAACACACAGCTAGACCAAAAAATATAGACAGATATCCATATTCAGCCAAACATCTAATATGAACCCCCTAATAGGGCATGACTCAATGTGTACAAATCGCTATACTTCTTGACACTGACAGTCAATCCATCAACTTAATTTTCAATATAACAAAAACCTAAAATTAAAGATTAAAAACCAGAGCCTAAACAGCAAACAGTTTGTTGTTGCAGAAGATGTCATAAAGGGTATAAAGTAGAAGACATTTCAAAGGCCAGAGGATGGGGTTTAAAGAAAGACAAAAAAAATTCTCACCAGTCCATCCACCAGTGCTAGGCCAAAGCCATGAGGTCCTCTTGACACTTCTACTGTGAACACCTCATCTTCATCCTCTTCCATTTCTCTCACTCCAACTGCATTTCCTCTGAGACCATTCTCTACACAGAAACACAATCACAAATCTTACAGTTCCTTCATGTGGCTTGGTCTTTTAAGTGGAAATGCGTAGGCTGTAATTTTAATGTATTGATTTAAGTCCTTTGATTAAAAAGGAAGGCCTTTAATTTCTGTCAAGCGACAGCTGAATGGGGCATTTCCATAATCTTCCAGTATTTAAACCATCAATCATATGCTGTATTGAACTAGACATGCAAGAGCATGGGAGCATGGAACTGCTCTTCCTCTGGATGCTTCGCTGTGCTTCTGATGTGCCTCCCCCATCACAACAGCAACAGTAACACCCCCACCTCCTAAAACTGTTCACATCCCGGACCAGGACCCTGAACAATGGCTGTCTCGATTAAGATTCCATCCAGCAACTCGACTGTAAATTCCCATGACGCTTCATCCACTGCTCTTTTCTCTCCTGACATCACCACCTCGCTGTAGATCTTACACCAGATTATAAGATTAACCCTGTTACCATAATAGCTTTAACATGTTAGCAAGGAAATGCACTGCTGCTAAACAGGTGCCTTAGTATGAGGAATCTAATATCAGTCCATAAAGAGCAGTTAATAGATAAAAAAGCAAATGATTTGCACCATATTTATTTAAGGTGAATAGCACAATAAAATAATAAAGGCAGTTAGTACAGATCAAGCTAGATTAGTTTGAACAAGAATAGATCTTTGTGAAAGATTACTGATGCATACTTTCCCCATCAGAGCTTAAAGTTTAAGGTGCCCAAGAGCATGCGTTACAGATTAATCCCCGTTAGTCATGTGCTGAAGAAGCCCAAAATGCTGAAATGTGTGTTGTGAAAAAAGCCTATTCCATGATCTGCTGAAAGTTTTTAGCTTGAGCTCTACTGAAGTGTCATGCATAAAGAAAGAAACAATTCTGTATTATATATTAAATTTAGTGACACTATTAAAAATATAATTAGAAAAAACAGCTGTGCCAGATGTATTTATTCCAGATGCTGTGGAATAGAAAGGTCAGTTCAGGAATTTTTTGTGCAATCTCATCATTAATCCTTCTGTAATGTGACAGAATGCACTGAATCATAGAGGTGGAGGAGATCAACTCATGGTGACAAGAGCTAGCTGGGCTTGTTCCTCATGTTCTTTGCCTTCTCAATAATAACACCTATCAGAGCCAGAGCACACAATACCCTACGTTTGCATCCACCCCACGCATCCCTGCATGACCTCACCAATTCGGCTGCCAAAAACAATAGACCTGGGGAGGAGACGGCCTATCCTTTGAACTTGAAGAACACCCCACAGAGAGAACATGCCCCAAGCTTCATCTTGACAGCAATAGAGGAGAGAGCTGAAAGGAAAGTTTGAGAAATGCTTCTTCAGGTAATTTATATTACTTGTTCACTCAGCAAGGGCCTGAAGTCAAGTCCTTGCTTATGTTTTCCCTCTACAGTAATCCTGCCCTCCAGCTATAGGTCATGGACTTGCAAAATTTCTGCAACTGCTAGTCTCCTAATGCACAGGAATTCTCAAGAGAATTTATAAGAGTGCTGTACATAGAATATGTTGTGTACAGCTACTATGTTTAAAGCATATCAGATAATTGGTTACCTTTGGCATTTTGTGTAGCCTCTGCTTGTAGAGTCGCCTCAAGTTCAGAGAGCTCCAGGCCTTGGGGTGTGTTGGGTGGGGTGAGAAGGCAGGACGGGTCCAAGGCCAGGCTCTTGTGTGAGCGCAGGTCCGTTTCCCCAGGTAGGCTGTCCTGAAGCTCCAGGCTCTTTAGCTTCTGAGACAAGAGTGCTTCACAGGAACCTAGAGCATTTTGGAAGCCCTTGAGCTGAGGAGGTGAGGCAGACAAGCACTGATGCTGCTCTGATATGTAACTGCACTGATTGGTTGGACAGGTGGCTTTGGTGGACCCAAGGCACTCCACTTCTGAGCTGGATGGGGAAGAAACTATTTGTATAACTTCCATCAGGTCGGTGCTTGTGTCCTAAATGAAACAAACAATTGAAAAGCACATTCATTACATTACTACTATAACCAAATTCATGCCTAAACCCAGGCTGAAGTTTATTGAAAGCAAGAAGAGGGAGAATGAGAGGTACCTGAAGTGATAATTGTATCTGGCTGATAGGGAGGCTGTTGATGAAGTCCTGCAGGCTCTTAAGGTGGGACAAGAAAGCAGGCTCTGTAATGGGCTTCCCCAGATCCAAGTGAAAGGTGTTGTTTGGCAAGATAAGTGGAGGATGATTGTCAAAACTCTCCAGAATTTCAGCTAGTAAAGAGGATTATAATCAATTAATGACCAAGTTAAGGGCTGGCAATAGTCAATATTTATTTATTTGCTTGTTTTTTTGTTTGCAATCAGCTTACACAAACACACACATACACATATCTACATATATAAACGTATAAACATTCACATATATATCAGATATTTAAAACAAGCTGTATGTATAATTATGGGTAGGCATTACTTTATAAGCCAAAGTCTTACACAATGAGCAAGGATCGCAACTAGGGGAAATTATACAGTTTTCCTAACAAGATGCCAACATACATAAACAACACTGCAATTAAAGACTAGCTGTGAGAAGTGCCCCGGGTCATCAAAGCGTGCCACCCCTACAGGACAATGACAGACTTGGAGTTAACTTGTCAGTCAGCCAATGGGAAGAACAATCACATGGAAGAAAGAGTGAGTGAGCAAAGCACAGAAGAAATAGGATCCTTTTTGTTGGCACTTGTAGATGGTCATTCCTATTCTTCACTCAGCATTCTAGATCACACTGGCACAGGTGTGTGTGTGTGTGTGTGTGTGTGTGTGTGTGTGTGTGTGTGTGTGTTGTGGCACTCACAGATTTGGTGGGCAGATTCTGCTTCCTCTGGAGAAGGGGTCCAGCAGGAGGGACAGGCCCTACTGGTGTTGTATTCTCTCAGCATATGGTGAAGTTGTGCTGAATTGAGGTGAGGGAACTCGGCTCTAAGAGACACCCAGGAAGTCTGCATACAGACACATAAAATAAAAAAGGAAATTAAAGGCAACACTAAAAAAAAAGTATTATACCTATTTATTTACTTAACACATACAAAAACAATAACAAAGAAAATGGCAAGCTTAACACTATGTCAAATAATTTAAGCAACATAAGTCATCTTGCAACAAATCCTTGTATAGTCTTTGGTATCTTTTGTGCATTTATTGTGAAAGGGAATGGCAGCATAATTTGAAGAACACCACCCTCTCCACCACCTAATGTTCTACTTATCTGTAATCAACCAGACACTTTTCTTTGGTCATATACAGCTCACTAACACAAAGACACAAAACAGATTGAGGTCACATCATGTTTTAGGGAGTGTTCAGAGGTCTGTGCTGAATATAAACAGACAGGGTGATGACTGGGGCACTTCAGAGAAACACTGAGAGGAGACGTTGCCTCAACATGCCAGCTCATCAGAGGTTTCTTGAGAAAAACTCCCTTTCACTTATCCCAGTCAACACACAGAGGGGAGGCTATTGTGAAGGAGCAAACACATGCTCTAATTTACAAAATGGTTTGTCTTTATGAGTACCTACTTCTTCAGAGGAATGTATATGGTAAATACTTATAGCTACCAACAGTAAACAAAAATGAGTGTGTTTCCTTTTGCCTGATATGCGAGCAGCTGTGTGGTTAATCCTTATATGCTGTGGTTTAGAGCTAGGATTTCTGTAGAGAATGCTGTACTTTCTAATACATAGAGCCAAAACAACAGAACATTAGACTTAATTAACTTAGTCTAAATCTCAGCAAATCATTACTGTTGCTAAAAGTAGCACCAGCAAATCATTACTAATGCCAGAAAAGGGAAACGTAAGTGTAAGACAGACTTAGAAATAGCATATGGAAAAAGGGTGAAGCATAATTGGTTGAGCACATTGTTGGGATGTAGGCAAACCACAAATGCCCAAGCAACATGGGTGGAACACTTAAGACCTGCCTCCTAGCAACTGGCCCATGCAACTCTTTTTTTTCCTGAGCTCAGCAAGTCTGCTTCTGCCGATATGCAATGTTGGGTTATATTGAGTGACACAGGAGATGGCATAGATCAACTTCATCTAAAACCAACAGGTGCTCTGGCAAAGTAAATACATACTACTGCATGTTACTATATACCAGATGTGACCATACTCATTCTATACACTAAGAATTTACTTCAGATAAAACAAGAGATTAGGGAAGTGTACAGGGAAGTTGACCTATGAGACCATGCCTGCTAAACTGTATCATTATTTTGAAAATTTAGTCTTGCATTAAAACAGGTTATGATAGGTGCTAAATTAGAACAAGAAGCACAAAAATACATTGTTCTTTAATTTGTGACATGATTGTTTTTTTCAGACACTCTCTCCAAATTTATGTTCTAAGGCCAAAAAGCAAGTATCAGTGGACAAGTTTCACATATAGTACACCAGAGTCAAGGTCAGTAAAACTATGAGCTCATTTACAACCTCTCCCTGGCACCTCCTGACCTCACTTCCTCAGAGCAAATAAAGCAATTTGACAACCCCTGTAAATCTGTTACAACACGGATGTGTCCTGGTGACACCTTGTAGCTTTTGTGTGGTCCTATTAAGACGATCACTTCCTATAGATGTGATCTGTGGTGTGGAATTGCACATGGAATGTATCTTGACGCAACACACTTAGATTGGTTTATAAGTTAAACCAGTTTGAACAGAATTACAAGTTAATGAATCAGTCAGTGTCTCCAATATGTTTCATTCAGGTGTTGAGCTCAGAGGGTTGTTTTACTACCCCATTGCTCTTTCCTGTCAGTCTTCATGCTAAATAATTTCCTGATAATTTTAGCTGCATGAGCAATATATAATTACATCACTCACAACATGTGGTCCAAGTCTTTATTGGCAATTAAACAAACTACATGCCACAGCACGCCTTCTAGAGTCTTTAAATGTACTCGCTGGTCTTAGGTCTTAGTTTTGGCACATTCTGTGTCATAAATAGTGTACACAGTGTACTACAGTCATACGGAAATAAATATGTTTGAACTTTGTTATCAGAAATAACCGCACCATTATGTCATACTATATTGAATCTGACACCATAAGCGAGTCCTTTTGTTGGTGCTACATTGTCAGTGAAGCATGGGGCTATCTTTGTATATGCAAGACACCTCAAGGGCACTACAGAAGTGTTTATAAAATATACTTCTGCCTGGGTTCCTGCAAAATGATCATTAGACAACAACCAGACATTTTTGGTCAGTTTCTTTCCCCCAAATAATGTGGTTCATTTAAGTGAAAAAACTATTTTCTTGCATGAGGCCTGACCTGTAGTAAATTCTCCTTAGGGGTGGCCAGTAAGTTGACTGCTGAGGAGAGTTTCTGGAAGAACTCCGCTGACAGGTCGCCCAAACCAACACTCTGGGTCCAGTCCATCAACAAATCTAGGTTGGCTCGGATCTGTACTCCTCTGGACCACTGGTAGAACCCACCTCCTGAACCTTTAAAAAGAACCAAATTCACATATAATCATTATTCAGTTTATCACTATTCATTTGGACACATTTATTCACTGACTCACTTTGTTCTCTTACCACTTTTCAACTAATATCACTTTAATTATTTATTACTTATAACTTTTCACTTTACTTATTGCTTTCTTACTTTTTCCATTTTGAAAATTTTATTTACTTATTGTCTGATAATGTGTCCTTGTAAAATTATGTGCCTTATGTGTTATGGAAGAATTTCCACCTCAGCGATCAATAAAGCATGCTCGCACACATATACATATACACACGTGCACTTGTTAAAACACTCACACATTAACTCATTCACTATATTTCTATGCTGAAACACATGAATAAAAAGCCATAAAATAGACAGACAAATGTTAGATTTTAACATTAGTCTAAGTACTGCACTCGAAACACCAAACGTCTAGATATTACAGGTGCCTGTGCCTTCTGACTGTCTATAACAGAATATCATGCACTGGACAGCACGCACCTCTCTCCATTAGGATGTTGAAGAGTGAAGCATTGGTGAAGAAGAAGAGATATGCCAGGAGCTGTGAGGTTATGTCTGAGTGCACCTTGAAGGTGTTGAGCAGTTGTAATGCCTCCTTAAGAACATCCAAGACATTGCTGACACCCACAGGCATGCGCAGCTGTCCATTCTCAGAGAAAGGGTTACTATCTAGCAATCTTGGTAGCACTGAATACAATCTCTGCAAAAATACAAGAGGAGAATGAATACAGTTTTATTCTGTATAACATCTGGTATATGATATAATGATGAACACACAATCGAGAGCCCTACAGGTTTGTGTATAAGTTGTCATTACAGAAACGATAATGTACTTGTGCATTAATATAAGCCTGTGATTTGCCATGCAGCTAACACGACAGTCAGAGTTGCTGTTAAAGAAAATTAAAGGATTGAGGATTTAACAGTGTTGTGCCATAAACATGATTAATAACTGTGAACTGATGTCTTACTCATTTGTATGAAGTAGGATTAGCATCAAATTGTAAATCTAACAGTCAAAAAACAGCATACAAGCAATAAAAAAATACTAAATACAGTACTAAAACTGAAGGTACCAGATAGTTTATCAGTATTCTCAGAGGTGCAGTATGATACAGAATTTACTCCAGGCATTGTATGTTCTATCAGAACCCACAGGAAACACGGCACAAGCAGACTTCCTTTTAGCATACAGATTGGGGCGTCTCTGGGAAATGTCTCGGCCACGACAGTCCATTGTTACCACCACACTAAAAGTCTTAGGAACTGACAAGATAAGATGCTACTCCCAGTCTCGTGTACATCCCCCACTGACCACATTCACAGATAAAAGATAATAGTCATGATTGCAAATAAAGCCAACAAAGGTGATATCAGACTAGACCCTGCTGGTGTTTTTCGTGCAGCAGCAAAAGTGTTTGAAACTATGCAGAATTAATATGGTTCCTGTGGGAGGAAAATCTCAGAGTATACAGGAAACTCGAAGGGAAGTTCTGTGTTTAAACACAGGGGTATAACACATTGTGGCTTGGCTTGGCCTTTAACAAGACCCATGAGTAAAGGTCTGTTCCTGAGACCTTTTATCCCATTTATTTTAATAGTCATGGATTCACTTTTGAATGCACTCTCCTCTGTCCTGCTACAATGCCAAAAACACTAAAGCTGGACAGTGTAAATCAGCTTGCAAGTGACAATAACACTTACAAAAAAAAAAAAAGCACAGTATCCTAATTATATATTTCAGAGCATAGATCTGTATGAACCAGATGGCCTAGCACAAAAAAGGGTCTCTTAAAAATAAGCACACTGAAGGTGTAAGAGGTCACTCTAGAAGAAAGGTCTCATCACTTCCCCCCACACTGACAAATTTATTTGTCTTGGTCCAAGAGCATTACATCACCACATCTTAGTCAGACTTATTCAGAGAGACAAACCCCTGAAAGAATATGGTGACTCTTGAAGTGCTTTAATGAGTCAACTATTGAAATCACAATGACTCCACATTCCTCTTGTCCCTTGAAGCTTTGTCCAGCACAAAGCCAGGATTAACACACTACTTATAATTAGGTAAGTCAGTAAAAAAAAAAAGTGCTGCAAGGATGTGATGTATAACATTTTCATTGGAAAATGATACAACCTACTGACAGCTAGTTTATAAATTCTGGCCTCACTCCAGTTTTACTTGAGTTGTGAGTCACCATACTTCTACACCATATGAAAGCAGAAGTTATTTTCCAGAGCTATATCTGTTAAATTTTGTCACAGTGAGGAGACCATTAACCACAAAGCACTCAGTTATATTTTAAATCACACTGATTTGTAAGAGTCTACGGTTCTCTGTACTGGCTGTTTTGGTAACAACTGCAGCTTTCTTCCTGAGCAGGAAACAGACTGTGAGCTTGGGGCACCGTTTGGCTTTATGTTCACAGGCCACAGCTGCTTCCCCATTAACTGAAAAGCATGCGACTGATGAGCCACTCTCTGTCCTTCCTGTTCACTCTCGTCATGTCACATGCCTCACCATGCAGGAGAGAACAGGCAGTGCTGAAAAATCGTTTCAACCACATTTGTACTAGAGTGGAGTGCAAAAAAAAAGTTACTTGCAGTATCTTAAAGCTTCTCTAGGAAGCAGTTGGTTAAAGTGGGTATTTGTGTGGCTACACAGGCAAAATCAGCAAAGTATCCAAACTCCACTGGTCTGTTAAGCAAGTGTTTTTCACAACACAGCAGGCGTGGCAGTGAGCAGTGTAGGTCACGAAGCTGAGATTTGTGGCGCTTATTGTTTAGACAGCAGTCAGTGCAAAAACAAATACTAAATACTGTATAAGAATGTTTAACTCTCAAACAAACATCCATTTATTAAGTAACCTGAGCATACAGTAATCTAATTTTTTGTTTAAGAAAGATGTAAAAGAAGAAACATGAAGCAAATGTAGAGTGTGGGAAATGCTAAACAATGAATTCCAACCTTGAGAGAATTCAAGACACCATGTGTCTGTTTTTCATTCCAAGGAAAGAAACAGACAAAAAGTCTCTCTCTATCTCCCCTGCTCTCTCTCTTTCTCTATCTTTCTCTCTCTCTTTCTCACACGGTGTCTTTTTATCCAACTTTTTATCCAAATTAAAATGACAGTTGGAAAGTTGGTCTGTATGAAAATGAATGTGCAAGTGTTTGTGTATGAGTGTGTGCTTACTCTGGTAAGATAATAGACAGTCTGCTGAAAAGTAAACATGATGACTTCCTCTAGGACAGTCATGGCCTCCTCACTGGCAGTACGTGTGGACAAGATCTGAGAATTTAACAATTCTGTGAACAGCAACAGACATATCATTAGTTTCATATATATATATATATATACATATATATATAAAAGATTGCAAAAGGATTTAAGATTTTAAACACTGTATTAGCAAATTAAGAACTGTAATGCAACCATATGTTAAAACTATTTTATGCATGTGAAACTAGTGTAATTCACCAGTCATGTGCATTTATCGTCAAAAGAGCGGGTTTCATGCTGTTTCATTTAATTAATTTAAAATTCATAAATTAATTCAACTTTAAGACATTTCAGAAAGCTATGGGCACCTTGGATTAATCAAGCCTATTATTTTAAGATTTACAAACAAAGCTATGGACAATTTGTAACAGCAAAGTGACAAAAAATGTACCTTTGTCTTGCTCTTCATCTTGCTGTGTCCATGGCAGGAGCATGGGCACCTCATGCTGAATGAAATGCAACAGTTCAATGGAGTTGGCCATCCATAGCACGAGCGGCTGCAGGCCTTGGATCAGCTCGGCTATGTTCAGCACACAAATCGCCTCTGGCTCTGGTTGTCCATCTCCGGCTCCACTGTAGCACAGAGAAAAGAAACTATTTGCACACTATTAACACCAATGTTCTGTAGACTATACTGGAAAAATCAAGATAAGTGAAAAATGAAATACTTCATTGATAGTTAATATATATGAGAAGAGGAAACAATTTAAAGGAACAACCCCTTTGTTTGCATAAAATAAAAAAAGTCATTTTAAGGCACCCTGACATTTTTGTTCTGTACTGTAAGGATGTTTAAATCATAAAGCCATTAAATTTGTTTTTTGCCTTGCTTCCATTTGAGCTGTTCTCTCCACTTCAGCTGCAATGAAACTGAATGAAACTCGGAGGTGCCTCTGTGGCAGACTGATTTATTACTGGGGCACACTCTCTCAGCATGTTATGAAAGCTGAAAAGTGGCTTGGCAGGTGTGGCTTAGCAGGGAATAAAAAAAAAAAAAAGGTGAAAGAGAAAAGCTCTCACTTCTCTGGCTGAAGCTCTGCAAGCTCTTTTGTCCTCTCCTGTAGGTGAAAAAGAAAAGCAAATCTTCATTTACAGTTCTCCTGTTGTGTGCCAAATACTACATTAAACTCATACCAAATTGTGTACTGTTAAAGCTTTATCATGACTTAAGAATTTTCAATACACAGCAAATGAATGCCATCTATCAAACATAGTCGGATTTGTGATTTTTCTTGTACTTTCAAAATTGGATTCAACACTCACCCACATGCAAAGCTGGATCTGGTTTGCAATTTGCAACAACAGCTTGCAGAGGTTCGTCATTTCCCAGCTAGCAGCTGAATGCTGAATGCACAAACAGAGCAGGAAGGCTGGAATAAGTTTAGGCTCTGGTCCTCTTGGGTCCACCATGGTAAGGATCTTTTCCAGCACCTGGTTCTCTTGGTGCGGTTCGTAGACAAGAGAAAGCACCTGCTCATCTAGGTCTCTCCAGCAGGCTGGGACCCTCCTGCTCTTCCTGTGCCTTCTTACAGAGGAACCACAGGCATTACAGGGTGGGGCTGAAGCTTGGGGAGAAAGTCTGGCCATCCAAGTAGGTATGCAGTGGACACAAGGTGCTGTGGGGTCCTTAAACATAAAGAGGTAATGCTGACCCAAGCCTATCAGGTCACCGGGAAAGAGTTCAGCTTGGCCCTTTAACTGAACACCATTGTGGGTTACAAAGGCTCCATAGGGGGGGCTTTAGTAGAGCTTTAGGTTCTCCTGCTACCTTCAGTTTGGGTCCTGGGAACATCCAGGTGCTGCACAGAGCAGTGTTGGGGAAGCACATCAGGGGCATAGAGCACCACATCCACCTTCAGCTGCTCTCCATCCTCACCATGCCCTGCACAGCTGCCAAACACACAGCTGTTTCCACTCATCAGATAGATCACAAAGTCCTGTAGAGAACCAGATATACAACAAATTTATACAAAAATACTTCAAAAAGTGGCTTAAAATGAGATCCTGAAGACTAAAGCCTATAAAGTATATATGTTAGAAGTTATTCATCCACATGATTTGTTCTTTATATTATTGACAGATCTTGGCGCCAACAAGATCAGACTTCTTCTCAAATAACATTTTATTTATTCTAAGAATATGAGAAAATGTGATTATTTAATTTAAAGCAACATTTTCCTGAGAAGCAGGTAATATTAGACATAATGTATTCATTTTCCTGTGAAAATGGAAACAGTAAAATATGAAAACTATGAAAAGAGAGACAAAAGAAAAATAAATAAGTGTCTATAGAAGTGCACTCTTATCATGTAGCTTAAAGAGTCCATACTAATTAAAGATTTGTTTTGCCTCAGCTGACCTTAGTTTAAGTACACAAGACAGCTCTACCTGCAACAAAATTACAGGTAGGAGTGTGGTCTCATCCTTCTGGAATGCTAACTCTTGTTTACAGTAAGATCAGCCTTCAGATGATGTGCACACAGACATAATCATAACATAACTAATTTAGCAAGGTCAAACAAACACACTGTGGCAGGCATGAATACATCACCCATAAGCGCTGTGTTAAAAAGTAACTCTGGTCAGGTTGTGTTTCCCAGTGTAACACACACCCATATCATCAAATACAAGCACACTAGAACACCCACACACCACTTTGCATACTCAGCAGCATTCACAATGAAGAACAAACAGTTCAGTGACAGTATCCTTCTCCTGGAAATGGGATTGGCTACACTCAGGAAAATTCAGAAAACAAATTAATTGAACCCACAAAGATGGTTAAGATTATACTATGAAGCTATTCCTGCTTTTTTTTTTTCTGTTAAAACAACAAAGAGGAAGTAATGGAGTAGTGCATATTGGCTTGCTGTGGGAAAAATGTGTTTGTGCAGGTGCTTTATTATTCATTCTTTGGGAAACCTGTAATCTGTTACATCTTGGCATGAGATCCAACACGTAGAGAACATTCCGTCATGAGTATTGTGACTCAAGCTGAGCTTTCCACCCCTGATTGTTAGGTGAAACCCACATTCCTTACACATGCCTGTTTGCTTCAGTTCATTCAGACATCACATGTGACACTCCCTCCCCCCACTCAGTCATACAAGCAACAGAATCTCAGTCTTTAGAAGATACTCCTCACTTAATTAATGGAAAATCTACCCTAAAAAAACATTGCGGCTTGTTTACATTGCAATTATGCTACCAGTTTGCTGGTTGCAGTAATATTTTCCTTATTCCCATTAGAAGACAGAGGTAGCCACTGGTGCCACTATCAGCGGCTAGTCAAGCAGCATTATGTATAGAGTAAAAAGCATGTCAGTGAAATAAGTATTAAATAAGCCAAATAAATCTGAAATCAAAATTTCATTTCAAAACAAACCTTAGATGTCACTGAAGATTCCATGTTATTTATAAAGATTAATATGCAAGTCATCCAGTGTGGATTTTTCCAATAAAGGAATCTAAATGTGGTTGATACTATGGTCAAAATCTTCAGATGGTTCATGTGTTTATGATGATAGAAAACATTTTCACTAGGCTTGTGGGATTACTGCTAGAGCAAACACAACCTGATGGAACAAATGGCAACCTCCAAATAGCATCCATCAAACTGTTTGCATAGATACCACAGAGTAAAATATGGTTCACAAAATGCAACCTTACTTGTCTGTGGCTATAACCCTGAAGAAGAAGAAAGTAGGGGAACTCAAAAGGCGGGTGAATGGAGTACTGTGTGGTGTTGTCATCGCTGCTCTCCGTCTCTTCCTTCTCTGTGATGAGACAGCGTCTGTCCAAATCAGCTTCGGCCTCAGGATCCTCCTGCAGACCACCTCCTTTATTAGCCCTGCTGGCCTCCTTACCCATGGCAGAGAGGTCCATGTCGCTTAGGCTCCTCCAGATACCGACGCTGTCCATGTACCCACTACTCCCATCCACAAAGAGTGATGTGACCCTTGAATTGACTTTCTGTAGATTCCGCATTCGGGCATTGAGGCCTAGAGACAAACATGGCAGACAGGTGAGAAAAGATTAGTTCCATGATAGTTTCTCTCCTTTCTAACACTGTGAAGAGAATCGCTAAAGATAAAACAGCTTTTGGAAATTTTAGATAAACGAGAGGTATGGGGCTGAAAGTGGTTAAATATGATCAAATAAAAAGTCTTTGGGACTTTGAGTCTTTGGAAATCAAACTAAAGAACTGTTATAGCATTAATATACCCTTATGCATTTTAGAAACTCCCAACAACAATAATGCCAGCATGAGTGAGGGAAGTGCAGGAAATCCACAAAAGACCTGTTCACTTCCACCTAATACAATCCATGTGTGAATGGGACTAACCAAACACAAACACCATTCAGCTTAACCCTGGGGCCATCAAGCACCATGGAATGTTCAGAGGCCATACTTTCACACCGAGGGCGTTATCAGCTGTGGAAGTGGGCGTCTGTCCACATTGTTGTACACAGAGCCAGTGGTGACAGGCTCTGTCTCCCTAAACCCTGCTCCACCAGGGAGCCTAGAGAAAACCCTAATTTCTGTGCCAAACACAACAGGGACAAACATTCTCCAGAGCGCAGGAAACCAGCTCAGATGGAAAGGAAAACAAGCAGGCACTACACATGTTCTTGGTGATCAGGCACAATGGGAAAGCCCAGGATGAAACATATTGGTCTGTTCCAATGAATTAATCTCAAGAAAAAACACTTTGACAACCTTTCCTGTTAAAACTTGGTACTTGCATTGGTATTGGGAAAAAATGAAATCTAACACTGAAATTGATGTTCAAGTTTTATTCTCTAAATCCAGACAAAGTCTGTGAGAATACATGAAAAAGAGAAGCAACATCAGGCAATATTCTGGTACAGAACACATTATAATAATCAGATAAATATAAATTTAGTAACATTAACAATCTCTTTAAAGCTCAATGGTGCTTATAACTTTCACAAAATTTGAATTGACACTAGAGTATGTGTCATTTCTGTACAGCTATTGATTCAAACCTTGAGTTGACATCCTTTAAAATCTTTGCTAAGGGTTTTTTCCATATTAACTGCTGTTCATTATTTAGTCAACATGTGACACAGACTGGAGGAATGCAGTAAATAATAAAAATGAATTCTGCAACACTAAAGGTGTTATGTTCCCTCTTCTTGAGGTCAACTGAATATCCATCCATTAACTCTAACAGATATTAAAATCCATATTTAAGACTTCAGCCAATATGGGAAGATGCATCAAATGCTCAAACATTAACTAGCATGGGAGAAGTTGCAAAGAGGTTATAGATTCACAGTTTTGCCAGAGAAGCACTGATGTTTATTAACCCTTATTTACTTACATTCAATTCGGCTTATTTGTAATTTGTTTGATATGAATGCATATGCAACATAAATAAATGAATTGAATAAATGTATCAAAATCCTATTCTGGTGAATTACCTGCAGTGATTGTGTCTCTGTCTTTGGCATTACGTTCTTCAATATTTGATTTTTTGTGGATTTCGAACCTTCTGCAAAATCCTTCTTTGGGTTTCCAAAGGGATTGTAGTATAAGGGGTTTCTCATTGTCACCAATAACCCGAAGACACTCTGTCTGCCACTGGTGGGTTATCCCAATACGCCCAATCACATCACAGAGTACATATGCATCTGAATCTTCCTTTTCAAGGCAGTATCTATAAAAAAAAATTAAATCAATTTATTAACGCCATAACTTTATATAACTTTGTAACACAGAATACACAAGAGATAAAACAAATCAGCTAAAAGTGAATTCATTAATCATCCATTGGACACATTGGATCCTGAGCCTATCCTGGGAATAATTTGGGAACACACACTGTTTGAGTCTCTAGTTCATTGCAGGAGAGATACGTGGGAGGAAACCCACATAGTCATGGGGAAAATATGCCAAACTCCACATATACAGCAACCCAAGCTAAGGGTCAAATTAGAAGGTTAGCTGTGCAATGGCAAAGCTACCCAATGTGGCACTTTTTTGTAATTAGTAATGTATAAAAGGATAGAAGCGCTTACCTCTCCAGGGCCTCTTTAACCAGCTCCTTGGCGCTTGAACGATTCGTGGCCAGCACGCTCTTGTAATTAGTCCCTTGGCAGATGTCACTGCCAAATATTTTTAAGATCCCTGGAGCAGACATTTGACTGGACAGCTCAGTGGGGTCATCATTCAGATCTAGATTTCCTGCAAGGCGTCCAGGTCTGCTGTCTTGCAGATGTGGACTCCGGTTAAACATTGTGGCCAGCTTGTTGTTGTGGCGGCGGATCTTACTTCTGGCTGGCTGCCTGACACCAGCACTCTCAGCAGATCGAGTTGTGCATTCAGACGTGTTGGATCTAAAAACCCAAGTGAGGCAGAAGGATAACCTTTAAGACTTGCCACCATTGTACTGTGCTCATCTCTCAACATTCAGAAAAATAAGTACAACATTTATTGACCAGCATTCCAAAGACAGTGAACCAAAGACAGAGTCCTTTGAACCATGTGTAGAATTTTTATCCTTCAAAGAACACTTTGTCTTTTAGTAATTAAAAAAATCCTCCTGTCCAACATGTAGTTTAGTTTTCTACAAATCTATGGTGTAAATATGAAACAAAAAGACAACTGGACAGAAATCTTTAGCTTTGCCAATCTTTGTATCCAAAGATTTAATAAACATATTAGTCAAAAAAATAAATGGATCATGTGATGAGGAAAATGCTGACACTTGAAAAAGCATGTATATTGAGAAAAGTGTATACCAAACAAACTAATTTATAATCTCTTTCAGTCTTAAAAGTAATTAGTCTGTATGTGGCTTTATAACTGGATATTATAGACTTAATGCTAAAACTGTACTGAACTCAAAAGAGACCCTAAGCTCTTTCCAACACACTCAACACTGCTTTTCTCTATTCTATACAGTTGTAGAAGTGTAATGATTTCTCACTCTCCAGTGTCACCCAGAAGAGGATGGTTGCTCTCAAGGTTTCTTACTCGTGTGGTCTCAGGAAGAGCTTCCTTGCCACCATCCCTGAATAAAATTTCATAGTCTGGTCTCAATATCTTAGTCCAGGATAGCCAGAATCCTAGAGATGTGTTCCCCCTTCTAACATAAAATTAGCTGAAGATCTTTAAAAGATGTGTTTCAAGAGGTGTGTAGTGCTGTAGTCTATCCGGCATCAAACTAAAAATGTAAGCACGTTTAGACTTTACCAATTAAATCGTGACTTACTGTAGAGAGCCATTGCTGGGCTTCCTCCCCAATGTTGCAAGCCGTTTTTTCGGGGACCGGATCAATAATCCAATAGGAAAACCAAGTGCTTGCTTGTTAAACTGGTTGCTTCGCTCTTCGGAGATCATTTTCCTCCCAACTGGATCCTGGATCGTGCAATAACTGAGATAACTACGGACTGCTTCAAGATGTAATAATTATGACTTTGACATAAATACACATTAAGATGCACTCGTTTGAAGATTCAGACCGCGGTGGTCCGCTCTGACTGTAATTTCCATTTCTCCTGACAACTCAAGATGCTCCCCACTGCTCCCCACATTCTTGGAGAAAGGGATTTTTCTATTCAAGAAAAAAGATTCCGTCCTCTAGACGAACAAGTCCAAGCTAAAATTATGGGTTGGTTATATCGGTCACTGAAACACACTGAACTCAGCGTGAGAAGTCAAGTCTTGAAGCCTTCCGTAGAGAAGTGCGCGTCTCTGTGTGAGCGCGTACACGTGTTTGAAAAGTAGCGTAAAGAGAGCCAATCGCGAGTTCCCACAGTGACGTCAGCCCAAAAGAGGGCGTGGCGAGTACAAACTGGTGTAAATGACTGTATATAAATTAGTCATGCACTGTTACATACCTAGCAAAAGATTAATAAAGAAACACGACTGGGTTCAAATAATATGCGGTGACTAGAACACCGTGTCCGTTTCCTAACCGTGGAGATTTGGGCTGTTTTGCGGAAAAGGGAAGGGTGGGAAAGGATATCCTTTGACCTGGGCGGGAAGGAATGCAACAAATGCAAAGAAATTGCATTCTTCATTTAGTCATAACTAAGGACAAATCATATTAATTCTAAGGGACTACTAAGATCAAGAGTTGGCGTTTTCCACACACAAAAAAAGGACGTCGGTTAATACATGCCCAGACACATGGACAGTACCGCCATCTACTGGTAAGACCATGCTTGAGGCTGAGAATTTGCACACAAAACCCTAACAAACTTTCCTGTGTTAAAAAGATAATAAAAACAGAAAAAGCAATACATTCAAAAGGATCCTATCCCCAATAAACTTGGTTTCTTGGTAAAATGATTTATTGCTGATTACACGCAAGCATACCAGTCACAACTGAAGAAATGGGTTACATTTATATCTGAAAGGCACACAGAACACAACACTCAACACATTGCGGTGACTTCATTTGGACTTTTTATTGAAGACAAATACAGCTTTTTAAAATTCAACCAAAATGAAAATCCAGTTTTTCTAAACTAAAATTGATCGTACATTTGGGGTATAAGCTTACAGAGAGGGAAGAAAGTTAAGCGACAGAGCCGAATCAGGGTCTCTGTTCAAACACTGTACATTACTCTCCAAAACTGGTCTTCAAATTCTAAAATGTGAAGTGAGACCCAACTGTGCAAAGCAAACATGTTACAGGTTCACTGAGTGTATATCAACAAAAATTCAGTTGGCCCTTTGCGTACGTGAAGGCTTTTAAGCTCAGAACAGTAAAGCATGAAGAAAAACAAATGGAGATAAAAACAAGGTCCTGTGAAACAACAGCAAAAGGGCAACAGAACAATTTACATATTTTCCTTAAATTTTATCCTAATTAGGCCACTACATCTGGTTCACCTTGTTTTAAGCAGCGAAGTATGCATGGCAAAAGTTTGGAGGTCTTCAGATCTTCTTCACTCAGCTGTCCCAGCATCCCCTGATGTGCACAAATAGTCAGAGAGAGTCAAATTAGTAGTTGAAATCCCATTTTCTCAAAGAAACATTTAACTGTACACAAAACTCTTAAAAAAACAAAACAGCTTCTGCATGATTAAGGTCAATTAGCTTTTGTAATATTACAGCATTAGCCACAAACAGTAGTTTATGAGCTTTTAGCCAATCAAGCAGTGAACAGTACAAAGAAAACAATTCTGACTGATGCAAAGAAATTCCAGTATTTCCTGACTTCCTTCCTGACTAATTGCTTTGGAATTTGCTATACTTTGAGCAACATGACAAAAATGACTCTTTATTTGAATAAAAGATTAGGAAGAACCACAGACAGAACCCTAAAACCATGAAACGAACTTATGTTTCCCCCCCTTTACTTTTTTTTTGCCCTGGAAGAGTAACCCGCTTGATATCCCCTCGTCTATACGGATTACCATTCTTTGCGCTGAAATAAAGGGATAGTGAAGCACTATACTGTAACTACCAACAAAAAAGGGGGAAAAAACAAAATGAAAAATTACCCATTGATTAAGCTGCTTAGATCAAATTTGGATGGAAACATATCATAGAACTACTACAGATTCACTGAAACTGAAAACCAAAGTAACAAAAAGCAGGCAAGGGTGAATAAGCTCTAATAATGTCGACTCTGGGATATCAACTGGGTTCATCCGTAAATCCCCAACATTTCACTCCTCCTTTCACATGTGATTAGCATTAAAAAAAAAAAAAACAAGAGAAAATAAAATCTGCACATCTTAACCATATTTAATAAAGAAAGAAATAAGAATTATCAAATGAAACAAAGAACATCAAGCTTTGAAACACGTTCACAGGTAACAGCATTCAAATGGATGTGGGTAGAGAAAGGAGTACCTTGGGTGAGTACCTGCACAGTTTGACAGTATCCTTGATTTTTAATTTGGCTTTTCATGGGGTCGCTCACAACACCAACGCTGTGTGAGGTATGGAAGTCAGCTGCAATAATTCATTAACCCTACACTTCCATCATCCCAATGCTATCGGCTCTCGACTTTAAGAACAGACTGCATTAAAGTGCAAGGCAAGGAAGCACACATCCATGAAACTGAAGAACAGAATCAACACTGACGGCAGTTTTAATGGATAAAAAAAAAAAAAACCTCCTTCTGTGAACACCTCAGAAACATTATAGAGAGCTAAAACTGCTGCGTGCTTATATATGTTGCATACATAGGCACATTGTTGTATGTATGTTCAGTGAACGAGTTAATAAAATACCACAGTATATTCTTACTGTGAACTAGGAGTTAAAAGGTGAGGTAGTATAGGTAGAGGAAAAAAACGTAAATTTGGAAGAGAACTTGTCTAAAAGACATATGTATGACCGATACAAAACAAGGTACCTCCAGGCATGTTTTTCAGGACTACACTGGCTTTTCCCTCTGGGTATGTTTCATTCTACCTTCTTCTGTTTCAGCCTCTAGTTCCATCTTCAGTGCATACTTACGATGCACTATTAAAAAACAGGAAGAAAAATCACAGACATAACTGAAAGAAAAAGGGGGGAAGGGAGGGGGGGGAAGAGCTACGTTGGTTGGGGAGAGTGCACTTACCTGGAGCTGATCTGAGGTCCTATCAGATCAGTTTTAATTGGACTGAGTGTCACCTTCAGAATGGAGGTCTTCAGTGGTGCCATTCAGCTCTGCTTTAGGAGGCTCTACCTCCATGGGCTCGGACTTTGAGGGCTCACTGGACCTTTCATCACTTGAGCCCTTTCCACTGCCTTTTTTCTCTTCTGTGTCCTTGTGCTCTGAGGAGACAGTGGAACACGGTATTTAACAGCGCAGGGTAAAACATTCAATTTACACATTAGAACTTCACAATGAGAAAAAACATTGTAATACAATTAATAAAAAAACTATTTTAAAAAGTAATTTTATGAAGTAAACACAGACAAGTGGAGTGACGCAAAGATTAAAATGTCCTGGTGCTCGTATATTAATGGGCTTAAATATTAGCAGTCTTGGAACACTGCTTGAACAGTCAAATTAGGGGACCAGAACCGTTTTAAATAAAACCACTTACACCAAGGCATTACATTTATATTTTATTGCATTTACAGTTATTTAACAAAATATCATTCTACATATTTATATACAGCTTCAATAATGTCTTAATACAATAAAGATAAATAAGAAGAAAGTATACCATGCTATTTGAGAAATAATAGTTGGCTTAAGGCTGGTTCATCTACCTAACCTAACTACCTATCTATCTACCCATCTATCTACCCATCTATCTAATCTCTCTCACATATGTCTTTAAAACTTCAGCACTCCACAGACAGACATATCACCCCTCTCTCACAATCAAATAAGCTTGAGGAAATACCCAGGCAGAGCAGAGAGTACAGCAGAAGGGAAAGGACTTATCTAAATTAGTTTTGTTTTGTCCTACTTTCCTCAAGTTAAAATGTAAACCATTTTAGTTAAGAATAATTAATACCTACAATGCATAATTCAATGACTCAAACAAACGTTTTTACGATATAGCTGACGTCTTGTTTAGCTTTCTCATATGTAATCACTTTGTGAGGAATCACCAATTTATTTGTCGCCAGCACCAAGCACTAGGCTCATGATTAAAAGTATTTTTGAAACCTGTTCTCAACCTTATTTAGTGTTTAACAGTGAAGTGACAAATTCTTGAAAGGAAATAGGGACAAGCTAGGACAAAGCTCCTTAAACAAGTTAATAAATAACAGGCAATGAGTTATTTCAAGACAATACTGCCTCAGTAAAAAACAAACTTCTGTTGCACCAACACACTGAGGATTCAGTCGAGTAGAGACATGCTAATAAAAATAATCTTAACACTTTTGCACAAAGTGCTCAAAAAACCTTACACAGATGAGATATATGGCACGTTAACTCCTAGATGGCTGGATTCCAGCAAACCTGGGTCATTTGATGCTCTAAGGTTCTTACTGAACCTGGTCATTAACCTGGTGACTAATTGAATCAGGGTGTTGCTCCCACTGGACAGCATGGACCATACTGTCTCAAGTTCAACAAAATTTGGCCACATTTTGGTCTCACCTTTGTCTCTGGCAGTTTTATCCTTCTCTCTGTCTTTGTCTCTGTCCCTGTCTCGACTGCGGCTGCGGTGTCGATGGCTTTTGCGTTCAGAACTACGGGACCTCTTTCGTTCCCTGCTGCGTGAACGTCTCTTCCTGTCCGAGCGCTCCCTGCTGCGCCTCCTCTCACGGTCGCGGCTCCTGATCAAGACACAATGTTACTGTAACCAAGGTACTTTGACATGTACACAACAGTACCAACACAACCAGTCACAGTATTAAGGATTTTATTTGCTGTGGTTGCTGAATGAAATTGAGGTCTGAAAAGTTAACCAGTCCATAAAACTGCAGTGAGGGCATATCAACAAGCCAGAAAATGATGAGTCAAAAATTGTGTGTGCATCTAGATCATTAGTATGTGTACCTGCTGCGCTTCCTGTCCCTCTCCCTGTCCTTGCTTCTGCTCCTCCTTCTGTCCCGTGATCGACTCCTGCGGCGGTCAGAGGCCCGACTCGAATGGCGGCTGCGAGAGTGACTCCGTTTGCTCCGCCTTTCACGCTCGCGCTCTCTCTCGCGCTCTCTCTCTCTTTCGCGTTCTCGTTCCCGCTCGCGCTCTCTCTCTCGCTCCTTCTCCCTCTCCTTCTCTCGCAGCTCCTCTTCCTCCTTGCGTCTCTTCTCACGCTCCTCCCTTTCACGCTCCCGGTCTTCCCTCTCTCTTTCCCTCTTTGCCCGGTCATCTCTTTCTGGGTCCTCTGAGCGCCGACGCAGTTTTTCCTGTCATAGACCATAAAACAAATCAATAAAAGCTAATAAATGGGAAAAAGATCACTGAAAGAAAGATGTAATCAGGTTTCAGTAAGAATCTTGGAGATCCCCTCTACTATTTTTACTATTGCCGACACTGGTGATCAAACTAATTAGCTAATAATTTTGGCCTTAATGAGTTGGACCAGTTGTGTTGATTATAAAACTTCTGTATCGCAAGGGGTTGTTTATAGTGGTCACGTTTACAGGAATCTACTTAAGACTTTAATACTTAACGTTTACAAGTTATACTACTGCCAGAGACCCACTGCTGGGCCCTAAACCCTTGACATCACTGCTCAGACATCACTTACTTTGGCTTAAATTGGCTGGCAACTGAATGACCATAAAACTGGATTCCTGCAATAACTTAAACAGCTAGTGTCAAGAAAATTGTAGCCTGCCATTAATGTTATGTTGCCACTCATTTAATTTGGCCACATTATTCTGAACTCAAAATTTAACATCACCACAATATACTAAACCAGACAGACATTAAAAACCTAACTGGGGAGCTTCCAAATTCCCCAAAACAATTAAAAAAAAACCCAACCAAAAACATGATTAAAACATACTGAACAATCCTATCAAACAGGTTTGCCAGATTGTCTGTTATGAGACAGAGATCTTAAATATATTTGTGCTGAGATCTTGGCTGCCAGTGCATAAACACATTGTATGTGAACAAAACACCCATTCAAATGACAAAACTCAATGTTTCTATGCTTGCAGAACCTACATTTCTAACGCTACAATACCCCCCCCCCCCCCAAAAAAAACCTATTCACTCACCTTGAGTTCCTCCACAGTAGATTTGATTTTCGCATATCCCATATGCTGTTTGCCCATTAGATGGTCATCTACTCTGGACTGAGCATCACCAACGATGAGGAAAGCACCACACACCTCACACACTTCCATCTGCTTCTCCTGAGCAGCAAAGCTCTCAATTGTCTGCAAGTTCGAGAAAGCATGACTGAGCTTAGTCTAAAATTTGTTTAACAAATTAAAATAAAAATGCTGCTACACTGAACCATGGTCTCCTATGCCAAAACACAGAAGCCATCGATGCATCAGTGCAGTTAGAGATTTGGTACTCACAGATGGTGTTGAGCTGAGCTGCTCTCTCTCCTCCTTCAGCTGTTCCACCAGTTTCATCATGCCCTGAGCTTCCTCTACACGGCCTTCTGAGCCAAGCTCTTCAATCTGAGAAGAGAACACAAATTAATACCTTACGCTGGATATGCATCCCTCATGTGGCAACATATGTAGATTTTTCATAAATAATTTTGAGTGACAGCAATACTAACAGTGAAATATGGTTACACTGTGATTACAGAAATAAAATACATGTAGAACAAATAACATTTTCATACTTTGGTGTATGGAACCTTAAAAACCAGAGTGTCTCTGTACACCAAGCCAAACTTCAGAACCATCCATTTAGTCAAATTATCTTTAAATAATAAAGAAACAAGCTTCAATATGATTTTAGACAATTAAAAAACTACTAAATTATTAAGACGTACTCTTTACATGTACCCAAGCATGCTTTTAAAAGGCATATAAATGTTTTACATTTATTTTAAACTAAAAGACATCTGACACGTTCTGATAACATCAGAAATTTTGGACACAAATCACAGAATGTGAACACTGCTATTACTAGCATATTGTAATCATATGACTTCTATAAGGAAATCTACCATATATAATCTAATGTGCAGTGCAGAGGTCACCACTGGTATTACAGTCTGTCACAGAAATGTATCCATCTTGTGCAGTGTAGTAGGCAATAAACTTAAGATTGCTGCTATCACATAGTGTACAGCAGACTTTACATACAATGAAGTGATCATACCTGAACAACAAGTGCCTCGATCTTCTCTGTGAGCACCTGAGCCTTCTCCTCGTTCTTCCCAGACAGTGTAGGCCCCTGTGAAACCCAAGTAAATGTGAGTATGGATATAATTATACCAAAAATTATTTAAAAATGTTTACAGTCCACCACTGAAATTTGCAAAGAATTCCTGTCTACACATGAACAAAAACCATCAGTACACATACTCCAGAGTTCTGCTGGGCTTGTGACAGTGCCAGTCTGGCATGGCCTCTCCGGATCCGACGCTCCACTTCAGCCAACAAACTCTGCAGGTACCTCAGGAAGTCCCTTTCGTAGCCTTCTTTCATGAACCGAGAGCTCTTCTCATACCTAACACGCATTAATGTGTTATTTCAAGCTTTCGCATAAAGTAGTTAGAAAGCATCTGATGTGTATGCAGGTATTTCACTTACATTTTTCGCAGGTTTTCATCATGAATCTTTTCACAAGGACCTAGGATAAGTAGTCACCCAGTTATATACAGCTTCTGGTAACTGACTTATTTTACCATAACACTAAAATGTTGCATGTAATGTTTTCTTACCCAAATCAGAGCGTGTGTTGGTGAACAGTTCAGCTGGACAAAAACCACACAGATAATATTTGCAGACCTGAAAGATAAAGGCTGATCAATGAAACATGGCAAGCAAAGGAAATACAGAGGGAGTTTTAAAACAAATGAAATAAAAGACAATGTTTTGCAAATTCATTTGATTTGCATTGGGATGTGGTAGCTTAGTGGTTAAGGTTTTGATCTGAAGGTTGTGAGTTTGATTCCCAGGTCCACCAAGCGACCACTGCTGTCACCCTGAGCAAGGCCCCTAACCCTCACTACCTCAGTTGTATAAAATGAGATGAATTATATGTCGCTCTGGATAAGGGTGTCTGCCATATGCCAGTAATATAAATAATTTTGTCTGATTAACAGTTATACATAAAATGTCTAAACACCACTATGGATAAAGAACCTTAAAAACAGAAAAATTATTAAGAAGGGCCAAATGCAGCATGCACAGAGATGGTACCAGTCTCTGTCATGTTATGGTCAGACATACACAAACTTAACCACTAAGCCTCCCTCATTTTCAATGAAACTGAAAATTTCATCTTGCTGGTAGTCGCCAGCTCTCATTGAAAATGGGGAAAGTGGTAGCTCAGAGGTTATACACATAGAATGGTTCTTTATGTACAAAAGCTCTACCTCCAGAATCTATAATTTTAGTGTCAAGAAAACTGATGTGTCATCAAGTAGAATGCTAGTTTTGCCACCCACTGACAAAATATTACCATGGCAACCAGTAGAAGGAACACCTCCTGAAGACTAGCGGCCATTAAAACAACCTTTAGAATAATGATCATCTGACGGTGTCAGCACACAAGACACCCCCCCCCCCCCCCCAAACTAGACATGCAAATTAATTTACATGTAGAAAGTTCTTTAATCATGGCCAGATACAAACAGTCCAGAGTTAACACTGAAAGGGCGGAGTTTAAAAGAGCTGGATACCAATAAGCTTGAAAATAATGTGGAGTTGCAGCCAAGCATGCAAATTTTATAAATTTAACTAACAATTTAAGATTGTTAGTTTGGCCGATTACTCTTGGTCTCTTAAAACAGGCGATCACACACAAGTGACGTAATTCCTATGCTTTTCATCCAATCTAGATGTAAATACCCTCAAATTAAACCCTGAATGTCTGCACTTAGTTCTTTATTTAATTTCATACATTAGACATACTTACACATTCCTGACTTAGTTATTGTACCAGATACGGGTTAGGAAACCTCGGCCTATTTGATGATGAACGAAATCTACTGTAATCCGCGCTGACTAAAACGCTAATTAGGATTTAAAAACAGAACGCCAAATCACGTTTAGTTGATCAGCTGCTACGCTGCAATCTCGACAAATATGTCAATGCTAAATTAGCCAAATGTAATGTAAACTCGATTCCCAAAGGGTCCGATCTAAGAGAGTTTAAAACCAATAACTTTAGTCAGCTACACAACATAGTCATTAGGGACTGAGGAAGGGTGGGATAGTTTACACGCCGCGTTAGCGGTACTAGCTAACCTAACGTCGTGTTGCTAAAGGTAGTCTTCTGCGTGAGAGGCGCTTAGGCCATCTTAAGAATGCTAAAACAATGGTATAACCCATTTCCAAGTAATAAACAAGAAAAGTTAACATTACAATAACGCCCGCTAACACCAGCAAAACCCTCTGCACCAACATGTTGTGTATTTTGTATAATTCTGTATAAAAAACAACACTTTAGCAAATGAACACGGATTGCTGCAGGAGCTAAGCTAGCTGGTTAAGTGTTCCTTGACTACTCACAGTCTCGTGGTCCCAGCGAACATTGCAGCGCTTCTCATCAGGGGCCAAGTTTCTGTCTCGGCCCATTAACTCATCGAGTAACTGGGCTGCGGAGAGCATTTTGCTTTGATTTTATTCAAAAGCAACCAGCTAAAACAATCCGCCGTTATTCGTTTACATACAGACGTTTTCGCAAAACGTTTCCGAGATTCACTCTTCCTAACAAAATGGCAGCGGCGCACCACACAACAGATATCTTTTCAAGTCACCCGAGAAACTAACAGAGGACAAACGGTGTTTAAGTGCGCCACCTAGCGGTGAGGAGGATATGAGCGCTCTAATCTTCCTTTATTGACTTATCCATCCATTAATCCATCCTCTACACCCCTTATGATATTTTGTAGTGGAACCTGGAGCCCATCCCAGGAGACTCGGGGCAAAAGCCAGGGTACACCCTGGACAGGATGCTAGTCTATCACAGGGCACAATTTCACACACTCACACACAACGGACAGTTTAGGGATCCCAGTCAGCCTACAAATCCATGTGGAGGCATGTGGATGCACGTCTTGAACTGTGTTAATTTTGACAGCCATTTTTTGATTTAGTCTTAGTCTTTATCTTCTGACAAAAATGGTTATTAGTCTTAGTCTTATTTTTGTCTTTTATAGTTTTAGTCTAGTTTTAGTCGACAAAAAGTCATTGCATTTTTGTCAAGTTTTAGTCATTAGTTTTAGTCAAACTGCAGTTACCAGCTTTAATTTTGTTAATTTTCTATGTAGTATTTAGACAAAAATAGTCATTATAATTTTTCTCTCTTTAGACCAATTAAGCTTATGAGAAATTTGAATCAAGATTGTGCAGCTCTACATATCCTTTTTTCTTAGCTGGAGATCAGCCTGCTGTGCTGCCCTTGCTAATATATAAGGTAGGATCATACATTAAGGATAGGTAAAAGTGGTCTGTAGTTCAAGTATCAAGTAAAAACCAAAAATGTTTTTTTTTTTAGCTGTTATGGAAAAACAGCATTTATTTTCTGAAACTTCAAATAAAGGTGCAATAAACAGACAGATGTTCAAAAGCAGCTGAACATATATTACTAACATACCTTTGTCTGCCAACAGTATGTACTGTATAATAATCATTTATTATACAGTGCATTTGTACATTTGGAGGCAAAATAACATTTTTTTATGAAATCTGTCAACTCAGATATGGGAATGTCAACTTCTCCAGAATGTAAATAGGGCAAAAATCGGGGCAAAAATCATGTAGTGTATTCCAGCCTTAAGCATACGTACATGGGCAATAACTTAAACAACTTCCAAATCCATCTGTCATTTTAGAAAGTTTGCTATCTGCATGCTATTAAGTTAGTACAACAAATAGGCTATGGCCTAAATAATCTTGCTATAGCACATGATACAGATTTCATTAGAAACAGAAGTGAACGCTGCAGAAAAGCCGAACTGTTGTACAATATATAATGAAGCATTGTACATTATGAAAGTCTGGCTCAGAACTATACAGTAAGGCTAGCTAACTGACGTTAGTTAACAGAAAAACTTTTTTAAAACGTAAAACTTGCTAGTGAATTTCCCTGTGGACACATCCAGTAACACTGACCTAACGCTAAGAAAAAGTACTTAAATAAGACTAAATAGCTGACTCTCCGTAGTTGCATAAATAGCAGGGTGACGCGCCTTCAGATGCCTCTTAAGATTTGTGTTATTCTTTCCGTCTATTTTATAGCCACAGGGCTTCTCTCCGTTTTCTGTGACAGTGCACAATGTTGTTGTTGTTGTTTTTTCCCCCCCCAGAGGAATTATAACAGAAATGCTTGCATATATCAGTTCTTCGTTTTGTTCCCAATGCTTCAGGTGCTGAAGCCATTGCAGCTCGCCAGGCCAGTTGGACATTATTTATCCTACCCGCTAACTGTCTGAGATGGACACGCCCCTTATCCAGTCCAGTGACAGGGACACACATTTTTAAAGACAGTTAGACGATACAGAGGGATTATTTATTATGAATGTCCGATACTCCTAAAAAAAAAAAGCATTTTAGTCCAGTCTCGTCTCGTTAACAAAGAAACGTCTTAAATTTCGTCATAGTGTTTTTTTTCTATTATCAGATATTAGTTTCGTCTTAGTCTCGTCACGTCTTAGTCACAGAAAAAATGGCAGTTAACGAATATTTTTCGTCATCGTTAACGAAATGAACATTGGTCTCGACCCATAGAGGTGTGAGGCAAACGTGCCAGCCACTAAGCCACTAACCCCCCACGATTCTCCTAATTTAATTTATTTATGAATTAACTGTGTTTACTTATACAATAAATATTATTTATTAATATAACTTTATTAAGTATGCAGACTAACAACTCACAAAATGTGAGATATAATATATTGAGTCCTAGTATTAATCTTTATTCTAGTATTTAATCTAGTATTTTTAAAAGGCATGTTTTAGTGTTACTTCTCACTTATGGCCATAGCACCCTGAAAATGAATCTAGGCTTATATCAGTGACTAAGCCGGGCTGGGCTTGATTAGTATTCGATGAAAGATGGCAATGGTAACCTTGCTGTAAGCCTCTGTTTTTATATCTTGCAAATTTTTTATGATCAGGGCAACAGTGGATTTGGAGCCAGCCTCTGGAACATGTCCAGGAAGGGACGCGAGTCCATCACAGGGCACAAGGCACATACATTCACACCCTCATTTCATTTAAGGGCAATTATCATAGGCAATCCACCTAAACTGTTATGTTTTTGCTAGGTGGGAGGAAACCAGAGAAGCTGGAGGAAACCCCCATGCACATGGGGGACCACATGCACAAAAACTAAACACAAAGCTCAGCATTGCACCAGGGACCCTGGAGTGTCTTAAAGCATAATTATGTCTCTTAAATGTGTAAATTATTACTAATGAAGTCATCTAAATTTAAGTTCATTTCACCATACTTTTCTTATTGTTATTGTTATTATGTTACATTTACTACGCTAGAAACATTTTCTACACAACTGTACCTGTAGAACAAATGTTGCTAAAGTGCGCCACCTTTTGGCGAGAGGTGAAATAACTGCGCAGTCTACGAGAAAGAAAGCTCACATTTTAAGAAGTCGCTTTTCAAAATAATCCACTAATAATTTCCTTTGCATATAGGTTATCTATCGTGATCAGTCAAAATATTTGACACATTGAATAACGTAATTGCATATATGTCTTTTAATAATGGTTATCAATAAAGTATACAAGCCACCATCTCACAAATTTACATAGTTGCTCTATAATTTTTTGCCCTAACATTAGCTGGTGTTATTATTTTCAAATAGAGTCATTTTAGGAGCGAAGATTGCTTATGGCCATACCACCCTGAGAACGCCTGCTCTCGGAAGCTAAGTAGAGTTGGGCCTGGTTAGTACTTGGATGGGCTTCCCCCTGGGAATACCAGGTGCTGTAAGCTTTTTCTCCCTCCCCAGATAATTGTATAATAGCATGTATTACATTATTGCTATTTTAAGTCATACTAAAAGACCGTGATGCAATTTAGAGTGACTGTCCATGAGTGCTGAAGCCTCAGTATTCGCTTTATTCTCCATCCATCCATTTTCCGTTTCATTTATTCTACACAGGGTCACAGGGAAAACTGACAATTTAGAGATGTCATTCAGACTACAGTGCATGTCATTGGATTTGCGGAGGAAACCAGAGTACCTGGAGATAACCCTTTAGGTGCACATGGGGCAGAGGTGGAAATCAAACTCTCAACCCCAGATGAAGATGAAATATTGCTGTTCAGATGTGAGTGGCCTCTTTCTAGACCCCATCCATTTGATAAATGATATAAAAAATTATGCTAAAGCCTTCACAGAAACCAGATCTCAACTCATTTGAATACCCATGGTAGATTGTGAGCAACATGATAGATGGCACTCTCCACCAAAATCACCAATACATCATTTGAGGGAATCAATTTTGGAAGAATGATGTTTGTCCTTCCAGGACAGCTCCAGAGACTTCTATAATCTATGACAAGGTGCAGTGAATATTTTCTGGTGACTAATTTTGGGCGAAATCCTACTGAGATGCTATTGTATATGTTGGGACAGAGGCTGTGCAAAGGAGGGAATTTTGTAGCAGCTCATTTAAAAGGGAAAACACATGCTGATGCTTTCTTTAGCTGGACAAGATTCAATTGTGTAACCTCTATATTTGGCCAGTGGATCAGTTTACTTCCACTATGTGATACACAAAAACCATACATATAATTTGCTTTGTAGTCCACTATTGCAGCATTGCTGTCACTCTAACCTGCAGCTAAGCATAACATCAATAGGCCCAGAATAAACCTTCTCTGAGTGTATGGTGGTGCACAGTATATCTGGGCTGTGGGTTCTGTCCCACTTTAGGGGTTAGATGTGAACAGAGCATCATGTTCATATTTAGAAGTAGATATTTGGCATGGGAACAGCTAATGTGCTTCCTGCTTGTGTTTGATTATTTTCAGCTTTGCTCTCATAATGTGTGAACGTGGGAGATTTGCAAGATATGTAAGCTCAGTCTGTAAAAATTATATACAGTATCTCTGCCAAGTCGTGCTGCAGGACAAGATGCAGAAGTGACCCACTGTATGGGTGGCTATCTAGGGCACAATCCATTTTTAGGGGTGAAAAGAGTCAAACTTTAAACTGAAAAAAGGAACACAGTGCTGACAAAAAGTGTTGTGTGCCTGTATGCCTATCAAGAGATCTTCTTCTTCTTCTTTCGGCTTTTCCCTTCAGGGGTCGCCACAGCGAATCATCTCTCTCCACCTATCCCTATCTTCTGCATCCTCAACCCTTGCACCCACTAGCTTCATATCCTCATTTATTACATCCATATACCTCCTCTTTGGCCTTCCTCTTTGCCTCCTGCCTGGCAGCCCCATGTCCAACATTCTCCTACCAATATACTCACTGTCCCTCCTCTGAACATGTCCAAACCATCTTAATCTGGCCTCCCTAACTTTGTCCCCCAAACGTCCAACATGAGCTGTCCCTCTGATGTACTCATTCCTAATCCTGTCCAATCTTGTCACTCCCAAAGAGAACCTCAACATCTTCAGCTCTGCTACCTCTAGCTCTGACTCCTGTCTCTTCCTCAGTGACACTGTCTCTAAACCATACAGCATGGCCGCTCTCACCACTGTCCTGTACACCTTCCCCTTGATTCTCGCTGATATTTTCTGATCACACAGAACTCCCGACACCTTTCTCCACCCATTCCAACCTGCCTGCACTCGCTTCTTTACCTCTTTCCCACACTCTCCATTACTCTGGACTGTTGACCCCAAGTACTTAAACTCCTGTACCTTCTTCACCTCTTCACCCTGTAACCTTACTGTTCCACTTCCCTCCCTTCCATTCACACACATGTACTCAGTCTTACTACGACTGACCTTCATTCCTCTTCTCTCCAGTGCAAACCTCCACCTCTCCAGGTTTTCCTCCACCTGCTCCCTGCTCTCACTACAGATCACAATGTCATCTGCAAACATCATTGTCCAAGGAGACTCCTGTCTGACCTCCTCTGACAACTGGTCCATCACCATAGCAAACAGGAAGGGGCTCAGAGCCGATCCCTGATGCAGTCCCACCTCCACATTGAACTCCTCTGTCTGACCTACA
Organism: Hemibagrus guttatus; assembly: GCA_033459395.1. Taxonomy (NCBI): domain Eukaryota; kingdom Metazoa; phylum Chordata; class Actinopteri; order Siluriformes; family Bagridae; genus Hemibagrus; species Hemibagrus guttatus. The sequence continues at coordinate 11,467,184 of JAUCMX010000016.1, read as the reverse complement.
GCACACCTCACCACTGTTCTGCTCCTCTCATACATGTCCTGCACCACTCTGACATACTTCTCCGCTACTCCTGACTTCCTCATACAGTACCACAGCTCTTCTCTTGGCACCCTGTCATACGCTTTCTCCAAGTCTACAAACACACAGTGCAACTCCTTCTGACCATCCCTATACTTCTCCATCAAAATCCTCAGAGCAAAAATTGCATCCGTTGTGCTCTTTCTGGGCATGAAGCCATACTGCTGCTCACAAATTTCCACTACCTTCCTTAACCTAGCTTCCACTACTCTTTCCCATACCTTCATTGTATGGCTCATCAACTTTATCCCCCTATAGTTACTGCAACTCTGCACGTCACCCTTATTCTTAAAGATCGGCACTAACACACTTCTTCTCCATTCCTCAGGCATCCTCTCACTCTCTAAAACCCTGTTGAACAAATTAGCTAAAAATTCCACTGCTGCCTCTCCCAGACACTTCCAGACCTCCACCGGAATGTCATCAGGACCAACTGCCTTCCCACTTTTCATCCTCTTCAAAGCCTTCCTGACTTCATCCTTTCTAATCTTATCTACTTTCTGTTCCACAGAGTTCACCCCTTCTACTCTTTTTTCCCTCTCATTTTCCTCATTCATCAGCTCCTCAAAGTATTCCTTCCATCTCCTCTGTACACTCTCCTCACTTGTGAGCACCCTTCCATCTCTATCCTTAATAACTCTAACTTGCTGCACATCCTTCCCATCTCGATCCCTCTGCCTAGCTAACCTGTACAAGTCCTTCTCTCCTTCTCTAGTGTCTAACCTAGTGTACAACTCTTCATATGCCTTCTGCTTGGCCTTAGACACCTCCCTCTTCACTCTGCGCTGTAACTCCTTGTATTCCTGTCTATTCTCTTCAGTCCTGTCCATGTCCCACTTCTTCTTGGCTAACCTCTTCCTCTGGATACTATCCTGAACTTCCTCATTCCACCACCAAGTCTCCTTATCTTCTTTCCTCCTTCCAGATGACACACCCAGCACCTTTCTCCCTGTCTCCCTGATCACTTCTGCTGTAGTTTCCCAGTCATCTGGCAGCACTACCTGACCACCCAGAGCCTGCCTCAACTTCTGTCTAAATTCCTCACAACATTCCTCCTTTTTCAGCTTCCACCACTTGGTTTTCTTCTCTATCTTTGACCTCTTCGTCTTACAGACCATCAAAGTCATCCTACACACCACCATCCTATGCTGTCTGGCTACACTCTCTCCCACTACCACTTTACAGTCACTAATCTCTTTCAGATTGCCTCTTCTACATAGAATGTAGTCTACCTGTGTTCTCCTACCTCCACTCTTGTAAGTCACTCTATGCTCCTCCCTCTTCTGAAAATAAGTGTTAACCACAGCCATGTCCATCCTCTTAGCAAAGTCCACTACCATCTGTCCTTCAAGGTTCCTTTCCTTAACTCCAAACTTGCCCATCACCTCCTCATCACCTGTGTTCCCCTCGCCAACATGTCCATTAAAATCCGCTCCTATCACCACTCTCTCACCCGTGGGAATACTCTCCATCACCTCATCTAATTCACTCCAGAATCTCTCTTTCTCCTCTAACTCACAACCTACCTGTGGGGCATAACCACTAACAACATTCAACATCACCCCTTCAAACTCTAACTTCAGACTCATCACCCTGTCTGACACTCTCTTCACCTCCAGGACATTCCTCACAAACTCCTCCTTCAGGACCACACCTACCCCATTTCTCTTACTATCCACACCATAATAAAACAGCTTGAATCCTGCTCCTATACTACGAGCCTTGCTACCCTTCCACCTGGTCTCCTGTACACACAGTATATCCACCTTCCTTCTCTCCATCACATCAGCCAGCTCTCTACCTTTCCCTGTCATAGTACCAACATTCAGAGTTCCTATTCTCAGTCCTACACTCTTACCTTTCCTCTTCTCTCTCTGTCTGCGCACTCTCCTCCCTCCTCTACTTCTTCGACCAACAGTAGCCCAATTTCCACCGGCGCCCTGTAGGTCAACGGCGCCGATGGCGGTCGTTGTTAACCCGGGCCTCGACCGATCCGGTATGAAATTCGTACTGACGATTCGCATGGTTAAATTTGGCAATGTTTTACGCCGGATGCCCTTCCTGACGCAACCCTCTCTATTTATCCGGGCTTGGGACCGGCACAGAAGTCACTGGACTGTGACCCCCATGGCTAGATTATGCCTATCAAGAGATAATGACTGCAATTTGCAAGCTTATGTGACAAGCAGGCTGTCAGTAAGTTACTGTTAATTTGACAGTGCATTTGTGGAACATTCATTTACTTAAAAAGATATGGGTGTCATTGGAACAAATCTGTTTTTGGAGGCATTGATATAAAGTTGCACTCATAATTAATGGCAAGCTGTACAGTCATTTTTTAAACCACATCATTCAGTCAGCCTGAGGTCCAACTATAATGCTATGATCTACCAATGATTTATGATAACATAAATGAAGTCTCATTTATGTTAAACCAATTCATACTGTCCAGCTGAACATTAGTAAATACTACTACACTTATTTCCTGCCTACATGGACATGGGGAAGAGAGAAATATTGCTCTGTGATGCATGTATATAGCTGATTTAATGTACTTAAATTATTTTAGAATTATTATTTTATAAAAATTAGTAGCAGCCTCTAGCTCTGTTCCCTAACCCTAGAGCTATCCTAGAATCACAGAAATGCTTAACAGATGATTAGTGTCTTTGCAGAACATTCAGGGTAACCTTTCGATCACCTTAACATTCTTGCTTTTATTTCATTATAGAGAATATTCTTGCAATAACTCTTTATGCAGATGATAAGTGTATGCTATATAAGAATATACCCTTGTGCAGTCCCCCCCCCCCCCCCCCCCCCCCCCATATTACTACATGTCTCTGGAATACTAAACGATGCTCCGGCAAAATATCTTGTTGCCAGAGCAACAAGACACACATAAGTGAGCATGGAAAACCTTTTCAGAGTGAGCTCTAATGAGGACAACAATCAGCAAGCCCTACCCCATGCTGGTAATGAATTACTAACAATACCATGTGCAAATGGCTTACTGTACATCGCTGTCTCTTGATGAATGGTGCTCACAGTATTTGTAGCAAATATTCACCATGAGCCTGCTAAAAATATTCAAGGAACTTGTCATTGAGACGTCTGACGCTAGAATCTTTTGTAGTCTAAGAGCAGATGGCTAATTTAGGCTGTAGCATTGGCCCGGGGAGCTTGGAGTCCAAATGCTAAGTCTGTCGCACATTCAGTCTGTTTGAGCTGTGTGCACTTTTTGTACTCGGCCCCACCATGAAATAACATTTCCCATTTTTGGAAGGCTTTCAGGTCTTGAATAACACCATGCATTCACACAGTGTAGTTAAAAATAACCCTCTCAAAAGCTATTTACAAAATACTAGGATTGAGAATTACAAGAAATTTCATTGTTATGAAATTGAGCGCTATAGGATTTTGGATTCTTTGCTACGTTCCTTAAAGATTCTATCACATAAGCTTTCTCCTTTAGAGCATCTCAAAGCTTTTTAAATCAACAGATTGTATACAAATAAAGTATATTGACATATTAAATGAAACACCTTGAAGGCTTCTTTGGTTACTTAAGGAAAGCTTTTAAGAATTCTGTGTAAAACCAGAGCCATTAGCCATTCAAAGAGTCATTGAGATACATTATCATTAAAGAGAGGTAGTAGAAATTGCATAGCAAATGTGACCACAGTGACTGTCCACTGGTTGTCCACAAACTGCTGACCTCCTGGGAGTTTCAAACATAACAGCTGCTAGAGATTAGACCGAATGGTACAAAAAAAAAAACACCATTGTGTGAGTGGCACTTCTGCAGGTGGAAACACCTTGCTGATGAGAAAGGTCAGAGCAGAACTCAAATAACTACCTGTTGCAACTGTGGTGAAGAGAAACCCATCTCAGAATGCACGAGAAGTTAAACCTGAGGAGGAAGGGCTTCAACAGCCCACGTCGTGTTGCACTCCTATCATCCAAGAACAGCATTCTGAGGCTACAGTTGACACTGACTCATGGTTGAAGATTGGAAAAAGACCATTCTGAGATGCTTTTTTTTGCTCATCATTAAAACATTTGTGTTTAATCAAATGAAATTATTTAATTACATTGAAGATAAAGATAAAAAAAAGGCTATTGCATTACATTATGTATTCCAGGGTTAAAACCTGTGCTGAAGCATATGTTACTATATGCTGATCTGAAACTGATTTAGTCATTTCTAATGGACTAAGGTTTTAAACAGCCACAGATAGTAAAACCCCCTATATTACTGAATAAGAGCAAATCCTTTATATATATATATAAAAAAAAAAATCCAGAAACACATTAAACATTATATGTTAAACCTGATAATTTTTTTTTCAGTTTGCTACTTCAAAGATGGTCTTTTTCCACCAATTGCTGTATGATTGAGTGGCAAATGAGGCCCAAATTTATCCTTAAATGTCACTTCTGCTTTCTGCTTTTTTTAAACACACAACTTTGCTTCTTCTTTAATGTCCATTATAACACAACCCTCCCTTTGTGAACAGGGGTTAGAAATTGAATGCAGTCAGGTAGCCACACACACACACACACACACACACACACACACACACACATACTCTCCCTCCCTCCCTCCCTCCCTCCCTCCCTCCCTCCCTCTCTCCCTCTCTCTCTCTCTCTCTCTCTCTCTCTCTCTCTCTCTCTCTCTCTCTCTCTCTCTCTCTCTAAATCTGATTGAGGACATAACAGACAGTTCTAGTCTTGTGCTTGGTATTGCTCTTAATCTGTCTCTTCTCTTTCCAATGACATTTAAAAGACTGAAACACATTTACAATTCAGTCAAAGATTCTCAGTATCCTGAGGTAAAGCAAAATACAGTATATGTTCAATAGTTAAAAAAAAAAGAATAGAAAAATAAATGCTGATATTAGCAGGCAAAAAAATAAACCATACAAAAAAACAAAACCAAAAACATGTGAACTAGTATACTACATCAGCCAAAATAGTTGCAAAAAAAAAAAAAAAAATGCAGCAAAAAAAACTTCACAAAAACATCTATAACTATGCTTTTTATATTGCTGGCACTATATGAAAACTTAACATATACATACTTAACATATAGAGCCTAAATATACACACTAGCACATTCATGCAGTTATCTAACCAGCCAAACATTTGGCATCAGTGCAATGCAAATAATCATACAGATATAAAGCAAGTGCACCAGGTATTGTTCACAGATAATCATATGTCAGAATGAAGAAATAGTGTGATCTCTGAGACTTTATGACATGGATGACCAAATCAGGTTACATCAGTAGAAGAACACATCAAGTTCCACTCCTGTCAGCCAAGAACATGATTCTGAGGCTATCATGAGCATAGACAAAGGGGAACTTCACAAAAAACTTTTCCGGTCTTCAACTATCTATATTTAGTGAGTCTGTGTCCTTGAGGGCTTCCGATTCTTTTTCTTGTCATCCATGCCATGAATGTGAAAACTCCTTTAAATAAAGTATTTGGAATAGAATGTATACAGATGCAGTAACTAATTTAAAATGTTTTGCAGGAGATTTTTTCCCATCCCTTATCCAGGTTTAAACACAAACCTCTGCTTTGTTGTAGATTGCTCTTTTTTCCTTGGTACATTTAAATAGTTCATTCTTTTGTTCATTCAGTCATCTCCAGTAACAGCTATATCCTGGTCTGGGTTGAAATAGATCTGGAACAGATCCTAGTAACAGTGGGCATGAGGTGAAGTGAATTCTCCTTGGGTGTGATGCCACTCGATCATAGGGTGCCATGCACACACATTTACACCCTCATTTACACCTTATCAATAAGCATAGCCAATTTGCCTACCTGCATGTAAGAGTGGGAGGAAACTAGAGAACTTAGAGGAATTAAAAAAACAAAACAACAATATATATATATATATATATATATATATATATATATATATATATATATATATATATATATATATATATATATATATATATATATATATTGTTGTTTTGTTTTTTTAATTCCTCTAAGTTCTCTAGTTTCCTCCCACTCTTACATGCAGGTAGGCATGTATTTAAAAAAAATTAACTTGCCTTATAAATGTTATATATATATATATATATATATATATATATATATATATATATATATATATATATATATATATAACATTTATAAGGCAAGTTAATTTTTTTTAAATACATGTTATACACTAGTAACAAATGCAAAGCAATTTTTAAAAAAAATCTTGCTTTTTTAAACATTAACAAAGATTAATACATAATACTGTATAGGTGTGTTGTCTGTGATATATTTAAGATACGAGAGCACAAATCCAGTCATTGCTTCTGCTAGCTGTCTTTTGTTTTCAATGCAAAGGAAAGGTAAGGCCTGCATTTGAATATAAACTTTAGTGAATAAAATATTCAGCATGGGAGACATGGTCAAGTGAACATGATACTAAGCAAACCACTGATAAATTGGAATGTAAGGTTAAAGTAGAAAGTAAAATAGAAGTAGAAATAAATATGACAAAGACGAACCTGTTCTTCAGCCTTCCGCATCAAGGATATGTATTTATTTGAACATTATCTCTCCAGAACAATACTGATGCATGCAAATATCAACAGACAAGTCAATTTGCAAAAAAGTGTGTTTGTGAATGACAATGTCTGATAATTGTTTCTTTCTCTTTAAAAAAAAAATGCTTTCCTGTCATCAGTTGTTGACAAGTGCTTACGGATTCACAAGTTCAACATATCCAAGAAAAGGTTGTCTGACAGACTGCACTAATGTTCTAAATCTCCTCATCAGAACACATGTAGGCCTACAGCACAGAGAGAATAAATGAAGCCCTACATTACGTTTTTCATTTTCCTTTTCATTTTTAATTCCATTAAAATATCAATTTAAGCAAATTTGTGCTACTGTAAAATATCACGACACATTTAATTTCACAAACCTAAAGGGTAGCACAGATAAAAAAGACCCGTTTACATAGGTTTTATATCCATGCAATTTCAGAAAAACCTTTTTCAATAATGCCACATCAGACATTCCTTTCTCCAATTTCTGAGCGATTTCTTTAAAACACTTCTGCTACCATGCATTTATCAAAATTGGTATTTTAAAAAAATATCACACAAATACATGAAAATGATAAAAACTATGCAATAAAAATCTGTGTCAAAATCATGACAAAGCAGATGTGTGGGGTTAGATCTTAATGAGAACCCCATATGAAGAAGTTTTTGGTTTAGAACATTTATTATTTTAAAGTTTAACTTCATTCAACATTTGAGTGAGAGTTGAAACAAAGCATCAAATGTAACATCCAAATATTTTTCACAACTAGCTCTGGCAACAAATGATTCACACACATCAAGTGATAACAGTCTTAATCAAATCAAGTTCCATATTTTGAAATAAGGTTCAGAGTCTGATTTTTAATGCAGTCGGTTTCTCCGTCACACATTCCAGTGGCACCGACTCACACTGTCCTTCCTTTAATGACTTAAACCCGGCTATTGTGAGATATTACTCAATATAGCCATATATACCTGAGAAATTCTTAAAACACGTCAGTCAGACGTTCACATCAGTTCAAGTCAGAAGAATTCTTCCAAAATTGTCAATCTGCGCTTATAAAGTAGTCAAAAGACACCTATAGAAGGGTCCTCTTTCTCAAGGCATGGACAAATGATTCTGTATCACTGCATTGGAATCACTGGCATGCTCTGTACCCCATTTCTTTTTCTTTTAGTTTTTTTAAGCACAAATCAGACCTTTTCTGTGTTCAGAATAGTGACAGGCATCTGTATGCACTGTGATCACATTGGTTACATCATCCGAGCAATCTAGGCCCCGCTCACTATGAGAAGACCCATTGAAGCTCTCAAAAATGCACCATATTGAGAAACAAAACAGAAAAAGGCATGCATGTACTGTTCAAAATAAGAAAACAGGGAAGTTCTTTTAACATTTTGGTTTAGATGGACTTGATTTTTTTAACAATGCAAACACACCATAATGGCGACTGGGCATTATTAAATCTATACTGCTACCGTAGAAAATAAACAGCAAAATATCAAGACCAAAATAAACAATGCAAAATCCTACATTTTTATTGAAGAAGTTACTCACTAACCAAATAGACATTCAAGCACAAATAAGTACCACTTCCAAAAATCACATTATGAACATTTTCACATTATGTGTTTTTGCAGTTAGTCTCAGACATTACAACTGGGACGGTTGTCACGTTGATTTTTATTTTTGCAAAACATTTAACATATTGCTGTATGATGGTACAGGAAATTTTGCACCTGTTTGTTTTCATGTTTTTTCCCCATGTTCATGTTTTTGCACTGTTGCTAAAAGTGGACTGATTACATGTGAATTAACATGGTTGAAATTGTGAAATACACAATCAATGTGACTTGACTGTTTTCAACTTCTTGTATTCCCTCCGAGACACTCATCATAAGGAACAATCGACAAGTCTGCCACTATTCAACGTTTTCACCGTGTTCTTCACTCAGCATGAGATACGGACATTTCCTCCTTGTATAAGGATTTGAGTCCTCAGCTTTGACGACTGGTTCCCATTGTTTTGAGTATGTGTATAGTCTTTTTACCTTCTAGAGCCTCGCTACACACAGATCTCAATGGGTGTGGTCACAAGGATGCGACCTCCATTACCGTTGGAGTCACGGGAGACACGCTCGTAGCTGTTATTGGAGGAAGGCGAGTTGATGGTAGATACGGTGGAATAGGGCTGTGCCACTGGCTCAATGATGATGCCTGCTTTGGCCACAGCACACACAGGTGACAGGCTCTGCTGCTTCAGACGCTCAACCAGATCATCTTCCTCAGAGGACGAAGAGCTGAGCTCAGCCAGGTGGCCATTGAGCACCGCACCACTGGGTGAGGTAGCAGTGTTGCCATTTTCCGTGTCTAGCATCCAGCAGTGGCAGAAAAAGGTGAGCACCTCACTGACAGAGCAGCGTTGCTCCTTCTCGATGGCCAAGAGGTGCCGGAACATGCGCAGTGCCTCGCTGGTAAAGCGTCGCCATTGTGATGGCACTGCACCTGCCCGCCTCCTTGGCTGCTGCTGCCAGCGTGCAAACTCCTCGTAAAAGGCGTCGCATGGTAGCGCCTTCTCCCATGGAAAGTTGCCTGTGAGCATGCAGAATAGTAGCACTCCAAAGGCCCACACATCTGTGCTGTAGTCCACACAGAAACCATCGTGGCGGCCTGGCTCACACAGCTCAGGTGCTGTGTAAGGGATGGTACCGCTCACACGCTTTACTGGTGAACCAGCTCGGCGTGTCATGCCGAAATCCGACAGCTTGACCTTACGGCACTCCCGGTCGAAGATGAGCACATTCTCAGGCTTGATGTCACGATGTACCAGCTTCTTAGAGTGAAGGTAGTCCAGTGCCAAGGCCACCTGGTGTACACATCGCTTCGCGACACTCTCTGGCAGCCCCACCTATGCAGGATGATGGAGAACAGAGGCTTAATGAAGACATTAGCACAGACAACCTGGACTAGAAAACCAGACTTTTTTTTTTTTTTTTTAAAGGCCAGCTATAAATACCTCACAAAGGTTAAAAAAATATTAAATAAAAGACCAAAAAAACAGACAACACAGAGAAGTAAAAATGGAGCTTGATCACCAATTATATTCAAATTAAAATTTACAGTCAAGGGATATCATAATTCTAACAGTCAGGTTGCATTATTATAGTGGATTGCTTAGAACTGTCAGCGTATTAGTTAAAAAGTTATATTAGAGGTGACTGTGCCTTATATTACATACATCTCACTGATAAGCATAAATTATACACTTGAATAGAACAATTTACAATTGCTGACATCATTGGGGATAATTGGAGATGTTGTTACACATTACAAATGTGAAATAAACAAATCCTAAAAGTTACATAATTAATAATGGAAACAAAAAAAGCCAATAATATACCTAGTTTTTTTCCAGTGTGAAGTAGCTTCTTGGAAATAGAATTATTCCTGCTGCTATTTTAATTAAAAAAAATTGATTAAAAACATTTTAACCTCACTGTGAAATTGGTTGTATCTTTCATTATTCTAATTTGATTACTACTAGTAGAAAGTAGTACGTTGCTGTCACTACACAGAGATGAGGACATACAGTATACAGTTCCCTTTGCATGTCAAATTTGGAATTCAAACCTGAATTCAGAGGAATTACCTTTACCCAGTAACCAGTGACTGCTTACTGATCAAGCCTCAGTTTTGCTCACCTGAGGGGGAATGATGTCAAAGAGGTCTCCAGCTAATGCATACTCTTGAGCAAAGATGTAATATTCGTCTGTCTCAAAGGCAATTCCATACATGCTGATGATATATGGACATGGTGAAAGGTAGAGTGAGATGCTGTACTCCCTCAGAAAGCTCTTCAGCTTAGTGGTTTTCTTCCGCAAGAACTTCAGAGCCATCTTAGTGCCTGTGAAAATAGAAAGGTTTAGCATTCAGCAACACTGCAATGACAATGAGCCTAATAGAAAAGCTAATGAGATCTGTTAATCTGAATATTAAATACAAGGAGTGTTTCTTGACAGGTCATTATTTTGTCTTTTGCAGAAATGGATTAACTCCATTGCAAAAAAGAGCTTTTGTCAGATTTATGAACATTACAAGGGCAATTTTCAATGGTTCGGGTTAAATCTTAGGCAGGTTCTACCAAAATGAAGAAAATTTTAAAGTTCACCAAATGCCTCAAGTGTATCGTTACAAATGGAATGAGATTCACCACAGACTTTTACATGTTGTATAATATTTAACCATTAACCGTATGATAAATTTGTGACAACTATCCTATTTATGCTAAACAGGTATAAAAAAAACAAAAACATCTATACAGAATACAGTCTTCTTTTAATGAAAGAGAATCACATGCATATGAACATGTCTTTTATAATATCCTTTTTTTCTCACTTCTGGTAATGCACTATAATTTCAGGACAATGTTCTTGATGCTGTTTTTATCACTATTATATAACACTAAGACAAGTAGGTTCATGAATGCTGAAGAATTGATTTCTTCCAGTAAACCCTTTGACTTCATTCATTATGTAAAGATGCTGGGAGTCTCACTAGCTCTTTGGGGAAATACAGCAATGTTGCTGATGGAGATGAATTTAAGGGATTGACTTGTCTAGCATGTCCTTCTCACCCTGACTGGAACATTAACTACCTAAGGACAATGTTGCACAAGCTGTAACAAATCACCAGTGACATTTTCTTTTAGCTTAATTAAATCTCTAGACTCCAATGTGAAAGGAGCATCTGATGGAAGTTTGTTCGAAGATGCTCGTCGATATAAGCTATTGTTATGGAAAGCTTGAGGGGAGGAATGAATGCTCCTCCATAACCTCTAGCTGTGTTACATAGAGCAGCCAATCTGTGAGACTAAAGAACCAAAGGAAGACAAACAAAGAATAACCAAAGTACCCAACATCTGTTGTAGCAGATGGGTTTGCCTGTCAGAAACGCAGAGAGATGGAACGGCATCAATACTAGTAAAGAAAACTAAAAGCGATGGTGCATACTGAATCTGCCAGATTAATTTTGAACATGACAGTATACTGTAATAAACGTTCTGTGAAATTCTAATGTTAGAATAATATTTCATTTTAAAGTTAGATGCAGACTTAGTTTTTTTCTGTCTCACTTCTTGACCTCTAAAATTTTAATATTTTAGAACAACTAGTCCTCGCCTTCCGCTTTATTTCTGATGATGCCCCTGTTATTTATTTACAGACAGCAGAATTTCAGCCCATATTTATATAAATGGCAGGTATTTCTCAGGGTATTTGCTATAATGTTTGACATGAAGTCATAACATGCAAAGAAAAGTATATGCATTTTTATGTTGTGATGATGAACTTAAAAAAAAAAAAAAACTTAGTGTGTGTGTTGTCTCATTTTACTTCCAGACACATTGCAGCATTAGAATTTACTGCATTGTAAACAAGCTGCAGGACCAGCTTTATATGATAAGTAAGGGCATTTTCAGTTCAAAGGGTGTCTAAAATATTTCATGGATTATATTTGAGATAAATCTACACCTTAGACATCAGTATCCTCTATATCCAGTGTAGAAGTCCACAGTAATTTCTCAGAAACAGAAAACTCGCAGAGTCAGAGTCAGTGCAATAACACCGAAATGTAAATATATGCAATATAGTAACTGCCTGTTGATTTGTGAAGTGGGACTGTGGAATTCGAGGACCATCTGCAGAGTTTTTCATGGTCAAGCCCATTTTGTAGAGTGCTTTATGCACAACATGAACCAAAGGCTGAGTGTGCTGGGGTTTGGGGTGACAACAGATGGTGTGTTTATCTGTGACTCATTAAAAATCATCAGAACCCAGTGATTAACAGAGGGGGGTTTAGGCTGGAGAGCATGAGAGATTTCCCAGCCAGCAAAGATAAACATGTCATTTGACCTAGGCTTCTCTTGCTTGTGCTGTTTAGAAAGAAACATTACTACTACAGCACAGTCTTCTATTTTCTTTCTGCTGATTGCCAGACGATGGGTTAGCTTATGATGATGCGCAAAGTGTGGCCTAAAGAGCGGCATGTTTCATAAACTCATGCCAATGTAGCCTTTTATTATTCTTGTGTTAATTATTCATTTTAGTAGATAATTTAATACATAACTTTGTTCTCAGAAAGCTGTAAAATCCAATTTCATGCTAAACCCTAACCAGTCTCCAAGCACCTTTGGAGCAACTGCACTGTGGCCTTAGTGTTATACTCTGCTCACAGCCTTGACATTTATGCTGAAACTTTATACAGAAATATCTGTAGGCGTTTTCCTCTCTTCTGCTGTGCACGATTACAGAGTATCTTCTAAACTAAGCAAATGTTTCAGCAATTTTCCATGAATCTTACATGCATTTGAAATGTTTCTGCTACAAAATCATTACTGCATGATGATGCATCTATCATATTGTATTAAATATATTGACTACTATGGACACACTTTTAAAGATCATGGACACATTGAATGTGCATCCATCCTGCAGGCAATCCCCAAATTGAATGAATGCATCCACCTCAAACCCTGCTTCTGTAGCCCCACAATCTATAACAAAAGGAAAATCACATTTATAATTAAGGTTGGACATGGAGAATGAATGATTTCACCACTGGAGTGACTGGCCTAGAAGCTTTTCCAATCAGCATACCACTTCCAGTGGAGAAACTGATAAATGATGATGCAGTTTCTACCCGAGTGTCTGATTCTCTGCTTACCTAACAAATAAGACTAACAACTGTCATAATGCTCAAATAAGGATCAAGGGAGGAGAGAACATGCTTACTTGAGGACACCCAGTCCTGTCTGAAGCTGGTAGACTTGGTGATTAAGAAGAATTTAAGGAATTTCTTCATTATGGAAAGAACAAGGGGTTAAATTTTTTGATTCTCAGCTTAGTTTAGACTTGATGCCAGCTGTGAGTTCTTGAGCCATCTCTCTGGTATTTTCTCTAAAGGTCAATCAGACATACAAAGATACTGGCTGGGCTGATAACCATGTTGCTCAGACCAGCTGCAAAGAGAACACAAATTCCCTTGTGCTTCTGGTGTAAATTCTTCACAACATCAGAGGAATGCTAAGCTAGCAAACAAATACAACCTTGGCAAAACCCTAAGGTCTAGGAACAAGGTGAAAGCTGGTTAGATAAGTGGTGTAAGAACAAAGTAATTCTTATTAAACATGAATGGTGGTAGTCAGGGCTGCATTAGGCTAATGCATGGCCTGGGGCTGAGGAAAATAACAGCTATTACAGTACCACATGAAAGTGACTGTATTAAGTATTTACATATCAAACAGTAAGCCTATCATTAAAGCTATACAGTAAGGATTAATTTCAGAGCATATTAGGCCAATAATCATACACAAAAGATAACTTAACTTTAAGCATTTCAATCCACACCTACTCCATTATATTCCTGCTTCTTTATTTATGCAGCACTGAGCTCCACAGAGATGCATTAAAATCTCACAATGTCACTTTCTACATGCTGTGAATGTTTACAGTGATATGATGACTGTCCTGAACCTTTATTTGCACAGCAAAGCAACTGTAAAGAACGGATGATAGACAGTATAAAATAAGACTGTGCTGATGCCTCACTGTCTCACACTGTCCAGGATCATACTGTATCAATCTCCTCAAATCACATCACTTCTCGTTTTATCATGTTCCAGCACCAGTAGGGCTGAACATGTTGCTTGTCTTTTACAGTTATCCCTAATTCTCCAACAATATTCCTGACATTTGGAACAATCCCAATAATTATCCCATTATATTTGAAAGGACCAAAATGCTTGCAATTGTGTTGTAGATGAGCAATGTCATGACTTATGCCAAGTTATGTTATAATATAAGCATATCATATTATGTTTTGTATTGGCCTCTGTGTGGGGCGTGGCCTTGGGCAATAGTTGTAGTAACCCATTGGCCCTAATTTAATATATTTAATGAAATGTAGACCTATTTCATAAGACAATAAAACCATAACTGAGTAAATGTTCCAGTGCTTACCTCTGATCTTGTGGACAACCAGATCCACTTTGCCATAAGTGCCCTTGCCCAGCTCCCTAATAACCTCATAATACTTATTAATGTCCAGCTTCTCTAGATTCTGGGCTGCAATAAGCTGCAGCTCCTCCAAGATGTCGATGGAGGCACGAGATCCGATGGGGGAGGTGCTCATTCTTCCAGCGATGGGAGGCAGTTACTGCAGGTAATAAATTCACTGAAAGTTCTGAAAAATAAAACACAAGAGATATAAGATTCAGACAGAAGTTGACATAAGGTTACAGAGATATTTTCACCTTGAGTTTAGCAGCATGACTTGAACCCTGCAGACAAAGAATTATTTTATACTGTACATCACAAAAGACAAAGTTCAGAGAAGTTTAGTATCTAAGCCAAACGATTTCTTATGTAACCTTCTCTGTCCTGCTGTAAACAATCTAGTTTCTGTTCCCCGAATCCCCTTTCAAGCTCTCAAGATTACAAGACTTGTTTCACACCAGCTGAACAGAAGCAGGGAGCAGAGCATAGCCAGACGAACCCTCTCATGAACCGCTAAATTACATTGGTGCATCCTGCTTGCCATTTACTTTTGCATCGCAAAAAAAGTTGCCAGACAATTTTTTGCCCATTACATAACACTAACATTTGGCTTCCACAAATGGTTTAGTCAAGAAATGGGCATTGGCTTCTTCTGTGACTATTAACAGAAGGAATGAAACATGGTGGTTGCCACAGTGCAAGCTGTTGAATATGGCTAGCCACAGCAGTCTAGTAAAATAAAACATACTAAAGGTAACCATACAGACTTAGAAAAAAAAAGTTTTTTTGAGAAGTATATATTGTTTTTTTTTTGTTATGTTGTACTCCTATAATGTTCATGTTTATGAGAAAAAAAATATACAAACAAGTGACAGTCAAAGGGACAGTGAAACTGTCTTAGTGAGGTGTGTGTAATCACAAGGGAAGACCATAGCGTCTGATTAACATCATTTTCATACTCATCAAACCATTCAGTGAGTTCTCATTCCTTGTGGATGGGGACATTGTCATCCTGGATGAGACCACTCCAATCAAAACAGAAATGTTACATCATCGGCTCAAGATCATCAGTCAGAACCACTTTCTACAGATCCACACAGAAGCTTCCCTCAAAAGGGGACAGGTTGACCCAAACCATACCAGCAAAATACCCCCACAGTATAACAGTGCCTCTATTTTTGTCACCTGTCTATGTGTATGTATAGATGACTCATTTAAATAAACTCTCCAAGTCTAATGTTACACTATCATGAGCTAAAGGATGATTTATTGAGCTATTTTATGCTTCAGCATACTGACTGGTGTGATTTCTCAATGACTAAATAGACTTCACACTCCCGACAGGCTGCCAGTGCTCGTTAATGGAGACAAAAGTGGTGAATGAGACAGGATGCATAGCACATCCTGTCCATAGATGCCATCTGTGGAGATTTGGTACTCTGTATGTGTGAGAGAGTGTGTTGTATGTAAGAGACTGTCTGTTTATTTTTTAATCTGAATTTAACTTCAAAGCTAAAAAAAACTGTAACACAACACCTAATACAGCATTAATAACTATTTAGAATTTGCTTATTTTCTGCCTGAATATAAAGCTTTGGCCTAAAGACTTCTCTTCTGTTTTGCACATACCAGCTCACTTGATATCACCATAGTTGAAACCTACAAATGACATGATTTACTTACTTGGTATTGTTATTGGTATTGTTATTGCCATTGTCATTGTCAGCCATATTCTACCAAAGAAACTGCTGAGAGAAATATTAGCACTTAACTCTCTTCACAGAGTCTTAATGGTTGGGAGAATCAATTTCAGCCATATAAGCTTATTCAATTCACCAAAAACAAAACAAAACTAAACCCTCAGAACCCAAACCTGTATACCACTGCAATGTTTGGATTTTGTTGCAAAGGTGCAGGACTTTTATGCTTTAGTTTGTTTGTTTATCTGTTTATTAGGTTTTTAACGCCATGTTAGCATCAGGGCTATTTACATGGCAAACACTAGGTCAACCCTTCAATCCGTATAATTTAAAATGTTATATACAACATTTTAGGTTGACATAGGACAAAAAAAAAAAAAAATCGTGTTTCTGAATAAAACCATTTTCTGGCAGCATCATAAATGTTACAGTCCAACAGGATACATTTGACAGACAAGGGAACTTAACACCATTTATGCCATTTGTATGCAGTGCATGTTCAAATAAGCTTAATCTCAGGCAGTTATATCCAAATCACTCCCTAGTGTTCTGATGTCCATTTCAATAAAACATCCTCAAAATGAGAATCAAATGTGTAGAATGGATACAAATGTTCTGATTGTGAAGACTGCAGATATCCAAGCCGCCTCTCAGCCCACCCTGAGTGTCTACGTGCAGAAAATTCAGAGCCTAGTCATATAGATGCTACTACCACCATCAAAGCCTTATAACAATTATTGGTTTGCTTCCCAGAAAGAATGTGCAACCATGGACAGCAACCTCTGTCTGTAATTAGGTTTAGAGCAGACCTTGGAGGTCCTGTTAGTGCTGGTCTACATGCTGCTTCTGTTCAACCTACACACACACACACACACACACACACACACACACACACACACACACACACACAAACACAAACACACACACACACACACAAAATGTTTATGGAGCACTAACAGTTTGAAGAAATCAACTCAGTCAATTAAATCAAACTTGCTTTTACTACTGTATTGATGTTTATCTCATTAAAACAACCTCCAAATAAGGTGCAATTGCAGAAGCACATAATGGATACAAAGCTTAAAAAAAAATCAGTTTAACTATTATCATATCCCACCCCCCTCCCCCCAAACGTATATGGTGATACGTTTGCATAAATGAAAACAAGCAGGGTTACTTATTAGATTCAGGATTCAGGCATGAGAACACCGAGTTGATTTTATTCAGCAATTTCTCTTATTAATTATTTGATATTTGACTTATGTTGCATTGAAAATAGTTAATAAATAATTATTTAGCTTTTTAACCTATGTAACGTTGTTGCATCCTTTTTTCCGGAGAGTTGGGTGGAATTGGGCGTATCATGTCTGATTTCGCCTAGGGCACCAAGTAATTCAGAACCGCCGGTGACTTGAGTTAAGTCTGCAAGGTGGTAAGTCATCCAACACTCTGAACACAGAAAGTTGACCTATGCAGCTTAATGTGAAACAGCTCCTCTAAGGTCCAGGTTTGCCTGCAACAGCACTATACAAGAAATGTCTCACAAGCTAAGGGATTGTGCAATGATGTACAGAGGCTTGCTTCATGCAGCTCTGCTTGCAGAATCGGCTAAGCACAGCTCAATCACCCCCCCACCCCCACCCACCACTTATCATCGCAGACCACTGGCTTGCTGCTCCTCTATCCCTCTCTCACCACAGCTACTGCACAGTCGACATCGCAGCAAGCATCTCTCAGCCAACAAATCAATGCCAAATACTCTGCTAAGCCTTGTGCAGGTAACAATCATTTCTAATGATTAATCGATGTTGCAACGGTAGTTCATGAGGCTGTACAGCCTCTCTATGCTTCAGGCTGTATGAAGCCAACATGCAGAAATATATGTTCTTCATAAGTGGACAAAATTACAAGACCTGTGCCATCATGCATAGTTTGCATTAAATCCACAATAAAATCATTTAAAATATAGTTCAGGACTGCACCAAAACATGATGGTACATTGTGTTTCCATATAGCATATATTGCACAGTATTTCTGTTTCTAAATTCAAAAAGCCATATGAACCAAGATAGAAGTCTATTTTAAGGCTTTGGTTGTTCTTTCTATTCGAGTGGGATTGTAAATGTGACTGTAAATGCAAGTGTAAAGAAACTCGCATTTACAGTCAAATGCAGCTGCAGCCGGCAAAAATCATCCTGTTTTGTCTTGCTTCTAATGTCCTGCTGCAAATCTGCTTTTGAGCTTCGTTAAGCTTGCCTTGGATTGTTCAGTGATCTGTAACATATCTGGTACACACTGAGGTTTGAATGAGTGAGTGAGTGAGTGAGTATGACAGACAGAGAGAGAGAGAGAGAGTTACCCATCCATGATTGAACAGCCAAACGGTAACATGAAAAAAATCTTCAGTGAGGCCTGCTGACTCAAACCAAGGGTATTGTCTCCATCTCACTGATCGCGCCACTCTTTCAATAACAAGACTATAAATGTCAGCTCACGTTACAATCTCCTGGAAGAAAAAAAGTACACTTGTATGATCCATTGTGTTTTCTGAAATCCTTTGTAACCTTGAGTAGTAAGCCTGCAGGAGGAACAATACTGGGTTTATTAGTCATTAATTTTGAAGTATCTGACATCTGCAATTACAGGAAATGTGGGGTCTTCAGGTTAAATATAAAACTGCAAATACTGCTCAGACCACCCTGAGTGTGTAAGGCCAGAAAATTCACAGTCTGACAGTATAGGTGATATACTACTTCTAGCAAAGCCTTATAAGAATTTCTGGTTGGCTTCCTAACATGAATGTGCAACCATGGACAGCAATGTCTGTCTGTAATTATGTTCAGAGCAGACCTTGGAGGCCCTGTTAGTGCTGGTCTACTTGCTGTTTCTGTTCAACCTGCACCCAAGTGCCCATGGTTACACACAGACACACACACAGTGTTCATGGAGACTTGGAGCACATTAAAGACAGCAGTGCCTTCAGTCAGCATGTCCTTTGTATGCCTGCCTGGAATCACTAAGCTCATTTTTGTATGTGAAAAACCACGGGCAGCTCTATATAATGGCCGTTGTGCAAACTCAAGCTAATGTGTGCACACTACAAGCATAACACCTCCCTCTCAGCCAACTGCTTGGCTAATATCAGGCTGCAATAATGACAAGGTGTTGAAGTCAAACACGGCTTGCTCACAAAACACTCTCTTCCCCTGAGGAACAGATAGAACAGGATGTGGATATTTCAAGCTGAGATCATCTCAACACTCCAGTGTGCATCGTCAGGCAGCGAAGGGGTAGGAATACTGTCACTTCAGTATTTTGTTCACCTCTCTTAGTGGTTTTGGAAAATAACGCCATTGGCCATTTGCAATCAATGCAACAGTGCATTGATCAGCGTGTCAGGAATTGCACTGGTATTGATCTGTAAAGGTGCCTGATACATCTGTAATACTCTCTCTTTAACCCTTATGTACGTGTGTGTGTGTGTGTGTGTGTGTGTGTGTTTGTAGATTGAATATGTGCTCCTGTGAACATGTGCGAATCCTCTCTGCAAAAGCAAACATATAACAGAAAACCTGACACACTGAATGCGATGCTTCATACGCTATGCACACCTATTATTCATGTTAGTTGACATCTTCCTTTAAAAGCACAGCTTCATGTAAATATACATGTCAACGCTACAGAATAGAAGTGCATAGCTTTTGGTTGCTGTTGTGTATTTGCAAGCATTCTGCAACATCAGTACAACGATTTACTGAGCACAAAAACAGGTTCGGGTTTCTGAACCCGTCCTTCTGTGTTCTCACTATGAACTGGGCTAAATTAAAGCCTGCTGAATTATGCACATCCATGCGCGCAAATATGTCTCCCTACCTTATTTCCTCTTCTTCTTTTTTCTTTAAAGCGCACTGCGTCCACCAGCTCCCGCCGTCATTGCGTCCTGGAGACAGGTTTGTCTATATCATTGGGGTAGATTTGGACATAAATTTTTGCCTGTGAATAATCTTATCTCTGTATTCTCTCACTGATCCACACGCGGACACACCTGCCAGCTTGCGCGCTGCTGAGCCCTGTGGTTGAACGGCGTGTCCTCTTATCTATTTACTGCTTTGGCTGGGACTGAGGTGAAATAGGGAGAAATGAAACCACGCCCACCGTCCCAAGCAGCCAATCAGAGCTCACCGAGAAGAAGCGCTGAAGTCATGCTACGATTCAAGATCCATACTGCTTTACTAAATAGTATGCCGCAGTAATACCAAAGATATCGTACTATTTGGACTACCTGCCTACTATCTATTATGATAGCACGCCGTTTGGGACGTAGCAGTCTCCATGCACATGCACATGCTCTGCGCATGTTCCAACCGGCACATGCACGGACCGGTGATACAGGCTTGAGTGTGTCCTTACAAACAACAAAGATAGTATTTATTTGACAATGACACATTAGATTTAACTTGGCAGCTAATCATCGAGCTTTTATGAATTACATAAGAAGTAACACTAACATGTGCAGTCCTGTAGCTCACACGAACCTTTCTGGTTGTTCAAGGAATGATCCTTGGTCAGTGATCAATAAACCTAATTTTTTTATTTTTATTTTTTTTTTTAGATTATCTTAACCCCAAAACAAACGGCTAACCACAATACAAGCTAGTGAGAAGACCTAGATCTTTAACTGTATACTTGACTGAACAATTTCACAACATTCTCATATCAATCATTTTAAATAATTGTTCAGAATTTAAGCTGAGTTTGTAACAGGATTTTTATAACTGATATTTGACTTTGACATTGGTCTGTTTTCTAAGGACAACTGTGAATACACTATATTGCCAAAGGTTTTTGGACACCCCACCAAATCATTAAATTCAGGTGTTGTTTTTCAGGGTTTGGGCTCGGCCCCTTAGTTCCAGTGAAAGGAACTCTTAATGCTTCAACATACCAAGACATTTTGGACAATTTCATGCTCCCAACTTTGTGGGAGCAGTTTGGGGATGACCCCTTCCTGTTCCAACATGACTGCACACCAGTGCACAAAGCAAGGCCCATAAAGACATGGATGAGCGAGTTTGGTGTGGAGGAACTTCACAGAGTCCTGACCGCAACCCGATAGAACACCTTTGGGATGAGTTAGAGTGCGAGCCACGCCTTCTCGTCCAATATCAGTGCCTGAACTCACAAATGCGCTTCCAGAGGAATGGTCAAAAATTCCCATAAACACACTCCTAAACCTTGTGGAAAGCTGCAAAGGGCAGGCCAACTCCATATTACATTCATATGCAGGTAAAGGCAGACATCCCAAAACTTGGCAATATAGTGTTTATTCATCTATTGTCAAAGCTAATATCACAATGCCATCCAGGTCCCTTAGTTTGAGCGCTAGGTCTACCTGATGTTTTATTTTGCTATTCTGTGGCCTACAGCACATCAGCTTAGTCAAGATGTCTTTTTTTATCCAATATTCCAAGGAAGCCTATTCAGAAGAGTGACAACAGGCTTGTGAAAAGCACATGTACTGATGATTGTGTCTTAATTAGATTGCCAAGGAACACTGTGTGAGTAGTTTGTTGTTGTTGTTTTTTAAATCCCTTGAAATTTGAATAATGAGGTCCCTTGGTCCTTTTTCTCAGGGTAATGTGTTGACGTACATCTGTCGCTATGGCAAAATACAAGAAATTCACAACACATACACTGTTGCTGTACCAAGAGCAGTTTTTGCACACATAAACAAAACAGCATCAGTTTTGGAAAGGACTGTGAACAATGACTAGAGAATGCCTCAGCATCTGAGGATAGTATTTTAGGGTAATAGAAAATTATGTCAAAAAGAAAATTATGTCAAAAAGACTGTTCTATCTAATTACAATGCTGGTGACAAGGAAAAAGTTGAAGACAGAGCTCCATATTCTGTACAGATATTTTGATAAATGTACCACCGCTTGTCTGATATTTAATTTTTCACTTAGCAAATGTGTAGAAAGATGTTAGTGCTTTGCTGGTTTAGTCATGTCCATTTACCAAATCAAGTAATAACTAAGATAACTACTACTGTCATCTTCTGGCTGTGGTGACAGTCAGACCAGTCACATCAATTCCACGGTAAAACTGGAACAGAACCAGATCTTCCTGCAGAACACAAGCTTTACAGAGTAATTATTTCCATACAGGCAACAGTTGCCTGTTAAACTATGGTGATTTGTGTGGTAAAGCTCATTACTGTCACTGACAGCCTCATTTTCTCATGCTGCAGTTAATTTACAATCCACAGGCTCTTGGCTTGTGTCCTAAAACAAATGCCCACTACTCACCCATGCACCACTGCTTTTCAGTCCAGTGAGTACTTTCCCTCTCTCCCTCCCTTTATCTGCTTCTCTCCTTATTGCATTTCCTGATCTCCTTTCTGTTTGGCAAACTAGAATCTAATGCAGAAACATTGTATTGATGCTCGTTCATGTTGACCGTGAATCTGTGTGGGGTATCAAACTATTAGTGCCCTTGACCACATTACTGACATCATCTTCAACAGACTTTCAACTTTCAAGTTGAAAGTCTGACTGTATCAGTGCACTGCAACACAGTTCTGACCCTGGGCCATTTCGATAGCCACAGAACAAAGAGGAAAATATAAGAATTTATTAGAGTGGTAGTGTTACATAACTGAATGGGGACATTTACAGCTCAGATTGGGTATTGTAAAGGCTCACATTGAGTGTGTATGGTTTCACATGGAACATTGAGTACAATATTGAAGACATGATGAATTAGCCTCTGCCTGGTCCAAAATCTGGCAAACCTAACAGGAGTTCACACAGTATATTAAGTGGCATGACCCCATGGAAAGTAGTGCAAGTGAGAGAGAGAGAGAGAGAGAGAGAGAGAGAGAGAGAGAGAGAGAGAGAGAGAGAGAGAGAGAGAGAGAGAGAGAGAGCGGGGGCGAGCGCGCGAGCGGGAGGCTGGGGGGTTGGGGTTCCCAGCACGTGCCACTGCACATGATTGAGTATCCCACCTGGATAGACAGTCTTTATTCTGCAGCAACCTATCAGACTGGCATGTAGCCATGATAGAGGGCTGCTTTGATGAGATTGCAATTCCTAATACAGAACCCAGAAAAAGTACACTAGAGAAAAGCATAAGCTTTTAGTCCAATGTGCATAGCTTCATTTGTCAAATGTAACTGAGCATTATTAAGAGAGTGTGGGTGGGCATACTCTTGTAAATGTGAGTGAGCAAAAAGAAAGAACCCTATGTGTGTGTGCGTGTGTGTGTGTGTGTGTGTGTGTGTGTGTGTGTGTGTGTCTGCAGGTGTGTGCTTTAAATAAGTAATACACCTGGTCACTGAAGGACACAAGCAAGTATTCATTCTTCTGTTCATGAAAGTGCAAGTTTGGTACTTTGAAAGATTGGATTTAGCACACAGAATACTAATATTGTCTTATTAATGCTGTGCCACAGCTCTGACTCTCCCAAAATGAAACCAGGGGGATTACAGATGCACAGCCTGTTATATGCATCTAAACTATGAAGAGAACAGGAACAAATGCACTGAAAGGCCAGTCCTGGATTCTTCTTTTCATTAAAAGCAAATCTCTATCTGACACCCTCTGACCTCGTGTCGTTGAGTGAGGGAGGATGACAGGGACAATCATTTCTTTCTTCTGTGGACAGAAGAGCTGCTTGTCATGATGATGACTAGTGGCGAGGCTGATGGGAAGCACATGACATTAGTTTCATCATAGTCCATGTTTACTATCAGTCAGGACTGGTGTGTGGCGAAGCCTTCAGTTCCCTATAACCAGATACAAAGTTGTGCCATTTTAAAGCAGCCAAGTTTTGTGAAGTGGTGTGAAACAATATATAATGATTATTTTACTAGTGAAAAAGGCTGAAGCATAAACATTTTGAGCCTGCCAAAACTCTATCTCAGGGACACAGTGTCCTGCCAAACGATTTTAAAGCATGTGCACTGGCATAAATTCTGTAATCACACAACACACCACCAGGGGATTTTCGCCCTCAGAATGTTTAATGTGAAAGCAGATTCAAAGTAATTTATTATAATTCTGCAATGGATGTATTAGATTGTACATTGGCAATATGACAAAAGAAATCACAATACTTCGATACATGATATGCATTATGAGGTACAGTATAGATTTGGTAACAAACTGCGAAGAAAATAGTAATGTTGCATTAAAAAGCAGTGTGTTTGGTCAATGGTTTCATTGAATTTCTAACAAGGTAAGGAAAACAGTTCTAAAATAGCAAAACATTTCTGACATAATTGATCATGATATAGATATTACAGAAAATTTGTAAGATATTGTCATATTGCCCAACCCTGTAGCACAGTTGACTGCGTCTGAGAATTAGCCAGGACTAAAGCATGTTAAGAAATGAGGCTTGGCTCTGGTAGTAGTAATTAAACCTATTTATTTCTGGACAGCCTAGACTAGGTCCAATATATAATGAACTGTTTTCACTTTATTACTCCTCACTTTGCATGGACTGAAAATAAATTTAATCACTTTATTTACTCTCTTCTGTAAACTGTACTTCTGGATCTTTCTTCCACGGAATAATTCTCAATAAAATTTGCTCCATGAATTTTAAATGCAAAAAGTAGAAATATTTTAATCGTGATTGTTCCTTAAGCCTATTTTAAAGACATTTGCTTTATTTGACACAGAAAATTAAATTTTTCCAAATTCCATTGGGACAGAATTGTGAAATAGGATTTCAAAGTCATTTCAAAAGTATGACTGACCTTCCACTTTCATAATTAAGGACTAAAACAGGATGGTTGTGCTGTTGTGCAAGAAAACAATCAACAGCATGTTATGAATTATATTGTTTTCATATAACATTATAATCCAGTAGTGTTTCATTCTTCTTATACAACAGTGATTACCTGTAAACTGTCTTCCATTTTAAACTTTCCTGCAGTAGAACCTTTATATCTTTAATTTTGGGTGTTGCAGTTCAACATATTAATTCTGCCCTTCTAAGCCCTACAGTGTGCTTAGATTGATTGATTATTGACTGTTTCCACTGAGACATGCAGAGCACTTCCTACAACTCTACAACTAAGAAAGTCACCTGTTGCCTACGCTTGTGAACAACTAGGCTTTAAACAAATTTCTGTGCTTGTGTTCATTCTTATAAACTTAATTAGCCTTTAATTAGACATTCAGATAGATAGTGATAATCTATTGATTAAGAGTTAGTAATGTAATATGAACAGAAACAAAAGGCTTACAGTGCCTGGTATTCCCAGGTCTCCCAATCAAGTACTAACCAGCAGTGACCCTGCTTAACTTCCAAGATAAAACATAATGCTAAAGTGTCCTTATTTAAGGAAACTAACACCAGCCCATACTTCCCTGGCAGACCTAATATGGAGGTTAATATGGCGATACAAAATGAGTGCTATAATGCTGACATTGGAGATCTCCTTACTGAAAATTTTATATATCTATATTATTTATATATATTTTCATCCCTCCACCCCGATCTCTCCCCATCATCCTACATATACCAACTGGGTAAAGACTAACATTTACTTCATCTAAGACATGTGAAGCCTGAGATTTTGCGAGCTGCTGCTCATGCTGCATCACAGGATGCTGTGCTGTTTTCCACATATGGGAGCTTACAGATGTCCATGATTGGCAAGCGTCACTGTTACTGATTGACATGTGCGAGAAAGCATGCCATCCCTCCCACCCAGAGAGCACAGACAGTTTTTCTCCTGGCTATGAAAAGCAGTGGCATTGTAGGGATTTGCTCTTGCAGTCTTGCAACAAAAGCAGAGCCACTTTTCTGTGTTACTATAGAAACAATAAAATATTAATAAAACAAACGCATTAATATTGATGTGTGATTTACTTATTAACCAGCACTATTGATAAGCTAAATGAATTAACAGCTTCTAAACAATCAGAATAAAGATCATTAATTCTTTTCAACACATAGTCTTGCTGTTTCTGGGAATGCCACTTCTTTCAAATCATGTTTCCTGTTATATTATCTGAACACTACAAATGGAATATTTTAGAAATATAAAAATAACCAATGGATGCATCCAATTTGGGGGACCCTGTTGCTTTTTTATCTTCTACACTGTCCAATGTTTGCCTACTTTAGCACTTTCCTGACTAAAACAGAAACTAAAATTATATTTTTGTTCCTCATAAAGAGCCTGTCCTTTTTCTGACAGCTCCCACCTGGCAGTCCATGTGAGCAGCACCTTAAGCTATTCAGCCCTCTCTCCCCTTATCTCAATCTGCTTTTGTTCCTTTGCAGCCACCTTACTGCCTCTGCTTCTCTCTCACACATCAGCCTTCACATGAAGCAGAAAGCAACAGCAGGCGCTATAGTGGAAAAGAAGAATGACTGACAATGTGGTCACATGTGAAACCATGTGGTGAAGAGAATAGAAAATGATTCATTTTGTTGGATTGTGTTTGGAAAAGGAGTACTTGCATGTAGAAGTCTGCTCAAACACAAAGCTAACATCCTGGTCACATACTTTACACAGTTCAAGGTAAACATTTCTAGCTGCTCAACTTTCATGGCAGAGCAGGGAAAAATTACTGAAGAAAATAAAATCATAGTTACTTAGGTTATTGTTCATGGTTATAAAAATTGTGTGTAGCTGGTGTTAGAAATAATCGGCAGCCTGAGGTCTGCCGACTTACTGACAACTCAAAGAAGGTCAAAACAACACTATCAGATTTATAATCTGTCTGTCCATGTGCAGTACACAGAGATGCTTTCCAGTAAAATGTCCACTCATCCTGCATTTAAGAGTTCTGAAAACACACAAGCCTCTTGGGCATTCAGCTATTCAGTGGTACGACCTGCTGGACAACAAGATATTAACAAAGCAGGTGAGTTTATAGCTTCAGTTTTAACTAAAGAATTTTTTTGCTACTACTACTACTTCTTCTTCTTCTTCTTTCGGCTTTTCCCTTCAGGGGTCTCCACAGCGAATCATCTCTGTCACATATCCCTATCTTCTGCATCCTCAACACTTGCACTCACTAGCTTCTTATCCTCATTTATTACATCCATATACCTCCTCTTGGGCCTTCCTCTTTGGCTCCTGCCTGGCAGCTCCATGTCCAACATTCTCCTACCAATATACTCACTCTGCCTCTTTCCCATAGCTTCATTGTGTGGCTCATCAACTTTATCCCCCTATAGTTGTTGCAACTCTGCACGTCACCGTTATTCTTAAAGATCGGCACTAATACACTTCTCCATTCTCCATATTTTGCTACTACTACTACTACTACTTTTTCTTCTTCTTCTTCTTCTTCTTCTTCTTTTTTTACTATTATTATCATTAACAAACAACAACATTAATACTACTATTACTACTGCTACTACTACTACTACTACTAATATATACTTAATATAGATATTTGACTGTTTACAAAACTCTTTGGATATACTTATCGCTCAAATAGCTTCAAAACATAAAGCTGTCACCCAGCATCACTCACAGCTAGTAACCCTCTCTCAGATAGCTTTTCAACATACTGTCCAATCCTGTCCTTCCAAGCTCAGTAATACCGTACAATATTTTATTGACTATTTACATTGAGATACTGAGATTTTCCAATCTCTAAAAATGTTATAGGGATCTATGACTGAGAACATGCAAACAGGAACAGAAAAAACTAAGCAACTAGTATTCACAGGTTGTCCACTATCCAATTACTTACCAGGCCCAGCCCTGCTTAGCTTTCTAGATCGGACGTGCTTAGGATGGCATGGCCATAAGTGAGAGTCGACAGTGAGACATCGCTATCGACTCAGACACGCGTCCTTAAACAGAAATGATATTGAGGTTAAGGCAGTGATGCAGAATAAATGAGACAGTTTACCTTTAATTCATACGATGATTATAGAGAATGTCACTTTGTGTCACAAGGCTGTGGCCCAAGATTAATACAACTTTCAAACGAATTATTTTCAGATATCGAACGTATATAAATAGAAGATGCAATAAAGTATAAGGTATAATAAGTAAATTGTATAAAATTGTCATCTCTATAACGCAATATCCAATCATATTAATCAAAAACATTGTAGAACACAGTTGACTGACGTCTTTAAATATGGATGTTTAAAGCGTTGCGTTCGCTTACGGCCATACCAGCCTGAGAACGCCCGATCTCGTCTGATCTCGGAAGCTAAGCAGGGTCGGGCCTGGTTAGTACTTGGATGGGAGACCGCCTGGGACTACCAGGTGCTGTAAGCTTTTTCTCCGATCATCAGTTTTGATCGATTACTAGATTTTCATTACACTTTCAGAATGGTTAATATTGATTTAGTTAGTGGTCTGATACAAAACACAAATTACAAATAGGTTTGCATACTTTTACACTTTTATATAAATATTAATTTTGACAGATTTTAATAGCCTTATTTTTTTGCGTTTGAATGTGCCATCTCCCTTTTAAAAGATACCAAACATGCCATTTTACTTAAGACTGCCAGAGTACATAATGTGCTGTTGGACAAAAGCTCAGAAAAACGTTATGTGAGTGCCAATAGCGCCCCCTTGTGGAAAACTCTTCACACTGATAATTGTCAATGATTTATAATCTAGTTTCGAGATCGGAAAAGATTAAAATGATCAGATAAGACCTTTAAATGTTATGGTTTTCTCTGTGCATTTCAAAGTCTGTGTAAAATTTAAAAAAAAAAAAACATGGATAAATACGAGCAAACCATCTGATCTAAGAGATGTATAGCCTTAAAAACTTAACTGTGTGCATGTGAATGCAGCAGGCACAAACACCGCAGTTTTATAAATGATCCTACACCGTTTAATTAGATGTTTATAAGTGCACTGAATAATGGAGATTTACTTTTACAAACCTCTGATTTTTGTAAAACAGCAAAACAATAGCAAAGCACATCAAAACTTAAACTATTTATTTCATGTTTAGCCGGATACAGAACAGCACTCAACAAAATCTTTTCATTTGAATTTTTACAGACTGAACCAAACAATTTAATTCGGCGATCGATGTTTTATTAACTTATAAACAATTGATCTTTACAATTACAATTCAGCAATAGGCTTGTGTGGCCAATATGGATATTTCTCCTTGTCCAGCTTGGTCTCAGGGAAAGCTTTGTTGAGGTCTTCAATGGTCATCTGGTCAAAGGGAACCATGCTCTTGAACTTCTCAAGCTGCCAGAGAAGTAGGAGAATAAACAGTTATTGATCTAACAATAATATTTATTGTGAGATTAAATATCCAAGGCAGGAGCTGAATTAGAGCATGTATATACAGTGGTTTATGAGAACTACCTCAGAATGGATATGATATGGATTTGCTGTGGATATTTTCTGGATAGTGTGGAAAATGTTGAGCAGGAATGCACCACAGGCAGTTTCAGTATTATTGTTTATGAATGAAATGGGGCCACAGACTGGATTTTGACAGAGGGCCTTGCGTGTGACGTGCTGTAATGCTTCCTTTTGATTAGTTGAACTTTTTGCATTATTAAGTAGTTTTGCTTCAAGGAAGTTGGGTTCCCAATTGTATGCTTTGTACACTGTATGCTACTACTACTGCAACGCTGGCGCTGTTGCCTAGTGTGTAAAAAAGGTAGAACGGATGTGGAACTAAAATATCACAATACACCCAATTTGTGTACAGTATTGTGTATTGAAATATTTCAATGGAAGTCTGTCTCATGTCTGTTGCAAACCATAAAATCGTAGCAGTTAGAGCTCTAGAATAGTGATTTATTTAGTTTTCCTTCACTTTATCCCATGTAGTGGCAAAAGGCTGAGAAGTTCAGCCCCGACTTCTCTATTCTCAAAACCACAGATTCTAGCTCCTGCTGGGGGATCCCCAAGACATTCCTAAGTCAACTGTGAAAAACTTTTTCTCCCAAAGGCTCTCTCTGACCTCATCACCATCTTTCAGACACCAACCACAAGTTTTGAAAATAGTTAAGGATAGGAGATCAGATCAGTTATTTATCATAAACTACAGACTTCACCTGCTTTCGCCAAAGCAGAGAAAGTGTAGTTTTCAGGTGTGTCTCATACCACCATAAAAAGAAGTACAAATTTGCCAATGCTATGGCTGAGCCATAGATGCTGGCACCTCTGCTGACCCTATTCTCAGTTACCTCAACCAAATAGGAGTTTCAAACAGATTTGACCATATATAACTTGAATAAAGGCTGGGGGGTTGGGGGAGAGAGGGGGTATTTCTGAAAGCAACGGCTTGTTACAAAGAAAAAATATGATTACACATTATATTCAATAAAGAGAATCAAAACACATTTCATAATAACACACTGGCAACGATAAATTGCCACATGCTTTTCCAATCACTACACTGTTGCTAATGGGCTGCCCTAGATTTACTTTATTGCTAGTTGCCATGGTTTCACTGGCAGGTTTCTGTGATATCCACACAAGCTTGCAACAGAACGAAGATATAAAAAAACAAAAAACAAACAAAAAAAAAAACCCCCACACCTATGTTGCAACAAATTAGCTGTCTTTCCAGGATAATTAACAGTCCTGGTAGGAAATACACGCCTGCAATAGAGTTGGAGTTATAGACCCATATACACAATGCTTTACTGTTTGTGATTTCTGCTGGCTAGTTTCCAGGCTGTAAAGGCACTAAAGAGAAAGAAAAAACACTAGTGCTGTTCAATTTTGAAATTCAAACACTTCTAGCTCATCAAAACAGAGTGAGTTAAAATGACTGGCTGTTTAACTGCAACACTTTGCCCTGCACAAATCACACTCGAGTGAAAAGTAAGAACATACATTTACCAGTGCAGTCACTGCAATCTAACACAAGAGCCATGTTTACCTCTTTTTCATACTGAGAAATGCGAGCCTTGGATGCTTCAATATAGGCTGCAGCACTGTTGTTCTGCAATAAACATGAAAAAGAAAAACATTATGAGCAATGCAAACACAAAATGTTAGTTAAAGTCCGTATCAAGCAAATACATTTAAGCATCACTTACAGCCTCCTGCTCCTGTGTGTTTATCTTAGCTGTCTGAGTGTCCACTGGCTCAGGAACTGTCAAAGCAGCAAACTACAAAAAAAAGCACAAGACAGACATCAACAAACAGCCTTAAGATATTATGTACATCGTATAACAACATGTTATGGCCAAACAGAGCGTACCTTCTTCTCAAACTCGTCCACCATGCCTGCTTTAGCTATCATCTTCCTGTAATAGCTCCAGTCGATGGTGGCTGGCTTCTCTGGTAGCGAAGCAAGTCTGAAAGCAGGGTAACAAAGATCTGACATTCAGATACATGCAAATAAAGTGATTGTTGGCTTATATAGAGGCAACATTACATGCCCCCTATTCTAACAGTACATTCTGCAGTAAAAACTCTACTGTAACTTAACTAATACAGTCAATCAAGTGCACTTGACTAACGATTGTTGAAATCTGTCCATCCATTTATCTCCAATAAAGAGGACTCTCCTAACACTTACTTAGCAGCTATGGCATCACTGCGAGTCTTCAGGTTGTTGAACATCGTTCTCTGATTCGGAGGAACCCTCTCAGCGAAGGCCAGCCAGTCAATGGCTTTTACAGCAGCACGTCGCCCAGCCATCTCTCAAAATCTATAACAAAAACCAAAGAGTTACAATATTTAAAAAACAAAACAAAATTTTACAAAGATTTTTTTTTTTTAATATAGAACGCATATTTAGCATATATTTGCATCTTACAATATTAAACAGAGACAAAGGCTGCGACTTTTAATTAGTGATGGAGTAACACTTTTACATTACAGGCAATTTACCATAGGCCAGCTGCCTAGATAAGTATTTGACAACCTTAAAGATTTTTAAAGAAAATGAACAGCTTTAACTTCCATAAAGATAACTATCTAAAGTTGAATTATTTGTATGTCGTATTTAAAATAACACACAGAACTGAGCAGAGAGCAAGTGAAGGTCCCGTCATAAGCAACCAAGCACAAGGTCAGCAATACAGTCTGCTCACATATATTAACAGACACGCGAGATAAAGGTCTCTTTTACACCAAATATTAAAACTAAACCGATAAGTATTAGAAAGATTTACAAATCCAAGAAAACAAGCTTTATTAAAATGCAACTACGTTTCAACCCGCACTTACTCCTCAAAGATCAAGCCGCTGCAAAGACAGGAGCGTGATGGCCGCCGCAACCGGAAACACTAAAGCCAAGTTACACTTCTTCATCGGAGTTAAAAAACAAAACACGTAACACATTACCGCCACCTAGCGGACAGCCGTAAAGTGGCGTTTAGCATTATTACCCACAAGGTCACTGTTCTCAGAAATACTGTACACAGTTCTCTGAAATATAAATGCCTTGCCAGCTTGAAATATATACAAATTACACTTAAATGTGCACTAAAAACAGTGCAAGAAAAACGAATGAAGGTATTTTTTTAGCGCATACTTACAAACTATTCATTATTATTTATTTATAAATAATGTGCTAAAATTAGTTCATACTAATGATGCAATGATGAATTGAATGTTTTAATGGTACACTTTGGGGCTGTTAATAGCAATCAATAACCATTGCCACAGTCTATTTGAAGACTTACCCATCTTCTAATCACTATAGGAATTGAGGATGTTTTGAGAGCAATAGTAGGCCTTACCCAAGTGTTTCTAATAATGTGTTCGATGAGTGTATATAGTGTTGCCTGCCCACATAAAAAGGTGTATTGTAATTCACATTACTGTAAATTAATGCAAATATTTTCTGACCAATCACCTGTAACTTATGATGAAACATATTTGTTCTGACAGGAGTGGTCTCTTCCTGGATGACAATGTCCTCATCTACAGGACACGAGCCCTCACTGAATGCTTTGACGAGGATGAAATGATGCAAAGCTTTTTCCTTTAATTTGTCATCCATCTGCATATTCTTCCAGCACACACCTTTTCCATTGTTGTTGTTGTTATTGTTGTTGTTGTTGTTGTTGTTGTTGTTGCCCCAAATCAATGTTAAATAAATAATATTTAATATCACATTTCCAATGTAGACTGGCTATCATAAATTACCCCTTAGTGTGAATGAATGTGTGAGTGTGTGGATGATGCCCTGCAAAGGACTGGCGTCGCATCAGGGATATTTTACCACCTTAAGCCCCGTGGCTCTGGATCCACTGCAAACCTCACCAGGCAAAAGCGAATGAATGAATGAATGAATGAATGAGACTGATAATTGAAAAGCATAAAATGGAATTAAAAAACAGGAACCATAAGGAGCCTGTAAAGCTTTTTTTTTCTTCTGATTTTTGGGGTAAAATTGTTTTTAGTAAATTGTAATGTCCAGATCAGTGGGACATCTTTGGTTTAACAGTGTGCAAAGCATTACTAAACAATCAACTCCAATGTGTGGGTCAGGATTTTCTGTAATTATACTGGCTGGTGTATTTCCGCCTTAGCCAATAGTTACGTAGCAGTTCTCTACCATCATTCAGCATGAACGCGTGTGTGCGTGTGCTCGGTGTTGGAGTTCCCTGGTCCAGCACAGGGGGTCACGCAAGGCCACAGCAGAAAAGAGACTTCAGGGCCACTTCATGTCAAGCGCATATGCCATCTTCCTGCTAAGGTGAGGAGACAGTATAGATGTTGCTGAAAGGATTCGCCAGAGGGTGAAGTGAGCGATTATGCACCATTTATTGAGCGCAAGGTAAGGCTGTGATTGTACAGTTCAGATACAGTTACCGGTGATTTTGTGTGTTTGCTTTCCATTTTCATTCTGGAAAGTTCTACGGATATGTAGTGAACTTAATGTGGAACAGGATGAGGATGTGCTTGTGCATGGTTTGAGATGCGGCTGTGTTTCGGTCCCTGGAGTGAGAATGCAACAGGTGCTGGCTTGTCCTGCTGTTCCAGTGCAGAAAGTGACAAAAACACAAAGGACATCGCTTGTAAACACGCTTCCGGTTTAGTTAAAGAAATAATAATGAAACCTATGCGGCGAGAGAAGTGGAGGATTATAATCATACCAGTCTGAAAAATGTAATCAGATTAGTCAGTACTGAGGTTTGTTCTGTGCGCTGGTTTCAGGGCAGTGCTGCTGAGAGCGGCTTGGGGGAAAATAATACAGGAGTGGGATATTAAACGGGACAAGCCATTATCACAGGATCTAATAAGCTGTGCATTAAAGTATTTCCTGAAAGATGTTGTAAGTGTAGGATGGAGCTGGTGCTGAGAAGTGAAAACTTACTGTTGAACATCAATCTCAGGTACTTTGCATTGTACTGCAAGCGGTTTCCGTATTTATTTATTTTTCAGGGGGAGGAGAAGCATTAACGCGCCTTTACTTTGACGTAATAACTCGGTATCTCCAGATACTGTGTCATAATCCTATAAGAAATGATTAGTTTTAGGTATTATCTCAACATTGTGACTCCAATAACTATCTATCAGTGAGATCTGAAATCCCCGAATCCCAAAAATGTTGAATCGCTGTCATTATTGCACCTTCTCGATATGATTTCTCATTAATTGGACATTATGGCATTATTTTAATACCTTGCTGTTTGCACAAGGTTTTTGTTTAATAACTTTTGTTATTTTGACTGAATAACTTGTCAATGAAAGTTGTTATGTTGATTCAAGTTAATATTTGTGTTTTGTCATTATTTTAAATTACCATTTAATTATTTCAACTTAAGATCTGACTTTGTAGAGTTATTCCTATCAGATTGATATATTATAATCCTACAATCTATCAATAAGATTTAGAAATTCTGAACTGTAAATTGGAAACAAAGCATGTTAAATATTTCAACATCTCATTTTTATTTATATTTAACACATCTCATTTAACACCCTACAATCTAGCAGTAAGACTAATTTACTGAATATTAGCTAATGATTTTTAGATTGTCAGATTTTGCTTTAGTGGAATTCAGTTTGCACATATGTCTAAACAGTAGATTATATATTACTGATTGTCTTCTTCTTCTTCTTTTGGCTTTTCCCTTCAGGGGTCACCACAGCGAATCATCTCTCTCCACCTATCCCTATCTTCTGCATCCTAAACACTTGCACCCACTAGCTTCATATCCTCATTAATTCCATCCATATACCTCCTCTTTGGCCTTCCTCTTTGCCTCCTGCCTGGCAGCTCCATGTCCAACATTCTCCTACCAATATACTCACTCTCCATCCTCTGAACATGTCCAAACCATCTTAATCTGGCCTCCCTAACTTTGTCCCCCAAACGTCCAACATGAGCTGTCCCTCTGATGTACTCGTTCCTAATCCTGTCCAACCTTGTCACTCCCAAAGAGAACCTCAACATCTTCGGCTCTGCTACCTCTAGCTCTGACACTGTCTCTTCCTCAGTGACACT
Source organism: Hemibagrus guttatus (assembly GCA_033459395.1). NCBI lineage: Eukaryota > Metazoa > Chordata > Actinopteri > Siluriformes > Bagridae > Hemibagrus > Hemibagrus guttatus. The sequence continues at coordinate 11,431,391 of JAUCMX010000016.1, read as the reverse complement.
GTCTCTAAACCATACAGCATGGCCGGTCTCACCACTGTCCTGTACACCTTCCCCTTGATTCTCGCTGATATTTTCCTATCACACAGAACTCCTGACACCTTTTTCCACCCATTCCAACCTGCCTGCACTCGCTTCTTTACCTCTTTCCCACACTCTCCATTACTCTGGACTATTGACCCCAAGTACTTAAACTCCTGTACCTTCTTCACCTCTTCACCCTGTAACCTTACTGTTCCACTTCCCTCCCTTTCATTTACAGTGATATATTACTGATTGTAATTCACTTAAATGTACTCAGGTATGGGGAGACCAGGTATAGTTATTAGACTTTTTGCCTCCGCACCTGTAACTCACTGAATGTTTTGAGCTAGACTTTTTTGAAATTGTATACCAAGTACCCACATTTTTTTTTTACTTGAAATGACACCAATTCAAACCACTGCAAGAATATCAAAAAACTTGTGATTTGATGTGAAGTACCTGGTTTTTTTTTTTTTTTTTTTTTTTTTTTTTTTTTTTTTTTACAAATACATGGGGCTCCATCCTGGGGTAAGCTGTAACAATTTTACAAAAGAAGCAAAAACAGAGACTACACCATGCTGTATGCTTCAAAAAGAGATTTATTGAAATAAGAAATAATAGAACAATCCAGTCCAGAACACACTCTCTTTCTCTCTCTCTCCCTCCCTCCCTCTCTCCCTCTACCCCTCCCCCTCCTGCCCTCCCTCCCGCCCTCTCTCTCTTTCTCTCCCTCCCTCCCTCTCTCTCTTTCTCTCCCTCCCTCCCTCCCTCCCTCCTCTCTCTCTCTCTCTCTCTCTCTCTCTCTCTCTCTCTCTCTCTCTCTCTCTCTCTCTCTCTCTCAAATCCACTTTCTGTTCGACTCAGGAGTGTGTGTGTGTGTGTGTGTGTGTGTGTGTGTGTAATTTAGTCTACTGAAACAAACCTCTTTAATGGTATGTATGCTTAATGAACAGATGCTTAATTTGTGTCAGAGATTCAGTTATTTTGACTCAATGTCCCAAAAATCACAGTCTGACACAATGGCCAGTAAAAATATTAACATGAAGCAGACATATGTTAGCAAAATATGTTTAAAATTGCACATCTAAGTAATAAAAATTTTTTTTCAGCTTGCCAATTCTTGACACCAAGTTTTCCCCAGAGTGGGCCACATTGGCAAAAGTATCCTGTGTCATTCACATTAAATCTCATTTAAACACCATCAGTCTTCAGGAGGAGAAGGTCTGATTTGCCTCTCAGGCTACAGAGAAACAGGAGACAGGTTTGATTTCCAAGATATTATGACGGCACATATCTTTACATAATATATTTCCTTTTTCTTATGGTTCATAGTTCCTGAGTTTACTAGTTTCTGCCCATAAATCCCTTTGCATCCAGCTTCGACTGATTTGCTGTTAACAACAGCTAGATAGAAAAATTAATTGTGCACAGACTGTCTTTATATTATTGCAGAAACATGTTCTTCATTTACTACACTTACACAATTTAAACTCAATGGCAAATAAGTCAATTGATAATATGTTTTTAAAGATGTTCTTATTGCGGTCTGAAATTAGTGACCACTTGAATGGGTTTATGATTATGCTAGACACAGAAATGTGTTATAATTATTTTTTTTTTCAGTAGATGTGGTCTAGGAATGCACATAGTTAATACTAGAGCATAAAAGAAAACCCCAAGCTGTGCTGAACAGATTTGTAATGCACCACTTTTAGTTAGATGTATCATCTAGTGCATCACAGTGTATTAAACTAAAACTAAAAAGCTAAAAACTAAAAAGTGGTTCAGAAAATCAGGCTTTAAGAAGTGTTTTCTTTTATCCTCTGACAGAGAGCAGCTGGAAGAAAAGCTCCTTTGGCAAGCAGAATGACTGAAGGTGTAGATGTTCCTCAGACCCCAAGGTCCACTATAATCAGTGGCTCCATCACTCCCCAGCCAATAGCCAGTGCTGAAGCTATACAAAGCCCTGAGACAAGGAGCAGGACTTCCTCTTTACATCTTTCAGATATGGTGTCAGAGCAGCGCCAGGAACATAGCTGCAATCCTGAGGATCAGGATGATCAGAAAGGAGATTCCTCCAGCTTCCATGAGGGGCTGCAGTGCCACACAGGTTTAGTGGGAGAGCAACACAGTGGACATCTAGCACCTGATGGAGGCTGGGGTTGGGCTGTACTGACAGCTACTATCCTGGTCTTGGCACTCACTCTCGCCTTTCCCTCCTGCATTGGCATCTTTTATACAGATTTGCAAAAAGAGTTCCAAGCTAGCAACTCTGAAACATCCTGGGTGCCAGCCATCATGACAGCAGTACTACATGCAGGAGGTAAGCAATGGAGTCATATAAATCCATAGAGAGGGTGAGATTTATTTTCATATTTTTTTGCTTTATTTTCCTGGAATGACTCCTGTGATGATGAAGTGTCCAACATCATTCTCACTGGCTTTCCATAGAGCTGTTTCCTGAACTCTTCAAATGTAAACCAAAGTATCTCCAATAAACACTTGAAAGAACCTTATTTATTAATTTATTACATTTACATTGACCTATGTATTTCCAGATTTTCCTTCTTGTGGATCCCAGAATTCTGTGTCACACTTAGAACAAATAAACAGTCAGATAAATTGAAGGAAGTCATTTTATTGAATGCTTACCAATAAGTACTTACAATTTTGATAAGTGAGTATAAGAAAGACGTTCTCCCTTTGCCCAGTGGAGGAACATCGAGCTGATTCTGTCAGCTGAGATATATGAGCCAGGCAGGATGTTCTTCACAGGCTTCAGGGACAGTTGTTCAGCTGTGAAAATATTTCATTGTGTTTCCACTGGCCCTGTGTTGGAAAAGCAAAGGTGATCCTACAAACTGTATTGTGCACAGTTTCATTCATTCATTCATTGTCTACCGCTTATCTGATCTACACTCGGGTCACGGGGAGCCTGTGCCTATCTCAGGCGTCATTGGGCATCAAGGCAGGATGGACGGAGTGCCAACCCTTGCAGGGTACACACACACACACTACAGACAATTTAGAGATGCCAATCAACCTACCATGCATGTCTTTGGACTGGGAGAGGAAACCGGAATACCCGGAGAAAACCCCCGAGGCACGGGGAGAACATGCAAACTCCACACACACATGGCGGAGGCGGGAATTGAACCCCCAACCCTGGAGGTGTGAGGCGAACGTGCGAACCACTAAGCCATCGTGCCCCCCCCCGCACAGTTTCATGTTGTCCAAAATGTTATTTTGAATGTGGGTAGTGTTTATTTTAGGTAGATTCTGTTACCAATAAAATAAAATTGTTATTAGTTGTAAAGATACAGCATTGTAGAATGCTTATCATCTCCACTTAGCTGACACCAAGTATGTGAACAACCTCTAACTCAAAGGAGCAAGTATGTTGTAGAGCAATATCTACTGTATACATGTGACCTTGGGCTTAATGAATGTGACCACGCACACAGAAATGCTGTAAGGGAGAAAAAGAAAACTTGGAGAAATAAAGTAGTCAGAAAGATAAAAAAAAAAGGATTCAAGTTTTTTGTTCCCATATGAAGGAACATTTGTAATTTGAACTATGATGTTATTTAATTTTCTCAACTTTGATTTCAGTGAAACATGATCTGACTATTGTGCAGTTGTATTCAAATGGTTGGACACCCTTGGCCAAATGACATACTTTTTAATGAAGTGAAAAGAAGTAAACGTAAAAGCTGCAGCAAACTATATTTTTAAAACATAACATTTTCTTCGAATGTTAATGCATGGTTACTTTTTATTTGATGAACTTAAAACAATAGGAAAAAAAGAATGATAATTGTAGTCTGTGCAAAGGTTTGAATACCCTTCCAGGTATAAAATCTCAGGAGCTAATTAACTTGTTAGGCCCTTAATAATTATACTATTATAGTTTTATTAATTATAAAATTATTCTACTGCATAACAAATTCTCAGATTCTTCAAACACTCAACAGCAGTGGGCTTCTCTAAACAGCTGACTGAGGAAAATTACATGAAACTAATTGATGCCCACAAACCAGGGGAATACTTTGAAAAGATATCCACTCTTCTCAAATGTCATTAAAAACGTTTGCACATACCACAATTTATTTTCTATTATTTTTCTCAAATAACAAGTAACTGTGCTCATTTTTTAAATAGTATGTAATTTGTCCAGGGTGCTTAAACCTTTGTATAGAATTGTAAATGAACTTGGGGAAAAATGTTGTTTATACTCAAGTTTTCTTTTGTAGTCATGAAAGAGGATTGTCATCAGTTCTGTGTAGTACATAGTGTTTGTATCTTTCACTTCAATCCTCATCTATTATATTTTAGTCAGATAATCTCCATATGTGTGGGGATGATATAATGGTTAATCTGCAATTCAGATACACTTATTGTCATGTCAGGGTTTGGGTATTTGCGTGTGCTTTGTCTTGTGTGTATGATTCTATGCATATTGTTGTTTGTATTACAATGCTAATGTTTCTCTGTAGGCCCTGTGTGCAGCATTCTCGTGGAGAGCTTTGGCTGTCGTGCAACAATAATGGTGGGCGGGATCCTGAGTGGACTCGGGATGGTAGTCAGCTCTTTTGCTCAAACTATGGCAGACCTGTACATTGCCACCGGAGTCATCACAGGTGAGCTTCACATATAATACATGTGCATGGTAGGCATGTGCCAAAAATTCAGCACTCACAATACGGTTAATGTGCATAATTCTAAATATCCCAGTGTTGCATTTATGGAGAGGATTCCCTGCTAGTCTTGCTCCTAGGATACAGAATATCCCATTCAGAATCCACATAAGGCTTCCGTGATTTGCACACCAATATAAATAGAGAAAAAAACACCAAAACATATTTCCAGTTGCTGACGAGTTGCTGACGACTTCAAATCCAGAATTTGCTTGTTTACTATGATGAATAATTCAGTGGGTCTCTGAACAATAGAAGAGAAGGTGAAACACAAACCTAGGAACCCACAATGTTTTGCTGGATTGTATGCATGGTTAGTGAAAGAGTAGACAAAAATTGACAGGAACTACCTCAACATAGGAGAAGGGGAGGAGTAACCAAGAATTTTTTTTTCAGGGAATTTATTTTGTATGGTTCCTTATTTGGGGCAAATTTAAAAGCACCATTGCTTTCCATGAAAGAAAAGGCAATCCCTTAATTCTGTTTGGTGAGAGTTCCATGTCAGTTAAAGCAAGGTGGTAAGATCACTCAGATTTTACAGATGCAAAGCTGAGTAATGATGTCAAGGCCATTTTTATTTGTCGAAACCAGGGAAGTAATTTTTGAGCTTTTTTCTCTCCCAACAGGTCTGGGATTCTGCTTGTGCTTCCAGCCATCAGTCACCATGGTGGGCTATTACTTTGTACGTCGCCGTGCCTTTGCAAGTGCCCTCTCTTCCACAGGAACAGCGCTGGGTCTAAGCATTCTGCCCTTGCTGGCCAACTTTCTGCTGGGACAGTTTGGCTGGCGAGGCAGCTTCCTGGTACTGGGAGGAGTTGTGCTCAACTGCTGTGTGTGTGGGGCTATTATGAGACCTCTGGGGACCAAAATGAAGGGGAAGGCAATGCCAATAGAGTCAGTAAATCCACTGCTTAAAACCAGTGATCTTCTAGCACAGCGGGAGCATAAAGGGCTGAAGGGGCGTCTGCAGAACACCTTGTCAAATGTAGTGCCCTTCCTGTGTAGGCATATGGCTGTTGACCTAATACGTACTGAACCACGCTTCCTTGCCTATGCTTTGGGGGTGTCATGGATGATGCTGGGGTTTTTAGTGCCGCTTATCTATCTGGTGCCATACGCTACTGCACATGGAATAGACCAGGAGCATGCTGCTCTGCTTATGGCTGTCCTTGGTCTAGTCAATGTGACTGTAAGACCAACAGCAGCACTGCTGTTCAGACTTAAGCGCTTCCGTGGAAGCCACCACTTTGTTTATGTGTTTGCCTGTGCCCTCTTGGTCAACGGCCTGAGCAACTGTTTGTGTGCGGCGGTAACCAGCTTCCATGCACTCCTGGCCTATGTGCTGGTTTTCGCTGCTTCTATGAGTATCGTAGGCTCACTGCTCTACACTGTGTTGATGGAGACAGTGGAGATGAGTCGGTTCCAGTCGGCCCTGGGCCTCATCAGCATCATGGAGAGCATCATGCTTCTTCTCGGCCCACCTCTAGCAGGTGAGACATGCCTTCCAGAACTGTGGCTGAGTATGTTGTTAATATGAAAATTGCATTATATACATTATATACATTATATATATATATATTATATATATATATATATATATATATATATATATATATGATGCTATTCATTTTGAAATAACTGTTATTATTAGTGAAATAACTGTAAATTTAATCAACAACAATATGACTTTACACTTACATTTATAGCATTTGGCAGACCCCCTTATCCAGAGGTATCTACAGAAGTACTTTCTAGTCCTTTCCAGAAGTTTCTATCAATAAATATATCCTGAGAAAGGTTCATTATGACAGGGTCTAATAATATTATTAGTCTGAAAAGTTCTTGTAAACTCATGGCAAATAAGTTTAGCACATTCCTGCTTTTTTCTGTGGTTTTCAGAGACATACACAAAAGACACAGTATTATTCCTCTCATGTTACCAGTAGCAAATCGAATCTCAAGTGAGATGGGAAGACCATGTATTCAAGCTTGCTTGTTGATCTCCGTAATAAATAAAAGATTGGTATTGACACACTGGAAATGATCTGCTGAATTTGATCTTGTTCTTGCAGGAATGTTGGCAGATTGTACTGGGCAATACAGCTACGTGTTCTTCTTCTGCAGTGTGTCTGTTTCCACTGCTGGCCTCTTCATTATGGTGTCCTTCTACTGGCTGGACAGACAGTGTAACAAAAAAGAGAAGAGGCCTATTTCTGAACATAACCACAATTTGAAGCCCAGTATCAGTCTGGCTGCTGATTTTGAAGGCAGCCAAGTGCCTTTATAGAGGAGGATGGTCCAAGACACTGATACTGCTAATGTTTAAACAGTTCAGTGCAAAATGCATTTCTGTATATTACCACTAGTATACAGGAATGCACACCGATATTTTCATTTCATTTCCCAGTCAAGCAGCTCAATGCTATGTGAATTTGCACATGACATATTGACAGTCTTTATTTGACTCAAAAATGAGATTTTTTATAAAGGTTTTCTAAGTTTTACCAAACAACACTGGCAACCAAGTGAATGTTGATCTCTTGCTATAGATAATTTTGTATTGCTGCAAACATGTACACAATAATTTCATTTAGATATTGACCTTTTATTTGAAGAACTACTTCCATCTGAATCACCTAGCTTATGATATGGCTGTAGGTCATGCCCAATGAAGTATTTTTACTAATACACCGATCAGCCAACCATTATGAGCACTGACAGGTGAAGTGAATAACACTGATTATCTCCTCATCGTGGCACCTGCTAGTGGGTGGGATATATTAGGCAGCGAGTGAACATTTTGTCCTCAAAGTTGATGTGTTAGAAGCAGGAAAAATGGGCAAGTATAAGGATAAGTATGTGATGGCTAGACAACTGGATAAGTGCATCTCCCAACTACAGCTCTTGTGGGGTGTTCCCGTTCTGCAGTGGTCAGTATCTATCAAAAGTGGTTCAAGGAAGGAACAGTGGTGAACTGGTGGCAGGGTCATGGGTGGCCAAGGCTCATTGATGCATGTGGGGAGCGAAGGCTGGCCCATGTGGTCTGATCTAACAGATGAGCTACTATTGCTCATATTGCTGAAGAAGTTAATGCTGGTTCTGATAGAAAGGTGTCAGAATGCACAGTGCATTGCAGTTTGTTGCTGACCCCTGTGCACCGCCAAAAGTGCCAATAATGGGCACGTGAGAATCAGAACTGAATCTTGGAGCATTGGAAGAAGGTGGCCTGGTCTAATGAATCACGTTTTCTTTTACAATTGCTCACGTGGATGGCTGGGTGCGTGTGTATCGCTTACCAGGGGAACACATGGCACCAAGATGCACTATGGGAAGAAGGCAAGCCAGCAGAGGCAGTGTCATGCTTTGGGAAATGTTCTGCTGGGTTCTGCCATCCATCCTTGGGTTCTGCCATCCATGTGGATGTTACTTTGACACGTACCACCTATTGTTGCAGTCCATGTTAACCCTTTCATGGAAACAGTATTCCCAGATAGGTGTGGCCTCTTTCAGCAGGATAATGTGCCATGCCACAAAGCAAGAATGGATCAGGAATGGCTTGATGAGCACAACAACAAGTCTGAGGTGTTGATTTGGCCTCCAAATTCCCTAGATCTCAATCCAGTCGAGCTGTGGGATGTGCTGGACAAACAAGTCCGATCCATCGAGGCCCCACCTCACAACTTACAGGACTTAAAGGATCTGCTGCTAAAATCTTGGTGCCAGATACCACAGCACACCTTCAGGGATCTAGTGGAGTCCATGCCTTGACAGGTCAGGGCTGTTTTGGCACGAAAATGAGGACCAACACATTTTTATTAGGAAGGTGGTCATAATTTTATGGCTGAGCGGTGTATATGGGAATAATTATAGAATTATTGATACTGTGAAAACCATGATAGCCTTGTTCAAACTAATAGTGATTTATGTATTTATTTGAGTTTGTTTAATTTTAAAAACTTTAAGGCCTTAAACATATTTATACATCTGAACTTTGTATTTAAATAAAGCGATACAATTCAGTATGGTTGTTCTGCTGACTCATTTAATTTCATTAATCTCTCAACTGTGAGTATTACATAGATGTGCATGCATGTACAGTGTGTTGTTGGTCGCAACTTGCACAATTTTCAAAGGGTGAAAATTTTCTTTCTCTGTGTGTGTTTGTGTGTGGGTGTGGCTCCAGATCCACTGTGAATAAAGATGGAATAGAATTGAATTGAACTGCATAAATGTAGCTGAGGGCAGACAGCAACCAAATAAAGTATTTTTAATGCTGTGGTGTAAAAGCAAATAAATACCTCCATCTAGTGTTACATTTTGGTTTTACTTTCCTTTCTCCTTTCCAGTTCCAGTATTTTTACAGAACGTTTGTTTTCCTTGCATTACTTCCTGTGACAGTACATCCATAAGAAAATGAATTCTTTAGCAGCTCTTTGTGGTCCACCTCCACTTTCTACTGCCCATCACACCTCTGCTGCTGCCTGTCTGCTCATCAGAAGTCACCAAGCCTCAAACACAGGAGGGTTAATATTTTATATTATATATTATAATATTAAATAAATAAAGAAAAAATAATGTAATCGCAATATAAAATGCTTTCATAATCCTGATGTAGGCTACTACAGGTATCACATAATGAAGTCATTGATGCCTTTGCCTCAGTGAAGACCAGAAGAGGCTACATTTCAGACTCAGGTGTAATGATGAAGGTTATCAGGGTGGGGTGGGGGTCATGTCCGGTTTCTTCCTCAGCTGTTATATGCGAAGAAAAGAAATCTACTGTGCTGTAATGTATATGGCAGTATTTGTTTTTGAAGCTGCACACACAAAACCGGGTTTCTCATTCACACAATACACTTGTGATGATGCCTTTGCTTAAACAACTATTTTTTGTAGTGTTCTACAAATTGTGCAGCTTATTTGTACTAGTAAACTAATCGTCCATTGCACCTTTTAACCCTCCGCATAGTTGAATGGATTAGTCTCCGATGTCTTCTGCGTTGTTGTCTCTGTTGTGTTTTTCTCTTTTTTTAGTGGGGCGTGTACAGACAGAAACTCATAGGCAACGAAGCTCAATTTAAAACTAAACGAATTAAGGGATTATAAAACCTCCATTTCACTGGAAAAGTCTCAGAAAGCTACAGGAGGCTCACAATCATCCCTATATGCCGATGAAATTGTTAAGACACTTTTATAGCAGGCGATTTAAAGCGCACTGGATCCACCAGAGAGGGGGCATTACTCAGCCACGTCGGTAAGTGACCAGCTTCATTTTATTGCATTTAATTGTAGCTTATATAACATTACACATTAAGCACAAAATAGTTGTCACCTCGGGTACATTGGGACATCAGGTTAATTGGTCCAGTTCAGCTTTGCATCATTTATTTTCTGGCCTGTGTAATAAGTAAATAATATTAATAAAAATAATAACATGATTTGGGGGCATGGTGGCTTAGTGGCTTAGTGGTTAGCACGTTTGCCTCACACCTCCAGGGTTGGGGGTTTGGGGTTGGGGGTTGGGCGTTTGCATGTTCTCCCCGTGCCTCGGGGGTTTCCTCCGGGTACTCTGGAGGTTTCCTCCCCCAATCCAAAGACATGCGTGGTAGGTTGATTGGCATCTCTAAATTGTCCGTAGTGTGTGATTGCATGATTGCGTGAGTGAATGAGAGTGTGTGTGCCCTACGATGGGTTGGCACTCCATCCAGGGTGTATCCTGCCTTGATGCCCAATGACGCCTGAGATAGGCACAGACCGTGACCCGAGAATAGTTCGGATAAGCGGTAGACAATGAATAAGATTCATTCATTCATTGTCTTCCGCTTATCCGGAGTCGGGTCGCGGGGGCAGCAGTCTAAGTAGGGATGCCCAGACCCGGAGGGACCCCGAGGCATTCCCAGGCCAGCCGAAAGACATAGTCTCTCCAGCGTGCCCGAGCCACCTCAATTGCCCCCTTTCGATGTGGAGGAGCAGCGGCTCTACTCAGCGGCTCTACTCCGAGCTCCTCCCAGGTGACAGAGCTCCTCACCCTATCTCTAAGGGAGCGCCCTGCCACCCTACGGAGGAAGCTCATTTCGGCCTCACTCGTGAACAAGACCCCGAGATACTTAAACTCCTCCACTTGAGGAAGGACCTCCCCGCCAACCTGAAGGGTGCAAGCCACCTTTTTCCGGTCGAGAACCATGGCCTCGGATTTGGAGGTGCTGACCCTCATCCCAGCCGCTTCACGCTCAGCTGCAAAATGCCCCAGTGCATGCTGTAAGTCCAGGCCTGAAGAGGCCAACAGGACAACATCATCTGCAAAAATCAGCGATGAAATCCTATGGTCCCCAAACCGGACTCCCTCCAGCCCCTGGCTGCGCCTAGAAATTCTGTCCATAAAAACAATGAACAGAACCGGTGACAAAGGACAGCCCTGTCGGAGCCCAACATGCACCGGGAACAGATCTGACTTACAGCTGGCAATGCGAACCAAGCTCCTGCTCCGGTTATATAGAGACAGAACAGCCCTTAACAGAGGGCCACGGACCCCGTACTCCCAGAGCACCTCCCACAGAATGCCACGAGGGACACGGTCGAAAGCCTTCTCCAAGTCCACAAAACACATGTGGACTGGTTGGGCAAACTCCCACGAACCCTCGAGCACCCTGTGGAGGGTATAGAGCTGGTCCAGTGTTCCACGACTAGGTTGAAAACCGCATTGCTCCTCCTGTATCCGAGGTTCAACTAACGGTCGGACTCTCCTCTCCAGTACTCTGGAATAGACTTTCCCTGGGAGGCTGAGGAGTGTGATCCCCCTATAGTTGGAACACACTCTCCGGTCCCCCTTCTTAAAAAGAGGGACCACCACCCCGGTCGCCCAGTCCAGAGGCACTGTCCCTGACTGCCACGCTATGTTGCAGAGACGTGTCAGCCAAGACAGCCCCACAACATCCAGAGACTTAAGGTACTCAGGGCGAATCTCATCCACCCCCGGTGCCTTGCCACCAAGGAGCTGCTGAACTACCTTAGTGACCTCAGCTTGGGTGATGAATGAATCTACCTCTGAGTCCTCGGCCTCTGGTTCCTCTACAGAAGGCGTGTCAGTAGGGTTGAGGAGATCCTCGAAGTATTCCTTCCACTGTCCGACAATATCCCCAGTCGAGACCAGCAACTCTTCACCTCCAACATAAACAGTGTTGGCAGAGAGCTGCTTACCCCTTCTGAGGCGCCGAACGGTCTGCCAGAATTTCCCCGAGGCCGTCCGATAGTCCTTCTCCATGGCCTCACCGAACTCCTCCCAGACCCGAGGTTTTGCTTCCGGGACCACCACGGCTGTAGTTCGCTTGGCCTGCTGGTATGCCTCAGCTGTCTCCAGAGTCCCCCGAGCCAACCAGGCTCGATAGGACTCCTTCTTCAGCTTGACGGCATCCCTTACTTCCAGTGTCCACCACTGTGTTCGGGGATTGCCGCCGCGACCGGCACCACAGACCTTACGGCCACAGCTCTGGATGGCTGCGTCAACAATGGAGGTGGAGAACATGGTCCACTCAGACTCAATGTCCCCAACCTCCCTCGGGATCTGGTTGAAACTCTCCCGGAGGTGGGAGTTGAAGACCCCCCTAACAGAAGGATCAGCAAGACGTTCCCAACAGACCCTCATGATTCGTTTGGGCCTGCCAAGTCTGTCTGGCATCCTCCTCCGCAAGCGGATCCAACTCACCACCAGGTGGTGATCAGTTGACAGCTCCGCCCCTCTCTTTACCCGAGTGTCCAAGACATGCGGCCGAAGATCAGATGACACGATCACAAGGTCGATCATTGATCTCCGGCCTAGGGTGTCCTGGTACCACGTGTACTGATGGACACCCTTATGCTTGAACATGGTGTTCGTTATGGACAGGCTGTGACTAGCACAGAAGTCCAGCAACAGGATACCACTTGAGTTCAGATCAGGGGGGCCGTTCCTCCCCATCACACCCCTCCAGGTATCACTGTCGTTGCCCACATGGGCGTTGAAGTCCCCAGCAAAACTATGGAGTCCCCAGTCGGAGCACCTTCCAGCACCCCTCGCAGGGTCTCCAAGAAGGTTGGGTACTCCACACTGCCATTCGGCCCATAAGCCGAAACAACAGTGAGACACCTATCCCCAGCCCGATGGCGTAGGGAAACAACCCTCTCGTTTACCGGGGAAAACTCCAGCACATGGCGGCTGAGCTGGGGGGCTATAAGCAAGCCCACCCCAGCCCGACATCTCTCACCATGGGGCACTCCACAGAAGAAGAGAGTCCAGCCTCTCTCAAGGAGTTGGGTTCCAGAGCCCAGGCTGTGTGTGGAGGCAAGCCCGACTATCTCTAGCCGGTACCGCTCAACCTCCCTCACCAGCTCGGGCTCCTTCCCCCCCAGTGAGGTGACATTCCATGTCCCAAAAGCCAGATTCTTTGTCCAGGGTTTGGGTCGCCGGGGCCCCCGCCCATGACCGCTGCCCAAAACACATTGCACCGGACCCTTATGCTCCTTTCTGCGGGTGGTGGGCCTACGGGAAGGTGGGCCTACGTCGTTTCTTTGGGCTGTGCCCGGCCGAGTCCCGCAGGCAAAGACTCGGCCACCAGGTGCTCGCCTGCGTGCCCCAACCCCAGGCCTGGCTCCAGGGTGGGGCCCCAGTGACGCCAGTCCGGGCGACGTAACGGTCCTCGATATTACTTCCATAAGAGTCTTGAACCGCTCTTAGTCTGACCCGTCACCTAGAACCCGTTTGCCTTGGGAGACCCTACCAGGAGCACTAGGCCCCTGACAACATGGCTCCTAGGTTCATTCGGGTACTCAAACCCCTCCACCACAATAAGGTGGCGGTTCAAGGAGGGGACAACGAATAAGATGATTTATATGTGGTATATGTGAGGTATACAAAGTTCAAGGTCAATTCTTTCGGGCAAACCTTCCATCCTATTCACTATTTTAGTATTCACATTTTACTCTCCAGCAATCTCACTATATTCTTTATTCTCTGGCATAGATTGATTCATATCGAAAGCCGTGCTGCTATGAACATCAGTCATGTCCATGGTCCTTCTTCTGTACCTGTCCTCTCCCTAACTGTTGGTCAAAGTTTACAGACAACAGTTAATAAATGGCCTGACCGAGAGGCTGTGGTCTTTCTTCAAGACGGAGTTCGAAAATCATTCTCTCAGTTTCAGCATGAAGTAGGTTCTGTTAATCATTTCATTCTTTTGATTGGAGATGCATAATTTTGTCAACTGGTTTGACAACAAACTGGTTCTTCTAGATTATTTGATAAAATTATTTTGCATGGGAAAATCTTTTGGGTTGCTAAATATTACATGCTTATGAGCAAGCACTGGGGGCTTCACATGAGTCATTAACCACCACTGTGGAGTAAAATGTCAAAGAAATTCAATACTGAACATGGGCACCACCGAAACAGGTGGAAATTTCATTTTGTGTCATTTGGGTAAAAGAGTTAAAATCCATTTGTAGGTGGATCAACTGGCTGCTGGTCTTCTTGCACTTGGCTTGCAGAAGGGAGACAGGCTTGGAATCTGGGGACCAAATACTTATGAATGGATCTTGTTCCAGTTTGCCACGGCAAAGGCTGGAATCATCATGGTTAGCATGTGATTTATTAATATGATTTTTTTCCACGGTAAGATACATGATTATCTATTATATGGTAGACATTAACCAGAAGCTCTCTGCAGGTGTCTTTGAATCCAACTTATAAAGCCAATGAGTTGGCCTTTGCTCTGAGAAAGGTACGATTAAACTTAATTTTTTTTACTTTATTTTTAAATATTAACCAGGTTTGGTAGTTCTCTGTAACATGACAGGAAAGAAAGAAGCAAAGAGCAGAAAAAAACAACTATTAAAACCTTTTATGAGAACATGTTGTCATTGGAAAATTGAGGATGGTACAGGTGCATTAGGCTAAATCACACCACTACATCATTTATTACAGCACACCTCATTGTGTTTTATACTTTGTTGTTTTCCTTTGAGTACAGGTGCAGTGTAATGCAGTGGTGTGTCCTACTCAGTTCGAGAGCCAGAGGTTCTATGATGTGTTAGGAGAGATCTGTCCAGAACTCAACACTGCAGAATCTGGTAGCATTAGGAGCACCAGGTAGAACATCATTAGAGGAACATTACAGCAATGGAGAAACATTTATAGACTTTGGACAGGAATTTGATTCCAAATGAATAATCACCAGATTTAAGGAGATTAGTTTTTGATTAACAGTGATTCAGTGAATTATACAGTACTTGACACAAGTTGAAAACCACTTAAATTGTTTTGGACGAGTTGATTAGTTCATTTGCATATGAACATTTAGGTTGCCTGATCTGCGTAAAGTAATCGTGACAGACAGCAAGGAGTCTGGTATGTTGCATGTGGATGATGTGATGCAAGCAGCAGAGAGTCAGCACCACACGCATCTGAACAACTTACAGAGAATCCTAAGCCCTGAAGACCCCGTTAACATTCAGTTCACATCGGTAATGCATTTGCACAGTAACCTATGAGAAGTAAATACCACTTATTCACTTTCAATATCTTGATTTCAACTTATAGTGAAGAACATTCAAAACATCTGCTGCAATGTTTGATATTCCATTTGAATTATGTAACATGGAAATTATAAAAATGCAAATTTTAAACTACATTCTGGTTTCATGGAGATGAAGGGAGATATTTCATAACAATTACAATTGCTCTCCCTGTCTAGTTTTCTTTTCCCAAAGCACCAGAGCACACTGTTCAGCTCGGTTCACTTGGAGATTATCCCCAGGGTCTTGAGTGCATGACTACAACATAATATAATATAAAGTATTTTACGGCTTGGATTAAGACCCATAGTTGTGTTAGCGGTCATATTTTCTTGTGATACAATATACAATAATGCAAGAAATACTTTACTATAAAATCAAAATATAAATAGCATATGCCATTTCTTAACACCAGTTATGCCAGGAAAGGATATCACCAGAAAAAGAGTCTTCTAACTGGGGTTAATTTTGTGATTGTAATCTATTTTTATATTTAATAGGGCATTGGTGGCTCAGTGGTAGGTTTCTTGCCTACCATGCGGAAGGCCCAGGTTCAATTGCCAGCCAATGCCCAAAACCCCAGCCACTGGATGCAGTGCTGGTCCCAGGCCAGGAAAAAAATGGAAGGGTTGCGTCAGGAAGGGCATCCGGTGTAAAACCTGTGCCAAGTTGTTGTGCGGACCAGTTGGTCTGCTGTGGCGACCCTGAACAGGAAGCAGCTGAAAGCTAATGTTTTAGTATTTCACTTTTTCAACTAAATGATCCTACAGTTGTCAAGATTGAGTCATTGCATTTCTCTATTGTCATTTCACAGGGTACAACAGGAAACCCAAAAGGTGTCACCCTGTCCCACAACAACATTGTGAACAATGCATATTTCATTGGTCTGCGCATGGGTTACAACTGGAGAGTGAGCTTTCCTAATGAACCACTTACAATTTAACATATAGTTCACTAGATGGCCTGAACAATCAAATATAGATGAAAGTTGGTGTGGAATTCATATAACATTACACACTCTCTCCCTAGACACAGGTACGAGTTTGTGTCCCTGTGCCCATGTACCACTGCTTTGGGTCTGTTTTGGCTGGAATGTGCATGGCAGTACATGGCATTACATTGGTCTTTCCTTCAGCTGCGTATAATATACAGGCAAACTTGGAGGCCATTCAGAAAGAGAAGTATAATAGGATTTACTGATATGTTCTTAGTTTTAATCAGTCTGCAATTTAGTATGCAGTGGGATAAAATAAAATATAGCCTGCCAAATAATTCCATATTTATTTATTACAGTTCATTGCAAATTATTGTTTTTTTTTCAGGTGCACAGTTATCTATGGAACCCCAACAATGTACATTGACTTGCTAAATCAGGGAAACACTGAGAACAATAATTTGTCCTCACTTGAGACAGGTTAAACTATTATTTTGTAATTCTGATGTTAACATTTATTCCAATGATGACCATTCTAACTCTAGCACGAATTTTGAACATCCAGGTATCATTGGTGGATCCTCGTGTCCCCCTGAAATTATGTGGAGAGTGATAAATAACATGAAGGTCAAACAGATAACGGTAAGTTTTTGCCTGCTATGTTGTTGATGCTTAAAGCGCACACCTACGAACACATTGGAATCTTGAAATCCTTTTTTGCCTGATAAAGCTGTTTTGTCTCCATTCTTTACAAATATCAGGTAGCTTATGGAACTACAGAAAACAGTCCGATCACATTTCTGGGGTTTCCTATGGACAAGCTGGAGCTTAAGACTGATAGTGTTGGGTACATCATGGACCACACTGAGGTCTGGACTTTTCAGTCACTTAATATATTTAATGCATTTATGCATATACATTCTTTACAATTGGAACTTAAATGGTAACATGTATGGTGAGACATTTTTCATGTTCTCTCATTTTTCTCTAAGAAAAATGTTTAAAAAGCAGTAAACTGGTTAAAAGTCTTGGGGAAGTTGGGAAAATGGTTCTTCTATGGACCACAATTGACCAGATATTTGGGTGGTGGATTGTAGTGTGTGTGGCACTGGTGTATCATGCAATGCAGTGTTGCAGTTTTTTAACCAACCTCAATATCAGTTCTGGGTTGAAAAACAGTCCACCATCCAGAAATCTCCAGCTAGCATCATGACGGAAATTGACAACTGATAAATGGTTGGTTAGATGAGGATGCCCGTACCTGAGCTTTTTTTTTCTTTTTCAAGCTAGTCAGTCAATAACAAAGCCTAAAACATATTAACTTAATATTGTAGCAGCTTTCCAGCTTGCTCACAGCATTCTGATTTGCTCCATTTATGGCCACATGCACAAATACTCAGTTCATGGTTCAGGAAGAGAAAGAATGATATCACATACAGGGAAAAGAGGGCTCAGGTGTGCACAATTATTCATTACGCCAGCAGCTCATTCCCTCCAAACACCTCCCTCCCATTAAACCACACCCCCACCTCCTACAAAAAAGTATTTGTAACATGGAAAAAGACAGACCGTGGACTTTAGGTATACACAGGTGAACCTAGGTGGAAAATTAGATGGTGTAATAGTGACAAATAAGTGCTTTGCCACTACCATGCCATTGTGATGAAAATGGACAAAAGTGGAAAGAGAGGCTGAACAATTGCTACAATGCACCTTATATACAGTGCAACTGATTAAGTATCTAAAAATGTAGACACAAATGTAATAAACTCTAACATACACTGCCAATGAATGTACATAGCCAGAATTTGTGATACTGTATATTTTACATTAAAATCATTATTTAAATCAAGTTCTTTTCCTCAGGCTAAGGTAGTGGAGTCATCGTCTGGGCAACTGCTCCCTCTTGGCCAACCTGGAGAGCTGCTTATTCGAGGTTATTGCATCATGCAGGGCTACTGGGACGAGCCTCACAGAACACAGGAAAGCATCACAGAGGATGGCTGGTACAAGACAGGGTGAGATTTGCTTATGACAGATCTGTCCTTATAATGCCACTGGTAACTGCGACAGGAAGTAGATTAGGTAGGGAACATGAGGACATGCATGGTCAAAGGACCTGTTTTCGGTTACTCTGTCCAGTGATATCGCCAGCCTCAATCCAAATGGCTACTGTCGTATTGAGGGACGCATAAAGGATATGATTAACCGTGGTGGAGAAAAGATCTTCCCCGCTGAGGTTGAACAGTTTCTTCACACACATCCAAAAGTGAAAGATGTTCAGGTGAGCTTGCTTTATTATACCACAAGGAGGCAGCAGTGCAGGAGTCACAGAGGGAGTATAAAGGATTAGCTAGAACATTCTTTTCTGTTCTGTCTGCATGAATCCTGCAGGTGGTCGGTGTGAAAGATGATAGGCTGGGAGAGCAGGTTTGTGCCTGCATTAAGGTAGCAGAAGGACAGCACTGCACTGTGGAGGAGATCAAGGCTTACTGCAAAGACCAGGTAACAGGAATGACCACATCCTACACAAAAAATTAACAAAAACAAAAAAACGTGCCAAGTGATTTATTTATGCATTCCAGATCTCCTACTTCAAAATCCCACATTACGTGATGTTTGTTGAGAAATATCCACTGACCGCTTCAGGGAAAGTAAGGGTCGTCATTTAACATTCTACAAAAATATTTTGTGTCACAGTGAGACATGTATGTGCTAAGGACCAGGCTGATATGTTTGTTCTCTACCTCAGATCCAAAAGAATAAACTAAGTGCAGAAATGGAGAACATACTCGGACTGTGAAGCTGTAACAACACTGTGTCCAAAGACCATGGATCCATATATAATAGCTGCACATTTTAGCTTCTTAGAGATCAGATATTTTTAATGAATTACAACAAATTATCAGATTTTATACTGACATCTTAAACTTTATTGGACAACTGTTTTATCATTCTATTTTTAAACAATATACAATATGTAAAACTCACTCTTCCTCTCCAAAACATGCCATAAGGAATTAGAAATAAATTAATGAGCTGTAATACCCAGTCTTGATATGTACAAATTTCCTGGGCAAACTTTTAATGCTTACAATCTTATATACATGTGACAATGCAGAGTCAATAGAGTGCTCAATAACTTAATGTACTTTGTGAAATTAAATACTAAGGGGCAAAAAAAGTGCTCCAACATTGTGTGGTTTTACAAAGTGCTGGTTCAGGCACGCTGAACAGAAAAACAGAAACAGTCAAAAATACAGAACTGTAAATGAAAAACTAACAGTGACTGTCAAACCAACCAGCAACGTCAAGAAGCACAAGACAGAGATGAGGTTAACACAGCCACTAAATTCCTCAACCAATATATTTCACCTGACAAGACCGCATCATAACCAATTTACATAGTCATATAATGTTCTAGAGATAAAACAGTATCATCTTCATTGTAACCATTCTAAGCTAGGATGCTGGCTGGGGAAATGTTAAACAAGTGCCACTGAAAATTGTGTGTTTTAACGTGCTCTGGTTGAAATTAATAGCACATATCAGAATATCATTGTTGCACAAACTGTCTAAAGCTAATATAGTGACAGTGAGGTTTTCTATGTCGGTAGCTATCCAACCAGCCTGCTGAAGCAGCATATAGAGCAGAGACACACACATGTGAATAATTCAAAGGGCCACTAACAGTAGGGGAACTTTCAATGCTGTTTTGAAAGGCCGAAACAGTCCAGGTCAACCCCCCACACCGGTCTGAGTAGAAAATAACCTAAGGATGCAAACATGGAATTCAGGTAAAGAGGTATATGCTGTATGCATCACTGATTTTTTCAATGACTGCTTCTCAGACAAGCGCAGCCACCCAACTACAAATATAATTCTGACCTAACACAAAATACCATTTAACCATTTTTTAAACAACAAAAAAAAAAAAAAAAGAAAGAAAATTGTGCAACAACTTTTAATGAGCCAAAACGAAGCAGGGGCTGGTTTGGGCCCCTTTGTCATTTGCTGGCTTCAAGTAAAAACAAAAATGGCAAAGTGAAAAATGAGAGCACTGAAAAACCAGGCTCAGCCAACAGAGTCACATGTGCCTCAGTGTCCGACATGCATCTGCCAGACACACACACGAGACTCTGCATCTCACTCATACACACAAACACACAAAGTGGCAGGGTTTCCCAATGTCCTCATGTCCTTTCCATTCTGTCCATTGGTTTTTGTGGAGACAGCTGTGGTTCTTTCACACACTCAGTGGTAGCATGCCGGGAGGGGACACGTTTCGCTGTGATGTCATTGCACTCAGAGAGCCAGGATCCAGGCCATTCATAGTTCTGTGTAGCATAATCAATATTATTATCTCGGTGTGATCAATACACAATTAACACAAACAAATGAGTTAAAAACCAAAAGGTGACCTTAATCATAATCTGTGATTTTGGGCACGCTTTACTATAATTACCCATAACAAGCAATGCAACACTGGGGAAAAGCAATATTGATAGAATAGACTCCTTACGTCTTATCAAAGTATGTTGTGTGAAGAGAATGAGAGAACTTGGTGGCATTGCTATTTATCAGGTTCCCATTTTCTGTGTAGTTTTTCCTCGCTGCCTGATCTTTGGCAAAATTCCTACAAGCAGCCAGCTTGGACTCCAGAGCCTGCAGATACAGGGAAATGCACACAGAGTTTAACGTCTGCCCACTGTGAGGACACCTGTCCTTTACAGGCTGGTCTATGTTGGAAAGTGGCAGAAGGTTTTATTTAATGATCGAATGGTGCCGCTTTGAAAACAATTTCAGGAATTACCCCAACTTTCCGCAGAAGATCACCAACAATGTTGAGAGCAGAGATCCTTGCAGATGGGGTGAGTGGAGAGCTTCCACAACCAGTGGTCAACACTGAATCAATAAATAAATAAATAAATATAAACAAATAAGCAAATGAATGATGCGTTCAAATAAAGTAGATAATAAGTAAAACAGGTAATGTTTTAAGATGCAATCCTGGAGCCCACTTGGGAGCAGGAACTGGTTTGTGTATGAGTAAAACCCAGAGTACTATTAAAGTAAAAACCTGAAGTGGAGCTCATGCTTTGTATACCTTTCTGATTAATGAAAGGATGGTCTATTGTTTTTCCCACTGGTGTAGCTGGAAGAGAAAAGGAGGCTTGAACAGCAGTGTCCATTTTGTCAGTGTCCAGCGTCGGAGAGCTTGGTGCTGACATTCTGGTGGAATCTGAGGCTCTTTCCCTCACAGCCAGCTCTTGCCTTAGGTCTGCAAATGAGACAAATAACTCAATATAGGCTCAACATGTTGCAGTACAAATAGCAAAGAAAGTAGAAAAGCTCAAGTCTACCTCTGGCCTCATCTTTTAGCCTCTGCACAGACACCAACAGAGACTCCTTTTCATCCAGCTCACTCTCAAGGAAGGCATTTCTCTCTATGGCCTGGTTTAACCGCTGCTCAAAGTCCTCCAGAGAGGTAATTGTTGCTCTGGACAAATCAAATCAGATATGCAACACGTACATTTAGATATGTATTTACATAGCATGTGTTAATGACGACTGCTTGTGTGGTGTCTCAAATAGGATTACAAAGGGGCTAAAAAAAAGAAAACTTAAAAATGTGAAACACAATGTGTGTGTGTACCTTTTAGCTCTCTCTAGGTCATCATTAGCCTGCTCAAGTTCCCTGACGTATTTGTGCAGCTGCTCCTTAATGCAGCGTGTCTGGCCTAGGTCATCCTCCAGCACAGATATCTGCTTATAGCTCTGTGCATACTGCTGCTCCAGTTTCTCCTGTATGGCACAAGCAAACACAAAAGAGAGAGACAAGAAATTCAGTGTCATCGCTGGCATTCTTTCAAGCTTCTAGAGAAACTGCTAAAGGTAGCAAACGTTCAGTTCAAAATTAGAAAAACACAGCTACACCCTTCAGGCACTCCCTCTAAAGATGGGTGGTTCTACTCTGAGTAGATATTTTAATAGGTCTGAGGTATGTCAGGCAATTTGACCTGACAGACTAGGCACCGATGTGTAAAAAGCAATAAAGGACCTGATCAAAATGCACAACACACCACCTTTATCTGATATTTTTATAAGTATTAATAAGGCTGCTTAAAGTGAAGTTTTTTTATGCCAGTTCTGTCATACATTTTCTGTTTTCTCCTGCTCAATTCTTTAGCACTAAATGACTACCTCAGTATCTATTTCACCCATTTCCTTAGGTGACATGTCAACCCAATGACTCTGAAAAAGCAAAAGTACTATAGTCATTGTGAAAGCAAAATAAACTTGTACCTTCAGGTTATCCACCTCACTTTTCAGCCTTTGATTTTCGGCCTGCAGGTCACGAATACGGTGTTCTGCCTGGCCGAGCTGAGCCTCTAGCTCTGCCTCCAACTCACGGCTGCCCTCCTGGAACTCCTGCAACTCCTCTTGCGCATCATTGTAACTGTGGAGAAAACCACACCATAAGCAGACATGCCTAATACTGGTGTCTTCCAGGCCATCTGTGACTTGTTTCAGTCAGCTGTGAATGCAGTAATCAAAACGGGGTCACACGATAATTTAGAGTTTGGCAGCCTTCATGAGTTACAAATAATATGTGATGAACTACAAAAAACTACAAATCTCAGTCTAAGCCAGCCTGAATTTACAGCAAAGAAAGGAGCACTGACGAATCAGGAATAATATCCAGTCCTCCACAAACCCAAACACATACACTTCAATACTTACATTTTCTCTCAAAGAGCACACAATTGTCTCAAATTAATAAAAAGTGCAGCTATGTTAAAAATGAGTGAGCTAGCAAAATGTGTCCATGCTGAGTCCAGATGGACAAGAGACCTCATGTTTCAACAGGTTAAAGGTTAGCAGTCACAACGGAGCAGTGTGGATAATTGAAGTAGGAACCCTGGCAGGAGACAGGAAATTAACTGAGCAGGCTGACTCCATGTCTCTGTCTAAGAACAACTTCTTATCAGTGTTTATTGTCAAGCAGCCATGTCTGGCAGGAAGGGTGTGTGCATCAAGAGGTATTTTCTTTTTAAAGATCTTAGCTCCTACCATGGCAGTTCTATGAAATGAAAGTCCTCAGGACAAATCCAAACAACATTTGAGCATCAACAGGAACTAGCTCAAAACCTCTAAAAATATTCTGATTTTAACATTCACATGGCATTTTCATAAGGTCTTTAAAAGCCTTTACCAAATAATAGTGATGTCTGATGATATTAAAAGCAGTTCAATAAAATGCGTTTCAAAATCAGAGGAAAATATAATGCCTCTTTACCCATGCATGATTCTTGAATGACTTATTGTGTATAGGCAGTCTGATACCAATAACTTAAAAGAAAAAGACAATCTTCTGCCAAGAACAGGGTTGATTTCATGCAGTTAGTTGTAAGCAATTCTTAGAGGTGATGCACCAGTGAAGTTTCCAGCACATGTATTAAACTGATCAAAACCAGCAGCAGCTGTGGTATTTTTATCCTCACGGTCCAGCCAGCAGACTCAGAGTGCTCTCTTCCATTTCAGTTTCTTAGCATTCAATGACTAAAGAAAAATGGACATGAAAGACAGTCAAGCTCTTCACAATATTCTTAATCATGCTAGTCTGAATAGGAATGCTAGGTTTTCAAGTGGTACAGACAATGGAATGGAATTGGAAAGCTGCAGTCCCTAAAGCTGAGTTAATTTCACAGGAGGCCTGTGGTCTTTTTCATAAACATTTTATATTAGGAATAAGGCACAGGGTCTGTGCACAATTACAGATACCTCCACAATGATCTACAGTTACATACGTCCATTTGTGTTAACGTCAAGCACTGCCGGTGGTCATACTGGCAACTCTATCTAATAAAGGCCAAAGGGAGACTGGAATCTACTGAAAGACACTGTACAGAACATTGTGTTGCAATGCAAGTCATTTCTAGGCACAGCCAGTGTTTTTCTACATTTATTTATTTTGCAACATTTCTCAGTAGGACATGCCTTGCTCCGCTTGTTTAATCAGTTGCTCTTGGTCTCGAAATGGCTCATGAGATTTTTCCAGGTGTGCTCCAGTGTAATTTAAGCTTGATACGGTAACAGTGGTACAAGATGTCACAGTAAATCATAAAGCATAATCCTGATCGTTCAGGTGCTATGGTGTCATGAGGCTGTCACTCACCAGGCTGTGTGCATTACCATGTCTGATTCATTTTTCATCACAGGGCTTGTTTGCCCTTTGCAACACTATTTACACGCTATTCAATACTAAAAGCATAAAACAAAGCAATCCAAAAGGTGCTCTCAGCAGTTCTACTTCATTGCATCATTGCAAATAGCATTTGAAATATCTACCGAAAGTCTCAATTATACCGGACACCTTTCCCTGAGACGCTTTATCATATGTAACCTTGCTTGATTTACTCATACTAAAAACAAATCAACTAAACTGTAAACCTTAATAAACAGTTAACAACTTACCTTTTCTGGTATTTAAAAGACAAATTTTTCCAGTATTCAATTTCCTCGTCTTTTGAGGTGAATTTTGGCATCATCTCTGTGTCCATGGTAGAAGCCTGTAAAATAATTAAGAAGGACAAATAATTTAATGCCATTTGTGACCAATATTTAATTAATCTGCACCTCACCAGGGCCCTGACCTTGATGAATCGGCTAATAGATCAATAGCAATAAGAGTCTGATAGAGGAACAGGACCTGAAGCTGTGCTTGCATTTTAACTCAAGTGAGGCCCAAGCTTAAATTATTGAAAAAACTAAAAGTCCTGTAAGAGGAGCAGATTACAAAAAACACATTTAGTTTTATCTGTGACTACTTTTAGCAATCAGTTCATCAATAAAATAAATGAAAATTATGGATTAGTAATCATTGGAGATGCAAAAGACCAAAGCTGTGAAAACTGGCCTTCGCAGAAAGCCTTCATAGCTTGATATGTTACTGCAGCTGTTTCACATATGGGCTTATAAAAGGTGAAATTTACACATACATCCTACTACTACATCTGTGTTGCAGTATAACAGGATAAAGCCATTGTAGTGACAAATATCCTAAAGCTTTTTTACACTCCTGCCATTCAAAATTCCAATAAATTTATACTAGATAACACAGCACAAGCTTGCTTCCATGCACAATGGCTCCAAACACACTACAGCAATGCAGTTCACAATAGGACACAGTTCACACTACTCAATGACAAAACTTCAATAGATGAAGTACACTTTTGGTGTAGATACTCTGCACAGTAGGATATGACTTAGGAGAATAGTAGATGACAAATCAAGATAAAAATCATTTGTTATCAGTCAAATTAAAGAAATTCACAAGATCAACTGACCAAAACCTTAAACAGAAAACACAAGCCCAATCTCAGAACTTCCTATTTTTTTTTTTTTTTTTTTTTACGTCTTATTTAATCCATTTGTTCATTCATTTCATTGAATGTTAGTGGCTCTAGGTAACAAAACAGAACTGTAACTACAGGTCAACAATCAACTCTTACACAAACACACATATACTTAACAAGTCTTGAACCCAACCCAAACCCAAAAGAAAATATGGCTGACATAATGGTCAAACAGGAAAGAAAAGCGGGATGTTGCCCTTCACTTTCCTCTCATTTCACGCTTGTGCTTCTGAGTCAGTGTTTAACCTAAGGGAAGGCTGAGGAGAAGCCAGATTCTTTGCCCATGACATTATTTCCTGGAAAACATGGAAAACACGCACACACCATCCTGCAAGAAGGAACTTGCTACCGGTGATTATAAGAGACCACATGCTTTCATCCAACTAGTTTAAACAAACACATACTCAGGACACTGATCTGTATCAATGTCTAAAACTAAAACTGGGAAGATAATTGTAGGATTTTGATACTAGAGGACAAATTTACCAATTCTAAGCATTTTGAGTTTGCCGGCTTCCTGGCTTTAATCATGCAGGTGTCAGGTGCATAAATGAGAAGCTTCAGGTTTCAATGTATTAAAATAGCACTACTTCATTGTTTTTTGCAATCTTATACTTAGTATTTTGAGCACAGAGGAGAAACGTCCTTTGCAGTGAGATCTGATAGGTCTTGTGATGCTGGGTGGGTCCTTTTTTATTTGGGGGTATTATATTATCCACCTCATAGACCATCTAGGTAATCCAATCAGTTTTGCTAATAAGCATCGCGGCCTAGATAAAAAACTAAAGCAGTAATAAAAGCCCAAAAGCCATGGTCACGTACCGTTTGCTGTAGACATCTACTAAACCTGGAAAGTACCAGGGGGATAAATCAACGGTCTTTGAGCAAAGATATCTGTAAACTGTGCTTGGGCACAGCTGCCGTAATGGCTGACCAAGAAATGGTTACAGACACATTTCATAAACCGTTATAAATCCAACCTCTTAAAGTTTAGCGGTTTCTATTAACCGTATTAATTAATAATACAAATAAAGTGGTCAACGTGTAACGTACGGTGATGAAGGAAGACTAAGGAGAGTTTAGCTTACGGAGGAATTTCTTATGAGGAAGGTTACACACAAATTCTGTCTGTAACGCTGCTATTTAATCAGACGGCTAGGCAGTTAGTCATCTACCCGACGGTCATATCTGATAAGCTAGCTCGCGATAAGTTAGATTACGTTACTTAGGCGACCAATTAACACATACTGCATGACATCTATTACCTAGACAACTATTTGATCCCGAATATTTTGTTTTTAACATTATGAGTCCAACAAGCTGTATGTCTTCATCAACACGAACATTCTGGCCGCCTGAAAGGTCAAACAAACTAACGTTACCAGCTACTGCTATATTCACTCCAGGCCCCGTCAACCGGCTAATCATCAAGCTAAGCCGCTAACGAATAACTCAATGGCTAGGGTGCTTTTGCACTTTAATAACAACACACGGAACACGTCGTCTCAATATGACAAACAACCATTTAGAAGTAACATACCTGATAATCTACCTCAACATGCCCAGCCCGCGGAGACAGCTCTCAGTACACCGCCCGAATTCACCGCTCTATCACTGAGGAATCGCCAACGCGGCTCGCAGCCTTTTTTTTTTTTTTTTTTTTAGAGGAGGAGGAGGCAAAACGATTTCCGGTAAGATGATGCAATGACGCTATGATGACTAATCAAACGTCATTCACTGCGTTGCCCAATCAAACCCTTTGTAATTAATTTCTCAAATATACTTACAGACACGGTTTTACATGATATATGCGTGCAAATATGAGAAATTACATAGTACATAGCACACTGGCTGTGGCCTATTTTTTATTTTTATTTTTTTAAATATATATAAAATGTTTTCAATGGGGATTTTGTCTCTGGTGGAAAAACATATAACACATTATACTGACTGAGTTAACGGTTCATTAACGGTTCATTCACTACAGTCTTGATGATTTTTTTTGCTGCAGGCGTAAAATCATGCAAATAGGGACCACCAGCTTCAGGTAAAGTTGACATGAACCAACAAAATAGGGGTAATATGATCTTAGTATTTGGAGTATTTTTTATAACTACATTTCCTTAGATTTTCACACACAACAATCAGTAGACTTTACTCAAAAAGGTTACAGTAACTCAGATAATTACTTTTCTTCAATCAAAGTGACCAGAAAAGCATCACAGAATGGACAACAAATTGAACCTGGTGGTTGATGGGCTACAACAGCAGAATATCATGTTGGGTTTCACTTCTGTCAGCCAAGAACAAAAAGCTGAGGTTGCAGTGGGCACAGACTCACCAAAAGGGGACAGTTGAAGACTGGAAAAGCGAAGCCAGGTCTGATGAATCTTGATTTCTGCTGAGGCACACAGATGGTAGAGTCAGAATTTGGCAGCAACAACATGAATCTATGAACCCAACCTGTCTTGTGTCAGCAGTCTAGGCAGGTGGAGGTGGTGTAATGTTTTCTTGGCACACTTTGGGCCTGTTAATATCAATCAACCATCACTTGAATGCCACAGACTATTTGGGAATTGTTACTGATTTCCAGAATGATAATAATATACCATGTCACGCAAAGTAGAAGTTAGGTCAAAATGAATTCATGAACATGACTTTGAATTAAGTTCAGTGTTCATCAGTGGCCTTCCTAGCCACCAGATTTGAATCCAATAAAACATGTGGTAGATCTGGTAGAACAGGGGATTTGCAGCTTGAAAGTGCACCTGAAATATCTGCAGGAATTGTGTGATGCAATCATGTCAACATGGCCCAGAATCTCTAAGGAATTTTTTCAACATCTTGTGGAATCCATGGCATGAATAATTGAAGCGGTGTTTTGAGAGCAAAGGGAGGCCCTACCCATTATTATTATAATAGTAAACAATGTATATCATTGTTTACTATTATATGTGTATATCAAGTCAGTAATACATTTTAATATTAAATACTGCTGATATGGCAGTGCAACCCCTTTTCTTCTTTGACCCATACATCCTGCTTGCGTTTGCTTAAAATGGAAGGTTGGTAGAATTGCACAACACAGAATCACGTTTTTTACCCATTTTTTTTAAACAGTGATTGATTGCACAGAAAAAAAATGATTGTGCTTTATAGTTCATAGCATCTCATGATATAGCACAATGACATTACCTTATCTGAATTGCAGTCTCAGATTGACTACACCGTTATCAACGGAGCAAGTGCAGATCAGGTCTCCTGCGCCATCGTGTGTTTAAGCGCGTAATAGCTGAGAACTGATATAAAGAAAAACGAACGTTTTTGGACGTTTTCCCCTTGATTACCAATTTTTATACTACTAGTAGTAGCAAAACAATATCAACATTGCTTTAAAAAGTTCAAGACGCTTCAAATTATGCATAGAATCTGTGGAATGTAACACAACTTTGCAATTAGTGGTCAAACTGGACATCCTACCCTCTTTTAAAAACGGCTAGAAACTCTAGACACTATTGTGTGTGAAAATCCCTGGAGATCAGCAGTTTCTGAAATACTGAAACCAGCTCATCTAGTACCACTCCATGGTTAAAGTCACTGAGATCATATTGTCTGCTGTGAACATTAACTAAAGCCTTATTAATAATATTAAAAATAATTTGCATCAATGTATTGATTAATGTATTTGTTTGATTTAATATTATGCTTATAATATTAAAATATAATATTAGAAAATTATGTCTGAAAACAGAAAGTAAAAATAGTTACAATCACCAGGTGCACAATAATAAACACACTGTTCTGAAAAAAAAAACCCAAAAAAAAAACCGTTTGATTAAAATGAACATGACAAATTATTCCCAAATACTGATAATACAAAATATTATACACCGTGTTTTGGATCAACACATTCAACTGTTCAAAATCTATTAATATATTCATTAAATCCACTAACTGTTAAACTTCACAAGATTAAGAGTGCATTATAGTGCATTCTAGAGAATGTGCATCATATTATACACGTCGTTTGGAGGAATAGTCCCCTAATCCTTTAGCATATTCCCCCCATCCAAATAAAACTTCATAAAATTGCCAACATAAAGATTGTAGTAGATTCTAGGCAAGGAGCATAATATTTAACATTTTATTTGTATCAATACTTTATACCCTTTCAAGTATCTGTAACAGATAAAGTTTCCAAAAATATTCTACAGAAGATTCACAATATTTAATATTATATATTTAATAACATTGCATTTAACTGCTCAGCAACTTTATGGTTTTTGCCAGTAATTAATCTTTAACATCACTAAACTAATTACAGTAAAAGGTTCACAGTAATGTACACAGTAATGTCCACTGGAACATGTAGGCATGTTTTCCAAAGACAGATATATCTTAAATAGAAATATTTTCAAACACTCATCAAAATTCTAAAAGATATAAAATTCCCAAACAAAAAGGTGTCAGGTAATATAGAAAATAAGCTATTTCTCTTAGTATCATTCATTCATTCATTGTCATTCTCGGGTCACGGGGAGCCTGTGCCTATCTCAGGCGTCATTGGGCATCAAGGCAGGATACACCCTGGACGGAGTGCCAACCCATCGCAGGGCACACACACACTCTCATTCACTCACACAGTCACACACTACGGACAATTTAGAGATGCCAATCAACCTACCACGCATGTCTTTGGACTGGGGGAGGAAACCGGAGTACCCGGAGGAAACCCTCGAGGCACGGGGAGAACATGCAAACTCCACACACACATGGCGGAGGTGGGAATTGAACCCCCAATCCTGGAGGTGTGAGGCAAACGTGCTAACCACTCTTAGTATCAATCATTAATAATTATCATTCATAATAATCCATCGTATTACACTACATTTACAAATATGCCATCTGCGTGTTGTAGAAGTTTTGTTTTTGAGCTACTGTTTATAATTCTTTCCATTTACAAAATTCAGTTAATCATTTATCATTGTGAGAAGTAGTTGGTTGGAAGGTCATGCATTTCATAGCTCTCATGCCGGAAGATGCTTCAGTAATCAGGTGGTTAATGTCACTCTTTTCACACTTTTCTTTTTTGCTGCACTTTACCGATGATCCCTAACGGATCATAGCAGGAGAACACAGGCAATTCCGTATTTTGGGATCAGGAACTCGATATAATTCTCCTATATCATGTACTCTTAGTCTTGTTTCACGTGCCGTTTGTGCGCTACTGACCGGAAATCCATGACATTTCGGTAAGGAAAAACAGAATTTCCAACGTTTTACTATCATATTACTTTAATAATTTTCAGTGGAACTGTCATGAAGCTATTGTATATGCTTTTCTTATTAATGTTATTATTAGGGTCTGATTATGATGTGATCCATCCAAAATGCAGGCACACGTCGCACTTTCTGCACTTTTAATTGTACAGATCATATGTTGAATTTATTTCAGTATTCAACCTGATTCCTCAATCCAATTAATTACTGATAGATTGTATACAGAACTTTGAGCTCCCACGCAGATGGCCTATGTGATCTATAAATAATAAATATTTTTTAAGCCAAAAATACCTGGTCCATAAATGTGTTCATTCTGTGAACGCTTACACAACTGAGGTTAACATCCATAGAGCAAACACTTCATTGTCTACACAAAAATGACATCGATACCAGTAGATTGTCTTTGCCGACTCTGTTGCCCTTCCAGTTTGACAACATTTTGTCCACATGCTACTGAGTCATTGATGGCGCATTTACGCAACATCTGTTGAAGACCGTCGCTGGTAACATCTTCCCGGAGTATTCTTCGTGTGTGGACCTGTAGAGAACATGGGAATCTGACTGTGAACAATCTGACTGTGAGTGATGATGGGTGAGGAAGCGTACAACGCGGACTGTCCAGTCTGCTATGAGAGTTTTTCAGACGCAGCTCGCACGCTGAGCTGTGGACACTCGTTTTGCCATGACTGCCTGGTCGGGACTTTTGTGAGTTCAAACAGGGACGGAGTTATCACCAGAGATACCATTATATGTCCCGTGTGCAGACATGTCACTTTCGTTACCAAACTACAGGGACTCGGCGGAGAGAAGGAAAAACACGCCAAGAGGTTGGAGGTGCCTTTAAGGTTCGTTGGCCGCTCCACATCTGCTACCGGGTTCAGTGGCGGCCGGTACCGGCGCCTGGGACACTTATTGAGATGGATTTCCTCCAGGATATGCCGCCAGAGGTTGGTTTATCCTAAAGACTCCTCACAAGTGTTCATTATAAGCGATCTGGGGCGCCCGTTGGCTGAAGAAGACATTATTGATGTTGGGACGAGTGTGGTGATTCATGAGAACAGCACTGAGCATGGCTGCATATGCACAGCATCACACTGTCTGCTGTTTCTATTAATCATGTTTACTTTAATGGCTTTGATAGCCGCAGCGCTGCCTTGGGTTTTTCTGGCATAAGGATTATTGCCTTTTGGAGACTTTATTCTCTTAAAATGGCATCAAATAATGATATTGGATTATTCACCGATACTCTGCGAGAAATAGAGTATGGGAACCTTTCACAACATTTCATTTCACCAGCTTATTTTGAAACACCTGGTATCCCTAACACACAACACAATGAGCTACTTTGTCACCAAAGAAGTGCTGATCCCTAGCTGATGAAACACTAAGTTATGCTGAGTTGTACCTTGGGCATCTCTGCTACTAAATTATTAATATGAAAAAGGATCGAGGTGAGCAAAAGAAGACAAGCCTGTCAGGCAGCTCCTAGCAATGTAAGGGGAGATGTTTACTGGATCAATTTTAATCTCTTTCAAATGTAAGGATTCTGAGAAGGTGTAAGCGTGCCTTGATACTGCTTACATACCTTTTTTAGACACACCCTTGTTCTTCAAGCACTTCTTGTCACACAGGTTAGAAAGTGACACTACTTTTCCTTCATGACATGCACTGGACTCTTTCTATGGCATATTGCTTTTTATATGAGATCTCAGTGACATTTACAAATGCCCTTTTATAAGCAACATATAAAATCTTTGACAAAAACAGCAGCTATATTTTAATAATAAAAAAGTCAGACCAG
Source organism: Hemibagrus guttatus (assembly GCA_033459395.1). Lineage (NCBI taxonomy): Eukaryota > Metazoa > Chordata > Actinopteri > Siluriformes > Bagridae > Hemibagrus > Hemibagrus guttatus. Next base: position 11,398,691 of record JAUCMX010000016.1, on the reverse strand, counting down.
GAATATTAAAAATGTAGAGTTTAATATAGATATCTATATCTGACATTCTGATCAGGATTGCAGTAGGCTTCACAGTACAGACTGTGTTGTTCCACTGATATGCAAAGCTGAGGGGATAGAAGGGGGAGGAAGGAGAGTGACATACAGGCAAAGTTTGTACAGAAGTTTTGAATGCAGGGGAGAGGCTGTACATCAATGGACACTGTGCACTTATACATAAATCCATGACACTTCTTTAACCAGCTGTTCACACTTGCTATTTTTCATCCTCTCCCCATTTTACTGATAAAATTGAAGAGTCTTAAAAGAAATTGAAGAAACACGAATTGTGAATTATCTGAAGAGACTAAGTACATGCATTGCATTGTCACATCCACTTTCTGCAATGTCAGCTTACAGCTTTCGGGGGGTACAAACTTATGATGGTTACATATGTTAAGCTTGTCTGGCTCTTGTCTCTTGTGTCATTTTTTTTATTTAATGAATTGAAGTACAGTGTAACTGAACTAAGATCCTGTGACACGTGTCATGTGTATACACGTGTATTACGAATGTGGGAAACCGAAACTTGCACTGCAGCACCTGAATTCACAAATAAGCTATTTTCCTTAATAAAGAAGAAACACAAATAAATGAAATCAAATTTTGTGGTTCAGTAATGTAAAAATGTCTGTATTCCCTGTGGCCCTTGGTGAATTCGATCCTAACAATTATAGCAGCTGCAAGGGGGGAAAAAAATCAGAGAAAATGATATGGCCTCCGGAGCGGGTTGCAATGGACTGTATGATAACAACATAAAGACGAGTGCATTCACATAAAAATCCCCTCCCTCAATCCCACAACATTTATGCAAGCTTTCAAAGTGACTGGCAAAAGCGGCAGATTAAACGCAAAGAGTAACCTAAATAAAATAATATACCATGCTTCTATTGCAGCTGCTATAAGGTACTAACGAAGCCTTTACCTTGTTGCAGGTCATTGTAAAAGTTCAATTACATTCAATCAACACTCACTTATTTCGAATGCACACCTGCCTCTTCAAAAAACACTGAAGAAACCATCACACACACAAAAAAGTAAAAACCCTCAAATATACACAAAACTTGCCACTGGCTTCAAGACATAAATATCTATTTTGAGGGCACTTGCAATTATCATTGTATAATCACTACAGCTATTAAAAGAGTACTCAGTCACCAATAACCATCATAGTAGAAGTAATTGAGGATGCACACTGAGGCATACCATATATTTCAGCTAAGAAGTCCTCTTGTCCCTGAAGTACATTAATGCTTAGTCAAAGAAAACAATAATAAAAGCCATGACATTTGGGATTGCTTCAGAGTCAGGCTCTTGGTCAGTTTAAAAAGCATGGCTCTTATGGCCATTTCTGTGAGGTTAAAAATAGAACGTAGTGTAATTGCACTTTCTCTGGCCCTGTTTGTGTTCCACCTGCTTTCAAGCAATTCAGACATGACAAATTACAGCATCTGTTGGTCTGTGACTTTACTGGACAAACAGATGGCACTTCTAACCCATTGTCCAGCCTTTCTTTTGGCTATAGCTTCAGACTGGGGTGATTGTGGAGGGAGAAGGCAGCAAGACTATGGTGAATCATGGAAAATCAGGACCTACTAGTTTTGATAATGTCAATCTGGAAATGAACCCAAAAGATACCTTTAAAGGGGAAGTCTATATAAGAAAACAAAGGCCCTGTAAGGTGGGAGTAGCCATTCAGATGGAGGAGAATAAAGGCAAAAGAACAGCTTTGGTGACCAACAAAATTAATAAACATATGGCTAAAAATTACATGCTTTTCTTTGTTGAACTCAGGTATTTTTTTTTTTTATATTGTTTTCTCTTCTGATGTCCCTTAGCATGACCCAAGTACCAGAGAGGGTTGCAGGAATTCCCTGCCATTTATTATTAAAGTAAACAATCTGGCAAGCTCTTGTTCATAGTTCAGTAAAGCTATTCTTATGTGTAATGCTGGTCACCATCATTTGTGTCTTTATGGAGCTGCACTGCATCCAAATGCTAGCTAAGTAAATGCAAGAATCCAAATGATCACCAATTTTTTAGAACAAAGATTATGTCCATTTTTCACGGATTTTAGGGCTAGAATCCACTTAGACATACATATTTGAGTTTTTACAGTTAGTATTCATGGCTTACAAAAGTGCAAGAGCTCACTTACTCTGTGTGAATCTGGCGACAAGTATTCAGGGACAAAATAATACTCCATTTCCATAGAACGTTATCTCTATACAAGATAAATATGACATGTAACACATATGAATATATAATTCATATTTGCCTTTACATTTGTCCTCTCATTAACATGTATCTACAGATCAATATGTACAGTCATTGTATTTACACAGAAGAGGAACCTGTCATTACACTTGTTCTGATAACGAAGTCAGAATGGGAGGCACAAAATACGTCTTAATGGTTTCACCTCTTTTTACAGCAGAACCATCTGTTTTACAGCTGGCATCGGAAGTGTGAAAAGTACATATGTACCACTGACATGTCTTATCAAGTATTAGGACAGTGAGGCAAAACATTTACTATGATTTCTTGTTTCACGGATTATTAGTGTATTACAAACATCTCAGAATATTTTCATTATGTGCTTGATTTGATCTGTGCACGTATAGACACTTAATTAGAAATATTGTAATGATACTGTCTATGCCAAAGCAGTGGTGCGTATATAGGCATGTGTTTGTCAGAGAGACGGATACATATATTGAGAGAAGGCGAGAGCGAGAGAGAGAGAGAGAGAGAGAGAGAGAGAGAGAGAGAGAGAGAGAGAGAGAGAGAGAGAGAGAGCGAGCAATAGAGAGAATGAGAAAGAATGAGAGGACATGAGCAAGAAAGCCAAGGCCTCAACATTGTAAAACTGGACTTAAATAAAGTTGCATGCTTTGTGTCTTCGATTCATTTACAAGAAATGAAACCTGCCTACCAACTCAGATACTAAAGAATATAAGAATACTACCCTTTGACGTTTTGATCTTATGCTTCCAGCACATAGAAATATAATGTTCCTTTGGAGTCAACAAAATCCCCTCTGTGTCCATTGTATTGCAAATTATCTGCAGGCTCCAATAAGGCAGAAACAACAGAGTCAAACAGAGAATAACCTAAAAGTGTAACGTGGCACATTCTTCACAACACAATAAATTCTGCAACATTCTTATAGTCTTCCATTGCTTGTCTTTGCTATGGCACAGCTTGTGAAGATGTAATCACATACCGTATCTACTTATCAGTGAGAAGAGGAGGTGATATTCTGATTAGTCTCTGAAACATGTAAAGGTTAGCAGGCTTATGTGTTTGTGTTGGGTTGGGGGTCCAGCTCCAGTGGTGAGGGTGGGGTAGGTGAAGTTGATGGAGGCCTGGTTACTCATAGAACCTCAGCTGAAGGTGGGGGAGCTCGGCAGGGCTAGGCGGCCAGTGGCTGGGCTTTGGGGTTACAGCGTGGTGCTCTGTGCCTCCTCCTCAATCACGTGTTCCCCCTCTGGAGAGTCAGCCATGGCCAGGGAGCTCCGGCACGGCGCCCCCACCCTGAACTCGTCGAGCAGGCTGTCCAGATTGACATTGATGGAGGGGATTTCCAAACTGAAGAGATCTGCTGATGGGTGGCAAGGAATGGCAGGGAGAGTGAGACATGTGATGAGGACAAGCAGGACAAACATGATTATGGTCAGGTGAAGGAGGAATATGATGGTGAGGATAATGGAGAAAGACAAAGGAGAGAAGAAGGGAAAGCAAATTAAGTTCTTGGTCCAACGTTCGAGGAAAAGCCAGCACGGGTTGGTTTAATGTGATTCGTTGAAAGGAGGTGGTTGGACAGAGGGGTAGTTCCCTAACATTCTACACAGGGATTCTGTCATACTAAACTACTCTTTTCATTTCAGAACAATGCTCTAGGGTTGCCCTCTAATTCTCAAAATGTGGATTTAACTATCATTTAAAGGTTATTAATAAATTGATATGTATTCAATCAACATATTTCAGAATCATCACAGTTGACATTCAATGGATAGCCACCACAATAACCATAATGCTTTGACAGAGACAATGGGATGGGTGTAAAGCAAGGGGACCGTGCAAATCTGAAGTTCTCTAAGGAGCTAACGTATGGCCTGGGTTCTGATTGTGATGACCTCCCCTGTGTAAGAATGAGATGGAAGTGGACAGCAAGTGGAGCAGTGGTATTTCAGAGTCACCCCACAGCTGGCCCGGCTTCAGAGAGGACGGAGTTTACCTGGGTCCACCCATGTGGTGAGAAACTTCCAAATGACTCTTAGGGGAGTGTTTTAGGGAACTTTAGGCGGGTCAAGGATCATTAGGATGGAATTCAGGAGTGACGACGTTGGTGGTCCGTAAGCCATGCACAGCCCAGTCCCAACACCATGCATAAATTACACGGAGAGAATGAGGCAGCGACAAACAGCTCCACAGAGAGAAAGAATTAAAGAATAGAGAAAAAAGAGACAGAGACAGAGAGAGTAAGGTGCGAGGATGAAAGAGCTGGCTGACAAGAGCGTAATGTACAGAGGGAACAGGCTGCAGGAGCCCCCAGACTCAGCCACAGCACCAGGCCCGACGGTGTGAGATGAGGCTACGGCGTGGGGCGTAGCTGCGCAGCAGGTTTTTGGGCTTACCCTAAACGTCCCCCTCACATTTAGCCCACACTCAGTGCCTGGCCTCACACAGCTGCAAGGTGCATAACAATGGCAGGGGACAAAAGAGTCATACATCAATCAGAGTGATCAGGAGAATGACCGACAAGACACACCAGAGGCTCAAATGAGAGAACATACAGTCAGTGCCAACACAGCTGACCACTAGTACCATACACATAGCACAAGCCTTATTTAGAAGTCTGAGCAATGAGAAAATTACCCAGACAGCTACTGAACTTTACAGTTAGGGTGTATACTGTAGGTCCAGGTATTCTGAGTTCAATCCCTTTATATTCCTTATTTAAGTGCTTTATAATCATCCTGAACATGACAAATAAATAACAAAATACTGGTCTTAAAAGAATTAAAGGCAACTCAACCTAAAGGCACCATGCTCAGGAAAACATGAAAACAAAATACAGTGAAAACACTTCACATTTTTAGGGAACCATGGCTTTTCAAAGTCCATCGCCTGCATAGGATGGCGAGACAGACAGTTTGAGAGAGGGATGCTGTCCTCCCGCTCTTGCGGTTGTCATTGAGACATGTTTACCTGTGGACATGCTCTCCCCGGGGGACAATCCGTCCAGCAGGCCCTGTTCCATTGGCTGGGGGACACTGGGGGGGAGAGTGGGTGGCTGTGGAGGGGGCAGACTTGGTCTCTGTCGCGGTTTGGGGGCTGGCCGTGACTTGTTGAGTGTGCCAGTCAGAGATGGGGGAGAGGACAGGAGAGAGTGGGATGTGCCTAGCGGGCCCTGCCCAGGAGAGGTGGGGGGCATGTGACCCGGGGCACAGCCCAGGCCATACGGGGACGGGGTGCTTGGGGGAGTGGGGGACAGGCTGACCGGGGACGGCTGACCTGTGGACTGGTCGGATATCGCCCCTGACTGGCCGTAAGGAACCTTGGGTGGCACAGGGGCCAGCTTCTTCGAGGCTGCTGAGATAAACGAGAAATAAAAGAAGAGAAAGAACAGTGTTCAGATTCATGAAATGACAGACTATATGATTCTAGAAAAATCTAGATCAACCAACTATTTAAATGTCAAGTAGTAATGAGTCGTTATGTCTCATTATGTCTACTGAGACTCCTTTATAATCTTGAGTCTCAGTATACATAATGAAGCTCCTGGGGTGAGTTTATTATGCAAATCTAGCTGCCATTTATGACTACCTCACTTCCCTAAACAGACCACACATCATATAACATGATTCTGTCTATTTAGATGACTTTCAAGACAAAAATCATATAGACAAACCTTTGCGCAGAGTGTGGGGGCTGTGCTCAGCTGAGTGTGGTGATTGGCTGTTGCTTTGCTGGCCAACAGGGGGCACTGGCTGTCCTGCCGCCTGCACGGCCTTATGGCCAATCACAGGCGAGAGCTCCTTGCTCTTCAGAGTGCTGGGGAAGAGACAGAAATATGATGGCCTGCAAGAGACTTAGTTGCTATACCCATAATGAGGAAATGTGCACAAAAATTACTCACACAAGGCTTATTCCACCTCCTTATACAGTCCCAAAATAAGTTTAGGTTACTGTGAAAAAATCTGAGATTCTTTGGATAATGATAAATTCATGAAATAGTAGAGTTAATATTGCATTATTGATGTCAGTATTCTCATCAGCTTTTTTTTGCCCCTGCTCTCAAAGATAGAGACACATAATGTGGGATTGAATCTATATCCAGTCTCTGTCAGTAGGAGGGGAATAGAGTGTCCTTGTGTAGACTAACCATCCACCTACAACATCCCACTAATGTACACACACACACACACACACACACACACACACACACACACACACACACACACACACACACAACACACACACACACACACACAAACAAACACAGGATATGTATTTGTAATGCAGCTGAGTATGTGTAGAATTCTTAACCCTGAAATCTCTACTTAAGTGGCCAGGCTGTTACATCTGCAGTTATGTGGAGAATGGCTTAATCTGTGTAGTTTCCTGAGCTCTAAATGGACATCATCTGGATGGAGACTGATGGAAAGAGATGAGGTGAGAGAGACTCTAACAGGCAGGCTTGTTCTCAGATACAGGGAATACAATAAGAAGACTCACACTGTCCTTCTGGTAATAACTTTTACCTTGCAGTGATGACTATAGATGCTTAAGAGTTTCTGGATTGGAAACAGTGTCATAGTGCATTCTTCTGACTTTTGAACAACTTGGGTGACAAAACCAGCATGGTATGCGATTTCCTACTCAGTTCAAAGTTTGGACTAAATGTATCAGTAAGGAAGCATGTGAACAATAGTTATTCGTATTTTTAATAATTGGATTAGTATGAAATATCTCTATAATGTTAGCATCAAAGAAAATCGCACTTTGTCAGCATATCAGTTTCATATTGCTTTTTGTAACTAAGCTTATTTATGAGTACATATACTGACCTTCAACTCTATTCAACTGACTTTTATTTAATTTCTTTTCAGGCATCAATATCTGTCTAATATCACCGGCAGAAAAGCTATAATAGGCAAATACAACACGCAATGTATCGGCTGATAGAACGTATGCCATAAATAAATTAATACGCCACTATATGACCATAAGCAGGGTTATCCATGTTTTTTTGTATTTCTAATCTATGGCAGGATCCACTTTCTCTAAAAGCCAGTAACATCCTCAGTTGCTAGGCAACCCCCACGAGAGGCTCCCCTGGACAACGAGAATGTTACAGAATCTGAGGTATGGCGTATGGCGAAAAGAGCATTATAAGCGTAAGAACAGAAACAAAAAGAGAGAGGGAAAATTTTGGTCTCTAAATAGGAGAGCCACTGTAAGGGTAGCCATCTTGGTGTGTATGTAGCCGAGGTCAGGTGGGTGGGAACATACAGGCGGTATTTACCTAGGCAGCCTGGGGGGTCCTCGTTCACGGGCACATGGACAGGCAGCCCACAGAGGGGGGCCGGATGTGGGAAGGCTAGGGGGATTTCCGAGGGCCACCTCGTTGCGGGTCAAAATGAGTGGTGTTTTAACGTAGAGAGGGGACGTGTTCACGTCCGGCAGCTCGCATGCTGGGCCGTGTTTGGGGAAGTGCAGGCAGCTGGGCTTGGGGTTGGAGTTAATGTCGAGAGAAGAAGAGGAAGAGGAGGAAGAAGAGGAGGAAGGGGGTGCCTGCGGTTGAGGAGGCCCATAGCCGGACCAGCGTAATTGGGAGGGTGGAGAGTCAGGGGGCTGTGACTCGGGCCCTGGGGCCACTGGCCGTGCACAGGGAGGGGGTTTGGGATAGAAGTGGTGAGGGGCGTGGGAGGTGGTGGAGGAGGAAGGGTAAGGAGGGGGTGGCCGCTCATCCCCGTGGGGCGCATGGGCATGAGAGGGGTCCGGCCGGTGGGGTGACACCTCGTTGGAGCTGCAGATATTGAAAAAAAAATAAAGAGCAGACAGAGAGACAGAGAGAGAGAGCTCTAGTAACTGCACACGCACACGGATGATAGCACTAGCCGAAAGTGGATTTTTTTCAGCTCCAGCATTGACTACTACTCTCTACTGTTATAGAGAATATTTCACTTATTCACATATTAAGCTCGCAAAAAAAAAACAATAACTGCATCAGGCTCTGATGAAGAGTCAGTCAGTTTAAGTGCGGGACAATGGTAAAGAAGCATAGCACACAGGAAGCCTGCTAAGAAGCCAAAACAATGAATTAAAAAGGGGAATTCAGATTCCATTGCACAAAAAGTCCTGCATATGAAAGAAAGAAAACATCGCTCTCTAATGAGCTGAGAATGACCTTGTGTCTGCGCACTGCACCAAGTCCAGAACCATTTTTCCATTTAAACTGCCAAGCTCAGCTCTGACCATCACAGTTGTTGGGTTCAGAAAATAATTAAAATATAATGCTTTTATCTATGGCCATATTCCCTCTAGCAAGCACTAAAACAGAGCGATCTAATAGCCTGGTGCATTAACTAAACCCAGGGCAGTTGAACACAGACACAAAACCCTTTCATAGACTGAAAGAGTCACAAGAGGGGAAGAAGCAAGCCAGCCAGACCTTCAGCCATCACAGACCCGGGGAGCAACGTGTTAGCCACGGAATGACGGTGACAACCAATGGTACAACGCAGATGAGAAAGTTAATGGAATTTGAAAAAAAAAAAATCACTGACTCACTTATGGTTCATGAAATGAAATGAGTGTTAAGCAACAGCATGGATCTTTTTTGCATTTGGAAACTGTACAGACATTTTTACAGGAAATTTCTAACTAACACCCTACCAATTATACATGTGTTTGCCATTTTATAATGATACAATTATGCATGTATAAACATTAAGAGACTGGATTTGGAGACTGTGTGAGAAGAGAAAATGGGATGTTATAAGAAGGAGTGATGGTGGGGATTAAATAATGAAGAGGTATGGACTTACCTTGCCCTGTCTACTGGAGGAGGGGTGGGAATGGGGGATGTGTTCAGCTCTCCAGGCTGCTCAGTTATGAGTGTGTCAGCTGGCGATCCGGGCGGCTGGGCACTGGGAGGGGTGGATGAGGCTTTTCGAGCAAGCGTGGATGCACCTTTACCCTTCACCCAGGATGTGTCCATCACTCTGACTCCCATACTGCCCCCAAACAGAGAGAGAGAGAGCACAATCAGCCATGCAGAGATTAACCTGAGTTGAAGCAACATAATAACTAATTTTTTTCTATTTTCTCCCACATTTGGGGAGAAATCCATCCAAACGACAAATTCAAAAACAATTTTAAATGCTTTAAGCCTACAAACATACACAGAGAGGTAATGTTTATTATTGGAAATATTGAGGAGACATACAGTACCTTTGTATTTTCCTAATGCTGCATTTGTAAGAACAAAGGAATGAAGGTTAGATGTCAGATTCAAAAGGTTACTGGCTACTCATAGTCCACTACATTGGATCACATGCGTATTATTGAGTAGTGATGTAGGGAATGGAATAGAGGACAAACAAGAAATAAAGTACCAAAATATGTAAAGCATTAACATGATCTGTGCTGATTAATACATGCTTAAATATTTTTTTTGATGCTCAAGCAATTCTTAGAATTTACCCACATAAAGAATTCTGAAAAGTCTGAAATCTATAAATATGCATGATGTGAAAATTCGGAAATGCCTGGTGTGCTTGTGTAAGCCCACACACTGGCCTCTCCTACTTGCTTGGTTACATTATGCTACAGGATTAACTGTAGACTACTATAGAGCATATACTGTACCCTGTGAAAAGGCAAGAGAGAATTGTTGATGCATGTGAACAGTATGTTGCAACATTTGCAGTTTTAACTGTACTGTTCTGTTATTATCGTAGCACATAACTAACCACACAGTTTAAATGCTAATAAACTACATATGCACAGCTGATGCATAATGTCCAAAAGTTAGACACATTCAGACACGGGTTAAGCACCTGCATAAATCTAATCCCTGAGTGCACCATTCAGAATATAAAAATGACCTGCGTGTAGTTCATGTCTGTAGTGTATTAGTGGTGCATGTACTGTAATTCAATTTGCATTATTTTTCTTCCATAAAATCATTCAAGATGAGGGGTTTCATTAGCATCTAGACCATCTAGAGCATCTAGCATCAAGTGCTTGCCTTAAAGTCTGACAAAAATCAAGAATAAGAAATAAGTAATGCTTAAAACGTCTGAACAGATCTTACGTCTGTAATAAGGCCCCAAGTATACATATAGCTGTGGGCAATTTCAGTATTAAATCCTCACTACACAAATAATTTCCAGATTTGACACATATTTTGTGACATTACAGTCTGAGCTCATATACTGCCCATAACAGTCACAGAATAGTTTTTAACAGGAGTACTGAGAAAGTCCTGCTTTGAATGGAAAAATATAAATTTAGCTCTGTGTTAGATAAAATGTGATGGGATGTGGTAGCTTAGTGGTTAAGGTGTTGGCCTCTTGACTGGAAGGTTGTGAGTTTGAATCCCAGGTCCACTAAGCTGCCACTGCTGGACTCCTGAGCAAGGCTCAGTTATATAAAATGAGATGAATTCTAAGTCGCTCTGGAAAAGTGTGTCTGCCAAATGCCTGAAATGTAAATAAAAGTTTTCATCCAAGCCATCCAAAAGGAGTTCTGAGTGGAGCGATAATTGAAGAGTAGAGATAATTATGGGAAGGGGGTAAACTGAAGGGGGGGTATGATAAAAAAAAGCCAAATTTTGACACAATTAGGTAGAGGCAAGCATCTGGAGGTGAGAGCAAGCAGGCCACACGAGCAGCTGGCACTTTCCCCTGCTGTGTAGCTATTAAGTCTCATTAAGTCTAATTACCCCCTAATTCAAATTCTATGGACAGATAGATATACAAACAGGGCCATTCTTTGACCTTTAACAAACAAAACAGCTTCCTATAAAATCTGGCACATGTGTTACATTTTGTATCCTGATACAAAATATATTTTAAAAGCAGAGAAATAAGAAGCTTACATATATTTTAGAAAATACACTTTGATGAGGACATTTATTGGAGCAGATTAATTGAATGTTTCGACCAGTGCCTCCACATGCGGTAGTTTTCCACCTGTCGACGCATTGCAGAAGGAAGCTGAGTCCCCCAACCTTTAGCAGCAGTGACTGAAAACTCAGCTCTTGCCTTCCATCACACATCAAGCAGGTTGCTATAGAGACTGCACCGGCCCAGCAGTCTTTGTTTAAACAAATGGAAGTTGTGGGAGTGTGGCGTCTAGAGGCCTAAAATCTCACCACGGCAAAACTCCAAATCGAAACAGATAAGACAATAAAGTCACTCAGTGAATGCATAATCTATGCCCCGGTCTGAACAAATAATTATGACATTATAAAATTACTTTTTTTCTTGTTGCCTTTGCTTTCTAAAAGATGTGCAACAAAGCTTGGCTTGTAATGAGTTATTGGCAAGATTCAACATGAGAACACTGCTGCCTTGATAGAGACATGAGAGATGCAGTGAGATGTTGGATAGAAAGAGTGTGTGTGGGAGTCGAGCAGTGGGAGGGAAGGAGAGGAACAGCTTGCGCAGGGGAAAAAATATGAAACCCTACCCATCCTTTTTGTAGAACTCCAGCATCATGTTGTCAGTGGCAACGCTGAGGGGGCGTCGGCCTTGGTCGTGTGGCTGCTTGCGATCTGATTGGTCCATGTCTGGCGAGGGCATCGAGCTGTAGTTGGAGTTGTGGTTGGTGTGGATGGGGCTACCATAGCTGCCTGTCAGGTTGAACTCAATATCTAAGAATAGAGGAAGAAATCCAGTTCAAATCTCTCTCAAGGGGTAGACTGGTATGTGTGAATGTGTGTGTGGTGAGAGAGTGTGAGAGTGAGAGAAACAGATTGTGTGTCTTTCTCACCTCCTGGGAAAAACCAGTCGGCATGCTGGATGATAGGCTCAATGATACCAACGATTTGCAGAGACACTGTGGTCATCATTTCTGTCATGTTCCTTAACACAACAAATTGCCTATTTAATCTTTAAAAATGACTAATCCATACTTTTCATCTTTAAAAAGTCCAATTCAATGTAATTCAGTAAAACAGGAGCCCCAGTAGCACACATACAATTATTTTGCCAACCTTCAAAAATTGGACTCATAATCTGTGTGAATAAACCAGGGCAGAGACTCACGCTTCAGAATGTGTCCACAGCAGATTGGGTCCCAACACTATTGCAATGTTACCAGGTGTCATTTTATTGGCATCCTGGTACTCAGTGAGCTTGTATAGGAATTTAATCAAGTATCTATGAAAGACAGAAGCAGAGTGAAAAGTAAAGAAGCAAATACATTATCTACAGTATTTACATATCTTACAGATCTTCAAGCCTTTATCCTTTTCTTTCAACTTCTATTTTAGTCTATGAATATCTTATATCAATAAGATATCAAGACGATTTAAAAATGGTTCAAACACAAGAGCACTTTTTTCAGGTGGCACTGTTGGTGGCTACTATGATGTGTTTCAATTTGCAAAATTCCAGGAACTTTCAAGGCTGGAATCTTTCCATGGGAATTAATGGGAATATATGGGAATTAACGGTAATTAATGAGAATAAACTGGGAATTTGCAAAATTGCAGGTTGGCCATAACAGGGAATTTAAATGAAGTTGAAAAAAAAAAATCTTGCAGCATAATCTTGGTTAAAACAACCAGATTTAATGCAATTTCAGTTGAATTTCTTCTATCACAGGCACACAGCACTGCAGGGCTATTGAGGCCACACCCCCACATGCACTGTGTATTCCTCCATAATTTCAAAAAATGTTCATCTTGATTACAAGTAGTCATGTAAATTACATACGCATTACATAAGTATTATTTAAAACTTTCTTGTGCTGTGTGTAAACTATTGTGCAACAAAATTATACCATTGTAAAAACAAATACACTGACTGAGCAAACACTTAGGTGAGATAATAATAAAAAAAAAAAACACTGTCTAAAAAAGACCACCCCCCACACACAATCCCCCTCAGTCACTTAAGGGGGGAATTCCCAACTATTTTCCAGGCTCTGACTATCACAAGAATATTGAAGCCACAGATCTGCATTTGAACCCGAAGATTACAAATTTGAATTGGACTTTTTTTGGAAGGGAAAGGGTGGGGGATGCTTTCATTTGACAGTAAACATAAGGAAATATGTTTGTTTTTTTTACATTCAACATTTATGCTTGTGTTGTTCAGTGAAAGAAGTAAAGTCATTCATTCATTCATTGTCTGCCACTTATCCGAACTATTATCAGGTCACGGGGAGCCTGTGCTCAGGTTTCATTGGGCATCAAGGCAGGATACACCCTGGACGGAGTGCCAACCCATCGCAGGGCACACACACACTCTCATTCCCGCACTACGGACAATTTACAGTGCATGTCTTTGGACTGGGGGACGAAATCTGAGTACCCGGAGGTAACCCCCAAGGCACGGGGAGAACATGCAAACTCCACACACACATGGCGGAGGCGGGAATCGAACCCCCTACCCTGGAGGTGTGAGGCAAACGTGCTAGCCACCGTGCCCCCCTGAAAGAATTAAAGTTCTACTTACAATTAAATCAAAGTCAAAAATCTCATTTATACATTAGTTTGCTTGCATGTCAGCTTACGGTTAAACAAAATGTTTATGTTTTTATATACAATTTATATAAATTTCCCCAAATTTCTAAATAACTGAAATAAATTCCCATTAATTCTCATAAATTCCTGTAAATTCCCATAAATTCTCCAAGTTTCCAACTTGGAATAATTCCAAAATTCCCGAAATGAAGTTCCCATGGAAATTTTCCGGAAATTTTCCGCCCCTTTGCAACCCTAATAGAGAGCACATCAGGAGCCTAGAAAACCCACTTAAACATGTGCATAAGACTAAAACACTAATACAAATATGACATTTTACTGGTTTGACACATATGAAGCATGACTGAATAGCAATAAATACTGGTTTATTGATGCAGCAATAATGAAGATTAGATCAGTGTCCTTGTCATCATTTATAGTAGTATTCATTATCCCGTCATCCTCACAAATAATGACAGCTGGCAGACAGCCAGAGACACTGACCTGAAGTTGTTTAAATTGACTGTTGGAAGTTTCTCACATGAAGCCAGCAGGGCTTGGAGCCTCTTGTCCATATCTTGAATACTAGTGTAAAAATTTGAGTGTTTAAATATTGTTAGATCTGGTACATAGTGTGGTGTACAAAGTGCAAAAGTCTGCATTCAGTATTTCATAATTTCAAGGGATTTATTTTACAGATGTTTCTTCATTATCAAACAAAAAATGATCAAATAAGAAATTTTAACTTTTTATTATTTAAAGTTATCACTTTTGAAATGTGACATAAATATTATACAATAATTATATGCCTATTCCTTGCTCTTATAAATGCCTACAGCAATTCTCTGTACTCTGAACATCCCCCGGTTGTTACAGAGAATATTGCATATGTACAGTATACTAATGTTTAATTTTTAATCTACAAATTGTACGTTCCATAAAAGTTCTGTGAGGTACAAACAAACCTTTCCACTTGCCTATATGTACATCATGATAAAAAATGACTTGTTAAAATGATATCACCATATTGCTGGCCATAGATTCAGTACTATAATCATAAATAAAAGGCCACTGCATTGTACTTTTAATGTTTAAACCATACTTCAATTGCTTACAGTTTTAATTCAGATGAAGAACTTTTTTTTTCCATTAATCCTTTATTATGCTAGGAATCCTCCATTATACTAGGAAGAAAATGTACTCTGTAGTGCCATTAGGCTCCAGCAGTGAGCTGAATTTCCCTAGTTTACACGCTGATACTACTTACTTTGAAGCCTGAATCCACTCATCATACAGCTGAGAGGTCATTAGAGGTTCAGGGAGTTCACGGAGATATGACTTCAGGGCTCCTGTAACAGAGAGAAGGGAGAGGGGAAGAAGTAAATAAGAAGTAATATAAAGTAAAAAGACAGGAGGTAGACAGTTAATGTTAAGACCTGAAATGCAAAATTTGCTTTGCTATCAACATCCGCTGCTTCTATCAAATTAACCAGGGAGCATGGTTGTGGTTAAGGATTACCTGCTATAATCTGGATTACCTGCTATACCACAGGTGTGGTTTACCTGCTATAGCGTGAGGATCTGCAGAGTATTCCTGCACATCCAGAACACCGCAATCCAGAGATGCCTTCAGCTTCTTCAGTTTGGATGCTGACGGGGCCACACGGAACAAACCCTGAGAGTGCAGTGAATTTCAAGCAAGAAACTCATTTCTGCTGCAATGCAAAGACTCACACATAAGCATCTATGCAAACAACAAGCACTAAAATAGAACTGAAGTGTCAAGGAAAAATAGGTGTTGTGAAAATCTCATGGATCCCGGTCAGCTCCCAGTTTTATTTTTCATGTTGCAAAACTATATTATAGTTCAATCCTGATGAATCAACCTACTTCGGTTCATACTAGTAAATTAGCTAAAAACAGATGAGTAATGTAATTCTGTTAAAGTTTTAATAAACCTATCATAAGAATATTATACAGTATATACATTGAGTTATCTAGTAACTACAGTATAACTAATAGAAAACTGGTTATGAGTGAGGAATGTCTCGCTATAGGGTCCTGGGAGTTTGGTGAAAATTCTTACATACACTATAAGGCTAAACATTTGTAGAACAACACATCTATATGTGCTTGTTGAACATCCTGTTTCAGATTTACTCCCCCTTTGCTGTTATGATAAACTCTACTCTTCTGGAAAGTTTTTTTTTTTACTAGATTTTGAAGAATGGCTGTAAGGATTTTGCTCATTCAGCTACAAGAGCATTAGTGAGATCAGGCAGTTATGTTGGATGAGGAGGCCTGGGGTGCAGTTGGCTCTGTCAGGGCTCTGTGCAGGATACTCGAGATCTTCCAATCCAAACTCAGCAAACCATGCCTTCATGGAGCTCACTTTATGCACGGGAGCACCGTCATGCTGGAGCAGGTTTGTGTCTCTTATTTCCAGTTAAGGGAAATTGTAATGTTACAGCATCAAAGACATCCCATGCAATTGTGTATTTCCAAGTTTGGGGAATGTATGGGTGTGATGGTCAGTTGTCCACAAACCTTTGGCTTTGTAGTGTATTTCTTCTATAGTGCCACCCTGCTGACTGAAGTAATGTTAATAGAACTAATGTTTTTTATAATCAGTGGGTCCCCTACAGATTCAAAAATATTAAAAATTAAAAAATATCTGAAGCTCTGCCTCAACACAGCACAATGAATCTGATCATGTATTTACTATAGGTGTGCCAGTGAATTTAAAAGCAGCTACATGGCTTTGAGTGCTCTTCTTAGGAACTTTTTATAATCATAAGCCAGATTGAGCCGCTTTTCTGTCTTTTACAGAGCTTATATGAAAATAGCTGTTTTTGTGTCAGCAGGATTTACTGTTACCATTAGAATAATGCCTATGTTCAGATTGTGTTACTTGCCTACAAATCCATGGGTAAATCTCAAGTTGGGAAACCCAGCTGTCTTTCCCCACTTACCTGATGCTGGCTTGGCACTGGCTGATGGTATTAGCCAACTTGATTTTTTTTTTGTGCAAAGCATTTCTCTTATCTCCACTCCAGAAATAATCACGTTATTTCTGGACAGATATTAATATATAGTATGTGATCATGTTGATGATAACGGTGATCCCTCCCTCTCTACCACACTTCTATTCTTATCACACACTTGGAACATGCACCAGAAATCGAGAGCGGATATCCTGTCTGACCAGCAGGTTCTCACCTCCTCCTGCATGCCACACTCCAGCAGCATGGTGACACATGCCTCAATGGGAAAGGCTATCTCTCTGCCACTGAGGGTCAGATGCTCCTCTAAAGGCTTGCCATAGGATGGCTTCTCTATCCAAGCCTCTGAAATATACCAATGCAAATGCAACACTATTTTCAAAGTAAAAATGAATATGAATATACACACTCAAACATGCAAGGTTCACTGATATTTCTTGTGCCTGCACAAAAAATGAAAGTCAACAAGCTGATCTTGTGTAAGCTGCCTTTAAAAGCCAGATGGAGGGACTCACCCTGGTGAGCTTTAATCTGTGGCAGCACACTCTGCAGAATCTCCAGAGACTTCCTGTGATACTCTGCTTGAAGCTCTATAAGCTACAAAGATTTGAGATACCAAACACATTGTTAACACCTGCCTTTCTGGCCTATTGCTTATCCTGTTATGTTCCAAGCAGCCATTTTATATTATATCCAAAAACGAGCACTTGCCGTCTGAAAGGTGTTTGCATAGTCTATTTCTTTGGCCACAAAGTTGTACATGTCAGCTGACAACTGGTCCTGAACAAGCATAAAAAAAAAGAGATAAATTAATAGTCCATTCTAATGTTTTAGTACTTGTAATCTTACTGTGCTTTTTTATTCATTTAAAAAGCAAGTACAATTTTATCATTTGATCTTTTACTTGATTGCTTTTACATAAAGGTGAATTTTAAACAATGTGAATAATGATAGCATTTTATTATGTGTGAGATACCCTGCATATCTCCATGCGATTGGCCGTCTCCTCCATCTCCTCTCGAAGTGCATCTGCTTTGGCCCCAGCTGGGGGAAGATTGCTGGGGTGACTGGAGGACTTGCATGACTGCTGCCACCTATGGACAGGGAAAGTAAAGGACACAGTGAGACCACGAGCCAACAAATAGCACAAGCATTTAAAAAACCTTCGTACCTTGTCCGTGCCGAATCCATGTCCAAAACAAGCTTGGCTAGATGTTTCCTCTGTTTCTGTATGTTGGGGATGTCCACCTAAATAAAAAAAATTAAATAAATGAATCCACAAATTGCCTTACAGCTTCTGAGCTCAGGTTCCTATATGTGCAGAATTTTATGTGTTCTCCCACATGTCTCTGTAACTTTCCTCCATAGATTGCTGAGGATTTGAATGAGTGCATGAACGTGTGTGTGATGTTCTGTGACAGACGGATGTCCCATTCAGGGTGTGTCCCCACCTCGCACCCAAAGTTCCTGTGATATCCAGACCCTGACCAGGATAAGGTTGTTACTGCTGATGAATGAATGAATAAAAGCAAAAAAAGAAAAAGAAAAAGAAAAATAGTACATAATAAGAACAAAAAGAGCAAAATGATTCTTAGATTCATAGTTGGGCAGGATGTCAAGCACAAGCATGGATTAAAGAAAGAGGAAATAGATTGAAATAGTTTTCACCCTAATCACTGAGGCATTTGTTGTGTGTTGGCAATTGTGTTTATAAATGTATATAAATAGTTTTGCTGTACTGAGGAAATAAGGAGAAGATGTACATCCCTCCATCCATTTCTGTACCTCTTTTCTGAGTCACTACACAGTGTCACAGAAGCCTATCCCAGGGGACTCAGGGCACAAGGTGGGGGATGGGGTATGAATACACCGTAGGGCATAATTGCACACACTACACACACTACGGACAATTTAGAGATGCAAATCTGCAACACATGTCTTTGGACTTTTTTTGGCAAAGAAAATGGAGTATCTGGAGGAAAGTCCCAAAGTACAAGGAGAACATGCGAACACTGCACACATAGGCATGGATCAAACCCCCAGCCCCAGAGGTGTGAGGCAAATATGCTAACCACTAAGCCACTATGCCCCCAGGAAAAACCTGCACCTAATACATTCATATCAGTGCCGCACACACTACCCTCCTACTACTACATCAGTTTCTGCTGTGCTGAGAATAGTCCACCACTCAAATAATATCTGGTCCCCTGATGGTTCTATTTTCTTCCTTTTCCATAGAAAGATGGGACAGAAGGGGATCGCACATAATGCATAGTATAAATGGGCTATGAAATGTATTTTAAATGTTTATTGACAGAATGTTAACAGTTCCCTTAGGCTTCCATTATAAGTAAGATTCTAAACATGTAATTTGTCCTTTTCTCAGTACGGAAAAATATCAAAATATCAGAAAAAATCACTACAAAGACTTTAAAAACACTAAAGTATCTCTTTAATTCGGTTTCATATAATACTTAGTGAGGAATAAGTTTACCTCGGCCAGGACATAGATAGGTTCCACCACATCTCTCTCCATCTGGAGCTCAAAAACAATGAGTTCCTGGGCCAGCTTCTCTTCAGTGTCCCCACAAAGCTTCAGCATCTTACTGTAAGAAAAACCCATGAAAACGTATATTGACTACGACTTGATATTGACTATGAAAACTTATATTAAACCCATGACAAAATTGGAATATTGTTACCGTTAAAAAAAAAAAAAAACACGCTGAAAGGTCTTACCCTAGCAGAGAATCATCTCCTAATACTGCAGCTCCCTCTACCATACACTGAGCCAATGTGGTCAGAGGCAACTTTTTCTGATTAGAGACAAGAAGACAAACGTTATGCCATATCTATTGGTAGATATTCTGTTAAAATCTTCTTATACCACAGCACTGTCAAATTTTTGTTTCTGTGTAGTCAGAATGCATTGATTCATTTTCTGTAACAGCAGCTTGAGCATTAGTTCTAACTCAAACCACAATTTATATTGTTTTGTTTGTTCTGATACATTTCTATAATAACATCTCATTCGTGGAGCCTTGTATGGTAGACACTTCTTATAATCTGAGACTAAATATAAAAGGATAAAAAACATATTTAACAAAGCAAAATGTCTAATCAATTAAATGTTAATGTTTCCTTAAGGAGATGGTTATACATGAAGGAGACTCCAGCGTCAGCAATAATGGGAGAGTCTTTAGGAACAGAAGACTGCAGTTACTGGTTTATTAGTACTATGACAAGCTTTTTGACAAGGTTTTTCAATGGCTAATGACTGTATATAGTTGTTATAATGTATGCGATAACAGGAACTTGTCTTGTTGGGCATTCCACAACATAGGTAAAGTAGGATAGGTAAGTAACACCAAACGTTTAAACTGCACCGTGAGTTGTTCATTAATAGCAGGAATAAAAACTTTCAGGACATGCTGTTATTGGAATGGTCTACTTCTTTGAATCTTTTTATAACAGCATGCACTATTTTTTTCTCCTGAAATATCAAAGCAACTAACCGAAGGTGATTTGACTGATCTTTTGTCCACATCAGCCCCTTGCTGTCCCTGCAGGCAGGCTGTGAGCTTCTTATGCGTGCTGTGGGAGACCTGCTTCACCAAGTCCAGACGCTTCTCAACCTGATTTACACACAAACAGTGCTGAAGAGGTGCACAGACCCAGCCACCCAGCCATCCACCCACACAAACCTGCCGAATGAGTCATCCAGCACCACATGCATGCACAAATACACACTGCATACATATTTATGAGAAAAAAATCAGTATAAAACACTTTATAGCAATATGACCAAAAAACATCAAAGACACAAAACATCTATAAAGTAGGATGAGACAACAAAATGGCTCACCTGTAGTAGATCTTCACTTAATACTTCTGTTTTTTCTGCCCTGTAAGGTGGAGAGAGTGGAGTAATTAGGGTGGAAGAGAAGCAAAGTGTGGAAAATGTATTTCCTAAGGATCACGTTATGTTTTTCCAGGAATTCATTTCAACTCAACAAGTAATTAGACTACTAATATGCTTCATATGTGATTATTTATTCCATTTCACATCCATTTCATAACCTATGACATTCACTCTGCTCTGGACATAGAATGATCATTTCTAACAAGACTGCTCATGACCTGGAAGATATTCAGCAATAATATTGTGAGTCAGATTCAAGTGGACAGTTGTCTCCACCCTCCTGTTCCCCCGGCTCTGGTCAAGAATACATCACTTCCCACCCTGGGATATGACCCATCTGAGGTGGAAAGGGATCAACATTAACCCGAGGGTCCTACCACACCCAATGTTATGACTTCAGTGTTTTAGAGTGAAGTCATGCAGCCATGGGAACATCACAAGGTGTTTAGTAAGCAAGATGGGCCAGCTCTAGGGATTCGGAGCTGATTTGTGAGCATAGAAAAGGCAAATGTGACCCCAATGATTGTTCAATCCGCATTCGGATCAGTTCTCACTTCCCAGCGCTTGTACCATGGACAATGTGAAATTACATGTGTCATGAGGACGTTAGACTGGCCATGAGGGGTCATTTCTCACTTTCTCTCACTGCTCTGGATCTGCCTGCACGGAGCCTCAGTCTACTAGCACGACCCTTATAGAAGCACACAGCAGAAGAGGTCATGCCTCTGAATGAAAATAGACATTATCCCGTCTGGGTTATTTGCTAGGACAGCAAATATTTGTTATGGTTAGACAGAAGTTGTCAAGAATCTTATAACAAGATGTGAACTAAATGTTGACAAAGAGCAAGTATGACTGTGATGAATGTGTGGTGTCTAAAGAAAGCATTCACAGTAGCAGTGTTGTGAATATCCTGTTTAACAAAAAAATACGTAATTTTTTTTTGCCTGGAATGTACAAGTTGATGCAATTTATAGGGTTGTAATGATGCACCATTCAAATACAATATAATCCATATGATGGTCGTGTCTTAATACAATACTTTTTGGTACTCGCCTTAGGTTCTGTTTACAAACTGATTAAAACGTTCAATTAAAATATTTGATTAAAACATTAATGTGTATATGTGTGTATGTTGATGAACTTTTAATGTTGTCTACTTGTAGAGGCACTGAATGGTGACATCAGGCCAGATGTGTGTATGTGTGGTATTAGCACTGGTGTATTATACACATATTTGGCAGATTCAGCATAATATAATTATGTAATTATGCATAATGTAATTGAGGCAGTGGTGGCTCAAGTGGTTAAGGCTCTGGGTTGTTGATCAGAGAATCGGGGTTCAAGCCCCAGCACTACGATGCTCCACTGTTGGGCAATTGAGCAAGGTCCTTAACCCTCTCTGCTCCAGGGGCGCTGTATCGTAGCTGCTCTTGCACTCTGACCCCAACTTTCTCAGCTGGGATATGCGAAGAAAAGTATTCCGCTGTAATGTATGTGTGGCGATAATAAAGGCTTCAAATAATGTAATATTCTGGTCCATCACTCACATTCCATCAGTGTTGTAGCTTCCTTGGAATTTAAAGTAGCTTTTAAGTCACCTAAGTTTTTGCACTGCTTTTCTCAAGCTAATATCTTTGCATGCAGAGTATGCAGTTGTAAACTCCCATAGCCTGTTCTGATTTGAGATAATAACAACACTACTTTGTGCTACTCTCACTTCTGAACATGGGCTCAACAGTATGGTCACATTTCCATATATACTTTCACACCTTCCTTGGTTTGCAATCTGAAGACAGACCTTGTTAAATGTTTGTGACCTATGTAAGTATTCTGAGAGAATGTGCCAGTCAGTTCCTCAGACACCTTCACACAGGCAGTCGCTGAGTCATGATTCTAAATCTCCCATCTTAGACCTTTTGACTGCCTCATGTTTCAAGTCAATAAAAAAAAAAGTACTACATACAGCCTAGAAGAGATGATGCTGAAAGTCGGAATTCTGCAAAATCCCATGATGGATAAACACAAACAAACTGGCAACAGAGCACTGATGATTCGTATGAATGACCTGGTGCTCCTGCTGGCAATACTCCTTGCTGGGTTTGGGCCAGACTCACTGACCCTCGCCCAACTTGGGACAAAATTTTCAAAGCTTTGCAACAAAAAGCAGTGCAGTCTCACAAAAGCTTTTTATTACCTCTGCTTCTATACACAGTGGTTGTGCAATCAACACTGATTTCTAATTAAAAATAAACAAACACGCAAGCACAACCTCAATCCACGCTTGCTAACTCCTTCCTCCTTACACTGTTTTCCGGGTATTGTGTAATGAGCTGGTCCACACCGACACGGCCAGTCTGCGTAATATCTATTATTCTGCATTTATTTAAAGACCAAGTAAGACTCCTCTAACTGAGGAGAAGAATGGGCTTACTTTTGGCATCCTTATAACAGGAACGCCATCAAGGCACCGATCTGGACCCAAAAGGCCCGTAGTGTCAGCAGCACTTCTGCCATCTGTTACTGTGTCCTATTTCTTCCGCCTTGTTTGAGTTACCCTTAAGGTTTAGACAGAGCCTTTTGAAGTCAGCAGTAAAACGTAACTCTCCTATAGGTATGGGGTTGCATAATGTTTTTTTTTTTTTTGTGTCAATAGCAAAAATAAATTTTCATTTGAGAATCTACCCTGTTGTCTGATAGAAGCAGAATGCCATACCATATAATATCAGGCTACTCATATTTTACAGTCTTGCATTCCTACATTCAAGCCTATGCACACACGTTGGGAGTGAGGAAATGAGCTTTAATGATGTCAGTGATTATTGTCCCAGATAGCACGCCAAGACTTGAGGATATAGTCATGGGAACTGGGGCATTTCTGAGTAGAAGTGACCTAATAAGAAGCTGCCTCTTAAAGAGCTGGTCCACTTGCAGTCATAAGGATAGGTAAGAAGGCAGCCTAAGAGAAAAAGGAGGCAGCGAAAAGCCACAATCTGCTTTTTTTAGTGCAACAGAGTTAAAACTAATTCTGAATCCCTCACCATCATTAGACTATAGAATCATGCAAATGAGTCGGGTTAGCTTGGTAAGCCTGAATATGACAAGTAAAGTACAGAGCTGCAGACATACAGGCCATGCTATTAGCCACTGCTAATACAATTGATAGGTAGTCACAGTCATCCTGATACAAAATCTGAGCTCATTTTATCGCAACGATCACTTGAATAGTGGATACACACGGGGATTAAAGCTGTAGGATTACATCAGTTCTGATGTTTGCTTTTATAGGGAGAAATTTCCGTTTAGATATCAGACTTCAAGAGTTAACAAAAGTTGGCTTTCAAACAGGAAATGATGCTGGTGTGTACAGAGTGGGAGAGGATGGAGGGCTCACGACAATTAGATACAGTATATGTAAAGGCTTTTCGGAGGTGTGTGTGGGCAAATACTGAATACGAAATTCCTCAGAAGGTGAGTAAAAAGGGCTCATATGTGGATTTGACAAGAAATAACAATCAGCAGGTCAGAGACAACCATCTGTTACATCTGTCACTCACTGTCTCTTTCACGAATCACGCACATGCACACTACCTGATGAGCAAGAGCTGCAGTTGATAACATTGAACCTGCAATGTATAAATATCAAGGCTGATGTAACAAATGCATGAGTGTTTGCTGTATCACTTCATAGCGTTTCCATGGAAACACTGGTCTGCATTGGCACTGTTATGGTATGGGAAGAGAGTACTGCCAATAGCACAAGTAGCATTCTTGCAACGCATCAATAACACATTAGCAGTTGGATATCTTAGCAACATTTACATGAAGTCATTTAACACCACATGTGGCTTTGGTACTAATCCAATTCTGAAGAAAATCTCTGCTCATTGGACAATGATATGCTCAAATCTACTTAAAACATGACAATGCTTACAAAAATGCTCAGAGTATCCTCAGACATTTCATTTGAAATTAAATGAGTAACGCTCCTAGAGTCGTTTTTTAATCAGCATTGTGTTATTGCTCTTCCCCAAATACCAGATAATAACTGAACTGCCATTTTTACTTCACTGTAACTTTAAATCACAGTTGAAGGAATGAATGAAATTAGTAAAGGCCAGATGGTATAATGCAAATTACTCCAAGATAAGTGGTTCTCAGATAGCTTTTGTTAATTATTTGCATTTTTGTGTGAAGCTGAACTCAACTGAACTATCAGTGCTCAGACTTTTACCCTGAGTTCATACCCACTTCTAGGTCAAAAATACATGGATGCTTTCTATGTGCAAGTCTTTTTTTTTATTTTGTAGTATATGACGTAAGCATACAGTATAAATGTGCCATCTGGTCTGTGCAATACCTTATTGGGCCAATGCATTTGCTCTTAATTCCTACTCTCCATGTTTCCTTTACTTCCTTCTTAGCTCCTCCCTTTGAAAACAAGCTGATAGGAAACAGATTGTTTTTAACTTTGTTTTCCCAGGCCACTTTTTTGCATCACTATCAGCCGCTTGGCCTCTTGTCTCCATATACCCAGTGAAAATGAATCACTGAGCCATACATCAGCTTAATACCAGATATATTCAATCTGATATTTTACCAGTAAACATAGATGAATTCATGAATAATGCACATGTGCATAATGACGTGTGAATGACACAGAATCTGGGGTAGTGTGAGGTGCTGAGCCAACAAGCTGGTGGACCTGCTCCTCCTCCAGCACGCTGTAGACCCCAAATGAGCATATCTGACCTGTAGACACTGTTCATGCTGCTCCATCATGCTGAGCTTATACACCCACACACACTCGCGTGCATGCAGACAGATCTGCTATATCCTGATCACACTGGGAGAGAAAGAGAGAGGCCTGCAGCGTTGGCGTAGAGCTGGGAGGCATTTTCATGTAGAACCTGCTTTTATAATATTTCTCTACAGAGTACATTTTCATCTGCCATTAAACCCACTAAAGTACTCAATTATGACCAGGCTGCAGTAAGGATAGGAGGAAATCATAGAAGGACTTAATTGTCTTGAAAATTTATTCACCACTGTCATGTATGCAAGAACAATTCAACGACAGGACTATGTGATCCATTGCCATCCAACAAGCAGTTTTCTAATGCAAACAATACTTTATTTATTTCATAATACTACATCATATTTTTAGCCATTTTATCCATTCATGTTTAATGTTGTGAAACGTCTACTAAACAAATTAATTCCTGTTACTGCATATGTTATAACTGCTATAAACTATCGTTCTGTCACATTCACCTCTGTTACATAGTTCTGATACTAGAGACTCCTTCATAAAAGCTATGTAAACATCACCTCACAAAAAGATTAACCATATCAACACTTAATTTTTTTGAAGTGTCCACCATATGAGTCCCAGTATAAGTTGGTCTAGAAAAATAATAATACACTTATAATAGAATAATCTTGATTAGAATAGATCAACATCTACTGACCAGTTGGGATTGAACGCTTACCGCAGTAGGCTGAATTCTGTTCTATATATAAAAAAAAAAAAGATTTATACTGATGTGTTATATAGTGTTACAAGTTGAGCATATATATTTACAACAGTATATGTCAGTAGATATAGCATATGTCTAAGTACTTGAACATTGCACTTATAGATCTAGTTTATGGGTCGCTGAACAGTGTGACACTTTTGAAACCGCTCTATTTTTGGTACACATTTCTAAATGTAGGATTCTAGGCACATGCAATCCAGGCATAGATAGCTGTACCTGCCTATAAAGTGCTCCCTAAACCCCACAGCAGCAGTCCCAGCTGTAATTCCCTACTGGATTTCCCAACCCTATCTTAAAACACGCAAGTTCTTCATTTGAATAAAGATGTATAAAAAAAAAAAGATTACACAGTTCAACTAGAAATTGAGTTTAGATCAAAAGCTTGTCCTTTCAGCTCTCCTGAATAGCAGGCTGTAATTATCAATAACATGTAGGTGGTGTGCTGCAGAGGAGCAAGAAAACTACTTTTTTTTAAAAGTGCATGGTTTCTAGGCAACCAAACCAGACATTTTGTAGGCTAAGATGAAGATTGTAGGGTGAAGACAATGTGATAAGCTGCAGAAATCAGACCAGGTGTAATAATTACAATGCATCTTAAAATAATGCTAATGAAGAATCAGATTCTTGTTCATGGTGACACTTTTCACATTGGAAATACTTTCTGAATATTCTTTAGAGCAGAAAACAATGTTAAAACAACATAACATGTAAGTGCATTTATCTGAATATAAATTGTTTCAAAATAGTGCTGTGCTAATGGTGTGAAGTGATCTATCTATCTATCTATCTATCTATCTATCTATCTATCTATCTATCTATCTATCTATCTGTCTATCTATCTGTCTATCTATCTATCTATCTATCTATCTATCTATCTATCTATCTATCTATCTATCTATCTATCTATCTGGTTTGCCTGTTAAGTTACTCATAAGAAGGAAGTACTATAAGGTTGTGGTGAGTATATGCACTATAAGTATTTATATATTATATATATGATATAAATTGATCTGGAATTTGTTTCTTTCAGAAAGTTTTAGAAAGAAAAGTATGTACTAATAAAGTAACAACGAACAACTGTTGTAAGCTCACAGTGGTGAGCAGTTAACAGTTGCATACACCACAGATACACCACAGATACACCACAGAATTAAAACATCTCTACGAATAACTTAGATTCATGTACAAGCCTAATGTACAATGATACTTAAGTCGCTGTAGTTATTAGAGATGCTCTGCTGAAAATGGTTAACTGATTACAAACTTAAGAATTATAGCAGCATTAAACCACATATGACTCTTTCATATAGTAGTTTGGATGTAGATGTAGATGATGTAGATGTATCAAGATGTAGTTTTGCATAAAACTAGCATTTGATTTTTATTTGTTCTAAATGAATGAAGTTCATTTCATTGCAGTGCTCCATACACACATACACGACACACTCCTAGGTGCAATTTAAAGTAGCCAATCCACCTACCAGCACAGTTTTGGTAGACAGAAACCTACAGGACATGCAGTATAGGAACTATTAGCAATTTGTTTCTTGCTGGAAGATAGCAATTCAGTAAAAGAATGCCTGAAGTGTGCAGAGGAACCAGGCGTGGTTAGTGTCTTTACTTCTCTTTTTGGTCAGAACTTATACTGCTAAATATCTCTGTAAAATATAAATTCATATAGTGAAATTGAACAAATAAAGAATTATAGATAAACAGTTTGATCAGAAGCTTCCTTGTTGTAGTTTCATGTACCATTTAAACATATAATGATATAATGTCAAACTCAGTGTTCTGTAGGAAAGGCTACACCCCAGTGTCATTTGCACAATGCAGGAAGTTAACACCTCAACTTCCTGACTGTTAATTGACCACATCATTTGTTTTTGTTTTTATTTTAGCCCTTTTACTTGGCCTGTTAAAACCACAGGGTCTGGAGTTCTTCCTCTACGCTGCTATTTTAATGAAAACAAGAATGTGATGGGAACTTCACTAAATAAATCACTAACCACATATTTAATCTGAAGCTTCATTCTCCATTAGCTAATGAAAGAGCTAGCCTTGCAGACAAACTAAAAACATCAAAGAGTCTGGCTGCAAGGCAGTTTCAATTGATTCCCACTGCCATAATGAGTCACCAGGAGGGGTTTATCCCAGCATTATAAAACGAGTTACCATGTTTCTATCCAAAAAGTATCAGTTGTATTTATTCATTCATCTTCAATAACTTCTATATCCTGGTCAAGGTTGAGGCAGATCCAAGGCTCTTCTGGAAAGACTGGGCATGAGGCAGGAATACACCCTGGATGGAATACCAATCCATTGCAGAGCACCATGCACACATTTGTATACTCACTGACACCTAGGGGCAATTTAGAGCTGCCAATTCACCAAACCAGCATGTTTCTGGAAGGTGGGAGAGTCCAGAGAAAACCCACACAGACAGAGGGAGATCATGCATGGACAATAACTTAATTTCTGAATTGAATCTGGAACCCCTGAGCTGTGGGATGAATTTTATCAGTGTACAGAAAAACATACAAATGAGTCCCTCCAGGATTTCACGATTTTGTCATTCCAGAAATGTATGCAAAATCAAGCAATTTTTCAAAATTATCAGATTTTCCACTGATGATGTCACATGACATGTTGTGTGACATCATCACAACACGCATTCATCCAAAGCCTCCGAATCATGTGCATCAAACATGAGTACAGCTATCATAGAAAGCATGAATCCTTTGCTTGGAATTTTGGCAATTCAAGTAGTGTTCCAGAAAAAAGCATAAAAAACTAGGAAAGCTGCGTCACAAATTTTGAAACAAAAGGCAGCTGCCCGATCAAGCATTTTTGGCCGTAACAATCACAAAAAATGGCAAATCCTGGAGAGACTGACAACAGACATGGAAGAAATATGAGCACTTAGTTTTTACCACAACCATTCAGTAGTCAGCCAGGCTAACTTAATGAAGTAGATAGCATTTCATGGTGTTTCAAGAGAAGAGATGAAGAGATCAGGATCTTGAGTGATTCTGATCCTCATCAGGAAGCAGGATTAACATTATGAGTGATTCCCTGTTTCTGTAAGGCATGTCATTTGTGCTTATTGCACACAGTTATGAGTTCTGTCTATTGCTTTCTGGAGAGGTGCACCTCAGGATGTTATGAAGCCTTGTTATAACTTGTTATAACAAGTCTGTTGTTATAACACAGTCTTCACAAGCTTTAAAAGAGAACGCCCTGGTGCTCATAACCAAAGGACCTAGAAAGGAAGGTTATGTATGTAACTGTGTTTCTACAACAGAGTGGAGGACTGCCAAGATGATCTAGGACACTTGAGTTGATGAGAGAAGACACAACAGGAAGAGTGTGAAGTTTTGAAGTTTTTGATGTTTTTTTTTGTGTGTGGGGTGTGTGTGTGTGTGTGTGTGTGTGTGTGTGTGTGTGTGTGTGTGTGTGTGTGTTTTGTGTGTGTGTGTGTGTGTGTGTGTGTGTATGTTGGGTAAGGGTCATGGTCCCAAGTTGACAAGTTTGCTAATGGAACACAGCAAGGAAATAAGCACTGAGAATACTCAAAACTGCCAGGTTGTCCTTGACTCAAGTCTTAGAACCATGGCTACATATGTATCCTTCTATTATCTCAGATTCTCTAGTTAACCTTTTAATATCAGAGCCACTTAAGAGGTTCAATATGATGTTCTATTAAGAAACATAATACTATCTACAAACACACAGTTAGACATATTACAAAGTGATAGAATACCAGAATACAATAGAATACTACAGTAGAATCCAAATTTTTATGGTCTTCCCATATATATATATATATGGGAAGTTATATATATAGTAACGTTAAGAGAGTTGCTATAAATAGTTGCAACACCACCTCCACGACCAGTCTGACGGGACTCATGCTTATAGCAAAATCCTGACGGAGTGGACTCATTCAGACTAATGAATTCATTTGGCCTAAGCCAGGTTTCAGTAAGGCAGAGTGTATCAAAACTATAATCTGAGATCATTTATATATATTATATTTATTATATTTATATATATATGTATATATATGTCACATACACAACAATATATATATATAATGATCTGAGAGTAGTTCGGATAAGTGGTAGACAATGAATGAATATATATGTATATATATATATATATATATGTATATATATGTCACATACACAACAATATATATATATAATGATCTGAGAGTAGTTCGGATAAGTGGTAGACAATGAATGAATATATATGTATATATATATATATATATATATATATATATATATATATATATATATATATATATATATATATATACACATATATACATATATACATATATATTCATTCATTGTCTACCACTTATCCGAACTACTCTCAGGTCATGGGGAGCCTGTGCCTATCTCAGGCGTCATTGGGCATCAAGGCAGGATACACCCTGGACGGAGTGCCAACCCATCGCAGGGCACATACACACTCTCATTCACTCACACAATCACTCACACAATCACACACTACGGACAATTTAGAGATGCCAATCAACCTACAATGCATGTTTTTGGACTGGGGGTGGAAACCGGAGTACCTGGAGGAAACCCCCGAGGCACAGGGAGAACATGCAAACTCCACACACACATGGCAGAGGCGGGAACTGAACCCCCAACCCTGGAGGTGTGAGGCAAACGTGCTAACCACTAAGCCACCATGCCCCCCTATTTATTTATTTATTTATTTATTTATTTATTTATTTATTTATTTATTTATGACATATCATAGTTCTGGATACCATTCAAAGAATGACTGAGGATGCTCTAAAAGGAAAGGGTAATTCCTAGGGTACCTAATAAGCTACTTGTTATACCTTATCATCAGAATAAGAAAGAGCTTCTTCCCACAGTCCATTTTGGCCCTTAACCAGGACAAATAAAGCATACAAATAAAGCTTGGCCTTTTTTGGAATTTATTTTATTTTTGGAATATATATATTACACTAAAACTGCACTTTATTCACAATAGTCATATTGCTCTGTCATCTATACTCATAATTTTTTTTAAATATTTTATATATGTTTTCCCTTTGTAATTCCCCAGGTAATTCTATATCTATTTTTATTCTATTTTATTCGGTTTTTTTATGACACAGTCAGTCGAAAAGCATCTATCTATATGTTGTGTTGTGTGTGGTTGTGTATGTGACAATATAAACATTTGATGTTTATTTGATGTTAAATAAGACACTGATACTGGTATTTTACTACTTTGTCCGATGGATGTACAGAGCAATGATCATCTCGATCAAAGGTCAACTGCAGCATGCTGTTAAACATGCTGTATCCCAGCAGCTGTTCGTGTCCAGTGTGAAGGCCACTTTGATTAGCATGACAGGCCACAGTGCAGCTGTGACTCTCTTGCAAAGTGGGTTTAAGATGAGCTCCAAATTGAGTAGTAAGAATGTAATAACAATATATTGATATTATTCAGACATATAAGTACAGAACTACAGTGACCAAATCTATTTTGTAGCCAAAGAGCTTATACTAAAAATAATGGTGCAACAAAAAACAATCCCCGTTCCCCTCAGCTATTAAAAGCTTCTTGATTTAGACTACACCTGCAACAGTGTCTTCATAAGATTGCTATCTAATTTAAACCAAAACACATCTAAGAATTTGGCGCACAGCTATCATTTTGGGCCCAGAAACAAGAGGTCGTAAGTGTCCTTTGATGCCGTCAAATGCACAAATTAGGTTTGCTGAAAGCTCATGTTCATTCACTGTTCCAGTTGTGTGGTGCGAAAGAGATGAGTCAGCCCGAAAACTCTATCAAGCTGTAGGTGTCTGCTGGGACAGATGGTGCAGGCTTACAGGGTCTCAAAGATATCCTGAATCAGATCTCTCCACAGCTGGCTTTGACAGGGTCATGTGAACATGCTGGAGAAAGGATTCCCAAACTTTACTGATCCTGGTAATTGAGGACATTTTTAATGAATCTAGAGTATGAACCTATGTTCGGTGGTTAGGTTTATTAATGAATTTATAATCAACGGTTCTTCATGGTTTTATTGCTTTTGAGAATTCCAATATTCTTTACTATTTAAACCTCAGCGCCACTAGAAAATTTAAATATACTATGGCTGAGAGAAATTTTAAAACTCATCTATCCTGATACACCTACAGAAATGTTTACAGCTACAGTACATGATACAGCTACAGTACATGTTTATGTTACATCTACTTCGCTCTCTTTCTCACCTTTCCTATTCTATCCTATCCTATCCTATCCTATCCTACCTTCCCCTCTCTCCTCTTCATCTTCTTGCATGAGTGTTGAACATGTCTCTAGACATTTCTGACATTAGACGTTTCTGTTCGGTGTAACATTGTAAGGGAAGACTGTGCTCTGTGTGTAATCTCCCCCGGCTTCTGAGCTGAACCAGACATGGGTATATAAAGACTGAATTCACCTGCAGCATCTGAATGCCTTCTCCACTTTTCTGTCTGCTCACAGCACAACACCAGGTATTACTTCAAACAGGAGGATGAGCATGTGCACTGCAGATGGAAAAGGAGCAGGAGGTATTTCTACTAAAATATACTGGAAGGTTCCATAGTTAAAGGCCTGTATGCTTTTTATCTCCCTCTGTAATGCCAGAAATTGGCAACAAGCGTGCCAAAATGCTTTGCTTAATAAAATATAATACATAATATAATACTAGGACTTAATCTGTGACTTGATGCCATCATGGGATTAATCAATAAACATGACTGAGGTTTTTTGAGGGTGCTCATCTTGTTTAAGGTGTAATTAAGGGTGCTTTTACATCTATTAGTTTGAGTCTGATTTCATTTGTGATTTGGTTTAGTTGCACACTGTTAGAGCATGCAACATCACGAATCCCGTTTCAGAGCAACAAATATGGCTGCCGTGGACTACAACACCTAACAGCCTCTGGCGCTCCCACGCTTTCTTTCCCGGATTTTAATTGAGCTCACCTGTTGCATTAATGTGTTTGGTTCTAATCTTTTTAAGCCCCTTTGTGTGAATACCTCTTCACAATTTTAGGCTTGGATTTTTTTGGATCTTGTTTAGCCTTGGCTTTGTTTTTTTTTGCCCCTGACTGAACTTTGCCTGTTTTTGACTTGTACTTTGGATTATGGTTTGGACTCTACTGTGTTCCTTTGTGTTCCATTACGTTTGCATTTCTGGTGTTTTTATATGTTTCTATTTTTGTGACCGTATTTCTGCATTATCTGTGTCCTGTTGTACGCACTTTCCCTATGGAACTGTTATGTTTTTTGCATTGCATGCTACCTCTGTAGTCTGTTTCAATGACAAACAAAAAAGGCAAAACAATCTTGGCTGAGTGATGTGTAGGGCTGCAAATGTACTTGTATAATTATCTTATTCATTGGTCAAAATATGCTGAATATGCTGAAAGGAAAGGTAAGCAAACTTCTGATGGTGTGCATAGCTAATTAGATTAACAAACAGTTTATGCTTATTCTCTCTCTCTCTCTTTCTCTCTCTCTCTATTTCTTTTTTTGTGTTCAAATATATTTGTGCAGTGCTACAGCTCAGTTCTTTGGGTCAGTTTTGCAGCTCAATGCAAAATTCAGTAGAATATTATGACAGTCACACTAGAAATCGCATCTTCTAGTCTTCAAGTCTGAAATGCTGACAACTAAAATAAGCAGTTAAATCTGGTTTTAACACACTTTGTAAATGCAATTCAGCATTGATTGTAGTACTAATTTAAGCCCTATGTTTACAAAGTGTTGTATAGCATGCTTACCATTATGTCTGAGTTGACTGCTAGCCATCTATCTAACCCACCAACCATAAACAGTTAAAAACAAGTATTCTAAAAATATAAATAAAAATATAAAAATATATAAAGATATACAAAAAACTCCAGGCTCCTAATATAAAAAAAATATAAAGATATAAAAAAAACTCCAGGCTCCTGATTATGTCATATCACGCTTTAATTGTTTAATTTATAGTTGGGTCAGGAAATGCATTATAAAATATCTTGCTTGCATAATACTAAAGAAAACGCTTCCTCTGTACTTAATGGAGTGTGGTGTAATATGCTATCTATGATTAATATGACTTTTCTTAATGACTTTTCACTTGTGGCATTGACTTAAAACATGTATATTTGTTCTGAGTCAGAACTGCTGCAATGATAGCAATCAAGATACCCTAAAGAAATTTACAGTAATGTAGATATTGAATAAACTAGTATCGCTTGGTTAATTTCTTTCTCAGATTCATCTGCATTAGGAGTGAACTCTATTCCCACACTATATCTGTCATGGACTGCTGGACAGTTCCCTGCCAGAACACCAGAGGGTGGTGTGACAGGGTTTCTTTGTGTTCCCATGTGCTTCTGTTTATGTTGTTTGCACATGTGCTTGCCCCACCCAATTCTTCCTCCTTTCCCCCCATTATTATTATAAATTCCCCATTTTTTCATCTTATCCCTGCATTTGGGTCTGGATTCTGCACCAGTGGATGCACTCATTCCTGACAATATCAGTCAACATGCCTAAAGCTCTTTTGTTAGAGTTTAGGTTAATTTATCTGTAGCCTATTTACTATGACTATGAGGACATTGATTATTTCCAAAATGTCCCTGAGACATATCAGTTTGAACCAGAATATACAGCTGAAGTATTGCAGCAGATTGATGTAGTAAGAGCCAGAAGGGAATGAAAGACTGAACTGGCCTTTGTACGGGAAGAACAGCTCAGTGTGGATGGAAATTGATGATGTCTGTGCCAAGCGAAATTGAATGTCTGTGTTGCCATGATTGTTAATTTACAGTGCCACTTATTGAAGGACTTGATGTGTCTGGGGGTGAGACGGTGTCTGTACCATGCATCATTGACAGACCCATAACGTTCATGCAGTCTCAAATACTGTTTTCCAGACTGCCTAAATCTAAATTGGTAGAAACAGACAAAACCTGGACTAATGGGTTTCCATCAGTCAGTATGTTTTTGTCAAACTTAGGCGATGTACAGTTTTCTTTAGCTCCTCTGAGGATTGTTAGCACACATCACATGCTAATTTGTTAAAACACCAAATAATAGAACTATGTCTATGCTAGCTATTTGGTCACATGTTTTTTTCTGTTGTAGCCTCTATATTTGGGACTGGATGTCTGTCTTTAGTGCACAATGCACAGGTGAAAGAAGGCAAAATAAATACTCATCTTACTTTGGAAGAGAATAAAAGGTACATTGGCAAAGTCGATAACATTCTTGAATGTTAGAGATTCTTGATTCTAGCAGAAAATTCACTAAATTCGTGTTCGAATGAATCAAATTTTTCGGGCTGTTATATACTGCTCTGATACTGATTTTGTCAAAAATTTACATCACATTAGACACATTAGTCCTGCAGTTGTCATCAAGTGTCATCAAGTGGTGATTTCATAACTTTACTTAAGAAGTAACTGCCCTAATAGCAAATGAATAATTGTCTAAAGTTGACTCATACTTCCTATTTAATTCAAATTTTGGCTCAGAATTAAAACATCACACTGTACTGCAGTACAATTACTGGTTACATTTGCCACTGAAAACACTTTAATTGTGGCTCTTTACACTTGGGGAACTTTTGGCATATATCTTTATTTGCCTAAAATAAAACAAACTTGGCTTGGAATCCTCTGCTTCTGGCCCAATTATTTTACTATTAAACATTTTATCTAATTTTTTTCCCCATACTTGCACTGTAAATGTTAGGTAAAATCAAAATTTTGTATTTATGTTTTCACTGTTTTGTTAGGTAGCAAAACCTTAGCAAGCCTAAATATTATGTTTATCTTCATGTCATATCTTCGTGATATATTTTTTGGTACATTGCCCACTGCTTAGAATGGGTTAAGTCTTAAAATATACCCCAAAAGACTTTATTTACTTCTCAATGAATTATGCAAAATAAAATCTATTTATTTATTTATTTAAAATTCATATTTGAAAAGGCTGAGCTGTTATGGCAGAAATCCTCAGAATAGCATGGCTGAACAGAACACGGAATATGCTGTGCAAATGCAGCATTAATTATGGAAACCTTTGAATCATGTTTTACAGGAGTAATGCATTGATTCATATTCATATAAGGCCAATAGGTCAAATTCCTTTTGGTGCATGGGAGCAATTCATTTTAAGAATGCTCTTGGATCAGGTTTTAGTCTTCCTGTTAAGAGAATACAGAACTATTCAAAAATGACAAAATCTGAGAAACCTTCATGTTCCCATACTAAAAAAAGCAATAAATGATTTAATTTCATTCTCGAAACTGATTTGTCATGATGTGTTAATTAATTTTTAATAAGAACAACTCTGAGATTAGTAGTTGCTACACACAGGTTTATGTTAATGCACATGTTCTAATACACGATCATTTATTTACATTACCATCAAATTACACAGCGGTTTGTATGATGGATTTTCCAAATAAACAGGTATTTAAAAAGGATTTGCTGATATAGTAAGGTTTTCTGGAAGGACCATTTTAAAAGCATTTTATAAGCGGTCTCCAGTGCCAGAACTTTGCAACAGAGGTTATGCTGTAAGTTTGATTACTTGGGAAATTCTTTCATTATACTCCAAAATAATTCTGTGCTGTTTCTTAGTAAAATGGCAAGCTGAATTTGTGGGGAAAAAAACATAGATACTGATAATAGAATAATGTTTATAGCTGCTATAATGTCAGTGAAAACAGGAATGTTCCACGTTATCTGTAACTATAAACAGATAAAATGATGACGTTTCATTCTTTAATCAGTAGAATATTTTTTAGAGCAAATTGCTATGGTATAATGGGGATAAAATACCTCCTGAAAAATTACATTTGGGATACTGAAAATCTTATACCGCTCTAACCAACAAACACTGTGCAGGCAGGTTATAACCTATCAGCTTTACAAATCATTGGTTTTCTTTGGGGCTGTGTGCCTTTGTGGGTATATCCACTGCAAAAACAGACTGCATCACATCAGTAATTCCATGCAGACGAGCCCACAGGTGTGTATGAAGGACTGCATGCTGTTGCTGACATTGCATACCTGCAAGCCTCCCATGTGGGAGGAGAAGAGAAGATATGAGAATGAAGGAGAACAGGGAAGAGGAAGAGGAGGAGGAGGAGGAGGAGGAGGAGGAGGAGGAGGACGAACAGAGAAGAGAGAGGAGGAGCTACTGGCAGGTTCAAAAGTAGGACACTGCAGAGTGTGTGTGTGTGTGTGTGTGTGTGTGTGTGTGAGAGAGAGAGAGAGAGAGAGAGAGAGAGAGAGAGAGAGGTGGCTGGAATGATGGCTGAAAAAAGATACTGTCCCTGTGACATATCAGATATAGCTGATAGAAGATGTTGCCTGATTTTCTGCTGTCTCTTACTTTAAAGGTTGGGGCAGAATAAAAGGGCATTACTGATCCTTTGACATATTCATATGGCATTTACTGTTAAAGATGTAAAATACTACTGAAAACTATCACCCCTAAACCTATCAGAAGCCAAAAAGTAATTCTGCAGTTCATTGGCATTTATCAACTCATTTTACTGACACAAATCACATTTACTGAGTTTAAAACTAGGATGATTGACATGTTACGCTTGGGGACCCTCAAAATGTCTAAAGAAACCTAAACCTCTGCAAGTCCAACTGAAAATACATAAAGCATCATCTCTGATAAAGACTTAATTTTTAACACTACATTATTGAAATTTGCATGTACATGCAATTCATCATTTAATGCCTAGGACACATCCACATTGAACTATAGTCAGTATTAATGTAGGCTGGTGGTAAACATGCATACTGAAACCTTGAGTAGCCACAAAGCAAGGAGCAAAAACTGCAAGCAATTGGTATACATACCTGTGCGAACACTGCAAGACACATAAAATACATGCTGCATTACAATTTGGGACAGTGACACCTTGCCTGACACCCAACCACCCAGACTATACCTCAGCACTTAACACACTAACACTCACACTCCCTCATGTCCCTCACTCCCTCAATTTTTGGAAAGTCTTTGTAAGTTTCTTGCTAAAAGGTCAAACTGCCCATTAATCTCTTAATAACTTCAGGGGGAAAAAAAGAAAGGCTTTTAAGAAAACAATTGTTTGTACCTGTTCTCCATCCATACACTGGATAGTTTCTGTTCCACTTATCCTGCATAGGTTCACAGGGAACCTGAAGCCTATCTCAGGGGACTCAGACCCTCAGAAAAAAAAACACCAACTCATCACAGGGAACAATCATAAACTCTCACTCACCCATTTACACACTACAGGCAATTTAGAGATGCCAAACACACAGAGAAGCTACAACACATGTCTATGGATTAGGGAGGAGACAAGAGT
This sequence comes from Hemibagrus guttatus, assembly GCA_033459395.1. Taxonomy (NCBI): domain Eukaryota; kingdom Metazoa; phylum Chordata; class Actinopteri; order Siluriformes; family Bagridae; genus Hemibagrus; species Hemibagrus guttatus. The sequence continues at coordinate 11,360,096 of JAUCMX010000016.1, read as the reverse complement.
ACCCTAAAGCACAGAGAGTATGTATAAGCTTAACACACACAGCATGGAGGCGATAATTGTAGCCCTAACCATAAAGGTATATGGCAAACATGTTAACCACTAAGCCACTGTGCCCCCTATAGCTGCTATAATGTAAGCAATACAACAAAAAACATAACTACAAATGGATTAAAAAATTACAACGTTTTGTTTTTTTAATGAATAAAAAATGGTTCGTGTTGACAAACTACAGCAGAGTTGCATCACAATACTCCAGTCATTTTCCTGTAACTCTAGACTCTTGCCATATTTGGTTCCTTAATTATTAGAGTTGTTAGATTCAGAATAAGCATTGCTTATAACTAAAAACTAATGAGTCAAATGATTTTTGGGTGGGAGGGAGGCAAAGGTTTCACCATATCATCTGTCCTTACAAAGTAAGATAACATTATTTTAAATATGCATTAAAAAAATAAATAAATAAAATCAACAGAATGATCCTAAGTAAACTAGCTAGGGCTCACACTGGCTGAAACAGTTCACTGCTGTCAGGATGCAGGTAGATAAATCCAAAATCAAGGTAAGAAAGGTAATACTCAGAAATGGGAAAAAGGCAAAATGGCCATCAACTAAACAAGACTAAAGATGCAGGTATGCAGGCTGTGGTGAAAACACAAAAAGTAATCATTTTAGTTTTTGGTTTATTTAAAGGGAGTAGTTTGGTTACAAACAATTAGAATTTTGATTAACTGAAGGTCATCTGATGAGGTTTTGGCTTAAAGATCATGGAGGTTCAGAGATTTCTGACTTTATTTATTTAACTTACTGTATTAGTTTGACTTCTAAATAGCAGCCTCAGTGAATTCTTAACTATTATACATTTTTTGGCAAATTTGTGGTTGGTAAAATCACCAGTTAAAAAAACCAGTTAACCATGATTATTACCATATTACAGTTATACCAATCTTTAAAATCAGAATAATACATGTAAGTGTGAGAAATACAAAAAATTTAATTTTGTCTAGCACAGCTATCACTTATTCAGCTGTAACTGTCTCCTGGTTTAAGCATCTAGCAACTAAGGCGTTTCGTGGGATGAATAAAAAAGATTTCCCTTGTAGTGTGTGAGGAGGCCCTTTTGGGTGAACAACTTCACACACACACACACACTTTTTGCTCCAGCCAAACAAGACGCTGGCTGCCACCCTTCCTGAGGGAATGAGTACACCGCAGTTCCTCCCCAGGAATCACAAAAGCACCAGCAACAACACATGAATGAGAGCGCGGCCTCCAAATACACAACCAGTGAGGTCACTGTGAGCCAGAGCTAAGTCACAAACCTTCCCTATGGCATACTCACACATATCCTCTGCAGGAAATTGCAATTTTCTTCCCAGTAGGCGTGAACCTCAGTACATTGCAAATGAGCAGGGACATGTGTGATGGGAAACACTAAATACAGAATTACAGTTATACAAAAGTCAGTTCTGGTCCACTAATTTGATTGGAGGAACAGCGTTCCAAAAGTGTTTATGTTTAGCATAACTGCACTGAGACATTTAACTCTTTTTATTATTCTGTATGCGTTTACCAAATTCCAATTCTAGCAACAGTCCCACTAAAACAGTACTACAGTAGAGTTAGCGACACCATCAGCGACCTTGGCAAACATTTTTCAACTTCTGACTTGAAATATTAAAGCTCATCAGATGTAAAAGTAAGAAGGCAAGCCAATTTCACCAGAAGCATCTATAACGGGAACGTACAAATCATTGTGAACTAGCCAGTTATCAGTGAGTGTGGCTTTGTGGATCGATTTCTCCTCTCAGAGCAAAGATAAGCAAAAGTCAGTTATGTACTTATTTATAGAGCTGTTGTATAAAAGCATTATCGCACTCATGCTACAATTCGTTACACCGTTATACTGAATATCGGCATGGATGTGATTTAGATGCAGGCGCAAGGCCTGATATTTAATATAACTGCACTCTTAATTGTGCTATATTGCTTAAACATTTAGCAGCACACCCACATCCTATTTGGGTAATCTGAGAAATCCCATAAATAATTTCTATCACAATAACAGTTTGCACCTCTTGTGTAATTATACTCAGTATGCCTGTGATATTATGCAGTGACTGAATCTTCTGCTGTGGGTGTGGATGTGCTTCCTCCAATCAGAAGAGCTGGATGCTGACGGACCTGCACAGGGCTAACGATCAGAAGAAAATGACCAGAATACAGCATCACTCATTACAAACACAGTAATGTTTCACCCACCATTACATCAGGTTTCTTCCTCCTCTGTATGCAACCTAATGACTAACAGCATAATACAAGGCTGCGGTGCTAATGGATAAAATGCCAGTGAGGGTCTGAGTGGCATAATGTCAGCTCCAGAATTCATTCATTCATTCATTGTCTACAGCTTATCCAATCTATTCTCAGGTCACAGGGAGCCTGTGCCTATCTCAGGCATCATCAGGCATCAAGGCAGGATACACCCTGGACGAAGTGCCAACCAATCGCAGGGCACACACACACTCTCATACTACAGACAATTTAGAGATGCCAATCAACCTACAATGCATGTCTTTGGACTGGGGGAGGAAATTGGAGTACCTGAAGGAAACCCCCAAGGCACAGAGAGAACATGCAAACTCCACACACACACACACACACACACACACACACACACACACACACACACACACACACACACACGGCGGAGGTGGGAACTGAAGCCCCAATCCTGGAGGTGTGAGGCAAACGTGCTAGCCACCAAGCCACCGTGCCCCCCTAGCTCCAGAATTATTGTCACCCTTTGTGTAGATGGGTACAAAGAATAAAAGGGAAAAATGTCTTTGTGGTTAATAAGCTTCAGGTCACAACGAAAATCTGAGAGAAATCTAACCTTTATATAGGGGTGGGAGAAGTGGCAAAAAAATTTTTTTCTTGAAGGCTGAAATACACAATATGCATATATAGTTTTGCTCACAAAGAGTCAATGCTTTTTAATTTTATAGTTTTTAATTTGTACAAATATATTAATTTTTTATTAAACAAAATCATTTTATTTATTAAAAATGTCTCCTGAAATAGATGTGACATAATTTATCATGATATCAATATAATATTGTCATATAACCCATCCCTAGCTGTAACTGGAGTAAATTTGTTTCCTCATTAACCAAAACCCAGGGTGCTGATGATCTGGAGTGGACTATATGTATATATATATATATATATATATATATATATATATATATATATATATATATATATATATATATATATAATATTTGCTACAGCTCTGAAAGACTCTCAAGGTCATATTTACAAAGGGCAAGGACAGAACCAGTGTGTCAGTTATATAAAAAGTTCTTATGAAGAGATGTCTCTGTGTCAGTGATGTGCAGTAAAAGGGCAGCGTCAGCTCTAATTCCCACACTAATCTCAGCTCTCCCAGACTTGACCTTTTTATTAACGAGCCTGGTCAGTTTGCTGTTTAAAGAACATGTTGTTGCTTATTACTTTGCTGTTGTGAACAGAGTGCCCCAGCAGGCCAACACCATCGCTCCATGGACCCAGCGACAGAAACGGGGAGAATACTAATCAAGATACACACGTCAGAAAAAAAGTTCTGCTATTTGACTACCCAGCTCATGCACAGCAGGATGTTCAGATCATGACCCACAATGCTGTGTGGTATAATCCCCCAGCATGCCAGAGGCTGGCGCAGAGCACACCTGGTCCCACGCACCTCATCCTGAATAGAACGCTTCTTCCTTTCCACAACAGCTCAGGCGGGGGAGGTGTGAAACACAAACCAAACACGAAAGGATCAAGCAAGACAACACTGATGCATGGTTTTTCATCCATAAGAACAATTTAGAATGGTTCTCCATAATAACAAATCACACAAGTGATGGAGAATTGAAAAGGATGCTGCAGTCTTGAGCATCTCCATCAAGACTGAGATTCATTCCTTACTTTTCTTTTCCATCTTTAAACAGCTAAATATTCAATTTTAAATGACCTAAAATGCCTGAGAGACTATGCTGGTGGACGTTCTGTACCCGACCCCTCCTTTTTTCCTCAACACTGACTGCGTGATGTGATGGAAACGTTGCGTCTCTTCCATTTTCTCGCCTCTAACCCGTGTTGCCAGATTGACCAGAACACCTTCGTATATGCACTATTAATAATCACGCTGGAAAATACAAACTTAATGCGGCATAGTAGTTGTCATTCTCCCTTCGTCTTACTTCGTAGTCATCTGCTTGGCATTTAAGTAGTGATTAGACTGGAAATCACAACTATCTGGCAACCATGCCTCACGTCGCATCCACTGCGTCCGTCTGCATCAGATGGAGGACAGCTGACGCCGAGCGCATTACACCTCTGTGGCTCTCTATCCATGGCTCAGAATAACTGAAGCATAAAGAAGCATTACACTGGATGTCTGTATTGTTTTACACTTTCATGAAATTTGAGTGCTTTTGTATCAGATTTTTGGGAGATCTTTGAGGTCATTGCGCATCTGCATTATCCTAAACACCCCGGAAAACCCAAACACGCAAAATACATTTTTTTAAACCGGTCCCACAGAGACGCGTGATACACGCTCCAGCTCCAGCATTGCGTAATCACTAATACCGGTCTGAATGTGAATTAGATCCACTCAGGGAAAAAACACCGGTTCCTGTTCAAAGTTGCACGCAATCATTTTACGTTTATATGAAGACAAATAAATGGATCAGCTGTAAGAAAAGCATTCTTACCTGCCAACAGTCTGGTTGGCGAGCTGTCGCATTCGGTTGAATTGTTTCTTCATTTTCTATATATGTATATATTTTTTTCTCGGCGTTAACAGCTCCAGCTAAAAAGATTCCGCATTTCTCTCAGAATAATGGCCCGTATTCCGGCACGGCTCACAGCGACAGCTACATTGTCCCAGACCTTCTCTTTCATTGCCAACGGAGAGAAAATACAAATGGTCTATTTCAGTGCATTTTCCTTTTGCGTTAGGCTGCTCCCCGTCAGGAGATGCTGGGCAATTCTCCACGATGGGCAAAGCGGCAGCGTAAAACGTCATGCAGCCGCTACGCCCCGGTGCACTATGGGAAAGGTAGTTTTTCCTACTATGTAGTAATATGTTTCCTACATGTAGTCTGCATAACTTGCAACGAGTCAGTTTATCTAATCTTTAACCATCTTTATCTTTATGCAGGTGGGCTTGTGGGATATATGTCACAGTAAGGGCATCAGTGTGAGGAATCAGTGTAAGCTTATCAAGCCGAAACATGAGCACTCTAATGTTAATGTAGGCTACAAAATTCCAGAAGGTGAAGCCACAAGCAGAACCGCTTCTTTATCAGCAACGACGACACTGTCACCTTGTGGTCATATTTATTATTATACAAAAAAATCACAAACAATATTACAGTTTATCCATACAGATAGATAATAAGACAGACAGATAGAGAGACAGGTAGATAGATAGATAGATAGATAGATAGATAGATAGATAGATAGATAGATAGATAGATAGATAGAGTTCTTACCAGGTCAAGAAAATATGAACATATAACCCCAATATTATCATCCCTGCACTGGCTACCTGCTAAGTTTAGAATTGATTACAAACTATCACTACTTACATACAAGGCTCTAAATGATTTAGCTCCCATGCATCTAGCCTGTCTTCTAACATGTTATAATCCATGCTCCTTAAGATCACACAACTCCAGACTTCTGGTAGTTGCCAGAATATCCCATAACCCATATCCCATAACCTTGTACTACAGTAAATCGGATTAAATGCACATTATCATTTAGTGCTTGCTAATATTATGAAGAGCAGCTACGCTAATCCCTTTCCACTTGTTTCCCTTGTTCTACCCATCCCGAGGCATCTAGAGATTGTGTCAGCTCCAGTAGACCTTCAGTGAGAAGAGTCCAACCCTGCGAGCATCCTGAGGCATCCAGAGATGGACCAGCTGCAGCTGGATTCTGCTTCATGAGGATTTGGGTAATCAAAGCAACGATGCCAACCCTATGTGGACTTTGAGGACGACAACAACCTCCTAATTAATATACACTAACATTCTACATATGCTGTATCTGCATCACATAACTGACTGTGCATGACTGCAGAAAGGACATTGTTCATAATCACACTGTTCAGTGTTTATAATAATTTATAATCACACTCTCCGGTGTCACCCAAATGAGGATGGGTTCCCTTTTGAGTCTGGTTCCTCTCAAGGTTTCTTCCTCATACCATCTAAGGGAGTTTTTCCTTGCCACAGTCGCCTCGGGCTTGCTGACTAACATCTAGGACTTTTTGCACAATGTTTTTTTTGTTTCTTATGTTCTGTAAAGCTGCTTTGAGACAATGTCCATTGTTAAAAGCGCTATACAAATAAACTTGACTTGAATTGAATAGATGGATAGATGGATAGATAGATAGATAGATAGATAGATAGATAGATAGATAGATAGATAGATAGATAGATAGACAAACAGATACTCTAGATTTCAATCATGTATACCTAAGAAATGAACTATAATACGTTAAATCTGCGTGCAAAATTTTTAATTTACACTTATTCTTTAAATTGTTGAATTGTATCGTTGCACTTCTAACATGTTACCTTAACGTCAGTTGTCCACCAGGTGGCAATATTTCCTTAATTACGTAATGCGTTCACTTTAAAGCAAGGGAAAATGATCTAAGTCCAGCTTTTGATTAATAAAATGTGATGACATCAATGTGATGCCTTCTCTGCTTTCAATTAAAGGAAGAAAATGGTTTAATAAACCTTAAAATAAGACAGTGAGAATTCAATTCATGTTCCTCTTCAACTTTCTCTGTTCATAGCTTATTTGGCTAATTGTCTTTGCCAGCATAATTTCATTCCATTCCATTCCATTGTCTGTACCGATTATCCGATCTATCATCGGGTCACGGGGAGCCTGTGCTCTCAAGTGTCATCGGGCATCAAGGCAGGATCCACCCTGGACGGAGTGCAACCCATCATTCACATTCACACACTACAGGCAATTTAGAGACTCCAATCAGCCTAGAAGCATGTCTTTGGACTGTGGGAGGAACACCAGAGCACCTGGAGGAAACCCACCAAGCATGGGGAGAACATGCAAACTCCACACACACAGTGAGCAGGAGCAAGACTCGAACCCAGGATGCTGGAGGTGTGAGGCAAACATGCTAACCACTAAGCCACCACCAGGCAGCATAATAATTAAAAGTTTGAGCATCCTAGATCAGTAATTGAATGAAACATTTTTCAAATGATTCATAAACATGATTTCAAATGATTAAAACACTTTGTAATACTAAAGATATAGATGTTTAGGATACATCTCCCCTTCAGTTATTTTAAAAAGTTATGTTGATCAAAATAACATGGTATTTCTGCAATAATCATATACTGTCTGCTTTAATGAAATAGATTAAAATTTGCTTTACTGTTTCTTATCCTCCGGCTATTATAAGATGGTAGCAACCAATTTATAACGTTTACAGTGGTACATTTACCTGGTAGAAGCTCAGCTAGATCAGATTTATTCCGATGCAATGTTCCCTTTATAACATAATTATAAAGTTTTGATTTATTTATATAAACCCAAAAAAACATGTATTTTCATGTATTTGTGTGTTAGTAATGAATATTATAGAATCTTACTTGCTCAGTACTAGGGACTAGGTGTAGATCATGATTATCACATGGTGCAGCCACTGGATACACATCATGCATGCATTACACACCATGCAAATCAGTTTGCTGGCTAGAGGTACTACAGTGTCAAGAATCGGCTGGAGGTGTCAAAGAAAAGCGCTGACATTTCTCAGGGTGGGAAGCTGAGGGAACTGGAGAACATTTTGAGCGATTCTCAATCAGTTACAGGAGCTAACAATGCTGTTTGTTTTGCACATCACACACACACACACACACACACACACACACACACACACACACACACACACACACACAAACACACACAAACACACACACATTTGCATACAAGCAAAACACAAACCATCATTATCATTTAACAAAATATACCCACAGGGATATTTTGGTACACCACAAGTATGCTGAAGCATTCACACATGACATTTTAAAATGTGTTAAAATTCAATGCCTACAGCCATATAGTTATAAAACTGTTCAACAAATGACTGAAACTTGGTAAGACGACCCCTGTTAAAAGCAGTAGTGCCGCCCTGGCTAGTTGTTGTGCAGTCTATTAGGACATAATGAGACAACAGGTGGACAGAACACCATGGCCTTAGGGCTCACTGGCCCTCTTGAGTAAGTGATACTGAAAAATGGCTACTCGCTGCTCAGACCATTCAAACCTCATTAATCTGATGTGCTGGAAATGGAGAGGAGATTCTCAGAGCCTTGATCTTGCCCCTCTGACCTGACCACGACATTATTTTTCATTAGCTCAGACTCAAACACTAAGCCTGGCCTAGCAGCAATATGGCTCTTTAGTGTCTCTGTGCCTTTCAGTTTCATGTTTTGCTCTGTAACCTGCAGCTTCTGAACCTCTCCAGGCTCCTGTAAATCAATAGAGTGAGGAAGCTCAACATCTGTGCTCTTCGAAATAGACTCCTGCTGCTGAACTTCCTGGGGAAAGACTTTCCATCATTCCATCCTGCTTGCAAGAGAAGGAAAGAATGCAAGAGGCAAAGAAGTCAAAGGGCAACAGAGCATATTGTGTCTGCTCTTCTCCAAATGTGAATAGCTTCCCTAATCAGCAGTGCAAGTAAAGCTTTATTATTCATTAACCCCTGTGATGTAGGTCCATATGGAGCAATTGACAAGAACAAATGTCATTAGAATAAATAACAACTGATGGTTTTCCTGCTGTTTTAGTTTAATTATATTAATGTTTCACATCTTCATTTGCACATTTGATGAATGATGAACAACAAGCTTCATTTGGTTTCTCTTGTGCCTGTCCAGCTGGGATCAAGAAGCCTTTCTGTACAACTAATAAAGCTGCTTCTCTGTAACCGTGACCTCTATTGCTACTGATACCTGAGCTGGGCTTTGGCAGTGACCCTTTGACTTCCCTACAATGGATTTTTACAGCTTTTTAATTTGGTGCTTCTTTTATCTGACCACTGTCATTTGTATGATGTGTTTTTTTTGACATTTAAATATCCTAATTTAAATGTTATAAACTTTCATCTATTCTTCAGTATAGAGATCTGGAAAGGTTAATCCTTCAGAGATGACACTTTTTATGTATATAAGAAAAATACTTTTTTCTTTTGGACTTTTGCACAGCTCACTTTGCAAAATGCACTATAATCTGCGAAATAAACTGCAGACTCTTTGAACACACGTTGCACTTTATAACAATAAAATATTCATATTCATTTCATTCCTATCAGCATATCAGTCATTGTATTCACATGCTATATTTTTACCATGTTTTGTCTATTTATTTAACCTTATACAGATTCCCACTTTATTGTACAGCAGATTTCTATTGTACAAGACTTTATTGTACAACATATTTTCTTATTACTCTGTTTTATTGTACCTTATTTGATTTTACTTTTAAATTCTATTTTCAATATTTATAAAAATTTTGTTTCGCTGCATGTCATGCTCTGTAGAACTGTATATGTGACAAATTGAATTTGAAAGTGAAAGAAATGAACATGGTTAGCACAAAACCTTTGGGAAAGTATAAATAACCAGAATTATTATCCTATTAACTTTATTGCTCCAGTGCTGGATAGTTGCATATTACCAAACAAGAGCAGCTTTATTAAAACATAAAGAAGATGCCTTCATTTTCTTAAGACCTTTATTGTTAGAGTGTTGTAATGGTTGTAATTTTGTTTATTTTCTTTATTATATGTCCCTTACACTGCAGCACTGTTGAATGCTCTGGTCAGTTGGTCAAAACATACTGATATGTTTTTTGGTACAGCCAAATTTATTCATGACATAATTAACTAGCTGAATTTCTCTTGATTTATTTAATAAATTAGTATTTTCAAAGTGCTTTTATCCTAATTTGTGTGTAGAGCAATGGACAATGATATTTTTATTATATCTGATTACCTTTAATTGTTTTAAATAACAGCACACCTTCTCATGCTTCAAAACGTCCCTCTGCCCCTTACACTATTTGTTTTGAGTGAATACGTTTTCCCCTTTATTTCTACATACAGGGAACTATGTCAAAATCCTTGTCTGTGCAGCCACACGTTACAAATGCAATAGACATAGATTACGTACAAGTATTGAGAAACACTGGAATATCCTGAGCTTAACTCTTTATGCTTAATGCATAAGGCTATTTTAATGTCAGTTTTTGAGTCAGGCTTTTGTGTGTCAGCCTCTGGTTTTCGAAATGTACACTCACCATCCACTTTATTAGGAACACTAGGCAAATTCATGTGGATATCTAATTATCTAATCATGTAGCAGAAGAACAATACAATCATGTAGATTCAGGTCAAGAGCTAATGTTCACATCAAACATCTGAATGAAGAAAAAGTGTGATCTCTGATGCTGCCTGTAGAAGGGGATTATTTTGATTTATTTAAGTCACTGTACACTTCAGCTCACATCAGTCTAATCATTCTTCTTTGATCTATCTCATTAACAAAGTGTTTCATACAGACTCTTTACTCACAGGATGTTTTTTGTTTTTCGCACCATCCTGTGTAAACTCTAGGGACTGTTGTGTGTGAAATCCCCAGTAAATCAGCAGTATCTGAAACACTCAAACCAGCCCAAGCATCTGGCACCAACATCTATGCCATGTTCAACACCACACTTTGTCATCATTCTGATGTTTGATGTGAACATTAACTAAAGCTCTTATCTTGATCTGTATAAACATCATTTTAGATATTATGCTTCTGTGACATGATTGGCTACATGATAACTGCATAAATGAGCAGGTGTACAGTGGACAATGAGTGTATGTGACATTTAAAAAATGGTAATGACTCACAACATCAGGTACAACCAACTGAGAAACGCTGGAATATTCCAAGAATAAATCTTTAGGCTTACTGAATGTAAGCTCTTTCATGGGTAATGTTGCCAGAAGTTGTGTGTCATTACTGGCAGACTAATAGTGTTGGGAAGTGTTTGAATAATTTTTTACTGGAAAATCTGCATTCCCTTTTTAGCCAGTCTTATTACACAATACAATATAAATACTCCAGATTAGGGTTCAAATGTTGATTCTGACGTATAATTCAGAATGTCATAGCTAGTTGCATAATCAAAATACTGTCAAAGTGCTTAAAATGGGTCAAGGGCACTCCTTCCAGCTTGTCCATACACAGTCAGGCCTCACCTCGGCACATGTCTCTACAGATTCAATGGCTTTTAGAAGCAGGTTAAGACACCAAACTACTTGTTAGATCCCAGCAGCAGCGGAGCCACAATAATCCCTGAGCCTGGCCTAATAAAAACAAGCCTTCTGAGGGAACGATATATTACAGCCCTAAACTGTGAGGGTTGTTTCTATGTGGCAGTAATGGCGTTAAATGATGGCTTGACACCTTAAAGCACTAAATGTAGGTCTGGGAGACTGACCTGATAATAGTCCTGAGAGCCGTTTACATGACCCAAAGCACACATTCTTTACTTTTAAAGCAGGAAACACCAGACAGTAAACAAAATAAAACAAAGTAAGTACAGTACATTATCAGTTTGAAATTAAGTTCCTAGTATGTTGCATTATTACATTGTATTCTGGATACAACATACGAAACATTTTCACATTTCTCTACTGGAGCAATTCATTTATCATACTCTGTCCACTGAAAAGAGAAGCAGTAGATGAGATCCGTCAAATCAGTGCAACACAGACATAATTAGACATCAATTTCACAAACACTTAAGGGTCAAGGTTATTATGCAGTTGTTTGCTTAGTGCTGTTCTTCTATCTAGCATTTACGCTTCAGTAATATTATTTAATTAGAAAATGATTTTTATTCCACTCTAGGCAAGGAGAATTAGAATTAGCTTTTGTACAAAGAATGTGTACCTGAGTCTGAGTATTTTGACTGGCTTCAATCATTCTACAGATAACTTCTCAAGGGAAAATTCTGTCTAAAGCAGTTCAATTTGGAAACCTCCTAGTAATGAATCCTGAAAAGACCCTTTAATGGTTTTACTTGGGGCAAAAAAGCAAAGAACCCATTAGGCATCTAGAGTTAATGTTATTTTTCTAAACCGTGTATGTTAATTTGGCTCCAAAAACAAATGATGTGAGCACCAAGCCCTGCTTCTGTGCATCTTTTGGTAATAGCAGTACTTGACTTGTCACTGGTACAGCACATCACACATACAGGGGATAATGAGCTCACCAGGTGTATCTGCTTGTGCCACTCTCATGTGTACCTGTGTATGAGAGGCTTGCATGCAGATGTGCAAGTAAAACTGTGACATACAGCAGCTGTTCAGGGAGAGTGTTTGAAATAAATTTCTGAACATCATAAATATGTGATGTTGACTTATAGGAGTGTGAAAAGGCAGGGATTAGACATCTTTTTGGTCTGTTGTATAGCTGCATTAGACTAAAGCTATTCACAAAACCACATGAAACATTATAGGATCAAATGTATAGTCAGACTGTTTGTCTATACATGATGTGATGAATTGTGTTTTATTGTTATTTGGGTAAATAAAGTTTTCATTTTGATAGCTGAATTCAACTGAACTCCGAATTTGGCTTAACAAAAGCAATGTAGAATACACACTGATGCACAAGGGCGTAAAAGAGCCTAAAAGGTTCTTATTCGATCTTTAGCTGGATAAAACAATGCTTTTCTTTCAAAAGCACAATAGGCTAGATTCAGTTTCTTTAAATTGACGACAAAAGAAAAAACATGATGTTCCTTGTACCAGACATGGACATGCTTTGCAATTAAAATTTACTTTTCTTTTCTTTCTTTCTTTTTTTAATGGGACTTTGATGTACAGCATATTTCATCCTGATACTCTGTTTTTCTATTCATGAGTTTTATATAGGGGTGGAAGAGCTTCAGTAGAACTGGCGCTCAAGGCCAGAGTCCTTGAAGAAGCTATGATGCCTCATCTGCAAAGTTAAGAGGAAAAACATTGCGAATCAGTCTTGAATTCAAGAGGTGGCTACATAACAGTGTAACTCCAGGCCATTGTTGGTATTGAGATTTACTACCGTGCATCTGCAGTGGCATATTCTGTCAGAAATACAATCCTAAGATTGTATTTCCCAGCTGCAGGAATAGTGTTAGAAAAAAATATTTGGAAGAGTCTAAAAGAAGTGTTATTTTAATAGCTGGCTTAAGATGGCTCAGATTTCCATAGCAGTAGTACAAGAAATACACTCATACACTAGGTTGAATTGTATTCCCTTTAGTATGCCATGCAGAATAGAGATTGTAGTACATTCAGCATGGCAATAGATTTATTATTTAGCCCTGATACACATTGGATTTCTTGTTCTGTTTGTTAATTATAAGTTGCTGGCTCTTGGCAGTGTTTGCACATCTGAAACTATAGATCATGTAGTATCAAAAGTATCACAGACCTAAAGCCAAAAAAAACCCCCTAAGTGGCATTTAAAGGCTGTCGTGCTCAGGGGCACTAACACAAGTAATAATAAGCTTTTATTCCTCTTGACGTTTGTCATTAGGAATGTAAGTTGGATCATGAACTGGGTGCTTTAATGGATGACCTTATTTTCCTCAGCCTCTGGATGAACTCCATTTTAAGGTTGACGGTGCTCTGTAATTTGAGGAAGCTTCTCATCATGCTTTGCCTTTACCTGACCTGAGGGGACGAACGATTCATTCGGTGATGAACACCAGTCAGATTTTTTTTTTTTTTTTAGGGTTTAGACAGACATTGTTTTTCAATCCACCTCAATACATTACCCAGGTCAAGGTGCTTTGAAATATGGCAGGAGAAGTTATGTTGAATATGACTACAAAATGCTAACTTATGAAAAGCAATCCTACTTTGAGAGAAGTTGAAAAAAAATTGAAAGTATGTTCATGTGTGAATGTGCATGCACTTAGGAAAAACCCACTGGACTTATTTATGAAATAGCCACACGAATCCAGAGCAATCCATCAAATGAGGCTCCAATTAATCAAACATAATTCCACCTGCGTTTCATGGAAAAATTCGGGTAATTAATGCAATCAAACATAATTGTTGGGTCAGAGTTACAATGTGAGTGCTAAGCTAATTCTCATCTGATGCCAAATTCTGATTAAGTTGAAATGTTGATTATTTTGAAATAATATTATTGTACTGCAGCGAAAGTGGATGGTGAGTCATAGCCAAGGCTGAACTGAAAGTTCATTGTTCCTTGTGGTTCCTTCACTGCTTTCCTCTCTGCTGCTCAGGTTAAGCATTGAGCTTATATGATAAGTGACAGGCAGAACATATTTGTAATAATTCTGCCCTTAACACTGAACCATGTCTTTTCCACAAATCCTTTTCCTCCTTTTTTGTGTTTATTGGTCTTAAGTGCCTTTCAGATTTTGATACATGCTTGGAATCCGGTTATTTCAAAAAGTCATTTATTCCTGATTCTGTCAGAGTTGAATCCTCCCACTACACGAGGAGTATTTTTATGACATGAAACAGAAATGATTATTGCCATATTTCAGACTTTTCATTCAGAGATTTCATTCTTCTACAGTAAACTGATAGATCACTCTTAGAATAAGTGACACCTTCTATATTTTATATTATCTTGACAGAAGTGACATACTCCGTTGCTCTTCCCATGTTGGGTAAAAATAAGACATTAAACAACAAAGACCAAACTGTTCAGACATGTGCGTGCCTGATAATAAAAAAAATGTTTATACACGACCCTAAAAGGGTATAAAAACATGGACTTTGGAGACACTGCAGAGGTTTTTAGCCAATTTTGCACAATCGGCACTGTGAGCGTCACGAGATGGATCACATCTGGATTGTTTCACTGCAATTGTTGTGAGTGAAGGGGGGTATTAAGCACAGCCAAAATCTCAAGCATGTAAGATATATATACATTCAGCTTGTTGGCAATAGAGAAATTGAGAGACAATAAAAAATAGTACTCCTCAAATCGAAGAGTATCAATTTGTGAATATAGTAACTTTCTTTTTTGCATTGTTATCAGTCCCATTGTCTGGGCCTTTTGTCTTTTGTTGTTGAACGTCTGAATGTTTGTCAATGTCTTTGTGTAACATCATAAGCTTGACTCTTTTATCACATATTTGTATATTGTGAATAGAAATGCAGGCTGAATATATACACACAACTGTAACTATAATGACATTACTGTAAGTGGCCAATGAAGTCCCCATACCTGTTGACTTTTTTTTTTTTTTTTTTAAATCTTAAAAAAAAGTTAAATAAAATGTTGCTTAAATAAATGGTATGATGCAGATTATCCATTGACATCATTTTCTCTTGCTAGCAAACTTATGCTGCATTCAACTTAACACAGAACTGGGAAAACTCAACTCCTTGTGTTAATTATGGAAACACAAAGTAGGAAAAAACATGGACAAATCCAGGATAGCCTGTGTTTTGCTAACAACAAGCTAGTCAACTAACATTAGTGATCATAAATATACAGTATGATGTCTTTTCTTTCCCAAAACTGTGTTGTTAGTGTTCTACGTTTAACCAGCTGACATGTTTTGATATAAAATAAATACAACTCATTAGGAGTAGTGAAGTGATGTCACATGCTTAACATGGAGCTGAGGAAATTCCAAGTTAAATGCATTATATGAATTAGCTATACAAGCAAATAAAGGTCATTGTCATTGCATAATTTGCATTTATAATGTGTAATTTTCCAGGGCCAAACTTACCAGTCCCTAATAGATAAGCTTTTTATTTATCACACTAAATCTAAAATATTTTAAATTGGTTTTGAAGCTGCCACGAAAAAGGCACGAAGCTCCACTGCACTATTGGTATGTGACTACAAAAAAGGGACTAAGAATCATGAATCAATTTTAAATTGATACTTTGAATTGAATTAAACGATACCATATACTGTATGTAGTCCCCCCTCTCTTTTTAAAGCTGAATTCTAAGAAGATCCATATGAATGCTGAAGAGCACTGTGGAAGGAATTCTCTGATGATAAGAGGCTAATGGTACACGTTAATGAGGTACAGTAACATCTCATTAAGCAAGATGTTCAGGACCATAGTGCTCTTTGATGTGTCACCCAAAACGTCCCGGTGAAAATAAACAGACTGCTTCTCTATTTGAAGACATGTATCAGTGTGTGTGTGTGTGTGTGTGTGTGTGTGTATGTGTGTGGGTGGGTGTGTGTGGGTGGGTGGGGTGTCTCTATGCATCGCAAAGCATAACGCACAACACTATTCTACATGTATGATCTTCCGGTTGCTGAAATGTTCAGTAGTCTGGACTTTTTGCCTCAGGTGTCTTTGATTTCTACTTCAGTGTCACCTCCTCCCCCATCTCTATGTCACTTTGATGTGTCAGTCAAAACCAAACGGGGCACTCGTCAGGAACCAGCCACTGATGTTTAAAGTCACAAGGAATATATTTTCACTCCACTGTATCAATCTGTCTTTCACTCACTTTATCACTCGTGATATTTTTCAAATGGTCACACTTCTAAACAAACATGTCACATAATTAGCACATAGGATGGACCCATATTCAGCAACAGGGGTTTTTAAGGAAATTGAGAAACTGTTGAACATTAATAAAGTATCTCCCTCCTCATGACACCGTAAAGATTCACTTAGAGCAATACACACACACACACACACACACACACACACACACACACACACACACACACAACACACACACACAAATAATGGGATTAGCAGGCAGTGTCAGAGCAGTTCTGCTAAAACTCTGACATAGCAGCTCTGTAGTAATCAGCTCTGTGGTAATCCTGCTGAACATCACAGGTGCTTCCAGAGCCCCTTGCCATGAACACACACGCACACACACACACACACACACACACACACACAAATATAGAAGTGAGTGAGTAAGTAAGCAAGTAAGTAAGTAAGTAAATAAATAAATAAATAGTAAAAAGAAATAAAAAGATAATTGTAAAAAAATTGAGGCATGAAGTAAAATGGAACTTGAATATTTCGTAATTAAATATAATTAAGTTAGGTTTTTCATTAATTAATTATTAATTAATTATTAGTTTAATTTGTATTTACGTTCTCATTAAGAAATGTAATCTTTTTTAATTCTTTTTTTGTTTGTTTTTACATTTTTTAAGGCTAATTGGAACATTATAATAAGGACAGTTTGTGTTCGGTTCTTGGCTCTGATTGGTCAGTCTGAGTGCGATAACTCCTCCCCCTTTAACTGAGCGCTTTTGATGCCAGGCGCTCTACACACTCGTTGCTCACTGACTGTGGAGGAAAGGGCACACTTCGTCTCATACACATATAGACACACAAACACGCATAAGTAACACATTCCTTGCAGCTCTTTCCTGGCCTAAAATATTATGAATTCAGCACCTTGCAAGGAATGCACTCTGACTTAAGGCAATGTCTAGATGTCTTAAGGATTTCTGTGGAGGTTAGGGAGACACAAGTTTGCCAACATGCGTAAGGGGACGCTGACGCGTAAGCGGCGCTCTTATGGAATATAGCTTGCTGTTTTGTCAGAGCTCCTGCGCTGTTTCTTTTCATCTGGGAAAAAGTAGACTTTTGGTTGCGTGCATCATGCTGACGCTTTGGGCGTACATGCTTTACTGCTGCGTTGGTTATTGCGCTTCCGTGCCGAGATTCGCGGTGGACTCGGTTGGGATGAGGACAAACCCGGAGACTGCTGTGGACTCTTTTATCAACTCGGGAAGGGACGTTTACGCCAAAGCACACTCGAGGGACTTGTTAAACAACGAAAACGAGCTGGACAGCAGAGCAGATGAGTGGGATGAGAGCAAGGCTGAGCTAAGGGTTGTGGAAGAGCGGACAGCAGCGGCGACAGGTGCCTACAATGAAACGGAGACGAAGAAACTGCCCCAGGCCATCATCATCGGGGTGAAAAAGGGCGGCACACGCGCGCTGCTCGAGTTCCTGCGTGTGCACCCTGACATCAGGGCTGTGGGCGCAGAGCCACATTTCTTTGACCGGAACTATGATAAAGGACTCGAGTGGTACAGGTGAGTGTGACTTGCTGACCGAAACTACTACTATGCATTATAAGAAATAAAGGTACCAAAGTGTACTTTGCCTTGTAGCTGGGATGGTACCATCAATGTTTTGTGTACTAATATTCTACCTGGAAACCTTCAAAATAATGTAAATATCACACACACGTCATCACAGGACATTTGGCTGGACACCATTATTCAGAGCAACGAACTTTTATACAACTTTTATACAACAAGGGCCTGTCTCATGAGTTGTATTGAAATTTGAATACACAATCTTTCAGATTAGTAATCCAACATTCCAGCCATTTAGCTAGCACTTAATTTAAGGCAAGCCTGTATACATGGACCTTAATGACCACTACTCTAAAAGTTAATTATAATCTTAACTCTAACATCAGTTGCACTTTCCGAGGTAAAGATGCATGATAAATGTCCAAACCAGGCACATTGACGGTACCACCCCAGCAACAAGAAACAGTTTGGTGCCTTTGTTTCTGAGAGTGTACACAATGTGATTACAAACTCTTATTCTGTCAAAACTATAGTTATAAACAATGTAATTTTGTGTCAACATCACGGATGATGATGATGATGATGATGATGATGACTGGCTTAATGAATTGTCCCTTTGAATTTGGATTTGATGAAGCATGCAAGACTCTGGACATATGGCCATTGTGCTTACAACATCTCCACTTCAGATTATTTCCAATGGATTAAATAACAGACAGACTGCTCTAACAAACAGAACATACTTTTAATTAACGAATAATTTGGGGGTTAGATAATTTTGTTGATGGATTTATCACAGGAGTCTTAAGATGATATATGTTACTTATTTTATTAACACCCACTTACGTGACAGTAAAAAAAAACATACCAGTAAAGGAAACTAAGGTCATGATAACGTACATTAAAGCGTGTCCTGTCCTGTTACTGTATCATTGTACGTGTCATAGCAGGAGACAGTTGACAGTTTTGGGTGTCATGTCATAAAGTTGCAGATGATTCACCTTTAAACAGCTAGCATCGTGATTCATCATCCTTTTGTGTTAGCGTTGTTTGTAGGATTATTGCTTTATATTGTACACACACTCCTATTATTGTTTGTCTTATAGACAGTCCATGTACAGGTAAAGATGCTGAAATATAACAATACAGGTTGAGGAAATCCCGCTTTGGCAGCCTAAGAAAGAAATAATGCTTTTTAAGAGACCAGGGCCATTCACTACTTTGTGTGAATGATAGACTTTTCTCAGAATATTTCTTCCCACGTAGAGCAATGTCTGGTAACGGTGTATCAGACCTAAGCTGAACTTTTGTAATCGTAAAACAAACAAAGCCTAGGCAAACACACTGACTGTGTAATGCAGCATATGGTCAGTTTTTCTTGCACAACACCACTTTGTACTTGAAGTTAAACTAACCACAAAGTTTTGATTTATCAATTACACTTTAAAGAACTCATACATTTACATGAGACCTGGTTTTATATATTGTTTTTAGGGGTGTAACGATCTGACAATTCTGATCGACACATTGAGTTAAAAGACAATAATTGAAATGATTAACAATTATTATCAGTTATTATTTTCAATGATAACTGATTATAAATCAATTATTATCTAAAGAGGACAAGCAACTGGTGTGTAAACAAAACATATTAAGCTGATATGGTTATGATTTATAGTTTAACAAAGTGATTTGCCCCTTAAATCTGATACTTTTGAAATAATTCTTCTCAATATCATGCTTTGTGAAATGTAGGTCAAAGCCAAATTCTGGGCACATATATCACATATATCTAAATTTTATTTTTCTGTAGCAGATATTTCAGTGGTATTGCTGCCTTATAAATCAAAACTTTTTGGCATCACATGGAAGCCTGCAGTTTATACCCCTAATACTTTTAAGGATATTTACCAATATTTTTGATAAAATTAGATAAAGTTGATTTTTTCTGTAACACAGATGTATGTTAGATGCCAATCTGTCCTAGGACAAATCAGTAACTGGCTAAATGAAACCCTGCAGCAGTTTTTCAAATCTCTCATGAAGCATACCAGATTGTGGCTTGTGTGTAGATGTTTTACAGAGTGTGGTTACAGGACAGTAAACACAGAGGTCTGCTAAGTACTGGTGGTTTCATATTCATTAGTAGTCTGAGTCTATGGTCAACCTTTAACCCTTTCCTTATGTATCGAGCGATTCCCAATTTTTGAGGAATCTTTTTTGTGCTTGAATGATTATTGTGTATGATGAGAGGAAAAAGTAATCTCTTTGCTCTCAGCATGTGCTGAATCCAACTACAAAGTGTGCTTCATAGAAGTCTGTTATTAGAGAAACACACAACCGGATTCTTTCTGTCTCGGTCTTCGTCTCATCAAAGAGCCGAGAACTGTTGAGCTAAGCGAGAACCGTGAACTGTATGTAACTCTAAGTCATGTGAAGAAAGCTGTTGTAATAAAAAAAATGCTTTGGAGAGTTGAGCCTTATGTTTTGGTGATGCTGCTG
The DNA here is from genome assembly GCA_033459395.1 of Hemibagrus guttatus. Taxonomy (NCBI): domain Eukaryota; kingdom Metazoa; phylum Chordata; class Actinopteri; order Siluriformes; family Bagridae; genus Hemibagrus; species Hemibagrus guttatus. The sequence goes on along the minus strand of JAUCMX010000016.1, from coordinate 11,339,412 downwards.
TGATCAGGATTGAATGCTGTACTAATGGTTTGAATGTTTTAATCAGTCTTAAAGCCACCAATTTCTGGGCAGCAGCAGGCTCACTGATTTAATGACTGCCCCATTCCGTAAACCAACATTGTTGTCTAATTAAAACATCTCTGCATGAGGAAGCCTAGTCAGGGCCATGCACTGCTGCCTGACCTCCACCGGCAACTTGCACAATAAAAGCTCCCTAATGACTGCTCAGAGCACAGCTTTCATTGTTAGTCTACACTGCTTGTAACTCCTACGTGACCTTGTGAACTGTAATAACACCTCGCTACAGTCAGTGCTACTGCATGCAAACATTAATGAATAGGACGTTAAGGAAAAGATGACTTTCTGTGGAGGAATGAAGGGTGTTGGTCCATTGGATGCACTCTGACGAGCCCGAGAGTAGGATGGCTGCCTTCATCCACCGAGCCTCATTGAATAGCTCTTAGCCATAAGACTGGAGAAAGGAGCATGTGGTCAGGAGCCAGTGCCCCCTGTGGAGACATTCAGCTAGACTTGCACTGTTGGCAGAACATGGTGACGGCAGCCATGTTTCTGCAGAAGATTTTGGACACAGCAGGGTTTTCAGCAATCGAAGTGACATTCATGCCCTTGCATGACTTTTCCAAGAATCAGCAATGTACTAATTACTTCTTTTGGTTCTAGATATTTATGTCTTGGTGTGCTTCATTTTGTTTTGGTGTTAACTCAGACAAAGTATGAAATAATCAACACCTGAATAAGCATTGTTCATTTTCACGTTTCCTGAGGAGTATATTAAAACAAGCAGCACTATGTGTGTGTGAGAGTGTGGCAGATGCTTGCAGTAAATTGAGAGCAATGCTATTGAGAGCTCAACAGAGGCTGCCGGGCTGTGAAAAGGAGGCAGCAGAGCCCCTGAGGTCTGCATTAACCATGGCGAGAGAGAGCACGCAATTAGAGTGAATTGTGTTGTTTCTTCCTTCACTTTGTATGCAAATGTGCTCAGGAGGGTGAAAGAGTTTTTTGACGAACACAGCATGAACTCTCAGTTGAAAAAAAAAGGCCCTGAAAACATTTGGCCCAGGAGGAGTTACTAAGCACTAGGCAGTGGTGTACCTGTGGAACTTTCCACATTCTCACAAATATTTATGGAGAAAATTTACTCATTTGCCCTGGGTAAGGTTATAGATGACCACTGTCTACAGCAGACCTCATCAGGCAGCTCACAGACCAAATGTGGCCCTTATCCATGTTTCAAATGACCTGCCAGACTGCTGCCAGTAAAATTACTAAACCATAATAATGAATAAAAATGTGTACATATTTTAACTTTAAATTCTGTATAATTGACACAGTTATTCAATTCTCGAGCAGGGAACAGTAGCAGAGAACACTTCATTTGCCAGCTAGAATTCCACTATAGCTACTTTAGAAGTTTCAGCCTTATATTTTAATGTGAGAGCTGGTTTTTAATACTCTCAAAGCTCAACTCCAGTTCTGTATGGATTGTAAAATGCACTTTAACCCAGCAAGAGGATGAATTGTTAAATATCTGCTCTGCATAACATGGTTAAATCTGCTAAAAGTTTAAAAGGAACAAATACTAAGCCTTTTAAATTACCAGGGAAAATATATCAAGAATTAACAGTCATTTTTTAAAATTTATTTCTATATAAGTGAGTGAACATCACAAGGACTGCCTCATCTGCCCCACATGTGGCCCACCTGCCATGAAAGATGAATAGCGCTTATACAAAGATTTCTTTCGGATTTGAAATTCCTTCCAATTATAAATATGAGAAAATTTTTGACAATGTATTACACATATAATTAGGAATAGTTTTAACTTGAAAAAGAATGCCACATTTCAAACATGGACTTTACACTGAAGGCTTGGCCTAGGACTAACTGCAGAGTTTAAACCAATTTTTTTTTTCAAAATATGGTGCTATTTAATTATTCTGTGTATGTTTTTTTTCAGGTAACAGGCCACATATGACTTAATTTATAACCTGTAATATATATTTATACACATAAAGCATAGACATTTGTTTATATTGGGGTAGTTGTACCCTTATTCATCCCTTATTCAATCCATTTTCTAAAGCAGGGGCAGCTGTGTTCCTGCCTTTAAAATGGAATGGTAATTTTATGCACAATTTGGCAAACTTGCTGTTTTTTTTTTTTTTATATATCTTAGTGTTTTGTCCCACGCAATGGCAGGGTCCGCTTCTTTTTAGCGGATCATTTCTGGTCTGCTCAATTTGGCACAGGTTTTTTACGCCGGATGCCCTTCCTGTCGCGACCCTCCCATTTTATCCGGGCTTGGGACCGGCACTGAGAGTTAACTCTTCAGTGGCTGGGTGGGCGCCCTGCCTGGGAAGCAAACTCGGGCCGTGGCAATGAGAGCCCGGGATCCTGCCACTGGACCACCAGGAGGCCGAATTTGGCAAACTTGTTGTATATTCATCAAATACATGAGGTGTTTTCTCAAGGTGGGAGCAGTGGAAAATGCTATGACAAGCTAAACACAAATGACAAGGTGATATATTGTAGACCTAAAAGCTGCCCACACCATCCCACATTGTTTTTGATTCCGGTCTGGAACATGTCCTGTAGAAACTGTCAGATTATTTGAAGTGGCTGCATACCACCACCTCATGTCACCTCTTATGTAGTTTAACAAAGAAGGATGTTCTCAGAGGAATTTCTTCCAATTCCCCACACATGCATACACGCGCGCGCGCGCGCACACACACACACACACACACACACACACACACACACACACACACACACACACACACACACACACACTTTTCATACACTGCCACTGAATTGTGTCTCAATCAGGTTACATTCGAGCAGCATGCTTGAAAGGGCTACAACAACATTTATTCAAGGACCAAAATCCTCCACTGAACTAGTGGATCACTAGCATGAGTTTCTGCTAGCCTAATAACTACCCAGAGAAGGCCTGTATTCTGGTGCAAATTAGAGCTTAGCCACTTCTACCACCCACTCACCATCTCATTACAGCATTCTGAGTGAACTTCACACCAGCAAACACTCAGCACTCTTAAAGACTCCAACTTGAGCCTTTGAACGTGCAGCCTGATAGTAGATAATGTAAACACGGGTTTTAGAGCCAGCTCTTCAAACGATAGCTTTTCAGGATTCAGATCTGCAGACATACCTCACCTCTTCCCAAGACACAACACAACTCCAACAACTATGCACAGCAAAATCTCTTGCCTTTAGATTTCTATCCTATGGGAAAGTGAGACTGAGTGTTCATTTAAGTTCATACACGCATGCGACAAATCTACAGTATGACAAGCAGCATTTGAATTAGTTTCTAAATTCTGTACAAATTCGGTACAGCACAGTAAAACAAAATGAAAACCGGTGCCAATGATTCCTCTAACTCCTCTTCACTTCACTGTTCACTACTTAATACTTACCTGCTATACATTCCCATTTGAGGTTCAAAAATGGATGAAAAACATAATAATAATAATAATAATAATAATAATAATAATAATAATAATAAAAGAAGAAGAAGAAGAAGTAGAAGAAGAAGAAGAAGAAAAAGAAGAAGAAAATTGAAAAGAATAATAAGAAGAATAATGCATTTTTTTAGTGCGCTTTTCAAGATACACAAAGATGCTTTACGTAAGTAAATAGTCATAGGACAACACAGTACAGTACAGTATTTATCACATAAAATCATTAAAAAAAGAGAAAGAAAGTAGTACAAAGAGTGTTGTTACATCTGGCAAGAGTACATAGCTAGTACATATACTAGTCAAGTAAGCTAGAATAAATCCTAGCATATAACATATGAATCAAAGAACCAGTTTTGGAGCTAGTATATACTTACTACTATTTCTCAGTTGAATTAAACAAAATGCTAGACATAGCTTAATATCTTTAGGTGCTAGCAGAGAAGAATCCACATCTGCATTTAGGTTATGTTGCTTACAAATAAGTTGAACAAATCTTCCCAAGAGAATCACATTTTGTCTTTAAGGTGCCTGTTTTGAGAAATAATTCTTGTAGCTCTAATCCATGTTTGTTTTGCTTGGGTAAATTGTGTAAAAAGTGTAAATTTGGATCTGTAGTAAGTTTTGGAGTCCCTCGGGCTGCCAGGAACAGCCCCCGGCACTCTGGTTGTGTATCCAAGAGATGGGGAGGATAATTGCAGCGATACTGATTTGCCACCTCTTCTCCCACATGCCCCTCTCTCATTAGCTTGGTGCTTTTTTTCAGCCTCTGTGATAATGATAGTAGTCTAGGGAGATTTTGAAAGAAGGAGCGATAAATAGGAAGAGTGAGAGAGGAGTGGTTCAGAAGATTACATGGGAATATACAACATGCCGTGTTTAATGTGGTAGTCGATTAAGGAGGACTACTCAGCGCAATTCATCCTGGTGCACTTACTTCCCTTCCCTAGACTCCTTATGATATAAGGTTGTCTTTCCTCTTCTCTCCCCTTCTGCACACCATTCCTCTATCTCTCAATAAATGGCCAGATATCAGTTTTTAAACAGGATTATTTTTTTGCAGTTGAGGTTACTAACAGATGCCAACTGAGTATGCAAATGACGTTTACCACATTGACTGTTTTGAGATAGTCGTCTCTCCTTGTGTCTTAACCCCACGGGGACTTTTTTAAAACCCTAAAAAAGTTACTCAAATAAAACACTTGTGAATTTACGTTGTATATTTCCTATACGAAAATCTTTAAAGAGGACATGGAAGAGAATTGATACAAATATTGCAGAATATATTGTAAATTCTAATCAATTGCTTACTATACAGTGAGTAAACGATTTAAGTTTAAAAGCCCTGACATCTAAAAATGCACACAAAAAGTGTATCATGATTTTAACACATCCCAATTCAATATCATATTGCCCAGGTGTCCTCTTTGGTGTTCTCTAATTCCTTCTGTCTCTGGAGTTCTCTGCCTGCACATTAGCTATAACGATCTGCTTGATGCTGGAAAGCACCTAGCACTGCCTAAATCCCACTTGGACTGCATCAGCCATTCCCTGAATACAGGCTAAATTTAAATGGCTAGTTTCCCAATTATGGACCAGTCTGACCCTGCTGACAGAGCCAGCAAGGGAATAACTATTACACAAGTTCTGATATGAGCAAGATGCCGTCGAATGAAATTCTCTCTCTTGCATTTTTCTCATTGGACTGCTTGATTGTAGCTGACAATTGACAATTTTTATGTTAAAATATTTTAGTTATGCACGGTGCCTTAGTGGTTAGCACGTTTGCCTCACACCTCCAGGGTTGGGGGTTCGATTCCCGCCTCCGCCGTGTGCGTGGAGTTTGCATATTCTCTCCGTGCCTCGGGGGTTTCCTCCGGGTACTCCGGTTTCCTCCCCCCAGTCCAAAGACATGCATTGTAGGTTGATTGGCATCTCTAAATTGTCCGTAGTGTGTGAGTGAATGAGAGTGTGTGTGTGCCCTGCGATGGGTTGGCACTCCGTCCAGGGTGTATCCTGCTTTGATGCCCAATGACGCCTGAGATAGGCACAGGCTCCCCGTGACCCGAGTGTAGATCGGATAAGCGGTAGACAATGAATGAATGAATATTTTAGTTATGTTAGTGAATCACTCTGAATATTATTTGCAACATATTTACGATGTATTTTTTTAATCTATTTATAACACCTATAGCACATTTAATGATCCAAAAATAAGGTACTGTATAATGGATATTGTCAGAGAGACAGTAAGCTCTTCTTTATGGGGAGAAAATTACTTGGATATGACTAAAATTAACATGACCATAAGGGGAAAAAATTTTTTTTCTTCTGTGCCTAAATATAACTCCAATAATTAGGTGTGTCATCACCACTCTGGGTTTCATATGAGACAGATGGTACACATGCTGTACCTCTACTAAATCTCAACCCACACTTCAGTGAAATGGCCTTTCTTTATAGAGACTCTGATTTCTCTAAGTGGCATTTGGTTATGGATCATAAAGACTCATTTTGAAATGATTGTGCCCTAGGATCTGAGCAGAATTAACCTACTACATCTTGTAGCTGAGACAGCAGAAAGCCAGTTACAGAGACAGAAAAATGTGGATAGGTGGAATACTTCTGTTGATATTTACTGCACTCATCTTTGTTTGCTAACACCATTGTCTTGTCTTTTAGAGAGCTGATGCCTAAGACTATAGGGGGCCAAATCACCATGGAAAAGACCCCCAGCTACTTTGTGACCAAGGAGGTCCCAGGCCGCATCTACGCCATGTCGAAGGACACTAAGCTGATTGTGGTGGTGCGGGACCCAGTTACGCGAGCCATCTCAGACTACACTCAAACACGTTCCAAGAAACCCGACATACCCTCCTTTGAGAGCCTGACCTTCAAGAATGCAACAACAGGCGTGATTGACGCCACATGGAGTGCCTTGCAGATCGGTATGTACGCCCGGCACCTGAAGCGCTGGCTGCAGTTCTTCCCACTCAGTCAGATCCTGTTTGTGAGTGGTGAGCGACTAATCACCGACCCAGCTGGTGAGATGGCACGTGTGCAGGATTTCCTGTACTTGAGGAGATTGGTCACTGAGAAACACTTCCACTTTAATCCAGCCAAGGGCTTCCCATGCCTGAAGAAGCCATCAAGCAACAGCAAGCCCCACTGCCTGGGCAAAACCAAAGGACGCACCCATCCAAACATCCACCCCACTGTAGTGCGTCAACTGCAAGACTTTTACAAGCCATTTAATAAAAAATTTTACCTCATGACCGGGCAGGATTTTGGTTGGGATTGACAAAAAAACACTTTGTAAAAGATTTTATTTGTGTAAAAAAAGAAGTCTATTTTATGATAATTTATTTCAGTCATTCCATTTTTATGGAAATTGGTGAACTTATTATTTAATAGGTTTGAGTAATTGCATTACCAAATTGGGAACTTTGTAGTGAACGACCAATAGCAATTCAAATGAGGAGAAACGTCCCGAAAAGGAAGACAAAAGCACAATGAAATTAGTAACGGGTAAACAGTGAGCCAGTCTTGTGCAGAGAAAATGTTCTTTTTCTTCAGTCCATCCATCAAGCAATAGCATCTCTTTCAGTGTCCATACAATTCTTATCCTTAGAAGTCATGCATTCCAGACCCTAATCAAATTTTTCCAGGAGACCATTATCCCAGAATTCTTTCTCATCATTTGATTAATCTCACAGAATGGGTCATTTAGGTTGGGTCACTTTTGGGTGCCAGCTGATCCACTACTAGTTCAGGCTGATCAATACACTAAATGATAACACCAATTATGATGATAAAATACAACAGACCAAAGCTCTAGCAAAAAAGCAAAACAAAAACAGTCAGTCATTATGTTGATTAAACCCTGGAAGGATGTCATAGCACAATGGTGCTTAATGTGCTTATGGAATATAATTTTTATAATTATATTTTTATAAGTGAACAATTGTACATGATGTCTGGGAAATATTGAGAATTTAAAATAGGTCTAATGTTGCCAAAATGTGCGACCCCTTTGACTAGGGAGTAAACAAACGTCTCCATGCTATAATCAAGTGTTTCTTACTTAGGCGGAGAGGTTATAATGTTATGTCCTTGGTATTTTGTTGGACAACATGATAGGGAGGAAAAATACTCCCAAATTCTTTGGCTGAGCAGAGCAGGACCATCAGACCTATTTGGATGACCTCACAAATGGACTCTGGAACTAAACAAAATAAATAAATAAAGTGAAATGCTGATTAAGCCATGTTTGTCTCTAACATAAATGGATTGATTCAAGGTGATCAGAGGACATGGTTTAAATTCTCTGGGGAAAAATGTATCATTGATCTTGCTATTTCATAACACAATGTATTTTCCATAGATTATGTTAACAGAGAAACACCAGGACTTGAAGATATACAGCATCAAAGGATTTGGTCATTTTAAGCCATAAGTTATATTTTCAGGCACAGCAAAAAGAAAAACGGAAGAACGTTGGACAAACATTTTCTAAACATTCATGTATAGTTGGTTGAGTTTTATTCAACCCTAATAAAGATCTTACATTTTCTCTTCTAATGGCTTTCCAGAGTAAGCTGTTCAAATCAAATACTCTACTTATTGTGGTATTGAAATGTTTTTTTTTTTTTTTTTTCAACTTTAACCTAAAGTTCTGTCAGGAGATTGAGACCATAAATACTTTATGCTCCAGTATTCCTCTGCAATGATAAAATAAATCTATTTTACCAAAATTCTTGTTCGCTTGCTTTCTTTCCTGCCATTAACAGCCAGGATACTCTGGCAAGAAATAGACCATTCTGTCCTGTGTTATAGTTTTATAGAATATATAGTTTTGGACTGAAGTGAATGTATTACTCTAGCATGACTGTTGTTGAGAATGGGCTCCTGTGAAGCTCTACAGTCCCCACTACAGTGGGGTTCCATCATGTGTTCTATTAAATCATTCAGCTAATGAGCACAAGTACTACACATTTGCTTTTAAGTTACCACTAAGTCCACTGAGCTGTGTACAATATGGAACATAGGGAGGCACTGTAGTCAACTTTCATGTTGGGGAAATGTTGTAGAGGATGAGCTGCTTCCTGCTGCAGCAGTTTCTTCCAACTAAGTGATTCAATTTATCACAAGACTGTTTTGTGATCTAACTGTTTTACTTCGTCTCAAGACTACAGATGTCAGAGTGGACATATGGTTCACATGGCTTGTGTGTGTGTGTGTGTGTGCGTGTGTGTGTGTGTGCATTGTGGATGCACCAGCCTGTAAAACGTTCTTGGTTTCACCAGTGGGGTTATTAAATTTGCAAATGACTGCTCATTTCACATCTGAAACAAGATCCTCTAATACACCACTAAAACCATTATGCTCTTTCTACGCAGAAAATCATGATTATTATTTTTCTTTATTTGCATCTTATTTACTAGTATACAGACTGCCCTCTCCTCGATTCGAGAGAGAGACAGTGGAATATTCTGTGCATGTTTGTGCATGTGTCACATCTGCAGACGTCACAGACTCGGAATACAAACATGACTCACCTACCCAGCAGCCACCTGCACTTCCTCGTTTCCAGTCGCCATCCTTCTGATTGTATTCAACTGTGTTTAATTGTATTCAACTATGTATGTTTTGTTTAGCACTGTTTTAAAGTGCCTTTGTTTTAGTTTGTGCTTATACGTATCCCTTAAAAATATATGTTTATTTCTCTGCTTTCCGTGATGTTACCAAGCCTGCTTTTTCTAGATTATCAGTTTTTTCTGTTTTGACCTTTTTTACATTGACCAAACTGCACCTGTTTTGACCCTGTGTTTGCCTCAAGTTATTTTGGACTGTTCACTGTAACTTTTCCTAATTTTGTGATTTGTTCCTATTAAACTGACCTGCACTTGCATCCACTCTCCAGAGTCTGTATTCCTGGCAGTATTTGTGTAGGGTTGTAATGCAGTGGCACTATCTTTGTCTGCGTCTATATCTTTGTTTCTTTTTCTTTCTTTTTTTCAATACATGTGTGCATACAGGACATTTGTAAAATCCTACTAGTGTAATTATTTTTTTTATTTCCACCGACCTTCAGTATATTCTAAAAAATTTGGTTTGACTTCTCAAAACATAAAAAAACTGGTAGCCTAATCTAAACTTCTGTAACCCAGACCAGGCAGTTGCTAAAGATGAATAGAAGCTTAAACACATCTAATCTCTCTCAAACTTCATATTTGACCACTCTGTCATAATTAGGAGGTTCATATTGTGTGTTTTGCATAAATAGAAAGCTGGATAAAGTGGTTTTGCACGTTAAGGAGTCACAATGCTCAAACAGATCCCCAGTGAACCAGTCAATCACTCTGACAAGGATTACAATATCTAAAGGTTTTTACCTTTAGAAAGACAAAAAAGACAAAATTCAACAAACAAAAAAGAAGCCCAATGCAAACAATGTTATCTTTAGTTAATTAATTGGATATATGTTGATACTGCGGTTGAAATGAGGCTTTATGAGTAACATTAATGAACTGCAATAAAAATTATGGCAATGTAAGGTCCTTACGTGTGTGTGTGTGTGTGTGTGTGTGTGTGTGTGTGTGTGTGTGTGTGAAATCAAGCTATAATTGCTATGCTCCCAGCTGGGACATTGTTGTTTGTGTAGATATCCTCAGGCTGTTGTGTGCAAAGCTTCAGTTGTCTCCAGGTTGTGAAGCTCAGTGAGTTAACACCTGGCAATTCACAGCGCTCTCTTCTCATAGTAAAGTCGACAGGGAGATGGGAGAAAGCCAGAAAACTGGGTTCAGTGAATGGGGATTAGAAACAACAGGCTGTCATTGTGTCATACCATTTGGGGATGGATATGTATGAAAACACACTTCACATTGCATGCAGTTGGCTGATGAAATGATATTTGGTCATGTATGTGACCATATGAGTCCCAGGATGTCTTTAGTAAAAGGTAGCTGTAAATCCCAAAGCCTTTTAATGAAGTTAGGCACTAAAAACCACGTGATCTCCTGTAAGCCACTTGAGCAGAAAGTAAAATAGCGGTGTACACTGTGCTGAGCTGTAGTGATTACACAACACCTGGACTTGTAATTAAATTAAATAAAGATTGAATGTAGGAAAGGTTATGGGATAAAGACTCTTTAATGTATTTGCATATTGCCATTTTGATGATCAGCCCAAATATCACCAACAATCCAGCAAAAATTCCTTTAGTGAAGAAACACAAAGCTTTTCTTTAGGCTGCATTTCAAAATCATTTGCCTGATTCTGCACATATTTCAATGAAATAAAACAACTTGTGTTAAAGATAAAACAAGCAGCAAGTCATCAATCACTTCATGCATGTCTATGAACTGTTCCAGTCATAATATTTACACAATCTTTCTGTGGATGCAGAGAACTGCAGTCGTCAATTAGACAAATGCCTTGGGTTCATTCACTTTGTGCTTTCATCTGTACTTGACACTGCTTAATATTAGTTCAGAAAGAAAATATCCTGCTTGGTCCTGGATTTCTGGGTTGAGTTTGGTGGTGATGCTGCTGGGGATGGTCAAACTGGCTAATGTCCGTAGCATACTTTCTTCCTCTAAGCCAGTTTCTGGTTATATCCTGACTGCTGGTGATGACAGGTCCATCAGGAAATGGTCAGGAGTAAAGGAAATCCAACACAGGACTCTAGATAATTTACATTTCACTGCATATCAGCCATACTTTGAGGTTTTCTAATCACAAAGGGTCAGAGGAAACACATAAGCCTTTGGTGGATAGATTGATATTTGATATATGAAGAATTATAGTGAGTGGGCCATTGCTGTCATAATAGCATCTGAAAAACCTTATGTAAGGATTGTTTTTTTAATCCACTATTGAAATAGTAAGAGTTCTGCTCATAACAGTTTGATTCAGAGACGCTTTGAGTTTTTCATTAAAGCATTGCAATAACTTTTCAAAGAAATGAAAAACGTCCCCGATGCTACACAAAAAACCTCAAAGTGGCTGGATGGGTTACAGCTATGACAAGCTGCAAACAAGTTGTGATTTCATGTGATCAATGTGATAATTAAATAGAAAATTTCTTAGTAGGTGAAAATTAAATGCTTTTTTCCCAGTGGGGCAAAAAGATGTTCTAAACTAAACGAAATAATAATTGCACACATTAAAGAAACTTGCACACATTAAAGAAATTGAACTAATCTACATCATATTAATTATTACTTGATTTTACAACCAAGTGTACATATTAAAGCAAATTCCTTGTTCTCTTGTCATAAGTAAGCTCTTTTTTGACTGTACAAGCAAAGGGGTGATGGGCATAGAGATTTGCCAGATAAGATTAGTGGACCTTGTACATGGCAGTCAGCATAGCCCTTAATCCAGGTTTAAAAGTAGCCCTTTTTCAAACCTTTTTCAAGCATTATATCTCTGGGATGACCACAATGAGAAGACAATCTTTTTTTACAAGGTATACAAGCGTTTTTTTTTTTAAATTTATTTTATATTTACAAACAATTAAAGTCTACTCACCCTCAAACATGTCATGCTTATAATCTCTATAAAGGACTATCACACTCTGATGTCAGATGGGAATATTATCCTCTTGTTAATATAAACTGCTATGGGAAGGGAAGTGATAGCTCAGTGGTTAAGACATTGTCTACTGGTTGGTTGTGAGTTCAAATCCCAGGAGCACCAAGCTGCCACTGTTGGGCCATTAAGTAAGGCTCTCAACCCTTAAGAGATCAATTTAAGTTACTCTGGATAAGAACATCTGGTAGATTTCCTTATCAAGTCCATTTCCTTATCAAGTTCATGGTCCTAATGACTTGTCTCAACATGTTCATCCTGGTTGAAGATTTTTCCTTTGGTAAATCTGAAGGTTGAATTTCTTTTGTACCACATAATCTGATGGGTCCAGAGGCCATTTTTTGGAAGTCTTCAGTGCATCCTTGTCACCCCTCTGCCCTAAATGTCCCATGACCTTTCGCTTTCAGAGGGTTTCTGAGTAAAGGATATAAGCTATCCACCTTTATGAAGAACAGTCAGTGGCCTTGATTATCTCTCAGATATATGAATGTGATCTCTGAATGTGATCTCTGTAGTGTGTGTCGTCTTCTCCACCTTACTTTCTTTAAAGACTCCCTGAACCAAAAGTAAAAAAAAAAAAAAGTTATGATTTGTTATCAAACATTTTTTGCATTTCTGTCACAAATGTGAGATATACTGGATACAATTTCACAACCAGCCTGCAATCTGAAGGCATAATCAAAAACACATGAGTTTAAATGGTGAACTACTGTAGAGTTCCAACAGGCAAAAAGACAATAATGATAGATTCTATAATGATAGTAATGATAGACAATAATGTAGACAATAATGATAGATAAATCTACATGACATAAGTTCAGGGTCAATAGCAGGACTTCACAAAGGCAAAAGAGTCTAGAGAGAAGCTAAATTGTAGTTAATTGTAGTTAAAGACTAACTGATTGGGAGAAGTGTTAGGAAAGGAGAGCTCTAGAAATTTAGTTTTACAATTTCATTTGAAGTTAAAGACAAAAGATAAAACATTTTTTATTATGAGACTGTAGAAAAAAAAGAAATGAATAAAGAGTAAGATATATAAAGCACTTGGCTAGACTAATAATGTTTATGTCCCCCGGGAGATATTGCAACACTTAACACATAGATAGTTTTGGAACTTGCAGGGATTTAATGTGGTTTTGCAATTAATTGCATCGTTACTCATGCTCATGAAAGTTAACAAAAATTAAAGGGACGCCAGAGCAGCATATTTCCCTAGATAACACTTCCACAATCTTCTGTTTATCCAACATTCTTTATCATGCATTTTCTTCTAGTCAGCTCTTCCAGTTCTGCTACCAGTCCTTCATTTTCTTTTTGTTGACTAAGAAATGTGAAAAAAAAAAAAAAAAAAGCAATTTCTGATGGGTTTGTCACTTGGCATAAGGTGTATATGTAGCCAACTGGAGGAAGTCTTATACAGGAAGTCAAATTATGGAATGGAAATAGAAATAAGTGAAGGTTAAAATCTTCCCAGCAGTTTTCCCTTTATGAAGACGCTAACATATCTTCACTCGCAGCATCCTTCTCTTTGTTCTCACCGTTCCACCTGAAATGTATTTACATTTGAAATCCGTTCATAATCAAACTTTTATGGCATTCTAGTGCATTCTAGTGCAGCTATTTGATCTTCCACAATTTTCACACACCCAGCTTCTGATGACAACACACACGTTTTTGATTTCGGTAGCTACTGTAGTCCCTTTTTCCTGCCCAAAAGCCTATAATTCTCTTATCCATAGCAAAGATGTCTGAAGTTTTGGTTTGTCACAGACCAGCCTCGCTGGATTTCAAGCATTTCCATGGTTTCCAATTTCTACTTGTCATTCACTGTCATCTCCTTTCTTCGCATCTTTAGTAATGAACTTTCCTGACAGGATCCTGTTTAACAGTCAGGAAAGCACAGAAAAGTAGCAAAACCTGCACTGACAGCTTTCAAAAGGTGAAAATATGAAAAGTGTCAAAGTGAATCCCAGGTGCTAAGCAACTCCACATCAGATTTATCACCATTTATCTCCTTCTTGGTAACCTGACATGGAGTGAGAGATAAGCCCTACTGGTGCTGCAGTAATATAAAAAACAGAGCAATTAACAAAAAATTTTCTTTCTTTCTTTTTTTTTTTTTTTTTACAGTAACATTAAACATAATTCACTAGGAGTGAACAAAACACTTGTGCATATGTCTCTCTCTCTTTCTCTTTCTCTCTCTCTCTCTCTCTCTCTCTCTCACACACACACACACACACACACACACACACACATTCAGACACACTCTGAATCATGCTTTATAGCCAGTTTGGATTCCATAACTTGGTTCCAATTCCACTGTCTGTCCTGGAGAAACCCTTCTCTGTCCCACAGCAGTGAGTTGTAATGAGCAAAAGTCTCTGTGTGCATCCAGCCAGCCCACGCCAAGCCTGACCGGCATCAAGCCACATCTAAGGCCCTCTGAATGATCCTATAATTATTTCAAAACTTGCTTCTCCACCAAACTCTCTTTGAAGTCTTGCATCCACTTGTGCTGTCAGACGGACGAATGAGCCCTCCAGCACCATTTTTGTTTAGCGGCTAAGCAGCTTGGCTTCATACACAGTGCACCACTCTGTAGTCTTTTTTCTCTGTTACTCTGCATTTATTTCTTACATGAACATCTACTACACATTTTAGAACACTACCACACAAATAATTTTTATGGCTAGAACGCTTATTAATGAGACTTAACAATTGTTTAAGTTAAATAACTTTAGTGTAATAGCAGTTTCTGATCATCCTGTCAAAGACCAATGAGGCTTTATGCTTTTAAGGAAACTGAATGCTATATATATATATATATAATGTTTTACTAGATATATATATATCTAGCATAGTCATAGTCTAGTAAAACATTTATAGCATATATAGCATTATAGCATTTATAGCATATATAGCATTACAGCATAACATAGTCTAGTAAAACATTTTATATATATATATATATATATATACATAAAATATATATATATATATATATATATATATATATATATATATATATATGTAAAATGTTTTACTAGACTATGTTGATAATGTTTTACTAGAAATATTCACAGGGCTCATGCCAGATGCATTACATTTTATAAGTGTGTTAGCAAGTGTTAGAAAGAGCACATATTCGTGTCAAGTACATCAAGGTGATGAAATGATTTGAAACAGCATGTATAAAAGCTTGCGGACTGAATCCTGCCCTAGACAAATTAAGAGGCAACAGCTTGTACAAGGAGCACTCTGGTGTGTCACATCTAGTTTAAGTCTTCATAAATCATTCAAGAGACCATTAAAAAGCACCTTTAAAAACACAGCTTACCCAATAGAGCAACTCTCTCAATAAAGCAACAAGTGTGAATGGTTTCTATGATGCCAGCAAATGGGGGGTTGGAATTAATCCACTGTGCCAAGTACTGCCTTCTAGAAAGCCTATACAGCTCCATTACTGCATGTCTTCTTACATGTCATGTTTAGGGTGAAATATAACAGAACTGAAGTACCATAACAGATAACATGACAGATAAACAAGCAAGTAAAAAGTCAGTAAAGACTAACATAATAGAATTGGCTGATATTTTGATGGCTTATTTTTCTCCCCAATTTGGCCACCTGCCAATTCCCACCAGTAAGTCAGATCTTCCTGATTATACTACCAACCAGAGAGGGTGAAGGCTAACACATGCTTCCTTCAATCCATGTGAAAATCCAGCAATATGTGTCCATTCAAACTGCTGCTCATTTTGCCTCACAGAGCAGTGTAAAACACGTTCAGAGAAAAGCTACCTTCTTTCACATACATGAGCTCACAGACAGCTGTTAGTGTCACTGTGATTGAAGTGGAGAGGGAGAATGCCATCCGTCCCCCGTCGGATAGCATGGCCAGTTTTGCTTTGTGGGCTCTTACATATGGATGGCTGTGATATCTTCAGGTTTCAAACTTGTGAGCTGGCTTATTTTCTGATAATATTCTAATATAAAAATACCTGTCCTATCAAAATATTATTGAATCAGTCATCAGTATGGAATGCACACTGGGTAAAAACCTTTTCTCTTGAACGTTTTTCAATTTCAATTAAACTATAGTACAGACATGTTAATTCATGATGCTGATAAAATTAGATACTAAGATGCTTAAACTAATAAATCAAGAGACAGTGAGTGCTGCGTTGAAGGGAGGTACCTTCTGTGACACACTCTACGGCCTGTTGTCTTTCTTCTTTAGAGCCCACCACAGCTATTCAGAATGCTCAATCCAGGGCCAAGCCTTCATTGAGGCTGGTTACAAAAGCTCCTGGGTGGCTGGCTCCAGTCTTACATTCACAGGGGAGCAGCACATTTCTCTCAGCACAAACATCCAACTCAGATCAGTGCATTTCAAGCTTGCCATTATCTTCCCCTGGGTCATCCTCCTACCTATTTACAACAAACTGAGCATACTGATCTTGAGTATCGTCTGGTTTATGCAGTACTCATTACTGCACTGCTTGAAATACATCTTTCATGTATTGCATATGTAACCTTTGGGCAATGGCCTCGAAGGGCAATAATCTTCAAATCTGCCCAGTTCTTCACATTTCATGCAGAACAGACTTGTACTGTCACTGAAAAACTTCCTATCAAATATCAAAGGCTCAATGAGGAACAGATTTAATGCCTTATAGTAGGCAATAGAACAGAGAACATGACAATGGATTTATTATCCACATTTTAAACCAAGGAAACATGAGCATGCAGACCTCTGGTCTCAATTTATTTTCTATGCTTGTCAAGCCAGTGTTATAACTGACAAATGAAAAATAAGTGAGAAGACAATGCATCTCCTTCAGCACTTCACACATCTCTTTACAGCACAATCTTTTGGCTGGTGCCATGTAGCAATAACACAGTTCATTTGTAGAGCTCCACATTTCTAACATGTTCATAATTGGAGATTAATAGCACATTGCAAGTATGGTGTTTTTAGAGACCGACATTTAAACATTTATTGCGTTCTTGTAGTTTCTAATCATATCTGAATGCCAAAATAAACCTTAACGGTTCAGACATTTTGATGCTTCCTACAACTCCTCTCCATTTCAGGAATAAAAACTTCAGGACTTCACACATGTCTAACAGCCACTGTATGAGGGATCACTGTATGAATTATGATATGATACGAATCATGATGCTCACTGCAGTGCATCACTAAAGTAAAAGCTCTGCGTTAACATCCAGTGTGGAATATTTCTTTATCATATGAACTTTTGTTTTTTGAGTTTGTTAAGCATCTGTTTAAAAGCATATACGCATAGTGGAGTTGCTCCGA
Source organism: Hemibagrus guttatus (assembly GCA_033459395.1). Classification (NCBI taxonomy): domain Eukaryota; kingdom Metazoa; phylum Chordata; class Actinopteri; order Siluriformes; family Bagridae; genus Hemibagrus; species Hemibagrus guttatus. The sequence goes on along the minus strand of JAUCMX010000016.1, from coordinate 11,321,988 downwards.
AGCTTGTCTAGCTGGATTACAAAAGCCAGACAGTGCTTTGGGAAATGGACTGCTTTTGTTTACTGACTCTGAGTCTGCATCAAATCCAACACATGCTGCATAACCAAAATTTATATGAAAGGATGAGAGGATGAATAGAAAACATGATTTAAATTTTAATTGTTGACACAGTCAGTACTGACAGAATACAATGAGAGGAGCCCAAATGTGGCCTGGAGGCTTGATATATGTATGTTTACTGGCAGAAATCTGTTTCTCATTCTGTCTTTGCTGCAATAAATGAACACTGTCAGCACAGTGTGATTCTGTGCAGGATGTTGGACTGAAGCAAGCTGGAAGGAAGCAGGACACTACATGAAGACTGTTGTAAAGACGGCATGCTAACAAAAAACAAATTGTGACTGTTTCGAGAAAAAAGCCATGCCACCTCTTACTCAATCCACATGCAGATAATGAGGAAAATATTTCAGTTCTGAACATGATTTTCACTCACGCATAAAGACTATTTGGGCTTCAGTGTGGCGTACAGTCTCTCAATTCAGGCCTTAATCAAAGACTTACAAATGATCTACATTCAAATCATTGAAAACATTTTGGAGTGAATGGTTATTTTGAAGATTCTATTATGTCTGAGACATATCAGAGCTCATTCACATAAATCATGATCACAGTACATACTTGGTATTATAACAGCTAAGTAGAGATCAAAGTACAGAGTTGTTTTATTAGACTGTCAATATCAAGCTCAATAGAATGCTTTGAGGAAGACATTTTTGCGAGTAGACATTCTGTAAAGTGTTTTCAGTGTCAACCATTCCATTTATTAGGTTTAAATAACATGATATGCTTAAGGCTTGGAACTTCTCCAAAAAGATCAGATCTCCTGCAAGTGCAGAGTTCATATCGCCTGCCAACTAGAAGCTTGTAGACACTACATAGGCATGATCCTAGAGCATGCTGTAAAGAACACTATGTGAGGTCTGAACTCAAGCAGGATGAAGATTTGGCTCATGTTTCTCCAGCCACAAAATAAGCCCTTGTGCCAAAAAAGAAATAGAGAGCCAAATGACAGAGCCTGTAGACTGTGTATTGTTAGTAAGCAATCAGAAAAGCCTCAGAAACCACAAAACCACAGCAGCAGGAGTGGACTTGACAAACCAGGACCACAGCAGAAGGACTGGGTGGTGACATGTGCCCACTAACCATGTCCCTTTCCTGTGAAAAAGAGCATATGGTTTGCTGAGCAGAGTCTTGTAAGCATAGCTTACATATGCTTTATGTAACTATAAAGTCTCCATTTTCTTAGAAGGTCAGATTTATTTCAGTGACTCTCTAGTTTGTGTGAAAATGGTGCATTTGCTTGGGGGAAGGCTTTGAATTTTAGAGCATTTTGTGAGAATCATGGATGGCGTTTTTCTAATCTGATTGATTTATTGGCTTGCTCGTGCCCCTGGGATATGAAAAACAGGTCTACCATTGAGATCTGTTATCATAATTTTTTATAGTACGGCTAATCTCCATAGATGTTACAAAAAGTTTTAGACATGATTCACAAACGTTTTCAGTGAAGTGTTCAAATTAGGTCTTTACAAGGTTTCAGTACTCTTTTGGAGTCCCAAAGTTGGTGCTAATTTCTTCACTTAGCTCCATCTAAGACAGGGTGCTACTCTTTCACAAGACGTCACTGGAGTGTGAAAAGATGTCAGTCCATCTGCTTACTGTGAAACAGTTAACCTTTCGAACTAATGCTCTGGGATACAAAAAGCAGAGCCTGTGAAAAGAATGTGCATGTGTGCACACAGGCAACCTTCAGCAAGAGGCATGGTGTATAACATTTTTATGGAAATCTAGCAAGTCCATGTAAAAAAACCACACGTACAATAGCTATTCGTGACAACATAGCATGGTGGGACTGTTGTGATGATGTAAAAAGTCAGGAAAGAAAAAAACTTGAGTAGATAAAGCCTGTTAGATGACCCATGGCTCCACCTACATCTTCAAACGCATACCCACGATCTATCCTCTATGTTTTTTTTTTTTTGGTCAGTCCAGCGTATGACAGGAGGACTTAGAGGTTTGTTTGTCTTCCTCAAGACTCTTATCTCCAAAGGAATGGTTGGTGCACCACATAAACTAGGAGCACTGGACAGGAGGAAACTCACTTTGACCCCGCAGGTGGAACGTACAGATGGATAGTGGGGGCACAAGGCGACAGAAAAGCATTAGCGTGTGAAAGAAGTGCCTTGATCTTTTAGAGGAAGTCTGATTTACTGCAGACCAACAGAAAAGTGGGAATAATAATACTGCATTGGATGCAGAGCTTATTCTTTTTGTTCTATTCCTTTAAAGATGGCACCCTATTATTTTATGCATTAAGTGAGAAACTTAGATTGTATTCAACCAGTGACTCTTGTGAATGAATTTTGTTTGTTTTTTTTTACAAAAACTAGAGAGGATGCACTGAAATAATCCTTTCTGAATGTCCTACCATTCATAAGGCACCAGCATCTCTCAGTTATGACTCTAAATTTCAAGAGGTAGACTGTAAATTGTAAGGGAAGCCAAGTGGAGCATAATGAGGATGGTTGCTTATATTTGGAATGAATGGCTTAAATCAACTGGTTTAATTAGGTACCAAAAGTCCATACCAAGATAAAAAAAAAAAAATCTTCTGTCATTTTGTCAACAAACTTGTTGTCCACACTGCACTATAAGGCATAGCACTATAGTCGAATCCAGCAAACCTTTAAAGAGACGATTAAGTTTAGCAAACCAAGTTTTTCTGGTTTGCTCTGGAGGAACCTTTAAAGACTGTATGTTGAACCCTACAGAGGAACACCTGATCTGATTGAAGTAAAACTTGCAACCTTTAAAGGCAAAAATCATTCATCTTTCTTTTTAAGGGTATAAAACATGTGGTCTATTGTGACACCACAAAACAGCAAAGAGGCAAGGCAAGCAGACTGAACCTTTGTCTAACAGTATGATGGAAGACAGGAAAGCTCAAGTTAAGTCTCATGCTCAACTGCCTGGCCATTCAGTGTGACCTCAGGTTCAAGGTCAGATGGTTTATTAACTTACTCTGATGGTGACACTGATGGCAGCTACTGCATAGAAGACATGGGTTTTGAACTCCTTATTAACAATAAGTGACTGAAAACAAAAGGAGCTTTGATAATAAATGCATCTGTTTCAGGTCATGGAGAATGTCAAAAACTGAAAATACTCCAGGAAGACTCTGGAGAGTCCTTTTAATTAGTAGTTACTGACAGTCAGACTTGTTTTTTTTGAAAATGCTTCAAAATAAGACATATAGCTTTAAGTCTTTTAAATCTTTAAATGATCCCCTCCCTAGAGGTGGCCTTCATGCCACCTTTTTAACCTATGAAAAATTCAACAATTCTTTGACTTTTTCTAAAAGATTGACGTTGTTAAGCTACTGGGAATGTTAAGATTTTATGTAATTTTCCTGTTACACATTGAACTCACATGCCATCTCACAATTTCCTTTCTGTTACAATTCCTGGTTTAGCCATGGGCAAGACTCAAAACTGTCATGCTGCATGCAAGATTTAAAGCTTTGTCAATAAAGTGTTAAGTCTCTCTCTCTTTTTTTTATTTTTTTTTTTACCATACTTACTTCACCTCTTTTCCCTGCTATAGGTGTGGCCATGTTTTGTTGTAATAATGATAATTAAACGTCATAAAGATTTTTCTGGTGAACCACAAACCATGTAGCTCTGACCTGGCAGAGCATGATGATGTATGTCTTTGTCGAGACATGCAGTTATCGTTACTGATAAAAGCTAGTTTGTGCAGTCAGGAGTTAATAGCTCAGGAGTTAAATGGGCATATTTCAATAGGTGATTACCTGAACGTGGAATGTGATGTATGAACTGACATTCTCAAGAGTAAAAAGGCTTTGAAGTGTTCTTTATTATTTATAGCAACTTGTTGTGAATGCATAAGTCAGTCTTCAAGGCTGTACAAGAAAAATAAAAAAGTATTCATGCATTTTCTTTTCTATCCCCCACACTACTTAATTCAAAACATACTACATTTATGCCCCGGGACATGAAGTGCTTTTATATTTGTTACTCTTTGAACTTGAGGTGAACATTACATAAACTGCATGCTGACTACAAGGGTATCTGCAGAAACGATCTAACGAAGTTGTTCTAATTTCAGGTCATTAATCCACATTAGGATTTCACACTAGATTCGTGACAATTTGACACTCAATCAGATCCACATGATCCATGCAAAGGACAGGAACATTATTAAACTGAAGATTAGTGCCTGTAAAACACCCGCACGAACATAAAACACTAATAAGATGTTATCATTAACAGCATGGGAATTGCAACATGTTGACGTGTTATGTAAAAGTGCTCAGGGATTTGTCTGTGCAACTCTCTCTTGAGTGTACATGAGGAAATTTAGCTATAGATAAGCAAACTGAAAAATGATGCAAGCCCTCTTTTACACTAAGATGTTTCTTAGTCATAGTTTAATCTTAAACTTTCATTCACCTTTTGCCCCTCCCTCATTCATGGCTCTTTTTTCCCCTCACTGCAAATATATTTGTTTGCATCTCATAGGCTTTTAACAGTTTTACAGGGATACAGTACAAATACATCAGTTACCAAATACACCATTAACATCTGTCTATAGTCTTTTACAGTGTGCATTATTCTCTCAGTGTCTCTTGTTAACCTCAACAAGGCCATCTGAGGTATTCTGTCCATCTGTCTGGATTGTGAAATGCACTTAAAATGACTATAAAAATGTTCCACTAAAAAGAGTGTTTAAGATAGAAAGAAGTCCTAGATATAAGCTTCCTGCTTTTAGTCAGGAGTGATTAGAAGCTTACTGCAAGGCAATTAACCTGCAGGAGGAGAGGATGGGGGGATGGCTGTGGGAGATAACACCATGGGTAGATCAGATCCAATCAGACAGTGGTGGTTGTGCACTCTTTCTTGTTTATAGCTCATTCAATGGGAAACATACTTGAAAGATAGAGAGATAAGTTTAATACAGACTTGCCCAATCTGTCTAAGCAGAGCTGACACTAATAGCAAATTCAATGTTGTGCTAGTGGGGGATGAGCTTGTCTGATTGTGCTGCCAGCGGATACCCAGAGGAAGTATCTTTCTATAAGTGTTTACCTGAAGCCTGTGTGCTGTCAAGTGATACGTATGAGCTGCACTCTTCAAAGCTTCCATCCATCTTGGAGCTAAAATGTTTGCTAGGTGTAATGCAAGCTCTCATTTATCTAAGGGTGAATCAGACTTATCGGGCCACTGATCATTCATTACTCACTAAAACAAGGGGTCCAGCGAGGACTAAAACAAACAAACCCACAAGAACACCAAAGGATCTAATTGAGGTCAGCAGGGTTAAACTAGCTGAACCTGCACTGACCTTTATTGGTTTTCCTCTATTTAATCAGACGCCTGTTAGAGAAGAAGCTAATTGAACTGTTTTACCAGTTACAGTCTAATTACCACACATTGTGTAGTGCTTGTCCATACACTGCCATATAATTATGTATATGTGTAATAATATGGCATGCAAAGAATCAACTACAAGTGAACACTACACAGGGAGAAAAATGCTAAACTCTTTTTATGGTGTCCCAAAATGAAACTTCGTTGTGTATCCAAAAATCTGGTAAACCACTAATATTATAATAAGTATAATTCTTTTTCAACCACTGAGGTTGAAATGTGGCCCCACACTAAGAGTACAGTGAAGGAAAATGAAAGAGACAAGAGATCTGTAATTAGACACAAGCATGAAGGCTTAAGACACGGTAATGAAGATGTCCCTGTCTGCAAGCTCAGGATTAGAGGCAATAGTTTAAGAGTTTTAGAGATTAGAGTCACAGAGCTCACTTATAACAGTTAGCATCATAATTATTGGTGCACTTTAAGAAAATGGCCTTCAACTATGAACCAGTAATCATAATCACAATACTCTGAGATCATTTTTATTTAGACCGGTAAATTTTGTAAATAATTTCAGAAATAATTAAAAAAATTAGTTTGCACATTTTTCAGCAAAAACTAAAAATAGCATTACGTGTGGTGCAACTATCAAAGGGCAGTTGGAAATCAAATGTAAAAGCTTTTAGGAAGAGCAAGAGTAGTAGAGGTATGCAAGTGTTTTGATGTTGAAGAAACCATAAAGAAACCTTGGCAATTGAGTGTAGACACATGCAGTGTACAAAACTACATAAACAAGTGTTTTTTAGAGTTTATGTGGTAATTCCTAAAGATACCAGAAAGTTAGAAAGCCAATATTTAGGTTAAGAAGTCCTGAAGTCCTAACTGACTGTGTTGCTTATTTTAATTCCTTATAGAAGAAAAACTTTAGGAAACTGAAGGCTTAAATCAGCTTAGAAAGTTTAGAACAAGCTAACACATCGACTCCATGACGATCACTCACTTTAGCTGAGCGTGGTTGAAGCTTTTGTGCTCCTCTAGCTTGCCTGACTTGAGAACTAAACCAAGAGGGGAAGAGGTCACAGGAAAGAAAAGCGAGAGGAGTGAGACGAGTGCATTAGATGGGTTATTTAGAGTTTCTGAAAAAGCCTCTTCTCTGAGTGCATTACTGGGTCATAGTTTTTGTTAGAATGTGAGCTTTTGAGGAAAGAAAAACTCTGGTATAAGTAAATTCCTGACAGATCCTTTCCTTTCTGTCTCATTTCTTAGCTCTCTGCTTTTACTGATATATCTTTGACTAGGCATTTTCTTGAAGCTGGAAGTGTGAGCAGAGAGACTCCTGTACCTGTCAGAAGGCCTGTCAGTCACACTAGTAGCAATTTAAGCACCAAGGTCAGGGGTCAAAGGCGTCACTGGGTTGTGCATCTGCAGCTTGGGCCAGGTCTCCTCACCAAGGCAGTCAAAGAGAGCAGCCAGCCGCACTGTAATGTGTATTAGCACCACAAAGAGGCTGCGGAGGGGCTCGGGTGGGGGCTGTGCTTTGATTTTGGGGAGATTTATAGCCATGATGAAATTGGGCCTGAATATCCCCAGCTTCCCCATTTTCTCCATCATTTACTCCCATCTAAAGAGTCTGCCTTTGTTCCTGGAGACGGTCGCCTGGGATGAAAAAGATGGCCAATCTAAAGAAAGAAAGCGAGGGGACGCTCCCCCGTCTGGATGGAGACACTTGTTTTGAGGCCTTTATCAGTTGATGCATGGCGCTAGGTGAGTATGACCAACAGAACACTTGATCCTCTTAATCCACAACATCTTGTCCCGTTAATTTATGCCTACATGTTCAGGTTGAAGGATGAAAACAAAATGAGTAACACCAGCATTGGTTCATGCTGGTCATTCTGCAAAGCAGAGATGGAGAGCTGTGCCCACAAACACTGGACAATATCCTCCTCACCCTGCTCTGTCTCGTCCCAGATGAGGGGCTGTACATCCTGTAGTAAATACTGGCTGTCCCTCCATGACCCTGGCAGTGATAAATAACCCTTAAGGTTAACCACGTTTGAAATGGAGCTGTGAGGCCATTATGAGCCCCCTGAGTTTTTCTTGACATTCCCAATATGTCAAGTGCTGTCGTACAAATTTGGATTTGGAAGTGTAGAAGGTGGTTTTAGCTGTTTTAGTAATAAGTAAGAAAACCAAACAAACATTGAATACCATGTTCTTTGGTATATCATTCCTCTGTGATAAAGGTGTTTATGGTGACAAGCATATGATGTGTAACCGCTTTAAAAGCATCTCTTATTTATACACTAATCTAAATTCTAATGACAGTTTTGTTAAGACTTTTTTTTTACTACATTTTTCTCTTGTACTGAATACATGAGCTGTACACAGTATTAAACTGGAACATCATGCCACGTTGTGAAATCACACCCATGCAACAGATCAAAAAATGTAACTAAATGTTTATTATTATTTCTGTATGTAGCACTAAATGATGTCAAACCTACTGGAGAATAAGGGGAAAATAATCAAATCACAGTACATTTTTATTTTCAAGATACAGTATGTACAGCTATGCACAACGTTGCTGTAGAGTGCTAGAAAAACAATGGTGGAATTGAACCCTATTGCAAACTAAATAGATATTCTTTTAAACCCATATGCCTGGATGAGCTTCTACTATTATTGATTAAATGCACATTTACTTTCTTCATTTTGCGTCATACAGACAATTCTGCTATAACCGAGCAGTGGTGTTGCTAGAAATAAATTTCTATTGGCGCACAGGCCTCCCATCAATCAAAATTTTCTTGAATCCTAATGTATATACTCCACATTACACAAATATAAGAAACAACACTGTAAGGGTAAACTAAAGAGCATTTATTTAAGACAACAACATCAATTTAAGTATGTAGTAAAACAGTAAACAAAATTATTCTCCTGTAGGCTGAGTGCCTCTCATGTCCTAAATTAATTAATTAGCATTAAACTGCACCATCTTTGTTTCATTTTTGCAAAACGGCCAATCACTTTACTGTGACTCAATTTCCAGAGCTCCTCCTTTTCAATTGATAAGACAGCATGATGGTGAAGTCTGTCCTTACCCATTGTGCTCCTCATTCTCTGTACCTACATCAAAACAACTAAAACTGAGCACCTACACACTCGTACTGTTAAACATATTACCATTACTAAATACACACCATTATTTTGCTCTTTGCTTTTTGTGCAGTTTTATATATATTTTGCACCTTGCAAGTTTATAACATGCTAGTCATTCCTTCAATAAGTTTTAGTAACTATAATAGAAAATACATTCACCTTCAACTTCCATATCAATTTCCTTTAAGTAAGGAATGACCCCATAGATGTCAAAGTTAAGGGCAGAACCTAGGCACATTTTGCAACCAGCCATAGGCCTACAAAAGGGTGAGCAAACTTATGGTAGTTTTGTAGTTTGTTTTATTACTAGTAACCTGACGTCTTTGCTCTCTCACCCTCATCTTGGCTCTGTTTTTCTGCCTCTGCTTGGTAAAAAGAACTTCCAGATATCCATCTACAGGAGTCAATAATAAAATATGAGTCAAAATAGTTTGTCTTATTATTTTAAAACTTTCCTCAGTTTCAGGCATACACTGTTACTGTACCTCTTCTCTCCTAACATACGCTGATGTCCAGTCTGCATGAAGCTGGGTGTGTGTTAAGTGCTCCAGTTATGAAATAAACAGTTCACGTGCCACAGTAAAATGGGCCTAGCGATGCCCCTGTAACTGAGTGAAATAGATAATGGCAAACATACCTACCTACAGCATGTAATCACTGTGTAATATTCATTTATCTGAAATAACTGCTTTATTCTCATGGTTGTGGCTAGTCACTCACACCCTCATTCACACCTAGGGGCAATTTAGCATAGACTGTTGGCATGTTATTGGCCAGTGGAAGAAACCAGAAAACACAGAGGAAACCCAAACAAACAGTAAAGTGAGAATATGCAAAACTCCTTACAAAGAGAAACCCAAGCTCAGGATTGAACCTGTGACCCTGGCTAAGAGTATGTTGCCCTCTTGTGGTGATATATGGAAATGTACCTTGGGTTTTGAAGCTTTTATATCAAGCCTTGCTGATTGTAATTAAATAAATGAAAAAAAAAAATGGCAAAGGTATTAAAAAGCTATTTTAATTAAAGATATTTTTTTATTAGCTTATTTCTTTTTTGAAAATCATGGAGTACCCATAATGCATTGGTGCCTGATGTAAAATATCAGTATGTTAAGATATTTTTCTATCTTTAATTGTGTATAATTTCACTATTTAAGAAATTGTTTAAGAAATGCAATCTAGTATTTGTTCATAAAGATTTATTTAATGTCATAAGAATTATCCATAACTCCTTAATATGTTATATACAGAAGAGGAAATAATCTGTTTATGCCAATAATCTAATTACTGCATAAATGCTGTAAAAATTTTGAAGTCAGTGAAACTGAAACACCTAATTTTCGATAACAATGATTTATTAGTATGGTGTAGGGCCTCCTTTTGCAGCCAATACACCATCACATCATCTTGGGCTTGTCCTGCACAGTGGCCAGAGGAATTTTGTGCCATTCTTCTTGCAGAACAGTGGCCAGGTCACTATGTGATGCTGGTAGAGTTGAATGTTTCCTGACAAGGAGAGCCTTTGGGCGTCTCCACATGGATATTCCAGATGTGGGAAGGAAAGACAGTGAAGGTGGACTCATCAGAGAGAACACTACATGGTTTCCCAAGATTTCCGCTGCTGGCACTATTGAAACCAACATTTGCTTATAAAACAGTATAAAACAAATAAACAGTTTTGGTGCAAAAAGGAGAGTCGAAGTGTGCATTTAATTCTGCGAGTGAGTTGGGCAGCTGTTGTGGTATGTTTTTTCAGATGCAATCTGGTTTAGTACTCGGGACATTACTTTCAGACAGCTTCCTCTTGCATTGACTGTTACTCCTGTTGGATTTGGTTGGTCCTTTGTGGTGGTATGCCAACATGGATATCGTGGCTCGCAATACACCACAAAGACACCAACGAGATGCACACAAATTGTGTATTTTCACAGTCTGCTCTTACTTATTGAATTTGAAAGCAGTGAAGATTGGCCACCAAGTCTCGCATATATAAGCGTAAAGCCTCCAACACAAAGTATATTGGCCAGTGTTTCAGTTTCATTGTTCAACCCCTGTAGCTTGACTTTTAAAGCCTTTCACAATTTCATCATACTGTTCACTATGCAAGTGAACACAATCCACAGTAATTGTAGCAAATCTTTGCACATAAATAAAATCTTCTGAGATAAATCAGATAGTAACAAAGACCTAAAGTGAATTTGAAATGAAGAGGTAGTTACATGACGAACTCTTGTAAACGTCTACATTGGCAGCAAGAACCCTGGAGCTGTGAATAAGCAATTTTGCCCACTGCACCACCAAGCTACTCATACAGGACTGTTATTGTATTTAAAACTATGTACAGCAACTTTAACATTATTTTTCATGAAGATATACAAGTCTCCTCAGCAAATAACCTTTTAACATATATTATAAACCAACTAATGTGACACTGACCTGATTTCATTCAATGATATCCACTGATCTCACAATCAGCCTTGAAAAATACAAGCAACCTTGTAGAGCTATGCAAGCTCTCGGCCTGCTTATATGAAGTAGATACAAAAACAGCAGTCAGCTAGTCAGCAACATCTGCTTCTTCTTCCCGTTAAGAAAAAAATGTAACATATGACAATTCTCTCTAGTATCTCAGGAGAGGAAGGTTTGCTACCTTTAATTCGTTACAATTGCAGGCTTAACTGTCATGTTAACAGAGACTGGATAAAACACATTGTAGTAAAGGCATGCAAAGAATTACACTCAGTTGAACACTTGATGCCCTCTGATGGCCTAGCAAAATCAGGCGGGAAAGTACATATTATTGATTGATTGATTTATTTTTAAAAATCTTATTAAAAGCATACAGAACAAAAAACAGTTAGCTTTTGAATTAATATTTTGGCACACATACAATACACAATGTATAATAGTTTTGCTCAATTGATCAGAATTATAGGTATATCTAGCCATTAATTGAAGGCAAAAACAGCACCATTTCCCTATTTAAAAATATGAACAGAACAATTTATATAATGTATATATATATATATATATATATATATATATATATATATATATATATTTTATATATATATATATATATATATAACAATTTATATATATATATTGTTTATCACATAAAAAATAAGCACAATTTCATCATACAATCATTGTGAAATTGGATTTTAACAAAGTATTTCTATTAGATACAACACATGGAGTAAAACACACAAGGATAAAAATGATCATTATACTGTCTTCTTTGGGGACAGCTTCAAAATATGGGTCTTCATCAACAGGGATTTGACATTCATATGTACAAACATTATGTAAAAGTGATATAAATAGTACCACAAGCCACAGACTCATCCTCACTGAGTCATCATTGAGTTTGATCTTCATGATTTGTCACTTTTGCTTGATCTCACATATGGCACAGATTGTTATACGAGCCAGTGAAAAAAGGCCATTTGGGTCTGTGGACTGAGTGTCATTCTCAGTGATGACAGCGGGCATTTCGCTGATCCTTCATTCCTTCTTCCTCAGAATGATGTAAATGAGGCCGCTTATCAGAGTAAGAGGGAATGCCAGCCAGGCTAGCACAAAGGCAAAGCCGAACAAGTGGCCATCATCCTGGTCTTCCGGCCTCATCACTGTGTAGATTATAGCTCCACTCATCACAAATAGGCCTGCAAGAGCAAGCGAGAGAAAAAGGGTAATGATGGGACACACCCAATCTCAAACTATCACTTTCTTTCCCAGCATCAGCATGGATCTATAATCTGGTTGGAATACTTACTGGAGAGGATCTGAAAGATAGCAGTGAAGAAGAACCGGCCTCCCTTGTTCATGGTAAAGAGTTGCCAAATGAATATAATCAAGGACAGCAGGCAGAAGATTGTGGCTAGGATCATCAGACCCTGTACTGCCTGCAACCAAGCTAAAATAACAAACCCAGAGACCAAAAATTAGCCCTAGCATTCTGAATTTTTTTATTTTTTATTTTGGTTAAGTGTCCTGCCTACCTGCATTTCCGGCATCTTGGCATTCATATTTTCCGTTTTTTGCTATGCAGTCATACCAGAGGTCATAACTCTTTGAATTAAATGTCCTCCAGGCCTTGATTTAAGAAATGAATCCATGTTAATAGTTCACTACATAACCTACACACCATAAACAGGCATATGGTGCAAGAAACATGCATACTTACACTCACAGATGTAGAAATGAGCAGCAAAATCAGATCCAGAAGGTGCAAAATGACTGTTCCAATCAGGACCACCAGCATGGTTGCGTTAATCTGACGCAAAAAAACAGAAGTAGCAGAATATTTAATAAGATTTTAATATATGATTTGGGACGGAGTGCATTAAAGAAGATAAACATCAATCCAGCAGTTCCTACCACCTGGCGTTTAAAAGGCTATTTTTACATGCAGTTTATTATCTGGACAGCAGGGGGCGCTCTGTTCTAACTATTGCAAGACGCCCTTTGGGTTCTCAGTGTGTACTTCAAATTAAAAACTCGCTGCACGTCTACTTTACAGTAACACAAAAAGAGGAGAAGCAAAATGGCTGCAATGGTGTAAACACTTAAAGACACATCCATTTAGCTTGGAAAAGATGCGGATGAAGAACCAGGCTTGCAAGTTTACATTTTGTCGCACTATTAAAAAAAAAAAAAAAAGTTTCAAAAAACATGAGATATCCGCATGTAAAAATCAGCATTATGTAAAAAAAAAATAAATTAAAAACAGCATGTAATTATTTTAACTGTTTCTAGTTAATGAAATAGGTTTAAATAAAAAGTGTTTGTTTTCGTCTACATTATAAGTAGAGATTTGGGAAATTGGGGCGTGGGCTCTGAGCAGCCCATCAGTTTTAATCTAAGCATGCCCCACTCACATGTACAATGAAAACTACAGAAAAGTGGTTAATTTGCGAAAAAGATGAAGAACAAAAAACCTCGCACACAATATCCTACTACGATAAAAGGTAAACAAACTATTTAATGACGTAGAAAGTTTCTTCCATGATGAAAAGTAAAGGTAAATCCCAACTCCTGCGATGCTGATAATCCTTCAGATACGCATGTAAATGTTTTGATCAAACTGTAAAGAAAAAAATCCTACAACTTACGAGGTGAAGTGAAGGCTCCTTGAAAAGAGTTAAAGCGGGAGCAAAACACCGAGCTACCTTTACTACGAGATCCTAGTATAGATTCCCCTGAACCACGGGCTCTGGATTCCAGATGTGGATTTTCTTTTCGCCTTTTTTTCAGGAACGTGACAACACCGCCCTTTGAGCGCCTTTACGTCACCGTACACGTCTCTGCCTCTACACGCACGTAGGTGACTGCATGAGTGGGACTACTACAGTGTTTTGGTGCCTTATAAGCGGCTCACAGAACGAAACGAAAACTTGAGGTTTTAGGATTTTATTGAGCAGTGCTTACTGTTTATTCGACTGCAAATCTAATGCCTGCGAGCTTTGTTTGGTGCTCACACTTCATGTTTGTCTCATATTCGCGCTCTCATGCATTTGTGAAGACAGTAAGTTATTGAGCGGTGTGTGTGTGTGTGTGTGTGTGTGTGCCCCTCCCAGTGGCCCCGCGGTATGCCCAGAATGCCGGCGTGTGTAACAACACCCCTATTTACTCCGACAGCTGGGGTGGGAGAGCTGAGCTTAAACTTTGCCAGACCCCTCGTCCACAGCAAGGATTGTGAAGGAGTGACTCACAGCCACGCCATGTTTACACCATGTTCACCATTCTTTGTGGGTTCTACTCAAATGCTATAAAGCGTGAAACAGAAATAAGGCAAAAGCTTAACTATGCATGCTCTAGCACTCATTACAGAGGCTGAAAGCTGATTATTGAGGCACACTCATTTTTTATGAAATATAATTTGGTGGCACGGTGGCTTGGTGGTTAGCACGTTTGCCTCACACCTCCAGGGATTCCCGCCTCCGCCGTGTGTGAGGAGTTTGCATGTTCTCCCTGTACCTCAGGGGTTTCCTCCGGGTACTCCGGTTTCCTCCCCCGGTCCAAAGACATGCATTGTAGGTTGATTGGCATCTCTAAATTGTCTGTAGTGTGTGATTGCGTGAGTGAATGAGAGTGTGTGTGTGCCCTGCGATGGGTTGGCACTCCGTCCAGGGTGTATCCTGCCTTGATGCCCAATGACGCCTGAGATAGGCACAGGCTCCCCGTGACCTGAGAATAGATCGGATAAGCGGTAGACAATGAATGAATGAATATAATTCAAAAACATTTGTGCAATGAAGTAAAGAATTTCCCTCTATGCAAGGTTGTCAGGTCTGCATGATGAAAGAAAAACATTTCCAAATCTTGTACATTGCCTTAAATGTCTTTCAGTATTATACAGATATTTACAAAGTAACATAAAGCAATACAATAGACAATAAAAGCAGTAAATCTCCTTATTTCGTCTGAGATAGGTATGAATATAATCCTTTAATCTATCTAGGATTGAGGTGGATCCATAGCCTAAAGCAGGAACACTGGGTAAGAGGAGGAAATACGGTGTGGATGGGATGCCACATTCAATCACTCAGTCCAAGTTGCATGTTTTTATGAAACTGGAGAACCTGGAGGAAACCCAGATGGGCACAGAAAACACACGTGGAACTCTACACTTGAGATACCAGGTGTAAAAATGATTAGAGCAATTAATTGATGCATAAATATATTCATGCAGTAAAAGTAGACTTCTTATGAATTTACTTTTGACAACTGACTGTGTTCACATGCAAGATCTGTGTTGGGTGAATCGGTATAATGTATTCTGTGTAAAATATATTAGTTTGGAAAACATGTTAAATTTGATCCGTTGCTAATCTAGTTTTTCATAGAATCCAATAATGTTGGTATGTAACTGATTATGTATCTGGCTGATGCAACTGTTTGAATCACAATCACTGCACATGCATTATGTGCAATATTATATACATTTACTCATTACAGTGAAATTCATCTTAACAATCTGCAATCTGTAGCATTTCAAACATTTCCCAGTGCTGCAGGAAAACCACAGACCTGGCAACACTGTAACTGTCCTGTGCAATACAACCCCACAGTTTTCAAAGAGCACCATGGTAAGGCGTTTCTGTCACTCCTTCTTGCTGGAGCAGTGTTTGTAAATACTGTACAGTGGTGAAGCCATGTTCTGGAGTCAGGCCCTGATCTGTGGTTTGGCTCTAAGACCTAACTCTGCCTGAATCCACAGCCTGGACACAAATGGAGGACTGTGGGTGAGAGACGGATGACCATTAGCAGCTGCAGTAGGGTAATAACTTTGCTGTGCTCTGACTCAGTGCAGCAGGTGGCAAAAAGGGCCATAAATATAAATATCCCTTTGTGGGTGATCTGCTTATTGCTCCCTTGGTGGTACACCCTAAGAGCTGAATTGAGTGCAGAGTTGAGAGTGAATCACTGCACATGTTATGCTCCATTGTATCTTACAGCCCATCTCAAATCCCACTGTTTACTGTCATGGACAGTAGAGTAGGAATGCAAATTGTTCTAGCTTAGTGGTTTGATGTTTGTTGGTCCATTTGGAGCTGGTCCACAGCAAGTCTTAATGAACTTTAACAAGTACTTTGAATGACTGCAGTTCAGTGCCAGTACAAATGAAGTAATCATTATCATTGTGATTTCTGGAAGATGACACCACTGTCAGGGTGATGACATCATTGTGTCTAGGAGCAGTGAAAAATTGGCCAATTCCTGACCTTTCTGACATGTTAGATGTTTAAACCACCATTTTTATGCTTTAGCCATGCCAGCGTTTTCAGTCATTTTCTCAAAAGTTTCCTGTTAATACTAAAACACATTTATGTATATGGCCTTCATATACCTTGTGCTGCTTTGTTTGTTTTGAACAGTTAATGCCTCAGTGTTACTTGTATTTGATACAAAGCAGTCAAATGTGAAATCGAAGTGGAACTGTGGAGATCACACAACAGCGTGTTTGAAAGGGAAGATTTTCAGTGTTAACTTTTCAGTACAGATGGTGGACTAGGCCTTAGTGCTATATTACATCCAATGGCCATGGGGAAACTCATGATTATTAACTGCATGAACACTTATTCTGACTTTTTGTCAGATCCATATTGATACTGACATTATAGCATTATAATGTAACGTCAAAATCACTCTGTAACACAGTCGTGATCAGTAAAGGCATATTTATGTATGGACAGAATGTGTCATAGAATACTTTTATTCATCTGCATGAAGCTGCCTTTTCTTTAATATTAGGTCGTACATCTATTGTAAATACATCCATGTGTTTAGACACTAAGTATGAGGTTGACTCTGAGCAATACGCAACAACAAATCCATTTGGCAGTGTAGATTAGCCAGACCATGTGGCTCCAGCTTAATATATACTACATCTCTAATGTCATAAAAATTAATTATGCTGGACTAAACATTTCCGTATGCAGAATCATTAAGTAATGTCACAAGTTCACGTGATCAGAGCAAATGAGGGCCTCCGCTGGCCAACTGCAGGCACATCTGGTTGAGACAGCTGCAGTGGGAACCTCACATGGGCTGGTAGTAAGAGGAGAGGAATGGTGACACCCACTACCGAGTGATCACTGGAATGTAAGAAGCCAGGGAAGAATTATGTCATTTCGGTGTATGTCCATGGAATGAACTGGATAAGCACTAACTCTGAAGTGTCGCTACTCTGAAACTGGTTATACTCATATATTTCTTTACACTGTTTTTGCTGTGAAGTTTAGAGAGTGGTGTGCTATAAAGAGTCTGGGGATTCTTGGGACACATTTTCCTCTGATAGGATGTAAACATTAAAATGATGGGCTGGTAAAATCCTAGGTTTGCATAGCACATCCATCTTTCTGTACCTGAAAATAAAAAAGTTACAACAGCTGTTTAGCATGAAAAATGATAATGCTTTGTTGGCTGTTTTGCCTTTCTTCATTTGTTCTTGATTTCCTTACTTACTATTTTCCTGACTTTGCATAGTTCCTGTAATGAAAGTGAACCTCTTAGATTTTTGAAATCTCTGAACTCATTTTCTCCCCCTCTGTCTTTCTCTCTGTCTCTCTCTGTCTATGTTTCGCCACTTAGTGACTATCAGATAACAGGCCACAGATCTCAAAGGCGGAGCCAAAGGGGCCTCAAAGCAGCCTTAGTGAAAGCACTGGGCAGTCACATACTAAAATGGTGGCGTTCAAACTTTCTCTCAGTTACACTCACTCACTCACTCACTCACTCACTCACTCACTCACTCACTCACTCTCTCACTCTCTCTCTCACTCTCTCACTCACTCTCTCACTCTCTCACTCACTCTCTCACTCTCTCACTCTCTCACTCACTCACACACACACACACAAACTGGTGTTGAGGCTACAAAAAGAAAGCCCTATGAATTCCTTTCACTATTTTGTTGCTCTGGATGCTGGACATTATCTTTAGTTCTCACAAGCCTGTGCCAAGTCTTAGTTGCACACTTTACACAACACAGCAGCTGCCTGCCTTTCTGCAGCTGAATCCAAATGAGAGGCTCAGTTGTGCAATGATCAAATGTGATTTGGCGTTGGTTGCAGCCTTAAGCTAATTATTCAATCTGTGATTTTTAGGAGGGAAATTGTGTGAGACCTTTAAACTCTCTACCTCACCCAGACTGATCAGGAATAATACCCAAACAAATCACAGTCACAGGCCATGATGAAAGCCAGATCCTGGTACTTCAATCACCTCCACCATCTGCTAGTCATTAGCCCTGGCTTCCTGTTTGAGACCGTGTCGTCAGCACACACCCCTATAAGCAGGTTTGAGTGAACAAACTCAGAGGGGTCATCTGCCCGGTGAGGAAAGGAGGGGAGAATCCAGACAGAATGCAGTCTGCCCATAGCTGACATCTGCCTGGACTCTAGCCTCTGAAACAGAGATGTCTGAGATACACTCTCAACCAAAGTTCACCAAGATTGCAACAGTCCTCAGTGAATGTCAACCATGCACTCTTGTCTATATTACAATAATAATTATTACTTTGGGGTTACTGATAATATGATAACTGGTACCTTTTTCTTACTTTTTCCTATGTAGTACTACTAGCATTTTGTGTGGATCTTTGTGCGGAAGAAGGATCTGATTATCTCCTATTACCGGTACATATGGCTCCTGTTGCATTTAACAGCCTCATATTAAATAGGTGACATGGTCTGACCTGAATGAGGCTTCCTCTGCTACTGTGTGACTTGTTCTTGCCAAGTGATTAGCTCATCCCTGGATGTTAGTCATCTTTCAGTTCTTGTAGTAAATCTTCCATCTGTCTTTTTCTTTGTCTCTCTCTGCATACTGCATACATAAAAAGCCATGCACACCTGGTCACTTTGGTCACACAGTGAGAGCATTAGGACCAGGAAACTATATATATATATATATATATATATATATATTTTTTTTTTTTTCTTCTTTTTTCCACATACAATGTGAGAGCATTAGGACCAGGAAACTATATATATATATATATATATATATATATATATATATATATATATATATATATATATTTTTTTTTTTTTTTTTTTTTTTTTTTTTTTCTTCCTTTTTCACATACAATGCTTTTCACCCATAATCCATAAACCATCTAGCTATTTCACCCCAAGCTGGGCTGCATTGAATTTGATTTCAGCCATAGTTGGGCAAAGATGGTCCAGTTCAGGGGGAAAAGGCAATGTTACCTCTTATTGGTTCTGACACTCTGAAAAGAGCATGTTTTCTGACTATGCAATCTGCTCAGTGTCATAGTCATGGTCAAGCTATAGCTATTTCTAGACATGATTACTGCAATTCTCTGCAGAACATTCAGAATGCTGCTGCTCATTTGCTTTATAACCCTCTATAATCAACCTATAATGTGACCCCCCCTACTGAGGTCATACCACTTCCTGTTGCAGCAAGAATCAAATGAACTTTTGGTGTTGTATTCCAGTTGTTAAAGGGTTCTCCACTACATTATATACACACCCTGATTTGAAACCACAAATCTATTCTCTAACTCAGGGTTTCATCTGGATGTGGATGTGGATTCTGGACCTGCATGTGGGAGGTCTAGAAGGATCTCTAACATCTAAACATTCTCATAACACAAGATCTAGCTGCTTTTCCATTCCAGTTCCTCAGTGGTGGAATGAGTTTCCACCTCCATTAAGAATGCCCCCTTTCTTCTTTAGACACTGTCTATGATAATAATTTTTATTTTTTAAAAGTTTTTTTGTTGCAATGGTCTTTTTGTCAGTTATTGTATTGTTTAGTATTGTTTATGTAGTAAATAAATTTGCTTTCATTAGAACTAAGTGACCAATACATGTTCCAGCATGACAATGCCTCTGTGCACAATGAAAGACATGATTTGCCAAGAACTCTGCTTAAAGCCCTGACCTCACTGCTGCTGACCATTTTTGGGATTAATTAAAACCCTGACTGCATCCCAGACCTCCTCATCAAATATCAGTCTCTGACTTCACTACTGCTTTTTAGGCTGAATGAACACAAATCCCCTCAGCCATGCTCCAAAATTCAATAGAAAGCCTTCCCAGAAGAGTGGAGACTATAATAACAGTAAAGGAGAACTAAATTTATAATAGGATGTTCAAAAAGACCATGTGGGTGTCACACGCCCACAAACGTTTGGCAGGACTGTATCTGCCTCATGACACAACAACGTTCAAACCTTCAGTCCCATTCCCGAAGTCATTTATTCATATTTATAATGCAAGCCATTAAAGATATGATATGGAACTTTTTGTATTCAATTTGCGAACTTAAGCAAATGACTTGATCCTGAAATGACTCAATATTCAATGTTTTCTCATCATTTTGTTTAACTTTCTTACACTAATAACACAAGGGAAGTTTCCTTCCGGTACTGCTGGAGTTTTCCAGTTGACTAAACTCTGACTCAGATAGCAAACACCTGGCCTATTGTTGAGTACTGGCATTTAGCAAATAATTAATATAATCATTTTATGCGCATACATTCTAACTCAATCACCGAATATCCCAATCTCCTGAAATTGATTTTTCTCCTCCTCAAGAGTAGTAGTAGATTCCTATCTTTGATAGAAACAACATCAGCACTTAGTACAAATATATATTTAAGTGGCTCACCCTCGGTAAGGAGCAAGATATTTTAATGACTTTAATATTGATACCTTAAGTGACCATCATTCCCCATAGAAAAGTGGATCAGGTAAAAGGTTTCCAATTCTTGATTAAACACACAGGCAGATGGGAAATGTCCAGTAGTCCAGAAACAAAAACAAATAATATATAAAAAGATACTGTATACATGCAGAAACATAAACAGTTCCTTAGTAGATAAAAGATTTAATAGAAGCATCTGTGATTTTCTTTTTGTATTAACCGAAGTTTAATTTCTCCTGGCATGTACAACAACTTTTTCAATCTTTAAAGCCCTGTTGTGGTAAGTGGTTTGGCAAGTTCTTTTTCGAAAAAGAAAGCTCAACACAATTTAGGTGATACAGCATGCATGCTCCTGACTCATTTGCAGCATTAGAGACTTGGAAGAAAGTCTGAAACACATTGTTACTGTTTTCCTGATCTGCGGGAACTGAAATCGGAGAGGACTCAGAATGAAGAGAAAATGAGTGAAGCGAGGAAGGAGTTTTCCTTTGACAGTGCTTTGACCCACACCTCTTGCACAGATGCACATGCATTTAAAGCACAGATGCATACAGCTTTTAGGCCCCCATTCTTGGTTAGCAGCCAGATCTCATGAAATGGAGGGTGTTATGCGTTCCAGATGAGATTCTGACATTGCTGCCAGCTCTAAACACTCAGATAGATTGTGAATATCTTACTTCCGCAGTCTGTGTGAAAACCCAATCTCCACAAAGTATGCTTTTTTCCCCCTTCCCTTCTACTCTTCCTCTTCTGTATGATGGGGGAAGGATCCTTAATTGAAACCAGAGGCTGTTTTTGTTTGAATTTCTTTATGTGAGCTCTCATTATAGTGAAGCCGACTGCTATAGTAGTCTTTATTACAAGGCTGCTGAACGCAGAGCTCCCGCCTGCCGCCTTTATATCAATCTGTAGAGATTTAAATACCCACAAACCAATACAATGCCAGCTATAGCTTCTGTGTCAATTTGGAGGAAAAAAGGAGCAGGGAAAATACTTAAGTGTGCAGGGACACAAGTCCACAGGACTGTCTTAAACGTCCTGCTTGTAACAGCTGTCTTCGATAAGGCTAGGGGCAAAAAGCACAGTATTGGGGCGTAACTCTGTGCTCAGGGCCTCTTGTCTGTCCCAGAGGCCAACAATATTGTGTGTTCAACCTCCACCCCCTCCTCTACACATATTATCTGCACGTCTCCATATGTTTTTGTGTGTGTGTGTGTGTGTGTGTGAGAAAGAGAGATTTAAAGGTGTATCAAATTAAGCATAGTATAAAACTAGTTTGTATTGGTTCTTTAATATAAAGTTAATATAATATATAATATAAAATTGTATTTTAGAACAACAAGGTTGTGTGCAATGTTTCACAAATGTTCTTACATATAAAATTGTTTTCTTACTACTTCTGATCCTCTCAGTTGTAATATTCAGCCTCATTTTTCTTCCTGACATTTCTAACACTGCCCAATTACTTGGGCTTGGGATCTTTGCCTATTTTTCAGCCATTTCTATAACTGTGGCCTATAAATTGTTGCGTTCAGATCTGGCTTTGGAGACTGAAAAACCTGTTTTAAACTTTTTTCCATTCATATTTATTATATTTTGGATTATTGTCTTATTCCATAACTCACATTTTATGTTTATTTTTTTTATATTTGCAGCTACAATGTAAAACAGTTTTGTTTTTCCATTGAAAAATTGCTGTAAAGTGTGAATTACTTTCACACTTGCCAGGCACGTGCACAGGTAGGGCTCAACCTGTGCAGAGCACATGCCCTTTTTGTCCTTACACTCTGAAGTGCCCTTTTTTTGGAGGTGTTTTTTATTTGGAAGGGGGGGGGGGTGCCCTTTTTCAGTTTCAGCACATGCCCCTCAAAAGGTCTGTGCATGGCCCTGACACTTGCTGTACATGCTGATTACTTTAAATCATATCTGCATCACATCAGGACAAGAACATAATTGCAAAAGAAAGGAATGGAGAATGTCTTGTCATGGCTGTTTGTTGGCCAGAAGCGAGTGAGCACAAAATTGTGTCAAAAGTCTAATCCTACAAATCGTCCTCTCTCAGAACAGCTATGTGGAGTCATGCAGATTGTCACTTTTGATATTATATTGAGGATAAGCACACTGTTCTCACGTAAACACAAGATTGTTCAGATGGAGTCTGAAGCAATCCAGTTGTTTTGAATCACATTAGAATTAATGAGAAGTCTGGAAATTACATTGTGTTCCTGTACTTTTAAATGCGCGCACACACACACACACACACGACCTTGGATTTTTTCCTCTCTAACCAGCTGGGTGCAGCTTGACAGTATGCATTGTTCTGTGATTTTAACAGGTCCCTTGACTCTGGAGCACGTTTGAATCAGGTCTGGCACACACAGACCCCGGACACGGCCAGGATCTACAGGATTTTCCCCTCTTTCATCCAGCTCACTTATGAAAGTATGTTAGCAAGAGAAGCTCAGAAAGTTATTCACACAAACTGCATCCACACAGATGAGCCATAGCAGGCTCCAGCAATGTGGCTGCTCTCTCTACTGACATCCTGATCATTTACTCCACTCTGGAAGCTGCCTCAATGTTGTTGTAACTTCTAAAGGCTGGAAAGACAGAGAAAGAAAACACAAAGCCATGGAAAATAAAGGAAAAGCCTTTATTTCTTTTTGCTGTATTATCAGCAGGGGAGCATGTGCTGGCCACTGTTTAAGTGTTAAACCAGGAATGTGCACACAGATCCTGTTTCACGCTCAGTGTACATCAGTAGGCGTTTCCCATATAAAAAACAACAACTTCTGATTTACCATATGGGAGGGAGCCTTGGAAATGTGTAAATAACTGTGAAGCCTTCAACACGCAACAGCTTTGTGCAGCTTCAGGAGAGGGTGGAGGGGGCCACAAGTTCTTTTAACAGCTCAGTTTAGAAGCATAGAAGTCCTGCTGATCACAGCAAGATACTGCACAGAGAAGCTGTTTTGGTCAATAGATTTTCAGATTTATAGATAAATTGTTTCGAGATGTCTTCTCTTAAAGATTAGCATTTAAAATATCAACAGAAACATGTTTATTTCACTGCTTTTATCCACTCGCAGCAATAAACTATAAAGGTTTAAGCTTTAAGGTTTAACCCATTTAGCACAATCACTTTGTGCCATATATCTCTGGCACGTGTGTGGAAATACATTACATCATGTATTTGAAACCTTTTTAATTTAAACTTCTCTTTCAGAGCCGAAAATCAAATCTATTTCTGTAAGCATGCTGAAATCAAGAGTCCTGTTCATGCTTATACTGCTAGCTGTGATTATTAGTTTAACACAAATAAAGAATACCTGATAGAAAGGACAGTTCTGAAAATAAGCAGGGGGGCAAATTCGGCAATGTTCTAGAGGTTAAAGTTTAATGCATGCCAAAAGCAAATGACCCTTAGTGATCCCTGACTTCCTGGATAAATGTGACCCTATCACACCAACATCCCACTGGTCCCTCATCCACCCACACCACATACCAGAGCATGCTTCACACACAAACGCTGCATTATGTGTTTCACAGATTGATCGTTGCCCCTCCAATGGGCATTACATGTTTTCATTCAGAGGATCTGAAGGTTTGGATAAAAAAAAAAAAAAAAAAAAAAAAATCATGCACCATACCTTTTTCCAGATATGTGGCTTTGGCATAGATTTCATCAAATCTTGTACACTGAAGTGTGATTAGGAAGAATAGTAAAAAAAAAAAAGAGTAAAGAAAATAAAAATGGGGAGAAATGTCATGTGTGGTCTGGCAGCAGCCCAAGTGAAATCAGTCAAGAAGATCCATGATGGAGGCCAGTGGATGTGCTGTTTGGAAAAATTATACAGGATAAATAGTGCATAATGGAGATGAGGAGGTTCAGAGAGGTAAAGAAATCCTGTCAGTGATATCCATGGGAAAGTGTAGCAGCATCTACAATGCATCATGCATTATGTAGAAGTATTTTCAAAGTGCATTATGATTGAGGAGTTTATGAGACATATTTATGAGATGTATTAGGAGACTGACCTATAGTAAATGATTGTGAATGTCAGCCTGGGTGCTATTAAAGTAATTCTGATGCATTTTATTATTTAATACTTGCCATTTAGGGTCCTGTGATGCAACTGAAGTGAGTAGGGTAGGGAGATTTAAGGTGGTGCATCTTAGTTTTTTCCAGTAGGGTGGGATTTACACAGGAAACTGCATATTGCAACACAAGCTGGAGAAAGAACATTTTAAAAGTCTGAACCTCTTCTGTGCAACAGGAAAAAGAGCCAACATTTCCTTCCTGTCTTTTCACTATTTGTCCCGATGATTTCTTTTATAAGGACACAGATCTGACATATTAATGAAACAAGAGATGAGATCTATTTTTTGAATAAATTCATAAACAGAGTAAGACTCGATCATTAGCATGTTGTAGCTGAAGTCTTGCTGGGCCGGTACCTCAATCTCATCCATGTGCATGCACAGTCCCATGGGCTCAAGGGCAGGGGTTGGTGTTTAAATTTATCAATCTACTCACACAGACTAGCTGGAGGCTTCATTCTGCACTTCTATAACGAATACTGCTTTTGATGAAATGCTCTGTGGAAAATGCTGAATGGAAAAAGCAGCGCTACAGTGAAAAAGGTTCCAGGCACAGCCTGTGCAGGAGTAATACATTTTTTTTCCATTTGGTTTTTATTGTCTTTTTCTCATACTTTGAGGTTTTGAGTTTTGCAGTAGATGGAAAAACAAAACAACTGATGGTACAAACTGAGAATCTAAACCAGCGTTTTTTTTGTTGTTGTTGTTGATGTTTGACAAGTCAAAACTAGTCAAACACCCAGCTATAATCATATGGATTGTACATATGTACATCAACTGATAAAAGGTTTCTTGCAATTTATACCTAGGAATGTAATGTTGTTAAACCAAACACTCTTTCTCTGCTCAAGCTGGGATCAGACTGCACTGTTGTTAAACTGGTATTGTTGTGAATGTTGAAAATAGTTCCCAGCTATCCACTTATTCCTCTGCTGTCCACTCATATCAGAGGGTTTCTTTCACTCATGAGCATCTGGAGCTGTGAATGTGTACATTATTCTGTGGATGGGACATTCAAGAGAGACATTCAGTCAAGAGGAAAGGCAGCCTGGATAATATCCATGATGCTGTGTGTTCCTCAAACCATTCATATCCATTTTGGGCCATCGGGCCATTAACAGGATAGTGGGAGACGCAGCTTGACCTGGAGAGTCACAGCTTGTGCATGCAACTCCAAAGCATCCCCAAATAAGCAAGTTAGGGCAACACAAATTTCTCAAGTACTCTGTTGACTACAGTTTATGCTGGGATCTGCTAAAGGTTGGGTTTTGTGTATATGCATTTTGTGTGTGTGTGTGAGAGAGAGAGAGAGAGAGAGAGAGAGAGAGAGAGAGAGAGAGAGAGAGAGAGAGAGAGAGAGAGAGAGAGAGGGGAGTGGAAGTAAAGCAGGAGGAAAAGAGGTTGATGAACAATCATGCATTCTGTATGAGCTCTAACCCACCCCCTCTTTCTCTAGTTTCTCTCTGTCCAAAATCTCCAGCCTAGCAGGTTGTTTAATGTGTTCCAGATTTCTTCCTGCTGGCCGCCTTGTGCAGCTCCCGCCATGGAATTCAGGAGAAAGGACAGCAGATCTGGCAGCAGACTGCAGATCTAGTCCATATGTTAACAAGCAGGGCCCTCTTCTGGTCACTTCCAGTATTAATGGGAGGGGGAATTGAGAGGCAATGTGTTTTTACACTCAGCAGTAACTATATTCAGTCTGTACAGTGCATTTAAGGACTAAGTATCAGCCGTAGGTTTTAACAAACAGGATAAGAGCACAACAAATACAGGAAATATGCAGCTAAATATTTTGCAGCTCATTTATCCATTCAGAAAGCAGAGATTGGAATACACTGAGGCCCCAGTGCATCACAGGTCACTACACACACACACACACACACACACACACACATTTAATGAAGTTATGAGAATGTAAAGGAAACCCATGCATACACAAAGAGAACTTGCAAAAATGCCTCATAGACTGCAACCGGAGCTCAGGATCGAACCAGGGACCCTGGAGTTATAACACCCAACGCTGGCTGTTTTTTAATATACATGTATATATTCCTGTTTTTACACACACACACACACACACACACACACACACACACACACACACACACACCCCCCCCCACACACACACACGGTAAAATTTTTTAGATTTTTTTATGTTAAAATATGCCAGTGATATTTCGTTACAATTCTTAATGCTGAGCTTCTAGAAAAAAAAATTAGCTAGACTTCACTACAACAAAGCTCAATAAAGCACGTCAAACACAAAACAAGTTAGTTTTACAAAACAAATGGTTTTACGTCATTGCTGTCTTCGAGGATTTATAATCTAAACAGCCTCAGCCTCAGTTTCTCAATTTGACAATAAATATTTCATCATAAAAAATCGAATGTATTGCCACTAGGTGGCACAAGACAACAAAAATTGGAGAGCCCATCGTGTGTTACTCCATTCAGTCTTACATCAATACGCATTTGCTTTTAGATGAGAATGGGGAATAGGGGGCCTATTAATACACACCCCTGCTAGATGGAGATGGATTACATTTCAAAAATGTGAAGAAAAGCCAAGCAGAATGTTGCAATGGACAGGTAATGGGTGTTTTTTTTTTTTTTCTTTTAAAAATTGAGTATTACACATACAAATTGAGTGTGCAGCAGAAGGGGTTTGGGTGTCCTAATTGAGGAGGTGTACACGACTCCCGCCTACATCAGCAGTAAAGATGATGCTGAATGGTCATGAACAGGAAGCTCCCTCAGGCTCTCTAGCCACTCTGCTCCCAGTCTGGTGAGGGCTCGTCACTTCAGATTTGCACTTAAGAGCTCAGCAAGGGCAGTACTCCCCATCACTGATTCAGGTCACACACCCCCTCCAGACGTCATTCACTCTTCAGAGGAACTGGGAGCAGCTCCGGGTGGAGGTGAGATTGTTGTCAATGCCACAATCATACGCAAATTGATAAGCTCATATAATGCACTCATGTTGTACTGCTATTTAATAAGTATAGTGCTAGAGCAAGGGTGTGCAACTAAATTTGTAATGGTACAGTTATGTAAAATGTGTTGCTTACAAAGCTTCAGATAACACAGATAACCTTCAGATAACCTTTCCCTTCAGAAAAGGGAAGATGGTGACCCATTACTGCTTTGCCAATTGAATATATATATATACAGTCAAGCCCGAAATTATTCATACCCTTGGCAAATTCTGACTTAAAGTTACTGTTATTCAACCAGCAAGTTTTTTTTTGACCGGAAATGACACAGGCTTCTCCCAAAAGATAATAAGTCGATGTACAAGAGGCATCATTGTGGAAAAAATTATTACTCATCTTTTATTTACATTTGAACAAAATGCATTGTGGCTGCTCACAAGTCAGGAAAGGGCTATAAGACCATATCTAAATGTTTTGAAGTTCCAGTGGCTACAGTGCAAAGTATTATTAAAAATACAAGATGTTCCGCACTGTGAAAAATCTCAGAGGACGTGGTTGGAAGCTAAAAGTGACACCTGTGCTGGCCAGGAGGATAGTGAGAGAGGTAAAAAAAGAATCCAAGGATCACCACCAAGGCCATCCTGATGAATCTGGGCTCTGCTGGTGGCAACATCTCAAGGCAGACAGTCCAACGGACACTGCACACCGCTGGGTTCCACGGACGCAGACCAAGGAGGACACCACTTCTCCAGATAAGGCACACAAAAGCCCGCTTGGCCTTTGCAAATGCTCATCTGGACAAAGAAGACGACTTCTGGTCTTCTGTTTCATGGTCAGATGAAACAAAAATTGAATTGTTTGGCCACAATGATGTAGTCTTCATTTGGCGTAAAAAAGGAGAAGCCTTCAACCCTAAGAACACCATCCCCACTGTCAAACATGGTGGTGGGAACCTAATGTTTTGGGGGTGTTTTTCAGCCGGTGGACCAGGGAACCTAATCACAGTAAACAGCACCATGAAAAAGGAGCAATACATCAAAATTCTCAACAACAACATCAGGCAGTCTGCAGAGAAACTTGGCCTTGGGCACCAGTGGACATTTCAGCATGACAACGACCCAAAACACACAGCAAAAGTGGTGAAGAAATGGTTAGCAGACAAAAACATTAACGTTTTGCAGTGGCCGAGCCAGAGTCCTGACTTAAATCCAATTGAGAATCTGTGGAGGGAGCTAAAGATCAGAGTGATGACAAGGAGACCCTCCAACCTGAAAGAGTTGGAGCTCATTGCTAAAGATGAATGGGCAAAAATACCAGTGGAGACTTGCAAAAAGCTGGTCAGCAATTATAGGAAGCGTTTGATTGCTGTAATAGCCAATAAAGGCTTTTCTATTTATTATTGAGAAGGGTATGAATAATTTTGGACATGCCACTTTTTGTTCAAGTGTAAAAAAAAAAAGAGGAGTAATAATTTTTTCCACAATGATGCCTCTTGTACATCGTCTTATTATCTTCGGGGAGACGCCTGTGTCATTTCTAATCAAGAAAAAACTTGATGGTTGAATAAAAGTAACTAAGTCAGAATTTGCCAGGGGTATGAATAATTTCAGGCTTGACTGTATACCTAGATAGATAGATAGATAGATAGATACATAGATAGATAGATCTTGTTTTGATGCATATTATTTGAGGCATAAAAGCATACTTGTCTATTCATTTCTAAACATTCTGTTTTTGTTATGAGTTAGCTACCCGGATCAGAGCGGTTAATTCAAGTGAAGTATCTATGAAACTCTTCATCCTGTACCTTGTCTCTGGTCCAATGAGCTGCACTCAGCTAAACAGTTTACATAAATCCAAGTGACTGGATAAACTACATCAGAAGACTTGCTACAGAAGCTTCGATGCTTCATGTTTAGAAAACCAAAGTATCTAAATAGTTGCTGGTCCTGCTACAGTGTTTTTTGAAGTACTCAGTCTGGTTTTATAAAATACTGAAGGCATTTGTCTGTGAGCATGTCACAGCTTTTTACACATCAGGGTCGTTTCTCTTGATTTTTTCAGTTACATACAAAGTTAATTGTATCTGTTAATCTAATCAGAGTTCATAACTGTATTGTACACGCACAGCATGGTTAGTGACGGTGTCTCAATGTGAAAGTCTTAGTCAAAACACCACACAGGCCTTGCTTGGTTGATAACATCCTTTTATTGAAAAATATAGTTGTTATGTTACATTTTCAAAACAAGGCCATCCACGCAAGAAATGTATGCATAAGAGGACATAGTAATAAAGACTAGCAAAATGCAAGAATAAACAGTGTTATCTTTAACAAATCTGGATTCTATCAGACCTCTGAATTTAACATTCAGCTGGCACAGCAAATCCCAAACTATTTCCTCATATTTACTTACTTATATTCAAAGCAGATTTAAAAAAAAAAAAAAAAAAAATGTAAAAAAATCATGGAACTTCTGGGATTTTGCCTTTTGGTGGTTTAAGCAAATACACTCAAGCTAAGCATTTCAGTGAATTAAGTATGAGGTTTTAGCCCCTTATTTGTATAAAGACACTTAGGGACCCAGACTGTAAAATCCCCCTTTTTGATGATATACAAATTGCTAGTTTTATTTAGGATTACATAACAGATTAAATTTGGCACTTTGTCATTTCTACTTCAGGCTGAAGACAACCCTGCTACTAAACACTCTGCAAGGATTTCTTACAGCTCAGAACTTTTTGTTTAGAACAGCTATTCTCTATAGCCTACAAAAGATAGAAATGAGTAAGCTATAATAGGCAAGCACATCAGCACAGTCTGGGCAGCAGTAAAGGCCTCACAATCACATTTTACAACATGATTTCAGTGAACAAATTATAAAGTTAGTGTACAAGTTTTCCTTCACCCAGGTGATTTTTAACACTATACAGTGGTGCTGAATGTAATACGCTGCCTCTCATACCAAAACCAGGTTTAGCTTAAATAGTGCAGTGTCTTCTTATTTGCCATAATAAAGCCAAGTAGGAAAACCTAATTTCAACCCAATCTCCCAGCCTGTTTCTGGCACTTTGCCGTGCTAACACACCAAATCTTATGCACCTTCTTAACCAGCTAACTGCAGAGCTAAATAGTTACTGTCACATGATGAGGAAGGAAGTGGTGAGATAAAGACACCACAATCCTCTACAAACATGAATCTCCCCACCCCCCCGACATGACACTTCCCAGCTGTCACAACTTGCTAACACAGAATTATGGACAGTTAGTGGAGGGAAAACGGAACACAAAACATCTGCCACTGCTCCCCCTTTCAGTTTCTGGTTTGTTATCTTTATTACAAACTGATTTCCCATCCTTCTCTGTCAGCTGCCTTAATGACAGTGTCTAACAGGATGTGTACCCAAAATCCTTCACGCACTACAATGCTGTAATTACTGTCAAAGTTTTTGTACTCATCCACATGCGGAGCAGACACATACTATGTCCTGTGGGCATACCAGCATTAGCTACATGCTTCCTTAAACCTTCATCAAAGAACATGCTTATTGTGTAGTGAAAAAAATTGTGTCGAGAGGTACCATTAGCCAGCACCTGTATACACATGACCAAAAACCTTACACACAAATACTCAATGTTGGAGTCCAAAAACACAAAGACAAGGGATGAAGTTAAGGCATTCAAGATGTTTTTTTCCTTCATCTCTTCCTCATCATCACTCGCAGTGATGTCCTATGGCAAAAAAGTGGCAATTGCCAGACCCAGGCTGAGTGAACATGTCTGACAGTGGTGCTATGAGGTCCCCTGCTGGACCATTACACGTGTTTTGCTTACTTCCCATACAGGGTCCTGCAACAGTTTCATTAACATGGTGTCTCAATTGCTTACATGTTTCCAACACCATACACAATCCACAAGGCTTAGAGTCTCACACACGGATCTCATCATCCTCGTCCTCCAAAAAGGAAGAGAAAGCTCCTTCCTCCCCCGGGTGGTAGTTGTAATTGGTGCTGCCTATGTCTTCTTGATAAGGCTTTAAGATTTGTTTGTCCTCCATGGTTTGGGAGCCAGAGCTGGAGACAGAGCAGCTGTCAGAGTGCTGCAGGTGTTTGTGTTGAGGCTCAGGAGTGCTAATGACCTCACTTTTAATTCCCAGATCTTCTGAACTGGGAGCATCAAGAGTAGCCTCATGGTCCACCTCCAGGTCCATCTCCTGCTCCTCCTCCTCTATTTTCACCTCCTCCACTCTCATTTCATCCTCCTCCTCCTCTAATCTTTGGTGGCTAAGAAGAGGAGATGACTGTCCGTCACTGTTTTTGCCCTCCTCAAAGCCCAGGTCGTCATCTTCTTTCTCCATGACTCCTAGAATCTCTCCTAGCATAGAAGGCCCGAGGTCCACATGAAATGACATAACTGATTCAGCGTGCTTCATGCCTCCTCCATTATATGGAGAGGGTCGCAACTCAGTCAGCTCTCCAAAGGATTTCTCGTGGAGCTCCAGGTCTAGACCATGGGCAGCTGCGCCATTGGAGGCCTGCTGCTTCAGGGGGCTGGAGGCTAGGCTCTTGAGCAACCGACCACCTTCAGTATCCCCATCCCCATCATTCAGAAAAGGCAGCGACAGGGCATTCTTCACGTATGTCGGTGAATCACTTGGGGGTAGTTGTGTGCCGTCACGTTGGTCCACACGAGTGACAGACTGAGACCGCTTGCTGCTTCTGAAGGTTCTGGACAGTAGGCCCAGCTTGGGAGAGCGGGGATTAGAACTGGCATCTTGTGGGGGCTCGCCGGAGCGGCTGCTGAGAAAGGATGTGTCCCCAAAAGCATCACCACCCCTGCCCACATGCATGGTGTGACGAAAATCTCCTAATGGAGCACTAATCATCTCTGTGGTAAGGTCCATGCGAGAGCGTCGCTTGGTCTGAGATGAGCTTGACACAAATTGCTTCAAGATGGGCATCTTTGCAAATGTATACTCCCAAATAATATCTAAATCCAGATGAGTTAATTTGTATATTTTATGATTAGGTTAGATTTGAAAGTATGTGCAGTTTCCAATGAGAAATGGAGGATCCAGTGAGTTTGTGGAACCTGTGAAAAGAAACAAACAAAAAATTACTAAGCTTATGAACAAAAAACATATTTTAAATTGTCAAAAGCCACATAGTACAAAAGCCCAATGTAATTAAGCTAAGTGCATTCCACTTCTGCTGTTTCATTACACTCTTAGTTTAATGAAGAGTCAGTGGTGGAGCAGTTCCAAGATGTCTTATCTGCAAGAAAGGCTTGTAATACCATTAGAAACTCTAGAATACAGCATAACTGCCACTGCATGAGTCAGACAGAAACGCCTGGTTTGGTCTTTCCCCAGAGTTTACAGCTTGAACTTTTGAGTCGAGAAGACCGGAAGATTTAGTCAATACTAAAATAAGATAAGAACACAGAACTGGCGAAAAGTGTTGTTGGAGAAAGTAGCTAGCCTGTCTGACCAATGTGGTGGAGTTCATTATACTGAGGTTCAATGTACAGTATATTAAGGTGCAAAAACCTCTTTTAGCTAAAAATGAAATAACGAGCAGTCTAGATCATTTGGACATGAATCCACATGTCCTTGACCCCTTTAGGTCTATCCTTCTACGAACAAATATCGACAGCCAACATTACTTTTTGTTTACCAAAACATATTCATTCTCAAAATTAGCAAAAACCCAAAGATAAAGCAGTGAGGTCCAGGATAAAGGCCAGTTGAATCTCTACCAAAGCAGAAACCCTTTTCAATTCATAAACTAATTATACAAATGTAAAACCTCAGCCAGAGACTCATAAAACCTTAGTGAGGCTGAGAAAATGATAATGTTCACTATCATGAACTCTATTCATGAGTATAAAATTAACCCTGATAATGCGCCTCCCATTCAAACTGATACTTTTTAAAGACTTTTTTCTATCCTGTGGAAAAAGAGATTAAGGTAGTGCTTCATTTTATCATCTACAGTCAAAAAGCAAACTGAAAGCAAATATTGTCCAGGTTTAAACTGCAGAACAGAATCAGAACATATAAAAGGCTCGTCAGAGAAGCAATGCTTCCGTGGGTTTGTGGCAAGTTACTAACTTCCTATCACAGCTATAACAAGGATGGTAGGGGTATGTGTCCTATAAATGATCAAGCACTATGTCTGTGGCCACATGCCCTACATCATGAAATTATCGGTCTGTGTGCATTAAAAACATGCCATTATATATTTCCAGAGATCTTATCCCATCTGAATAGAGTAGTGTAGAGCACTGTGGTGCTTAACCCAGCTTGTTAAATTCAGCCTTTCAAATTAAGAGAAAGGCAGAGGTGCTCAGCACGCCAAACAGGTTTCTCCAGCTGATGCTAATGAAATATTTATCAGTCCCCCCTTTTCTAGAGACACAATGGCTGAGTGAAGTCATCTCTGGTGGTGCTCTATCTGGCACTGACCTCGCTCTGATTGTTCCTTCATCTTTCATCACTGCCTTTACTTCCTGATGAGTTGCTTACCTGTAAGTTGTTACCACGGCAACTCTGTGCAGCTTGGAACACAAAAGTGCTTCCTGTTGTCAGGCTTGTGGCTTCTTTTTAAAGCAACAGAAAAACATGTTTATTGTCTTTGAGCATCGCAGTCAGTCTTGTGTCTAGTCCTACTCCTCAAACCCCGAGGATATGATGCTACTGTTTTTTTTTTGCTCACATTATACAACATATTACTGAAACAAAATAATGCCCATGTCATCATTGAGCA
This sequence comes from Hemibagrus guttatus, assembly GCA_033459395.1. NCBI lineage: Eukaryota > Metazoa > Chordata > Actinopteri > Siluriformes > Bagridae > Hemibagrus > Hemibagrus guttatus. The sequence continues at coordinate 11,287,389 of JAUCMX010000016.1, read as the reverse complement.
CAGTTCAAACCTTTGACTCTTTGTTGCAGACACATAGTTTGCATTTATCTTGAATCATTGGGCAATTTGTTACAATTAATAAAAGTATTACAGATTATTATAAATAAAGCAATGGCTTCTGTTATTCATCTGTGGCTGAATGAACACATGTGGCTTGCAGAGCTCTCCCTTAAGGCCAGAGACAATAAATGCTAGAAGCCTTCTCTTTACTAATATTGATTTCCATAACAGCAGAGTTGATACTCCAACTATAATCATTGCTACAAAATACAAGCAAATATCCTGTTCTGCAAATTAAAGCTATCAGTCTTCCAAGTAAATTCCATTTTATTATTAAATAAATAAATAAATAAATAATTCATACAAGACAAAGAATGGCAAGTTTATGTGGGGTACTGCTACTGCTGCTGGGGGGCAGAAGCTGGAAGAAAAACAATATGGTCATGAAAGGCTGCAAGTCTTAATCCCCACTGGAACTCACCAAAACATCTATAAGTGTTAACATGTCTCTCACACACATGCATGCGCGTTTGACATAGCATTGCTCCTTAAGTATCAAACCATTAGCATGATTTACTGGAAGGGGTAATAATCACAGCTAAATAGTGTTCATTCCAGAGCACTTTTTCATAGTTGCTCTATCAGATAGGGGCAGAGGGGCTTATTTATAGAGCTGTGTGAAAATGAGGGGAGTATGGGGCGCATGAGAAGGCAGCGTGGGAAACCAAAGGCCTCGGATGTTGCCAGTGACTTTCCAAACAGCCCTTTCTGACATCCACTGCAGTAGCAGCACAACGCAGGGGGAGCAGCTGGCTTTCTCTGCTCCACCATAAACTGAACACATCATCTTCCCTCCCTCTCCATCCATCCATTTCACCATCCCCACAGCCTAAATGACCTTTTACATATTAACCTTCGACCCTGTGGGGCTGAGTTAGTCACATTCACAAATATACACATAGTAGAGTCAACTGGGAATAACGCAAATATCTACAAGCATTCCTAGACTAACTGCACATCTTCTTATGACCACAGACATCTGGCTTTGAAACAAATGATGCTATGACCATGTAAATGCTACAACATTTGATCTTGATTAGAAATTGCTTATGATTAGAATCACAAATTGGAGCAATGGAGCTCAACCGTACTGCAAGAAGTTGAAGTACAAGAGCATGTTGCAAACTACAAATGTACAAGCCTTGTATAATGGGACAATTGTCTCTGCAAAATATTATACTGCTGTGACATTTGTCTCAGTTATATTGTTTTACCAGAGCTTTCTTACACATTTTGCGTGGGACGTGCAATTTGTACATATGTTCCTAGAAGGAATCACACCCAAAATACACCACAAGATTGGGTTTTATCTCCACAATAATAACAGGAGAAGAACCAATCCAAATATGAATCTGACATGATCTGTGAAGGGGTTTTGGACTCTCTGATATTAACGGATAGTGCCTTCCCTGATGTTGCAGTTCTCAACAGAAAATTTCGAGTTGGCATGCAGCATCAGTATGCCTACACAGCAGCACACATGCACATGAAGAGGACTAAACCTTCTCCACCAAACCCTACAACAAAAATCATAGAAAGCAAGCAGACGCTTTAAAGAGGATCATATAAACTGATTCCAAGTAGCATTATAATGGTATCTAGTTTGTTTGCAATGTTTCAGTATTCATTATTGAACTATATAGTCAACATTAAAATGAAAAGGTAATGGTGCTGAGTATCCTAGCATGCATCAGAGAATGAATCCAGCCACATTTTGGCAAAACAGTTTCTGAAGCCACTGGCCTTGCCAGAAGGCTGATTGACCTCGCAGAAAGTTTCCTAATGGCACAATGCATATATTACAAATTGGCAAATGCCCAGACTGTGCAAAAAAAAAACACAAAAAAAAAAAAAAACACCACAAGACTTCAAAGTAGTTTTACAACCAAAGAGACAACCTACAACCTGCCAACTTTAACTTTGACCATTCAACTCGATAACCAAGGTCTAAAAACAAAAAAAATCTGAATTGAGAACTGGCCTTTGCCATGGCTTTCATCTAAATAACCCAGACACCAAAGCAACCCTTCACTCAGGTGATTAAGAATATTGAAAAATGCTGAACACGTCATTGTTTTCCAACTGTGTAAAGGGCAGTTAATGGGATTAGAGAGATAAAAATCAGCTCAGAGTACTTTGAGGCCATTCACTGGAGATAAGCTAGCCAATCTGGAGTCCTGCAGAGCGCAGTAGGTTCATTAACCTGACCTCCTTCCCTCACACCTGGAGTGAAGACAGACTACACTCAACATGAGAGCAGCGCCATCAGCACTCGCCCAAACACCACAGGAAGAGTCATGCTCTTGGGTTAGCACCTCTTATAAAGTCAGACATCTTTTATTTACGCATCTAAAACAGCTTTCACATTGCAAATTCAGCTTATGTAATGATTGCGGATGTTGTCTTTCTGTGGCTGTCTGTGGTTGTCACTCTGAGTAAGTAAAAAAACAAAGAAAAATGACTTAATTCAGGACACAAATGCTTATGGTCCCAAATTAAACCTTTATCTATCATTATCCAAAAGAGACAGCAAGTACGTATAAAACATTTAGGCTTATTCACATGGCTGTAAATTAATACACAGTAAAACCAGACAAGCACTACTAAAAAAAAGTGGTAAAAATGACCTTCAGTCATAATCTTACCAGCAAACTGCTTTAGCAGCGGGTCGTACTAACTGAGGAGCAACACTCCTAAAACATCTGTGAGTCAGAGACCGGACAGTCAATCTTATGTATGTGTGTGTGTGTGGCTGTTGGCAGACGATATGCAAAAATACCACCAAATTTGTTTAGATAATATTGCACACATGGATCTGAGTCGGAAACTGGATAAGCAGCTTTGTATCTTCTCATTAGTAGCTTCAGTCAAGCTGTGGACATGTCTGCAGTAGAGCTGTGCAATTAATCGCAATACAATCGCGATTTGAGCACATGCGATTTCTAAACCAAATAAGGTTGCGATTTTATTTATTAATTTATTTATATTTTGATTCCGAATACTGCAACGTTCTTGTGCGCATGTTTAAGGATGTTAACCAAATCAGATCTCACTCAGCGCACCGCGCAAATTACGACAAAGCCGAGCGGGAGAACAGAATAGGCGAATGGGAGGAAAGAACATAAAATATGGGTGCAGGTCAGAATAAAAATGATTTGGTGCCAAAGAGAAATTCAACATCAATCGTTTGGGAGTATTTTGGATTCAGGGGAGAGGATGTGTCACAGAGCAAGGTCATTTGCAAGACTTGTGAAATGAATATTGCAATGAAACAGAGCAAACACTCGACAAAAGATACTAGCTGCCATCTCGCACTCATTTCACACCAGTTGCTATTCCTGAAATGTATGAGAAATGTAAGGCAGGCGTTGAATACGAGCTTAAGATGGTGAAATACTATGCCATGACCACATATGTCGTCCAGCAGAAAAAGCAAAAACAATTGCCAAAATTGCAAATAAAATCACAATTGCAATACATATAAAAAAAAAAAATCGCAATATGATTATTTTGTCCATATTGCACAGCCCTAGTCTGCAGATTTCACGCTGTTTCAAGTTATGTTTACACACAAATGACTAAGGTGATCTTAAGTAGATATTTGAGGCTGGGCCTGAAGAAGCAGAGGTTAACCATGTTGTTAGAAGCAGATGAGGCTTTCTGCCTTGGTTTGAGACAGCGGGACAAACTTGCTTGTTAACGATAAGTAAATGGATTTTTCTAAAAAACAAAAAAGGAGCACATACCAACAAAGTGCCAGTCTACTGAAGCAAGATACATTCCTGAGCATGTATCTCACACTTTGAGCTGAAGAAGAAGGTTGCTCAATATTATTGACAGTGTCAAAAAAAAAAAAAAAAAAGGGTTCTAAAGTGATCAACACAACACAGGAATCAAGAGAAGGGGTCATGGACTGGAGTAGATTGGACAGCAGGGCAGTGGTGGGATTGATTTTTTTATTCTGTGAACTATGTAGCTTTTTGAAATGGTTTAGTTGCAGTTGGTATAGGGCAGTTATTTTCACTGTGAAAAATTCTGACACCTATACTACAACTGGTAGTATATTTTGGTGTACTTGTGAAGAATTGCACTTCAGTTCTTAGATTCTGACATATCTTATTTGTCTCAACTTGTTCATCCATTTGGTTTTACTTTGCTACATATAGTGTATGTGAATACACATCAGGTTTTGGAGCAAACTTTGCCTAGAACAGGGAGGCGGGCCTGTTCAAGCTCATGTCTGAAGCTTTCTTTTCCATGCCAGAACCCAGTGCACCAACCCCCTTTGCACCATGACAGCCCTACTGGGAGCAATAGAGTGTAAACACAAGCATCACATGGGCTCAAAATGGGGGGTACACAGAAGAAAGGCATAACGCATTTGAACCACTAGTACTCTCCCATGTTAGCGGAAATCCATGTCGCCACCCTTCCTGGACACAAACTCCCATAAACACATCACTTACAGCTTTACTGATCACACTCTAAACAAACAGCTCCATGGGCATATGCAATAATGAGGCTAGTTTCCATCACTGGAAACAGGGCTGATTTTGTTTGTGTGTGTGTGCTGCTCAAAGGCTCATCTGTGTATGTTTTTCATCTCAATGATTAAAGAATATACTCATTAGAGGTTCATAATCATGTTAACCTATAAAATATACACAATTACATGGGAACTACTGTGTGCGTCATAGAGATGACACAGATATGAACAGTAGCAATCACGTACTCAAAGCTATCAGTCATTGCAGTCAAAAGTGTATTTTTTGCAAATGAAATTTTCATTTAATAAACATCTAGATGATATTGCATAGGCCAAACTGTCTTCTTACTTTTCTCTATAGCTTAGTTACTATAGTTCTGCTCCTCTGGCCAGTTTGAGCACATTGAGTCTAAGCACTCTCCCCTGTTTTAGTGACGATGTGACAATGGAGCACTATCAGACATTTTCATCACTGGCACCAGATTATAAATTGAATTGAGCAGGCTTATGTCCATTTCACTATGGCATGAAACAAAACTGTGAAGGAAACACACTTTGCTAGTAAGGCTTTAGACATCTTTGGCAAACTGGTCCCAACACCATGCTTGTTAAACTGGCCCCTATACCAGACATAAGCTTTGCACTCAAACAGCCAAGGTAAAGTTATAAACTAACCTAAATTTTAAATGTGCTGTCATTTTAGTCAAATATACTCTCTATGGCCAAAACTATGTGGAACCTATCCTACCCATGTAATCTTGTAGAACCTCCCATTCCTGATTTAGGCCCTGTGTACAGTTATAATAAGCTCCACTCTACTGGAAGGCTTTGCACTACATTTTGGAACATGGCTATGAGGATTTGCACTCAGTTAACCACAAAAGCATAAGTGAGGTTAGGCACAGATGTTGACTGAGGAAATCTGGGGTGCAATCAGCATTCCAGTTCATCCCAAAGGTGTTCGCCGGGGTTTCCACAACACAACTGGCAAATCATGTATTTAGTAACCTTGCTTTATGCAAAGGAGCAGTGTCATGCTGAAACATGTCTGGGCCCCATATTTCCAGTAAAGGGGAATTCTTAATGCTACAGCAGACATTCTATACAAGTGTGTACTTTACACTTTGTTACAATAGTTTGGAGAAGGCCCGCATACGGGTGTGATGGTCAAGTGCGAACATACAGTATGGCAATAGTGTGTTTGTTTTGTTAAAGTATAGATGTCAGAGTGTAGTACTGGCAGAAGCATTTAGCTTTGGATAAAACCAGTTTTTAAGGTGTTTTCCCAAACTGCCACACATATTTCTGACATAAGGTGCATCAAAGTACCAATCAGAATTACACATCTGATTACAATCAAAAACTGAACCGACTTCTTTTCTGCTCATTCAAGCATGTTTGTACCAGAGTGAAAGCAAACCTACAGCTACTCAGAATATTTTTAGATACATTTTTTTAGTGTACTAATTGTAAATGCAGCAATGGGCAATAATTCTACCATGCTTTTTTAAAATGGTAAAACCCATTAGCAGAGTAGTTGCACTATGAGAGAATCATGGTCAACCTAGTACTGTTTTTTGTACAAATGACTCATATTTCTACTGCATTTGAACTATATAATTTCATAATGCTATAAAAATAAAAGTTTCCATTGTCTGTACCACTTATACGATCTTAATCCGACCTTGCTGAGCTTCAGTGTGATAATAGGCAGTTAAATAAGGCAGTAGATCTCATATTAATCTATTTTATTAACCAGAAGAGATACACACACTGCTTCTGCATGTTGTGAGGGAAAAGGGAACAGCACTGGAGCGTACTTTTACAAGATTTTGCCGTGTCATGCTGCTAGAAGTGTGCGCATAAAACAACACACAAACACCCGAGTGATTGAGGACACTTTCAACTTTACTCCAGCTGTGAACACCCTCATGGTGTTGACATAACTGGCAACAGGTATGGCTTATTGCAGAACCACAAACCCACTAGGGTGTAGCACTCAAACAATGAACATCCATGAACATTTTCATAATTAAATGAGGAGCATATAAACATGTTTAAACACAGCCAGACAGAGTTAATAACCCATACACAACAGCAACTGCATGAAACCTGTGGAAAAAAAGACAGATTTTCTGTGATGCCTCAGCACACAAGACTATAAACACGTTAACACATTAACGTAATGAACACTAAAAGAATGTCTGAGAACATTATGAGTCATTCACTGAGTGAAATATGATACAGCAACTCTATGAGGATGGCTGACCTTGCTCTCAGGGTAGCAGGGTTATAGAAAGTTTGAAGAGCCCGTGGATCAAAGGACTGGCATAGTCTGGACATACACAGCAAGAATGTTGCTTTGCTGTAACTAATACATCGTGTCCAAAAAACCTTGTGATTCAGTGGTTAAGGCAGTGTTAAAGTGGAAGGACTTTCGCAAGAAGTAGAAGTCAACGAAAACTTTATTCCGGTTTATGCTGCAATTTGAAATAAAATATTTGCATGTTACATACAGTTTGTCCTCTTTTTGCTTACAGAGTGTTTTCAGGCACAAACTCCATAAATCTCCTCCTAAATGTGCCATTAAATTTACTACCCCGAGGTGATCTGGGTTGAGTACAATGCAAGTGCAATGGAACAATCCCAAATTCACTGGAAGGACACCCTATTCTAGTAGATCTGCCACATTAACCTCGTTAACCATAAAGAAGTAAGACTAGTGTGTTAAAGACGCTGAAGACAGTAAGCACATACTAAGAATATAAGCAGCATCTGATTTCAGCAGTACTATTGAACTCAGTCATGTGAATAGCATATGATTGATCAGTTTAAGACTGTTTGTGGATCTCAAATAAGCCACACCTGAATTTTAGTAAAATGACTGAAGTTATTCAATTCATATGAACACAGAATAGAGAAGAGTTGCAGCAGAAGCACTAAAGACTGAGGGAAGTAACAGCCATGCAATTTTCAACCATAAAAATCCTAAATAAATGATTACTGAGCAAAGTGTGGAAATAAAAAAATGTATTTATATCAGCCTTCTTCTTCTGACAGTTTATTGGTTGTAACAGCAAAGGTGCCAAGTCATAGTATCTAAAAGGATTCCAGTTATAGACTGACTCATAACTCCAGAGTTTCAGATTAGTGCATTGGGTGAATTACTGCCTTTACTTAGCCAACCTATTTATTTTGTGCACGTGAATGTATTTACTAATAAACACTGGTGGTGGAGCATCCAGCAGAGCACAACAAGAAATAATAATAGGTTTACATTAACTTCTAATGCTGAAACAGGAGGTTCCTACACAGAACTGTGGAAAGTTCACCTGCTGATTACTGGTAACTTCTCTGTGGGCCTAAACACTAAATGATCAAGGCTAAACGTTAATAAACCAACCACAATTACTTTCATGAGCACCGCATATAATTATACAAAATTCAAAAGTGTTTCTTTGTAATGTGAAACTGAAGGCAAAGCAAGCTTAAAGATAAGGCTGAATTAGTGGCTTCCTTCTAAAACTGATAAGCACATGGTGACCGGTTTACAGCTCAGTGCTCCGACATTCATGCTGAATACATGGTGATGAACCTTTATGCTGCTTAGGCCACTCCATATCGACAACACACTAAACTTATGCACAATACAAACGTAGAAACAAAGGACTAAAATTAAATTGATCCCTGTTGCCTTTTCTATGCATCTTGGAAAGGGAAATGTGAATACAGTACACTTTTACAAATAATTTAAGGCATGTATTACAGTCTTAACAACTACTCATTCATTTTAAAGCGGTATATCCATACAAAGGTAGAAAGTGGTAGTGGATAAGGTGTTGGACTACTGATCAGAAGGTTGAGAGTTTGAATCCCAGGTCCAATAAGCTGCCACTTCTGGGCCCCTGAGCAAGGCCCGTAACCCTAAATTGCTCAGTTGTATAAAAAATGAGAAACTGTAAATCGCTCTGGATAAGGGCGTCTGCCAAATACCAGAAATGTAAATGTAACAACATGGTACCACCCGAACAACTGTACCTGAAGTACAGTTGCTATCTTTATTTCTGGCTTTAACTAAAGCACAGTGAACTGCCTAATCAACCATGCTTATTAAATGAATATAGGACCAGGTGGTTCCTGGTTGCTCTCTCCAAGTTTACCCATGACCTTGCAGCACCCGGTTAATGATTTACACCACCACTAGACAAACAATGAGACATAATTTCACCATCTGAAACCACTCCTAAAACAAAGACACTGGGAGCTTCATAGCGTCTCAGATAACACCACCATTAGGCTATTATAGCAATTAGCCAGAATTCACACCAATCTAATCCAAAGGATGGATCTAATCAAAAGCTCAAAAAAAATCTCTCCACTACGGAAGACAAAGTATTTGGTATGACAGTGTAACCAGAGACCCGGATATACAGAGTAACCTGAAAAAATGAACATGAGCTAAGCATAACAAGAAGGCACCGCAGAATAGATGGAATACACCAGTGCGATCAAATCCTAATTAAAGATCAGGGACTGGAAGCGGAAGTGTGTTCATTTATGAAAACAGAATTTAAATAAAAATTATAAACGGGACAAAAAGAGATTCAGAACAATGATGAACACAGGGCCGTGGTGGCACTGAAGGACAATTAATGCATATAAAAGAGAGGGAATGAATAAAAGCAGGCAAAAACAAGCAAGCTGTGGATTTTAACGTTCCGTCACACTGTGCTGTTCATTCCGGTCGGTGACCTGCGGTTTACACTCATTAATATTCAACGGTTTTAACTGAACTTTGAGGACACAAATAGTCAACGGAGCTTGTTTTGTGCCTGATGGATAAATAAATAGTGAATGTGTCATTATTAACACAATATCCTTTTTAGCTGGACACATAGATACTGTTAAAAATAAAATATTAAACTCTAACCTACCTTTACCAACAGTATTGTGTGCAACCGACGGTTTGTACTTCCATCCGCAGGTAACTAGCTTCACCGTTTCCTCCCTTCACTATTCACATTCGCCTCACAAGTTCCTACTTTTTTCGCGAATGGTTGAATTAGTAGCCGTAAATACATATCACCAATCAATTTCGACAAGAGAAATGAACTCCACATAAAGCGAAGAAACGCATCCTTCCTGCCGTTCAGCGAAAACACGCTCTGCTCGGACAAAACCTCACGCAACTCAGCACGGCCGTTCCTTTCTGTGGGCACGCCTCCAGTGCGCATGCGCATGAAGGACAATGGAGAATCTATTCACAGTGTGGCTCATGGCATTGGTACCCATGCAGAGTACATAATGTTTATTCGCATTTATGTTGAAGCACTTGATCTCAGCCTGCAGCTGATTGAGAAAGCCAAGCTGCTATTTCGGTTGAACACTAGTTACTTGTTGTAGGCTTCTCAGTCGTGGGAGACACATACAAATATATACAGAGTATACATAGAGTATACAAATATATACACTGTTTAAATGCAGGAGTACATACAACTGAAACTGTTATTGCTCACTTATATTTGTTCTTACAATCCTATTGCAACTGAGGTTTAACTACAATATTCTTACTAAGAGTGACCAACCTGGGAAAATGTGTGAAACAAAGAAATGAACCATGCTGCATTCTTCTTTGATGACCTGTTTAACTGTCCTTTCAATTGAAATGCAATATCCTGCCAGGCAAATTCAAGTTGTCTGATGTCCATCATGTTGTCTGAGGACACATTTTGTGTATTCATTTTCAGGAAAAGGCTGCCATGGGAAATTTGCGCCTTTGCCATGGGGCTTTGTAGGAGATGTATCCTCTTGCAAGACAGAGCCATTGGCACTGGTACTTAAGATAAGCAGAATATTTGAACACTTAGGTCATTACCCATAGCCAGAAGCAAAGATAAAAGCCACTTTCGAAGGAGAAATGGTCTCCCAGTTGGATTACACATAAAATATTATATACCACAATAATTAGTTACCAGCTACCAAAATAGTTGTACCAACAATTTATTGTATAATATAAACAAAAAGCTGAAGATTTGTAGTCCAACAACATGTATATAAGGGATAAATCCTTATCTTATAGATGGCTTGACAAAGTGTACACTAAAGAGACAAGTATTTCAATAATGTTTAAACATAATTTCCTCCATTGGCTATGCTCCCAGATCTCAAGCTCATACAGCCTAACACTGAAGTGGAAAGTGATATTTTTTTAAGTAGCTATCATTTCATATCATACTCTGAAACAGAGAGAACCCAGAATGCTGACACGTCTTTTGTTGCTGTCAGGTCTGGAGATAGATGATCCCATATTTCTTTCTCGTCTTCCCTCCACCTCAATATAGAGTTTTCACCCCTCTCCCCTCTGGCACCCCTTCACTAACCAGATCAATGCTTTGCAGTCCGGAATAAAGAGATTATCTCCAGACGAGCTCTTCCACCCTCCCCCAGAGTCTCGGCACAGTTTCCCCGGATCATTATTAATTTTACACCCACTTAGCATTCTCATTCAGCCCAAATCACCCAACCATTTCCTTTTATGGATCTAAACATGATGAAGTGAGAAGTTTTCTCATGATCAAAAAATCTGAAGGATGAAATGATATGATAGGCAAAGGACACTTTTCATGCATGACTTTTCTATTATGTAGGAATTCTGAGTTAAAATATCACTGTGATCCTTTAACAGTACAATATATTATTATAAAGAAAGATCTCAGTAGAACCACTGAAAAATAAAAGAATTTATTTTGGAAAAGAACCATTGCCTGGCCCATTGTAATTCTTTAAAGAATTTATACAGTGATAGTCACCTCACAGAGAACAAGACAAGAGATTGTGTAGATCATCATTGTTATTATTATTATTATTATTATTATTATTATTATTATTATTATGATCAATTCGAGTTTTTATGCTTATCTTCACTTTTTAAGTTTGAATATAAAAGCAAATGATCGAATGACCATAAATAAATTAAGCATATCTGCATACATGTAGTCATATCTGTACACGGTGTCTCACTGTGAGCAGGAAAAACACATTCTACAATATATTAGAGAAATACATACGCAAGAATAAACAGACATTACTTTCAGTCTCTGTGAGATGAAAAGGTTTATCTGATGTCCTCCAAATTCAGCTGATCTGAAAATAAGTAAATGGTTTTTTTTTAACGCTATTTTTTTTATAACTCACAAATCAGTTCAAACAAGGACAGCGTGTTCACTTCTGGTCTCCTCCTACATGGAGTTAGTTCCTATGTACAGCTTTTCTTTAAGAGGAGCGTTTATAATCTCTTCATCATCTATACAATAGCAAACAATAAGTGCTTCTTTTTCAAACTTCCGTTTGTATATGTTCAGGTTTTAACCTGTCTTGGTGTCATTTCCTCATTTCACAGAAATAATATTACCAGTACCGCTTTTGAATATTATTTATGGAGATTTGACCAAGGAAGAGTCAATAGCAGGATCTCCTGCGTAAGTGTGCTCATCATTTGGAATAATGAGGAACGTTTTACAACATCTGGCGATGGTCCAAGTCACACCTGAACAGCCTTTCCCAGGGAAAGCACCTCTAAACCCATGACTGTGAACACAACACATGCGTATGACAGAATACATTGACACAACGAAGCAGACTAGCGAAAACATTTTCATAATACCCACAACTTCTAGCTTAGCAATAGCTCATGTGCTGATTTATATCTCAAAACAGAACTGCAGCTGAGACGTATGTAAACCATCACTAAAAACTGATACACGTCAAACCAGGAAGATCATATCCTCTCGTAAAGACAATCCATTAATCTGTAATGCAATATTATATTATTCTTTGAGCAAAGTGCTGTCATTTAGATGAGCAAATGTTTATATACACCCAGAATGTATGTACACCCAAGACGATCACTTTGGGTCTTTTTTGGGTAAAATTACATGCAAACCCCATGTTGAAGTTTTGAACTCCTGCTTAAATACGTATTACATTCTTTTATTCACAGATAGCTCATTTAATAGTTTTAAAAAATATCTTTTGACACTTTAATTAGAGTCTAGAACTAAGGTTTAAGAATTTCTCAGGTTATGCACTGTTTAGATGTGACAGGCTAAGTGACTTGCTCTGCTCAAAACACAAATGCGCTGAATGATTGTCTGTTTTTCAATGCACTTACAGACACACCACATACATAGAAAAAATAAAACAAATTAAAAAAAGCAACCTAAGATGTTCAGCGCTCCTTATAAAATCATAAACAAACCACAATGACAGTGACGCTGAAGGAGCAAATTTCCGCTCACATAGGAGTTTCAGTCAGATGCGTTGTAAACGGAACCAGAGTCTTATATCAAACAAAGGACGAGAAGCCTGTAGTTGGTGTCTGAGCGGAGGTGCCCAGGCTACTGGGAGGCCTGTAGAGGCCGTGCTGGCTGTGGATCTCAGAGGACAGCAGAGATGGAGTGGGAGTCCGGCTACCTTTAGGCCTGAACAGCGTGCCCTGGCCCATGGGCTGTGGAGATGGAGTGCTGTGGGGCAGCAGAGGAGGCAGCGGAGGCAGAGGTGGAGCGTGGGGGCGTGACTCAGGTTCGGTCGCGCCTTCTGCCTGCCCGTAGCCGTATGCAGGTGGCCTTGAGACCCCCTTCTGCTGTCGACGCCATGAGTTGTAGTAGGTCGGGTCACTGATGTAATGGTTGACGAATGAGTGTGTTTTCTGATGAGCTGGATCCACCTCATATTCACTATCACTGCCCTGTAATCAGAAGAGACACTTTTTACATTTACATTTACATTTCTGGCATTTAGCAGACGCCCTTATCCAGAGCGACTTACATTTTCACTCATTTTTATACAACTGAGCATTTTTGGGGTTAAGGGCCTTGCTCAGGGGCCCAATAGTTGCACAACCTTCCGATCAGTAGTCCAATGCCTTAACCACTAAGCTACCACATCCCCCTCTCCCCCTATTATTGAGAGGTCACAGACCTCTCAATAATATATTTTAATCAAAAGTGTATAGCAAAAAATTTGACAACTTTACACAGAAAAGGCTTTTTCAGCTTTAAGAGACTACTGACTCCAGTACTGTACTGGATACAATCTTAACTGACTTGGAAATTGCAAGATACCTCAGACATAAAGAGAGATTTCAAGTATTTTGTCCTGGATTGTCCTTCAGTCATCAAACCCCCGTAATATTATCTCCTCAGACTAACTTGAATCATGGATTTTCCATGAACAAATGTGATTTTCAAATAAATAAATAAAAAAAACATGGTGATCAAAAGGCTAACTTGACTGTTAATCAGTTTTTTAAACCTGACATCAAGTTTATGTTGCTGAGTTATAGAAACTGAAAATGTTTAATATTTACAATTTGAAAATGGGACCAACTGGACTGGACTGAGAGTAGCTCAAAGGGCCCACACCACAAGATAATCTCTGAAGATAATCCTTTAAAACCAGTATTTTACAATGGTTATAAAGAACGAATTGACCTCAAAATCCTGATTATCCTCTAGCGTGCATCCTGATATGTTTGACCCAATTGTCATACATATACAAGCATCTTGGTCAAATAACTATGAGGAAACGAAACTGAAATGCTGATGGTAAAAATATAATATATGTTTTGGTATCAGGCCAGCTAGGAATGGTTTTAGAGCATTTCTTTGGGTAGATTTGGCAACCCTGTTACTGATTAAATGCAATCACAAAAGGTTGAGAAGCATAAAGACACATGAAAATACCTGAACGATTATCCATTTTGGCTGTTCACATGTGATCAGATATTAAAACCAAATATGAATATCGCCTTAAAACTGTTACTTCTGTAAGAAAGCTTTCATCATTGTGATTAGGCAACAGGTAGCTAACATATTTTGTTCTTTTTAAAAGACCATTGTTTTTAAAAGACAGTTTTACCCTAAGAAATTTATTGGGCATGAGCTTGCTTTTCATTTAATTCCAACAAATCCTATAGTAAGCACAGACTCTAATACCATTACATCCACAGATTACAGAGCATTATAATCAATGTCAGGAGATTCACCAACAGCCAGACAGAAGGATCTCAGGAAGAACAGACTAGTTCTGTTCAGGAGCATTGGAAGCCTTGCTTCCACACTTCACCCATTCCTAATTAGTTCCTAATCTCCTGAGCTTCTCTGATCTCTGGACAGATAGTGAGGCATCTGTTTAGCATGAGGAAAGCCCACCACTAGTGCCTTTAGGGGCATCACATGACACACGTTAGTCCTTTATGTACGCTTCTGCATAATATTTCTCTTTGGTCATAATAAGTGATTGAGGATTGTCAGGCAAGTCAGATGCCCCTCATACCAGAAACCAACAAATGTGAAGACATAAAGAGAGATTTCAAGTATTTCAAGTAGATTGTCCTTCAGTCATCAAACCCCCGTAATATTATCTCCTCAGACTAACTTACACACTGTACACTTTCAGACTGTGCTCATGAATGATGGATTTTGTAGACCTTTCCATGAACAAATGTGATTTTCAAATAAATAAAAAACATGGTGATCAAAAGGCTAGCTTGACTGTTAAATCAGTTTTTTAAACCTGACATCAAGTTTATGTTGCTGAGTTATAGAAACTGAAAATGTTTAATATTTACAATTTGAAAATGGGACCAACTGGACTGGACTGAGAGAAGCTCAAAGGGCCTGCACCACAAGATAATCTGGAAAGATAATCCTTTAAAACCAGTGTTTTACAATGGTTATAAAGAACGAATTGACCTCAAAATCCTGATTATCCTCTAGCGTGTCCCAGGCGTAAGACACCCAGTCGAAAATTCAGTCAGTTCAATCACAGGAATTCTGTTCAAAGGTCCATCAAAGCTCTATTCTTTCCTGCACACTAATTAACTTCAGGATCCTGAGAGGGAACTGATGGGCGCTACAGAAAGGACGTGAAATGTCAACAACTGTCCATGCAAATGTTTGGCTTTTTTCAAATCTCTGCAGTTCTGACAGGAAAAAAGAGAACACATGGGTTCGGGGAAAAACAATGCTAACGTTTGGCAATAGGAGCATCTGGTTAGAACATAAAAGTGAACTCCCATGTGTTTCTAATGTCTTTCGTCCTTCAGAGCTGTGTTAGCATCCTTTATGAGCAAGCTTATGTGAAGGTGATTAGAACCCTGTAACTTTTAGCTTTTACCAGAAAAGCCGGGCCTGATTTGAGCTCCTTGGCATAAGTCCAGAAAGCTTTAGAGTTTCAGCTCTGAAGTAGGCTGTTTCCTACTGAACAGAAACTTTGCTGACCACTCAAATACAAACATCTTCAAATACAAACTCTTTCAAACAGCATTTTAAAAATCTGTGTATAGCTTTGAAAGAACTGCTACAGCATCGCACAACCGGCAAAGTGAAGCATATACTTGTGGCTTTTGTTTTTCCATGAAAATGTTCACTAGAGCAGGGTAGTTGCTCCACATGAGGGTTCGACAACTATTAAGTTCCAAAACATGTCTGGAATGTCAGTGGAAACATGCCTATGTAAATAACAATCAAAGAAAATTGACATAAAGCTGTTTCTTAAAAAGACATTTAAGTCTATGGAATCTAAGCTGCATTTTTTTTTAATACAAATTAGTTAAAATAAACAGAAAAGATGGTAAAGCCTAACTTGTTTTACAGATGTTCCAAAACATTAAATAAAGATACAAATTTTATTGTCGACAGATTGCTGTGTTATAAGAAGAATAAAACACTTTGCTGTTATTGGGGAGGGAATGGAGGGATAATGGTATCACACCACCCTAAAGTTGATTATTTTCCTACTACAGCATTCTCCGTTATGATTTTTACTGACATAGGCATGTTTCTATTGACATTCCAGAACATGTTTTGGACCTAAAAAGTCATGTCACACATAAAAAAATCAATAACTTCAGCGTCCACTATACAAGTAAGAATGATTAGAAACCTGTGATTTGCCTTGTAGCTGCTATAGAAGATTGATCAACAAATTCTGACCAACCAGAACAGAAAACTCAGCAGTGCTGTGGTATAAAGAGGCTTATGAGATCATCCTGAGTGCATTTTTTTTTTTCATAAGAAAACCCAGAGTGAGGCTGTGTTCCTCAGCTCCTATTTAGCACTAAGTCGTAGGATTTTACATGCCACCGCCACTATAATTCTAGCCCTTATTTCAGGTTTGCTGAGTCATGCAGCTTTACTGAGAAAAAAGGTCCGCTGGATAAAATCTAACTCCTACAAAAGAACTGGGGTGAAATCAGCTTTTCTTTTCATCTGTTTCCCATGAAGAAGGTCACCCTGAGCGAACTAATAAAATGGTGTCAAGAGATGGGTGGCTTTGTATTTGATATAAAGCATCATTTCTCAGGCAAAGGTCAGGTTCACTTGTCTTTTTTGAACAGCATGTCAGCTCATTATTTTCAAGGCTTGACAGAAATGCATCAGACTAAAGCTGCTGTGCTTGGACATACTGAAGAAATGGTGTATTTTCCCATGAAAAAAACAGAAAGACCTGTAATGCTTGTGGAAGGCCATTCAATAATCATGACAGAAATAAAACAACAAACAGAACAACAATGTGTGTAAATCAAGTCAAGTCAAGACTTTATATACAAACATATGTGCAAAGATGTAATCCTAATCTCAGAGGACTGGTATACCTGTGAATCGGATACCTCAGATGGTTTCTCAGTGAGACTGCTGTTCTCAGCGGGCATTAGGTCATTGCATTTAGTGCTGACGTCCTCATCGGAGTAATGCAGACCACCTGGACTGGGCCGGGGAGGAGACCTGGAGCAGGGAGAGGACAGAGGTTATGAAGAACACTAAAATTAGGATAAGTTTCTCTGGAGCAACTTAGATATGAGAAGTTTGTCTGCTCTAAATCGTTTAATGATCACAGCTGTGTGCTTCTGAGAGAAGGAAAAGGAGATTATTTAGAGCCCTATTTATACATGGTATTAACATCCATCATGGGTGATTGGATAATTAGTGGATTGAGGAGGTGTTCTGGGACACATCTGTAGTGCATCCTGATGTGTTCCTGACAATATCACTAAACTGTTGAACTGAGCTAATCTTGAACTGTCCTGATACACATAATGTATTTGTCTTTAATTAAATCTAATTAAATTGCCATGGAAGGGTGATATTTTTTTAAGTGTTCTTGCTCTCTACCATTCCTAATTTGAGTTCTGCTTGTTAATGTATCAGTATACTGTAGGATACGGATGTCAGTGAATTTGGTAGAGACAATCTGTACAAGATTCAATAAATACAGAAGACAATTGTCATAAATATACAAGCATCTTGGCCAAATAACTATAAGGAAACGAAACTGAAATGCTGATGGTAAAAATATACTATATGTTTTGGTATCAGGCCAGCTGGGAATGGTTTTAGAGCATTTCTTTGGGTAGATTTGGCAACCCTGTTATTGATTGAATGCAATCACAAAAGGTTGAGAAGCATAAAGACACGTGAAAATACCTGAACGATTATCCATTTTGGCTGTTCACATGTGATCAGATATCAAAACCAAATATGAATATCGCCTTAAAACTGTTACTTCCGTAAGAGGCATGAGCTTGCTTTTCATTTAATTCCAAAAAATCCTATAGTAAGCACAGACTCTAATACCATTACATCCACAGATTAAAGAGCATTATAATCAATGTCAGGTGATTCACCAACAGCCAGACAGATGGATATCAGGAAGAACAGACTAGTTCAGAGGAGCACTGGAAGGAAGCCTTGCTTCCACACTTCACCCATTCCTAATTAGTTCCTAATCTCCTGAGCTTTTCTGATCTCTGGACAGATAGTGAGGCATCTGTTTAGCATGAGGAAAGGTGGAGCCCACCACTAGTGCCTTTAGGGGCATCACATGACAGACGTTAATCCTTTAGGCATGCTTCTGCATAATATTTCTCTCTGGTCATAATAAGTGATTGAGGATTGTCAGGCAAGTCAGATGCCCCTCATACCAGAAACCAACAAATGTTTCAGAGAATTTTGCTCTCAGCTAAAGAACAGGAAATCGTGGCTCTGTCAAAGGCTCCAACCACAGACAGCTCTGTGACCCAGATAATCTGATTCTTGTGATTTATAGCAGTGAGGTTGGATGTGCTAGCTAAACTAGCTCTTATTTTTATATGTTTATGTATCATGTTGTATCTTTAAAAAAAAAAAATCCCCAACTCAGTTTTTAGGCTAATGGTATCCCAAGTTTGTGTCCTATTGAACCAGTGTTAATGTATTCATTGATAGAGAATTAAAGCACTTTTGTACGTCGCTCTGGATAAAAAAAGCTGTATGTAATGTAAATGTGCATTAAACCAAGAACATTAGCCACACTAGATTTTGACCTAAGTGGGAGGCCTCAATAGTTGTTATCAATTAGCTTAGTGTGCAAATCATTCTGAACTCGACAACACACTATAAAGACGCTGAAGCAGAAGAAAAAACCATCAGGTACTTGGAAATTCTAGTACTTTCAGAAGGATTTTTAGGCAAATAGCCCACCTAGACTGGCAGGGTGAAGGAATGAAGTTCTGGCTTTGGAAGGGTTAATTCAGAGCTCATGCTCATGGAAGCAGGGGGAAGGGAGCATTATGATAAAGTGTCTAGTTAAAATTCAGTGGAGGTTGGGCTTTTAAAGCAGGGATGAAGCCATGTCAAACAGCCTAGCAGCCATTACCGTCCAAGGTTTAAAATACACAATCTGCTGCTTTCCTTCTTTCTGAAACCCCTTGCTTTTCCAGCTCAGGTTTTGGCTGTGAATCATGTCTCTCCTGATGCTCCACAAATCAATCTTTTTTACCCTCTCTAGGGGACAGCCCCGTGGCATTATTGCACCCGAGTGGAGCTCTTCAGAGATAGAGTGCTTTGATCTCAGGAAGATCGTCTCAGCTGACTTAAGAGATGAGGAGCAGCATGAACCCCCCCTTCCCTCACATCGCCGCATTCCACTCTAATGGCCCCAAAATGCTCTCTCCACTTACCGCCTCAGGAAGTTGACCACGAGTCCAACCCCTCTACCCTCCACACGTACGGCTCACTGATTCACTCACAAGCAGCTTCATGCCAGATCACTGACCTCCATGCTATCTGTGTTTGTACAAATACTGTGCAAACTTTAAATGCAGTGCTGCAAACCAAGCACCCTTATGAGCAGGAAGCATTTCTCAGTCCATATGTAGAAAAGCAAGAGAGGAAGTCACACATATTGTATTTTTTGTGCTATGCAAGAATGAGAGTTGTTTCAAAGTCTTACATAAATATAAACTTTCCCCAGTGTGTGCTTTGAATGTCAATAAGAATGAGAAAGTGGTGGGAGTGGAGGCCAGATCTCAGCTTCTGATTGGCACGGTCTCTCTTCTGTTTCTTTTAGGTTGACAGATGGAGAGTGGAAAGGAACAACTGCCATTGGCATCTTAGCCAATTCTCCATTCAATACATTTAAAGGATGCCAGGAAGCTGAATTTAAATAAGCTATGGGCCCAAGTCTTGCTTTCTTATGCAGTCTGCTACTGGAAATCAGTTCCACTGCCATTTAAAAATTTTTTTTTCTGGGGGTTCTTTTAAAAGGGCAATATTAAAAAGAAAACCCAACATTTGCTAGGACATATAATCTTATTTTCTTATTGTATTTGTTTAAGTATCACTTTATTCCACTTACTGGGAGTGTAAACACAGAGCACAATGCAAGTTATGGAAAGTTATACAAACCGAGTGTAGATGCCATTCTTGCGGCAGAAGGAATTTTTGACAGAGAGGCGCCTGTTATTTAGCTCCATAGCTGGGAATCGGCCCTCGTCCATCCTCATCATGTCTCCATGGGAGAGGGGCAGAGATGTGCAGTTTGAGTGACCACCTGTATGCAGAAAACAGGCATTAAATAGCTGTGGAGGTATAATGTAGGTATGAAATACAGGTATCTTGGCTTTTGTATCCTTGGTGAATGTTTACTGTTTGTATGTCTTTCAAACGAACAAAGAAATATTCTTTCTCCCACTAATTTCTCTCCAATTTTGTTATCTGCTTATTCCCACCCACCAGCCGGTTCAGCCCTATCCTCCAAAATGTTTGAAGGCAGTTGCTGCATCTTTTCTAACTGCTTCTCATGCTGCATTACAGGACGGCATTACACACTCTGAGAAAATTCTATCTGCCCTTTTGCATACATGAGTTCAGTTCACAGGCACCCAATACTGGCTACGAGACATAGAATAATCTTGATTCTGTTGATGCTTTGGCAATATTGTATGATAACAATCCTGCCAATAAAGTACTTTGAAAAAAAAAACCCCCTGATAAATTTAGCAATGCCATCTCTTCCACCCATGGCCAATTTTGCTCTCTGGATGGTGAATAAGGGAGAAAGCCCCCCTCCAAAAAAAAAGGCTTAGAAGTGCACTTCTTAGTAAAATCATACTCCACTAGTAGAACCAAACCTGTGTTTCTTTCAAAGCCTATAGCTTGAGGAATATTTTTACATCCACATTTTATAGCATTTGGTCAACACCCTTTTACGGAGCAACTTACATTTATCCCATTTATACAACTGAAAGGTTAACAGCTTTGCTCAAGGGTCCAAAAGTGGCAGGTTTGGTGATTCTGGGATTTGAACAACCTTCCAATCATTAGGCTGACATCGTAAACACTGAGCTACTGCTTCCCTTTTCACACAACACATAGTTTAAAAAGCAGGAATGGCTGAGGTGGAACTCCCCCTGGTAGACTTTACTGCACAAGCGTCACAAATTGACCAACCCTTCTATGTGTCATTTTAAAATACTAATTACTGCAACAAGCACCACCAACAGAGCAACATTTTTTCCACTGTCTTGTGTTTTTGCATAAACAAGTCAGAAAGTGTATTTTGAACATAATTCTCATTCAGGATAGTTTCAGAATCTTGGAAAACTATGGCTTGCCAATATGATGATACCATTATCATGATAAAGAATGACACAATACACATTAAATATGAGACATCGCAAGTTAAGTTTGTTCAAAAAAAGATAGTAACTCTGATTGAAAGAATTATATGCTCTAGTTTTGTAGTGCTGTAAATGTTTTTTTTTTGTAAAGATTTCACTGTTTTATAAAATTTACTAAATATGTTTGGAGACATTAAATAAGATCTTTTATTTTTATTTTTTAAGCTGTTGCAGTTAGTAAACCCATATATCATGTTGCATATCATGTATCATAGAAATGGCAAATATTTTTTTGCCTTCTGTCTGTCACACACACGGGTGTGATTGGAGCTGCACTGTGATTCCAGGGAGGTGTAGAGCTGTGGCCAGTGACCTCTCCACTCTGTTCTGCTTGTCCATGTGATCTCACCCCCAGCAGGCCAGCTAAAACAAACAGGCGTCAGAGGCAGATGAGCAGACCACGGATGGAGGGCTAGAGAGGGGTGGAGAGGGGAGGCCAAACCATGAGAGCAGCCCTTTGTGCTTCACACAAGCACTTCCCTTGTGCTCTTTCACCCAGCCAGAGCTCTGTTTTCTAACCCTGGCACTAAACACTGAAATGCTGACCTGTCTCTCTCTCTCTCTCTCTCTCTCTCTCTCTCTCTCTCTCTCTCTCTCTCTCTCTCTCTCTCTCTCTCTCTCTCTCTCTCTCTCTCTCTCTCATACACACACACTCCTGACCTCTCCATCATCACTTTCACTCTCAAAGCTGTAGAGCATGTGTATGCACAGAGACAAAGTGGTTTCTCTCAGGAAATCTGTGTGTGCTTAAATCACTCTATGCTCCGTTAAATGCTTATGTCCTGTTTTTTTGCATGCTGACCTCACAGGAGCGTATGTGGAGCTGTTCTCCACGATAATCTAAGCCTTGTCCGCATACATACTGTCTGAAAAAAACCTACAGATAAGAAAGTTAAAGTACACTCAAGAAGTACGTCATTCATTCTTGACGCTCAAGTATGTACAGCAGCCTCAATAAGATTTAGCCTGCAATACAACCTAGTCTAAATGTCCATTTTCTAGAAGGTACAGTTCCTTTTTTCAGAATGCAATGAGACAGAAGGTGGAGTTCAGGCGGCTATGTGCAGCTATAACCATGAATGATGCCCTACTACAATAGTAAAGTAGGGACAACAGTGAACACTGGCATAGCCATGGGTGTGGCACTGCAACCTAAATCTGTATATGACACACCCACATATGTGGAACACAATTTTTTTTTTTAAAAACCATAATTACATGTTGTATTCATCTTCACACAGCAACAATATTAGCCTCTGTGAGCATGACAACTGTTGCTCACAACAAGCTTAGCACAACTGTCGCTAGTTTCAAGCATACAATGCGGACCTAACACCAAGCTTTTCATACAGGCGTAACTACAGTCTTCCAGACTCCTTGTGTAGTTGCATGTGTTATGCATGTGAGGTTGGGTTTGCCAAAAACAAATGTGTGCCTGGGTTATACAAGATTCTGACCTTCGATTTGAAGTTAAGTCTGTTTTTCTAGTAAGATAGTGACTGTAGCAAGATAACCACAACGTCAGACTGAAATTTGGATTTTACAGTGTAAATACATTTCTTTGTAACTCTTGAGTCTTTGTAACTCTCTCTACTCTCAAACTAGAAGTTCTTTGAAGGACAATATTAAATATATAATTATGACTATTAATCAATTAATCCAAGTGTTCCTGTAAATTACACAATTTTCTTTTTCCATGTGTAGACTGGAGGTTCAGACAGCATTTGATTCATTGCTTCTACTGAGGACCAAATTTTAAATGAATAAAATAATGAACTGCACTTAAAGTGTGTTGTAACCAGATAGGGTCAGCTTATTCTTTAGCATGGCAATGCCCCTGTGCACAAAGTGAGCTCCATGAAGACATGGTTTTATAAATTGTAATGGAAGATCTCACAGATCCTTGACTTCAACCCTACTGAACCCCACTGGGATGAACTGGAATGCTGACTGCACCCCAGGCATCCTTATCTGACATCACTGTCTGACCTCACTAATGCTCTTGTGGCTGAATGAACACAAATCTCCACAGCCATGCTCCAAAATCAAGTGGAAAGCCTTCCCAGAAGAGTAGAGCTTATCATAACAGCGAAGGAGGACTAGATATGTAAATCGATGTTCAACAAACACTTGTGGGTGTGATAATCAAGTGTCTGCATATTTTTGGCCATATAGTGCGCATACCGCAAAAGGATAAAAAAATAAAAAATAAAACTTTGATTTATATTAAGCAGGTTTTTGAAATTTGTGGGAAAATTATTAGCAAAACATGTTGAAATGTAATTATATCAAATGGCTTCAGATGATTATTGTATGCACTGCTTTCTGCTACAGTTATAGTTCACATTATTTCCCTATAAGTACACTAAATTATCTAATCCTGGCTGTAATTTTGATAGAGGAACAACTTTTACTCCCAAAAAAAAAAGATTTTACACTGTAGTTTCTCTGAGGTTGCCAAGAGTGAAAAATAAACCTGATAAAGTATATAGGAACACTAATAAAGCCCTAGACCATATAGGGTTAGTTTTATCCCAGAAGGGACTGTAATGTAAGCGATTACTGATAAGATACAAGCAAAGGTGATTTTTTACAAGAGTAATAGTATATGAAAAAAGCAAAAATACCAGAGCCATTTGGTTGAACTGAGTGTCTCGTCAATAAAATCAGTCCTGCTGGAACTTTCACTAATAGCCTTGTACCCCTAAAATGGAGTGCAGGTTGAAAGAGATCATATTTTATTCTGAATACCTGCCTAAGACTACTGCCAGCTACAACAACCCAGGTCAAAGCAAATGTAAAATAAAATGCCTCCAAAGCACCTCTATTAGAGCAGTGTGATTTGTGTCTTGCAAGGCATTCACATTGACATTCAGTAACTAGTGTTATCCTGTGTTATTTTCCAGAAGAAAATAAAAAGCTTACTAGTGGATAGGGTAAGAGAAAGGTATTCATCAAGACTCTTCTCTGTTCTGACGCCTATGTGGTGGAATGAAGGTCCCCTAGATGTCTGAACAGCTGAGTCACTGGCTGTTTTCAAACAATGGGTGAAAAAATAATTAAACTAGCATTTTTTTTACCTTGTCTGCTCCCAGCAGAGTTTTAGACTCATGGTATCCTTAGTCTGTGACCTAGTGAACCAGTATTGATGTATTCATTGATAGTGACTTTTGTACGTCTCTCTGGATAAGGACGTCTGCCAAATGTCATGAACGTACTAACCTTCGGGAAATATCTAAATAATTCATAGAGAAGCAAGCAGACTAGGCTTATCGATCTGGTGTGATTAGAGTTCTGGTGACCATGACTGGGAATTTTTGCTTTGTCACGGAAGCAATCTCAGACCTCATCTTAATTTTCTCTTATTGGTTTTCCCTGTGTGAGGCATCTTCATTCATTCATTGTCTACCGCTTATCCGATCTACTCTCGGTCACAGGGAGCCTGTGCCTATCTCAGGTGTCATTGGGCATCAAGGCAGGATACACCCTGGACGGAGTGCCAACCCATCACAGGGCACACACACACTCTCATTCACTCACGTAATCACACACTACGGACAATTTAGAGATGCCAATCAACCTACAATGCATGTATTTGGACCGGGGCAGGAAACCGGAGTACCCGGAGGAAACCCCCTAGGCACGGGGAGAACATGCAAAATCCACACACACATGGCGGAGGCGGGAATCGAACCCCCAACCCTGGAGGTGTTGCTAACCACTAAGCCACCGTGCCCTTGTGAGGCATCTTATTTTTGGAAATAAAATCTAAACAACCATACTATTTAGAATTCACAAATAGGCAGTTACAGGATATATAGATTCTGACATCTGGTGAACCAATGAGGTTAAGCAAGCTGTATTATTTATGTTTAGCTGTGGGTTAGGGTTAGGGTTAGTCAAAACACTAACAGAGTGAATATTTATCTAATGTAGCTTTGGAGGTGATAATGAAGTAATGCAATCACCATTCCTAGGTATTGTTTTAGCTAATCTGTTAAAGCTTTCGTCACAGAAATATAAAAAAAAAAGTGCTAACAGAGTGAGTGTCGATGAGAGAGACAGATACAGAAAGAGAGAAAATGATGCTTTTGAAGAAGCTTTGTTAAGAGATGCTTTTTTAGAGAGGTTTTGTTGTACTAATGTATGCACATTTAGTGAAGTAAGTAAATTATTTAGTAAATTATGCTTCCTTTTGCAAGAGAAACCTTAGAGCTTTGTTCTTTTATCTCCACATAAGACAACAGTAAAATGAAATTCTGTTTGTAATTCAAATATGATTCCCATGAGGACCCCAGATTTGAAAAGAAATGATAACTCCACAGATAAACCTAGCTAGTCATGTTGCTTTCAGGCATCATAATATTTGCAACCCAATCACAGCCTTTTCACATGACATTCCCCAACCATAGAGTCCAAATTTTATCCACAAAGGGTTGGTATTGCTGCAGGTTTTCATCCCAAACAATCAGGAGGCAGTCGATGCAGCTCCTCCAGCCCTTGCTGAGTAAGACTGGACACCTATAGCATGCATCAATTTGTGTAGGCGTGTAAGTCTGAGACGAGAATGCTGATTTGCTTCATGTTGTACCTGAGTCAGTTTTCTTGGTGTACTTTTTACTCTGCCCACGGATGATGAGGATAAAGACAAGCAGGAGGATGAAGATCAGTCCTACGAGTGCTATCACCACCAGAAACCACCACTCCTCGTAAAATGGGGAGGCTTTCTGAGCTGGAAATTCGAGACGTAATACCACATCAATGAGACTTTATAATCAAACATATGAAAACATTTGAAAACTCTAATTATATACATAAAACATATGGAAACATTCTAAAAAATTTTAAGGTAGTTTAACTTTCCTCACCAGCTATGGAAGGTGAGGGAGCACTAGGAGAGCCATATCCATAGTCATTGACCCCAATGACCCGGAAATCATAGGTGACCCCTTCACGCAGCATATCCAGATTTAGGGTGTATGATGTCACCTCTTTGGGGATGTCTTTGATCAGGATATCCCACAATCCTTCATCTGTAGATAATTGAAATATGTGTAGTTATTGATCCTACTCCAAAAGAGTATTCAATAGTAGGACAAAATAAAGGTTTTTATACCAGAACACTGGTTCTCAACCAGCACATCAGGTCCTCAGATAATGTGGTTTAATTTTTCAAAGGCATCTGCTGTTTCTTGTTAACACATGCTCATTACCAGGGCAATATATATTCTACTAAAATATATGTTGTCTAAAGCTCTAAAAATAACAGAAAATTTCCAACCTCATACAAAATCTAAGAAAAATAAAAACCATATGGAATTCTGAAAATGTTCAGCATATAACATCATATCAAAATGGTTGCTCACACTCTAATCTCTCTTTTACTTCTAAATGAGATTAATTTGCTTTAGGTCACACACCATTAGTTAGTTAAATCTATAACACTGACCATACAGTCCACTGAAAAGGTAAAACCTGTGAACATTAACATTAACATTCTGAACATTCTGACTTTCTAGATACATGAATTGCAACATGATTAAAATCTAGTGATACTGGTTTTTATTATTTATTCATGTCTAGGCATGAATATTTAATCTGTATTATTACTATCTTTAGTAAAGAATAAGAAATCAGTGTTAGAAGGTTGAAAGAGTCTACAATTTATCTCACATATTTTAATCTATAATAGCCTTTTATGCAGTTTCCATTTAATGTTTTGAGTGCATGGACATATAGCTCTATTCATTTTGCGATGAATAAATCTGGGTCCTGGTGTAAGAAATATTGAAATATTTCTGAATCTTGGTCCACTTCGCTGTTTATTTTAGGACGTACCAGATGGTCTGGCTTCAATGACGTATCGTGTGATGGGCGCT
This sequence comes from Hemibagrus guttatus, assembly GCA_033459395.1. NCBI lineage: Eukaryota > Metazoa > Chordata > Actinopteri > Siluriformes > Bagridae > Hemibagrus > Hemibagrus guttatus. The sequence continues at coordinate 11,259,962 of JAUCMX010000016.1, read as the reverse complement.
CTGCCAGGGTCGCCGCTTGTCCAGTGGAGTGTGAGGGCCGTGCCGTACCGTGAAATAAATGGTTCACCTGGAGGCCCAGGAGCACCTGCACACAACAACAACAACAACAGTAAGAGAAATACAAGATTTGGAACCACTTTTAAAAATTTATCTAAACCAGAGCAAAAGCTGAACCTTCTCCTGGCCCTGTGGTGATGTTGGCCTCCACCTCTGGCCCATAGGTCAGGGTTTTGGCACGGATGCGGAAGTTGTAGGTCACCCCTTCAGCCAGGTCTTTAATTTTCATCCAGAGGGGGGCGCTGCCTTTTACATCCACTGTAACAACTTTACTGACACCTGGAGTGTGAGGAGAGGAATCTGTAAAGGAGACACTACAAATCTAGATACATGCAAAAGCGAGAGAAGAAAAGCTTACATCCAGCACATACATGCATGTAGTATGATAAAGAATGGAGGTCGAGTTTAGAGTAAACAATAAAGATTCACAGTTGTCTCTCTCCTAGACCTAAAATGCACTCCAACTCTTACTAAAGCACAAACCTAGGCCTTAATTTTCTTATTCCTATAATTACTCAGGAATCCATTCCCTAACATGTGTTTAAAACATGGCTTGATTAATGGCATGACATGACATGGTGCAGACAGCAAAAATTAGCTAAGGTATGCCATCTATTACACGCTTTTCTTTCACAGAGGAGAACACAGCATGGACTGATTTTGAGCAAAAGCTTTAGTAAATAAAACAATGTTTAAATTAAGCCTACATTCTTTGTGTATCAAGTGTAATATATCTCAGTAAACAGGTTAGAGTTTCTCACCATCGATGGGTGTGCAAGGCTCATAGATCACACGGTAGCCCTCAATTATGCCATTGGGATGTTTGGGCTCTCCCCAGGACATGTTGACAGAAGAAGTGGTAAGCTCACTGAAGTGGATAAAGCTTGGAGCACTGGGGGCTGCGAAGGAACAAAAACACACACAGCCACAAATAGAGACTTCATTACTGTATTGATTTTTTTTGCACAAACAGGACATGACAATCTTCATGTAAACCCAAGCTCAAGTACACTCACGATTGCGTTCAAAATAGAATTTGTACATTTTAGATGATGCTTTCAGTGTTTTTGGTTTAGGCAGATAAGAGGACTTGTGCATGAGCCAAGGACTTCACTAAGCAAAGCTTAAAATTTAAATCTACTTTCACATTTGCTACAGAAATGTATAATTCTTTTTAATTCTTTGGATCATTCTAATCTTTCAGCAATGCCAACTTCTTTTAGAAAAAGAAATAGAGAGGCTTGTATTGGCTGATGTCCCAGGATCTCAACTCCATGATGGCCATCACCTCCCTACTACACTGTCAAAGTCTCTGAGGGAGAGGAAACAGCTAAAAGAATTTACTTTAAAAAAAGCTCTTTTTCTGCTGAGACCCTAGCGGAGAGCACGGGGAAGCAAGAACACAGCTCCTATTGTACAGTCCTGCCAAAACCCACACCACATGCTGCCCAAATGATCAAATTCCCACTACCATGCTGTCATATGCTTCCTTCTCTCTGGCCCTCGCAGCTAAATATGCCAAAAAGTCCCCCTGAAACTGTCAAATCCCATTAAAAAGGACCCCAAAAGAACCTTAAGATGACATTTCCTTCATGTCCTTCAGTATTGTAGCAGTTATTTTTCATTCAGAAAAATGTGACCTCTTGCATCGGAAACTCACAATCTAAGCAGCAGGAAACTCTGGGAAGAACATGGGCAGAAAAGATTTACATTTTCTCATTCTCAAAGTGTATTATTTCAGTCCATCATACTGGTGGTCAGAGGGGCAGCTGGTTTTGGTAGTGTACCTGCTTGCTGAGTGCGCCCTCTGGTGGGTGGAGAACGTGGTCCATCTCCGGCTGCATTGAAGGCGGCCACACTGATCATGTAAGTGGTGTAGCCGGTCAGGTTCTTCAGCTTCACCCCCAGCTCTGGCAGAAAGAGTGTACGCAGTCTCTCTGTCTCGTTCTGTAGCTGGAACTCCCAGTAATAGATCTGTGCACAGAAACAGGGTCATTTGGACCGTCAGTATTCAAGGTTCAGATGAAGGAAAAAGTCAGTGTTGTAATTTGAAGTTTGTTTAAACTGTACATTAAGCTTAATTTCAACTTTAAAAAAAAAAAAAAATCATTTTAATGATTAATAACAAACATGGGAAGAAAAATGCTAAACAATTGATTATTCATTCCTCTAAACCATTAATTGGAAAAACAATGCCATAAATAGTTTTAGTAGAATGAACATGCATAATTATATGGATCTGGGATATTATAGTTTAATTTTGGCTTAAGAGGAATCACACATGCCTAAGGCCCATATAAATGTTAAATGGGCCAAAGCTCTGACTCATTATAACACAAGGCATGACTATTTATTATAACCATTTATTACTGTTAATGCTCCCAGACTCCAGGGTGTCTGATATAAATGAACTAGCAGGGATAAGCCCCTTGTCTGCCTGTCAGATAAAGAGACATCAATACAATGTTTAATTATTGGCATCCACATTAAACGATTTGCTTTAAACAGATGCCTTAAAGTGGATTAATTTGGACTAGTGGTGTTTTCAAGACTGCCATTATCAAGTCCAAGAGAAGTACAAGACCAGGATTAGCTGAGGTTGCATCAAGAGTGAGTCATAAGGGAGTCAAGGTCAAGTCATGATCGAGTCCACCTGAGTTAAGGATCAAATCAAGTTTTACATCAAATACTTGGCTTCATTTAAGCATTGTGATAGTAATTAGGCTGAAGGGATTGCTTCTTGTCAAATGCTGTGCATTTGAAATGAAATGGCAAGATGAAAAAGACTCTTAGTGGAGACTAAGAACATACTTAAGGAGACAAAAAAACCACAAAAACAAAACCAAAAAAATGCCAGTAAGTCCAAGACAATGCAAAAAATGTCTCAAGACCAGACTTGAGCACAACAGCCAAATTTTAGCACAAACGCACTAAATATGGTGTTATACACATAAAAATACAAAGACTGGTATGAAAACATAAGGCTTGGCCTGATTTCTTTCTAGCCCAGACTTGAGGATTTATATAGTCCTGTTCACATGATTATAGGGTAAAATGTCTTTTTGTGTGTATTTGGGATAATTTTCAGCTCATTCCACTAAAGTGTCCATGACATTATTAGAAGAGATTGAGAAGGTACATGTGAAATATATAATAGTTATGGCTGTAATGAACACAAATCAAGGGATACTTTCATCAGTCTTTTCTTTTTTTGCACCAAAATGCACACAAAGTACAAATGACAGTAAATAACACACAGCAGGACTCAATATGGTTTGAACAAAAGTGGTACAGCTTTGCTGTTTATCCTATTTGATATTCTGAGGAAACATAGAATGAAGCCAGTACATCATTAGAAACGTAAAGCACGAAGAAATTGGAAATCACGAATCACAATCTACCTTTATGTATATGTATCATATCATTCTAATTACGGCATCGTGATTTAATGCATTGCTCCACTCTAATCGTTTCATTATTGAGCTACTGATAGATCCAACCATAAATCCAACCATAAAATCCAGAGAGAATAGTTTCAACCTACACACTACTACAGATCTTAAAGGTAAAGATAGATAAAGGTCTAAATAAAGATAGATAAAGGTCTATTAAATTCTATTGCAGGTTTTTTTGTAAAGCAGTTCAGCTCTTGAAGCACAGCTTTCAAGGCAAATGACAACGGTATAAAAAGGCTCACTGAGGATAAGATGTTAAATGAACAGGTTGCAAGGTCAGAATTTTCCCTTAAGAGAGCTCCTGAGGAAAATAAAAATGTTATTAAATGAAGTGCTTGCAAGGTCATAAAGTTCTATGGTTGGTGTAAAAGTTGCAGCCACCTTGTAGCCTTGAATGTCTCCGTTCTGAGCTTCCAGCGGCGGAGGATCCCACGTGACATCAAGCTGGGTTGCAGTAGAAGATTGAACAGCCACGTTCTGAGGTGGAGCAGTAGGCACTAGCGAATACAAAAATGAATATGAAGCTCGGCTATAGAGTGGTGAATAAAAAACTCTGACTTCAAGTGGATTTTCACTCCTTTAGCGGTCATAGGTCTTCCTGTGAGTTCACTTGAATGCTCACCTGCCTCTCCTACAAATACCTCCTGTGGTGTGCTGATGGGCCCTTCGCCGACGGCATTGTACACACTGAGTCTGATCTCATAGCGCTTGTGTTTACTCAGATCTGCAATGGAAAAAACAAACACACGAAAAAACACACCTTTAGTATTGCAGAAAAGCATTTTAAAGTCGACATATTGTGACCTTTTATAAATATTACAGTCTGGGTAAAAAGCTGTTTTAAAATAAGAGGCAGCAACGCTTGGAAGCTGACAAATTACCTGAATAAAGCTGTCATATAAATAAAATGATTCGCTCTGTGGCATATTTGATAAATGTACTTTTTTCAGAATAAAGAAAAGGTCTTTTCTTTGTTTTGAACTTGCTAGGGGTAAGATTTGCCTTCAAAAACATAAAATATGAAATGACAGGATAAGGATTTAAACAAATTTAATGCAAGTTTAAAAAAATGTAATCTCAGTTGTATTTAGTGCTTTCCTTTTTTTAAAACATTAAAACCGTAACCTGTAAATTAAAAATCTTACCCCTAACAAGTTCAACACAAATAAATACATCAGCAAAAAACAACAACAAAACAAAAGAAAAAAGCAACAATCTATACATAAAATAGAACTCAAATACCTACAGTAAAATTCATATTTTTGTCAGCTGTCTACATCTAGCAAGACTATAGAAAGCATAGAAATTTACTTATGGCTCAAGCTAACCCACACTTATGTTACTTCAAATGTACAAGAGCATAATTTTGAGTCAATTAAATATGCAGATAGAACCTTATTATTCTGTTTCTCATTGAAGGTTTCTCATTAATCTCTTAATCGCATGACGTAACTAATAGATGCACATAAATGTACTGGAAAAAATTTTCAGCTGATTAAAACCATGTTTCTTCATATATACATTTCAATGTTTAATTTATCTGAATGTATTCTCTAAGATCTAAAATATGTAGATATTTCACTTTTTAAAATCTTTAATGAACTTGATCCTGAACACTCATTGTCTACCGCTTATCCGATCTATTCTCGGGGAGCCTGTACGGAGGATACACCCTGGACAGAGTGCCAACCCATCGCAGGGCACACACACAATTTAGAGATGCCGATCAACCTACAATGCATGTTTTTGGACCGGGGGAGGAAACCCCCAAGGCACGGGGAGAACATGCAAACTCCACACACACAGCAGAGGTGGGAATCGAACCCCCAACGCTGGAAGTGTGAGGCAAACATGCTAACCACCAAGCCACCATGCCTCCCAGAACCGGAATGTGAACCTGAACATTTTTATCTTAACATTTAATTGTAAAACATTTAAAAAAAAACCCTTTCTGCAATATATGACAACCTTTTACACGTCTGCCAGCTGACCTTCTGTCTCATTTGCAAGTGAAACGTTCAGATTATGTCCATACATAACATTAATGTTATTGTGATGTGATGTTAGCCACAATATTAACTTTCTGCTGTGCTCAAGACTTTCTAATATGTCAGAATATTTGTATATTGTAAACCCAGCCAGCACAGTACACCTGTACCAAACACTTACTTTTATATTACTCTCAAGGAGCGTATCAAGATCTGCAGCTAAATGTTATTTTCTACTGCAGCTTTCCAGACTGAAGCTTCAAGTCATTTCTGTCAGAGTGTAAATAAAACATGGGTATTGACTGGCAGAAACGAGTCAGGATGAAAAAGTGGTGTGGAAAAGCTGACGAAGGCACAGAGAGACAGAGGGACAGTCTTGAGACTTACTGTCAAGTTCATATTGGGTGAGGGACGATTCATTCAGGTTCCTGATACTGTAAGGAGCTGAGAATGGCAGGAGCAGAAAAGGTCAAACCAGGAAAAGCAGGACAAGCAGCGAGTAGGTGAAACACAGAGAGAAGAAAAGGAAAGAATTTGGATTAGTGCATTAGTGAAAAGCTGCAAGCTGTAAGAACAGCTTATTGGCACAGGATTGTGCTGTGGCTGTAGTCCAACCTCAGAAACAAGCACAAAGCCTTGAGCCATGGAACAGCTTTGATTACTTGCCTGTTAATGAGACAAAGCAGTGCCAAGCCCAGGATTACACACAAACCCAGAAAATAAGTTTGGGAGAAAGAGATTCTATTATTTTATTCTTCACACTGCTCTGTGGCATGTGTTTGTATCACAGAGTTATAGAGGCACTTAAGTATTAAACAATTCATAACCTCCTGGGCCTCGGGGCAGCATTCAGGTTACCCCTAAGATTCAGCCTTAAGTTCCAAACAGACTAGTAGACACTAAATAAGACACTTTTATTCACTGTGTTGATTTGGGTCTAAAAAAATGTCAGAATTGTCACTCTGTACATCACTCACACAGACAGAAAACTCATCTAGCTAATATGTATGGTGGACTGGGATGTCCCAGTGGAAAATTCTTGCAAATGGATAACCAATGGATTTGGTTTTTGAACATTTTTGCTAGTAATATACTTTGACGTCTTTATTTTAAGAAAATCTGAAGATATTTTTATGGAAATTAGATGCAATTTTTATTCATGGTAATTTCGATTCTTGCCTTGGCTGTCTGCCTGCAAAGATCAATTCGGGTTTGGAGCTTCGGCTTAACATACACAGTGCTGAAACACTCAGTCTGCCTTAAGATGTCTAAAACCTTGATAGCTAGTTGTGCTTTTGTACATTTTTTTTATTATTATTATTTTTTTTACATGCAATCATTATCAAGATTTGATCTAATTTTTTGCATCATTGCATGCCAAAGTGAAATGGACATGAGCCTAAGAAATTCAGTTTGTAATTAGATACCAAATGTTCCTGTGCTGTCACATCATCATCAATACAGAGAAGAGAGTCTTTACATCCAGTACAGGTGACAGCAGAAGATTTTAAAATGTTTAAATCAATAACAAGAAATGTAAACAAAAGAGCAGAGATGACGGAATGAATCAGTGAAGAAATTATCTGAGTTTCATGTTTAAATACTAAGAGTGGCTTCTACCTCGGTGATGATACAGAGGCTGATGTGGATGAGGCAGCAGTATTGTGGTTTTTCCTTAGATTCGATTATAAATATAGAGTTAAATGTGGTGTCTTGTAGTGGAAATGGAATCTAATCTTTAATTGCAATTTCTACCTTTATAATAAAGGTATCTTCTTCTTCTTCTTTCGGCTTTTCCCTTCAGGGGTCGCCATAACGAATCATCTCTCTCCACCTATCCCTATCTTCTGCATCCTCAACACTTGCACCCACTAGCTTCATATCCTCATTTATTACATCCATATACCTCCTCTTTAGCCTTCCTCTTTGCCTCCTGCCTGGCAGCTCCATGTCCAACATTCTCCTACCAATATACTCACTTTCCCTCCTCTGAACATGTCCAAACCATCTTAATCTGGCCTCCCTAACTTTGTCCCACAAACGTCCAACATGAGCTGTCCCTCTGATGTACTCGTTCCTAATCCTGTCCAACCTTGTCACTCCCAAAGAGAACCTCAACATCTTCAGCTCTGCTATCTCTAGCTCTGACTCCTGTCTCTTCCTCAGTGACACTGTCTCTAAACCATACAGCATGGCCGGTCTCACCACTGTCCTGTACACCTTCCCCTTGATTCTCGCTGATATTTTCGTATCACACAGAACTCCTGACACCCTTCTCCACCCATTCCAACCTGCCTGCACTCGCTTCTTCACCTCTTTCCCACACTCTCCATTACTCTGGACTGTTGACCCCAAGTACTTAAACTCCTGTACCTTCTTCACCTCTTCACCCTGTAACCTTGTTGTTCCACTTCCCTCCCTTTCATTTAAACACATGTACTCAGTCTTACTACGACTGACTTTCATTCCTCTTCTCTCCAGCGCAAACCTCCACCTCTCCAGGTTTTCCTCCACCTGCTCCCTGCTCTCACTACAGATCACAATGTCATCTGCAAACATCATTGTCCAAGGAGACTCCTGTCTGACCTCCTCTGACAACTGGTCCATCACCATAGCAAACAGGAAGCGGCTCAGAGCCGATCCCTGATGTAGTCCCACCTCCACTTTGAACTCCTCTGTCTGATCTACAGCACACCTCACCACTGTCCTGCTCCTCTCATACATGTCCTGCACCACTCTGACATACTTCTCTGCTACTCCTGACTTCCTCATACAGCACCCTGTCATACGCTTTCTCCAAGTCTACAAACACACAGTGCAACTCCCTCTGACCATCCCTATACTTCTCCATCAAAATTCTGGGCATGAAGCCCTTTCTGGGCATGAAGCCATACTGCTGCTCACAAATTTCCACTACCTTCCATAACCTAGCTTCCACTACTCTTTCCCATAGCTTCATTGTATGGCTCATCAACTTTATCCCCCTATAGTTACTGCAACTCTGCACGTCACCCTTATTCTTAAAGATCGGCACTAACACACTTCTTCTCCATTCCTCAGGCATCTTCTCACTCTCTAAAACCCTGTTGAACAAACTAGTTAAAAATTCCACTGCTGCCTCTCCTAGACACTTCCAGACCTCCACCGGGATGTCGTCAGGACCAACTGCCTTTCCACTTTTCATCCTCTTCAAAGCCTTCCTGACTTCATCTTTTCTAATCTTATCTACTTTCTGTTCCACAGAGTTCAACCCTTCTACTCTTTTTTTCCCTCTCATTTTCCTCATTCATCAGCGCCTCAAAGTACTCCTTCCATCTCCTCTGTACACTCTCCTCACTTGTGAGCACCCTTCCATCTCTATCCTTAATAACTCTAACTTGCTGCACATCCTTCCCATCTCGATCCCTCTGCCTAGCTAACCTGTACAAGTCCTTCTGTCCTTCTCTAGTGTCTAACCTAGTGTACAACTCGTCATATGCCTTCTGCTTGGCCTTAGACACCTCCCTCTTCACTCTGCGCTGTAACTCCTTGTATTCCTGTCTATTCTCTTCAGTCCTGTCCATGTCCCACTTCTTCTTGGCTAATCTCTTCCTCTGGATACTATCCTGAACTTCCTCATTCCACCACCAAGTCTCCTTATCTTCTTTCCTCCTTCCAGGTGACACACCCAGCACCTTTCTCCCTGTCTCCCTGATCACTTCTGCTGTAGTTTCCCAGTCATCTGGCAGCACCTGACCACCCAGAGCCTGCCTCAACTTCTGTCTAAATTCCTCACAACATTCCTCCTTTTTCAGCTTCCACCACTTGGTTTTCTACTCTATCCCTATCTTTGACCTCTTCTTCTTACAGACCATCAAAGTCATCCTACACACCACCATCCTATGCTGTCTGGCTACACTCTCTCCCACAACCACTTTACAGTCACTAATCTCTTTCAGATTGCCTCTGGATGTAGTCTACCTGTGTTCTCCTACCTCCACTCTTGTAAGTCACTCTATGCTCCTCCCTCTTCTGAAAATAAGTGTTAACCACACCCATGTCCATCCTCTTAGCAAAGTCCACTACCATCTGTCCTTCTAGGTTCCTTTCCTTAACTCCAAACTTGCCCATCACCTCCTCATCACCTCTGTTCCCCTCACCAACATGTCCATTAAAATCCGCTCCTATCACCACTCTCTCACCCGGGGGAATACTCTCCATCACCTCATCTAATTCACTCCAGAATCTCTCTTTCTCCTCTAACTCACAACCTACCTGTGGGGCATAACCACTAACAACATTCAACATCACCCCTTCAATCTCTAACTTCAGACTCATCACCCTGTCTGACACTCTCTTCACCTCCAGAACATTCCTCACAAACTCCTCCTTCAGGACCACACCTACCCCATTTCTCTTACTATCCACACCATAATAAAACAGCTTGAATCCTGCTCCTATACTACGAGCCTTGCTACCCTTCCACCTGGTCTCCTGTACACACAGTATATCCACCTTCCTTCTCTCCATCATATCAGCCAGTTCTCTACCTTTCCCTGTCATAGTACCAACATTCAGAGTTCCTATTCTCAGTCCTACACTCTTACCTTTCCTCTTCTCTCTCTGTCTGCGCACTCTCCTCCCTCCTCTACTTCTTCGACCAACAGTAGCCCAATTTCCACCGGCGCCCTGTAGGTCAACAGCGCCGATGGCGGTCGTTGTTAACCCAGGCCTCGACCGATCCGGTATGAAATTCGTACCGATGATTCGCATGGTAAAATTTGGCAATGTTTTACGCCGGATGCCCTTCCTGACACAACCCTCTCTATTTATCCGGGCTTGGTACCGGCACAGAAGTCACTGGACTGTGACCCCCATGGCTAGATTACCTTTATAATAAAGGTATAATAAAACAATAATCTCAGAATTTGGCCATATGCTTGGTTTTCCCAGGTCTCTACACGTACATAAATATCACTATAGGCTGAGAAATGCACTAGGGAGCAAGACAAACTACGTGTTATTTTTAAATGACAGATTTATGTAATGTTCTGATAGAAATATAGTCAGAGAGAATAAACTGGAGATGACTAAAAACAAACTGCATCTCTCTCACTCAAAGACTTGAGAAGCAGTGATGCTATGAAGACATGTTTGTCCTGCCGGGTTCAGTTCTGACTCACCTGTGAGCTCTGCCCAGCTTGCCATTGGGTTGTTGATGGTGCGGACAGTGAAAGTGCGCAAGCGATCATAATGGAGCTCTCTGTAGCGAATCCGAAACCCCAGCAAGATGCCGTTGATCTGCTCCTCAGAGGGGGTCTGCAGATTAGACCGTAATAGATCATCAGGTTCAATGATCAAATCCTTTATTGACTTGATATTTAGTAGTGCAATTCCCTGAATAACAGTGAAGGGATGCAGTGTAGGCCTTACCTTCCAGCGCAGCAGCACAGAGGTGGTAGTGTGTGGCGTGACGGAGATGATTGTGGGAGCTTTGTCTGGTGCTGTGAGAACATAAACATAGCTCCTGAACCGCAACTAAACACAACTGAAGCATGGGTCTCAAATATATTTGTGATGTGCTATACAGTTGTAGTACTAATATTTTGGTTGGTGCTGCATTTTCATTATTCTCTTGAGAAATTAGCAGCTGTGAGCCATGCTAGCATCACAGGAAGACATTGTGAGAATAGTTACAATCTATTTAATTTTTTAAGGAAATTCTTTTTAACAATTTTAACAAATTTAAGAGATAAAGATCAGGTTTCATTTGATAACCAATAAAAACAATAAAGCAAGCTTGATTATGTTTTACCATTTTTCAATTAAGTTCAGAATCATATTAATGAGAAATCCATTAGAGAAGTAGAGAACAAAATTGTCACACACAACATCCAGCACGTCAGATATTTATTCTACAATTCTAGTACTTTCACTAATGATGCCTAGCCACTTCAGTTACAGATTTTCATTTTTAGTGCTCACCCAGAAAGAGTGAGGTGAACTTACCATCCTGCAGAGTTGTGATAGCCTCGCTCTCCTCGCTGTACTCGCTGTCTCCTATGTCATTCGTTGCCTTAACACGGAACAGGTATGAAGTAAAAGGCTTGAGTCTGTAAAGAGGATAAAGGTTCTGGTCAGGTTTCTCAACACTGCTATGTTTGTTGACAGTAATGGGCAAGTGAGGTGGGAGTGCTTACTTGTCCACTATATAGGAGTTGGCTTCATGATTGACTGATGCTGAGTGGACGATCCAGTTGATGTTGGGCAGCTCTTTGTACTGCACAGTGTAGTAGCGCACCGGGGACAGACCGTCACTGCCAGGTTCCCATGAGAGCAGCACGCTACGAGCCTGCACATCCTCTTGAGGCACTCTGGGACGAGTTGGGGGCTGGGGGCGAGCTGAGAGGGAAAGGGATAACAGCATGATTATTTGATGGAATATCATAACAATTAAATATGTAATGTACATATAAGAAAAACAGATATATTTAAATGAGGGCTATCAAAGTTACAGAAAATTCTTGTAAAAAATGATTGAGCAAAAAATATGATGAAGAATGTTATAAAGGGATTTAAACAAAGGCTAGCTTGGTGTCATAATGTCAAAAAAACATAATTAATTCCTATTTAATAACCGCTTTATCTTGCACAGAGTTGTACTGAATCCTAAAGAGCAAGTACAGCAGATCCTGGATGGGTTCAGGGTCCCTGGATGGGATCCTCTAGTTCATCACAGGGCACTGTGCACACATACACCCATGTCTAGGGGCAATTCCGAGTAGCCTGTCCACCTACTGGCATGTTTTAGGAGATGGGAGGAAACTGGAGGCAACCCATATGACCCATGAAACTCCAGACAGGCAGTAACCTGAACTCTGGATAAAATTAGGAGCCATGCCTTTGTGAGCTATTTTAATTTGTTGACAGTCCTTATTTTAATATTCAAAATGTCTGCTTTGTGCACCTCTCTTCTCTGTGGTGACCACCAGAGCCTCAGCAGCTTCTCCCCAGCCGTTTCTGGTCTGAGCCGTTAAGCGGAACACATAAACACTTTCTGGTTTCAATCCGCTAGCTGTATACTGCCGTGCACTGGGGCTGAGCACATCCACTACGGCTGAATTACTGATGGAGGAGTTTCGCCGGTAAGTGATCTGATAAGCTAAAAGAAATATAAATCACATGATCAAGAGGACTATCATGCAAGACATAAAACAACATATGGAATAACAGTTATTGGTTTTTGGTATATATGACTATTGGTATAATCATAGATACAAACTCACCAAGGATAATACCATTGGGTTGAGCAGGGGGCTGCCAGATGAGTCGCACTGAAGTGGTTCTGACCTCAGGAAAAAGGATTCCTACTGGAGGCCCAGGAACTGTGAACAATGAAGCAATGAATTATAGCACAGTTACAGCAAGAAACACTGCACAAAGCAATTTTCCCAAACAAGGCAAATATATCTAGCGTCTCTTACCATCATCCAGTGTGCGCTCCAGGAGTGGGGGCGAACTGGGTACGCCATCTCCTATACGTGTGAAGCTGAGAACCTGGATCTCGTAAAGTACATACTTGTCTAGACCGATCAGTTGGACACTGTGGCTGGTGTTCCCCTCCACTATCCAGAAGCGGAATGCCGAATCTGAGTCTTTCTCTCTGTATGCTACCTATGAGAGACAGAGTGGAGACACTTATACACTTTCCTAAGCAAGCAAGTCTCAAGCAAGCGTTTTATTAAAAAATAATTAAAAAAGAAGTGTTTAACATCTGCAGTGCCTTGTAGCCCAGAATGAGTCCATTACAGTCAGCTCCTGGCACCTCACCCCACCGGACCAGGATACTGCTGGAGGTCGTGGCAAAAGCAGAAACATTTGCTGGTCCACTAGAAGGCACTGCAACCAAAATCCACATTAATAATTATGGCATATAGCAGCTTAATATTTCTGTGGCTCAAATTTCTAAGTTAAAATATAATGGGGCTATGTTGCCTATAATAATATCTTAGCAGAAGTAAATATTTTGTATAGTCAAACATATTTATTATGAAACATGCATTCATTAAGCCTACTTATAGACATTTTTACTTCCATCAAGCTTTTATTTATGCTATTGCTTCTTTCTAGAAATTATTTATATAAGAAAAAATATCTGCCAAAAAATTCAAGATAGAAATGAACATAAAAATACAATAAAACTTATAGAATAAACTCATATTAAAAATGATTGGGCAAGTTTGTCCATATCTGAGATATGTTTATTAGTATGATTTCATTATTTGTAGTGTGTAAAAGCCACTGTCATTTCTGTTCACATTACTAATGGCTCAGCTTACAATATGAGAAAAATAAGGAGAAATAGGAAAAAAGTAAGGACTCTCTCACCTGACTCCCTAGTTCTGGCATGAACAGGCTGACTCCACGGTCCCGCCCCGATGCCATTGATGGCCTGCACACGTACTTCATACTCAGTCCATTCCTCCAGGTCCTCAATAGTGAACTCTCTCTCCAGCCTGTCAGGGATGATGTGGGACAGAACTCCACCTTTCATACCAGCCCGCGAGTACTGCACCCTGTAGCCCACCAACTCCGGATTACCGTTGTACTCCCACTCTGGCAGAGGCTACAACACATTACACTATTGTATCAAACATTATTTGTTGTTTTAATATATATGCATAAAAAAAGAGAAAATTACATGTATCTACTGAGCATCTACTGAACAAAGAATAGAGCAAGAGCATTAAGTGCAATCAGACATGATGTTCACCTACCACCCATCTGAGCCAGAGGCTGGTTTCACTGGCTGTGCGGAGTGTGACGTTGGCAGGTGCAATGTCTGGTGGTGCCTGCAATGTCTGAATTTTCCTAGAGGGTTGGCTTGGAGGACTGGTGCCCACTATGTTTACTTGACGCATTCGGAACCTATAATAGAGTTCAGTGAGCAGTGTGTAAGCAGAAGAAGCTGGTATGTACAGTTGCTGCAGTTTGAAGTGTGTGTACCTGTAGAAGGTGTATGGGTTGAGACCCTCTACTATGAGAGAACGTGCGTCAGGCTCATTAGCCAGCTGATGGACCATGACCCACTCTTCATTTTCTCCAATCACACCAATCTGTTAGAGAAAGAATGGAATAAAAAAGTCCTGAGCTAATATACAGACACTCAGACAGGTACTTTCACACTAAGCATATTTTTTTTTAACAGACAAACATGCTGTTCAGAGCTAACTAAGTAGTCTAAGCTGCTAGATTGATGGATTCTAGATTATCATTTTTAATTATCCTCATTTTTATTAAAGATTGTTAGCTTGTCTTTGCTATAGCTTTGAAGACAGATATCAGTGAAACAGCAGATGCTTGAGAGTCTTTAATGTATGAAGCCAGTTCCAGTTGGACTGTCACACAAGTGCATACCAGAGAATTCCCCAAAATAGCTATTTTTTATTTTTTGAATTACATTTATATTGGAACGTTGGAATATTGACAATGAAGTATTTTCACTTTAACATGTCTCCTTGTTTATCCGCTCAATGCGAACTACCACGTTGTCCTCCAAGTTTGTTTTTCATCATGTTTGTTTATCACCTTATTAGTTAAAAAGTAAAAAGGCACATTGGAACATTAAATGTGTTGAGAAAAATCTCATGTGACACCATCCTATGAATAGCAATATTATTACCTGGGCTTCCACTATCCAGCGCGAGATAGAGGTTTTGCCATCATAGCCAGGTTTAAATTGTAGGGCCACAGAACGTGGGCCAATATTGGAGATGGCAATGTTGGTGGGTGGCCCAGGCATTTCTGTAAGAACAGAAGAACAGTGGTATTTAAAAATGATTAACACAACCCATAAAAATAATATATATCATCCTCAAAAGTTTTGTGGACCTTCATTCATACACTGACCAGGCATAACATTATGACCACCTGCCTAATATTGTGTTGGTCCCCATTTTGCTGCCAAAACAGCCCTGATCTGTCACGCACTGTGTATCCTGACACCTTTCTATCAGAACCAGCATGAACTTCTTCAGCAATTTGAGCAACAGTAGCTCGTCTGTTGGATCGGACTACACGAGCCAGCCTTCGGTCCCCACACGCATCAGTGAGCCTTGGCCGCCCATGACCCTGTCGTCGGTTCACCACTGTTCCTTCCTTGGGCCACTTTTGATAGATACTGACTACTGCAGACCGGGAACACCCCACAAGAGCTGCAGTTTTGGAGATGCTCTGATCCAGTCGTCTATCCATGACATTTTGGCCCTTGTCAAACTCGCTCAAATCCTTACGCTTGCCCATTTTTCCTGCTTCTAACACATCAACTTTGAGGACAAAATGTTCACCTACTGCCTAATATATCCCACCTACTAACAGGTGCCATGATGAAGAGATATCCAGTGTTATTCACTTCACCTGTCACTGCTCATAATGTTATGCCTGATCGGTTTATGTGCTTTTTGAACATCCTGTTCCAAATTCAGTTCCTGTGAAGGGAAATTGTAAAGCTATAGCCTAAAAAGACATCCCTATACTACTGTTTGCTTCTATCTGTAGGGCAACAGTTTACGAAAGAACCACATTGAGGTGTGAAGGACAGGTGTCAGCAAACTTTTGGTCACATAATGTATGAGGTCACACACATGCTTGTTGCTGTTTGTGAGAGTTAGGGCTGACCTGGTGGCACTCCAGAGGATATAGTAGAGGAGGAGAGCTGGCCCTGGCCCTTGGAGGTCATGGCAGCTACCTGGATGGTGTAGGTGGTAAGGGCAGTCAGGCCTGTGACACGATACTCCTGTGTCAGGTTGGGCAAGTAGTGTGTGACTCGCGTATTGGTGCGATTGAACTCCTCCCAGGAGATGCGGTAACCTACAAGAAGCAAACATATGTGTATGTATGATCCTATGTTCTACTATGTTCTATGTTCTGTTCTTTTATGAACTTTCACCTCCTAATCAACACTGTATCCTCAGTTGACACTAGTCACGACTGCACATGCACACATAGGATTTCTATCAGTATGGATTGGGAATAAAGTAAAATCCAGCTGCCTTCTCTCTCTCTCGCGCTCTATCTCTCTCTCTCTCTCTCTCTCTCTCTCCCCTCTCACACACACACACACACACACACACACACACACACACACACACACACACATGCATTGGTCTAGACACATCTCCCAGAGATCTGCACCCTAGCTCTGCTGATGTTCAAATAAAATTATAGCTGTTGGACCTCCCACTTACCTTCATGTACCCCTTTACCTTAAAAAACTCATAATCTAAGTTTGTCGATCATCTGCAAGAGATCATTACTCTGGATATATAATTATGACAGTGACTCCTTCCGATTTTCTTTGCTTAAGAAAAATGGTTAGAGGAAGACCCTGACATTTTGAAAGGAACAGCACAGGAGTGAAATTTCCCCTTTCATGATGTATCATTCCTACAGTATTATATTGTAGGCTTAACTGAATAGTCAATATTTTAATTATGATTTGTATGCAGTGTCTAGTGTATGTATGCACATTAGCATAGTGTCACCTGTGAGAATGCCGTTCTTCTCATGTGGCTCTTTCCAGCTCACTTTGAGGGACGTGTCCAGGATCTCGGTGAAGCTCAGGTGACCCACAGGCCCCGGGGCTAGAAACATACTTGGAACATTCAGTCTAACAGCACAAAAAAACAGCATTGCATTCAGTCTAAAACTGACACTCACTGTCTTCGTGAGTACGGATACGGTGCGGAAGACTCCGTGGGCCGTCTCCGGGTGTTGTGAAACACAGCACCGAAGTGAAGTATTCAGTGAACTTCTTCAGCCCAGAGATGTAACCGACGTGAACACTATCCTGAAAGTTCGGTCTCGCTGTCACCATGGCCACATCCTCCTCATGGCCTGGTTCCCAGGCTAGCAGCTGGGGGCAGATTGCAATGAGGATGAAAAAAGAAAGTGAGAAAAAAGAGATCAGAGGGCACAGCGTCCATCTCAATCCCCTGGGAGAAAATGCCAATATGTGCTGTGCAGCTGTCACTGAGACCTTATTGAGATGAATTGTACCACAGAAACAGTGATTTTGTTTTTTCTGAACACTAGAGGGCAGCAGAATGATGGATCACCTTGTAGCCCTGGTTGATGCCGTTGATGAACTGTGGGCTTGGAGCACTCCATGTGAAACGAACTGTTGTGGAGTTGATAGCCTCAGCCTGGACATTCCCTGGTGGTACTGTGGGGACTGTACAGCATTGAATGAGAAATACAGAAGAAAGGATGCATTAGAAAATGGGAATTTAGGAAAAAATGCAAAAACATTGTTAATAATTACTGTGCAGCATGCATTCTGGATAAGCAGTGTGTCTGGCTGCAGGATGCATTGGATTTTTATTCAGTTTTCTTCCAATTTGGTCATTGGCCAATTCCCACTAGCCAGCTTTCCACTATCATATGACAGCAACCATCAATTTAATTAATGACTAAACTGCGCCAGAGCTCACCCCCTTGTAAGGTCCACTCTGTGACCTTTTGGCTAAAGACACCCTGACCAGCACCATTGTAGGCCGCCACCTCAATCTCATAGTTGGTCCAAATGATCAGATCCTCAAGCAGGAGGTTGGTCTGGTCTGGATTTGTGATGTTCTTGATCTGACAGTCTACCGGCAGACCTGAGAGACAGTATCTAAGCCAACGGAGACACAGAAGCAATCAAATGAAACATTTTAAATCTAATTTTACAAGTTGATAACAAATCTCTTCACACATTCTGAAACTCTACAGACAAATCTAGTAGATGAACTTTGATTTGACTCATTTGAAAGGTTTTCTCTAATCCACAGCTGAGAGACCACCACAAGACAGAACACGGCGCCTATATTGACTAGATATTGACTTTAAACTGTGAGTAGCTTTCTGTTTTCTTAATTTGTCTGTGATTATTTTGTGGATGTGTAAGAAATAAAATTGAGGAGCTTTTCGAATATTAGCTCCAATTGTATGCAAGTGTATCAGCATCAGTACTAGTTGAATGTATAAGTATCTGTACTAGCTGAATTTGTCAGTATCAGTACTAGCTAAATGTATTAGTATCAATACTAGTTGAATGTGTCAGCATCAGTACTAGCTGAATGTATCAGTTTCAGTACTAGCTAAATGTGTCAGTATCAGTACTAGTTAAATGTTTCACTATCAGTACTAGCTGATTGTATCTGTATCAGTACTAGTTGAATGTATCAGTATCAGTACTAGTTAAATGTTTCAGTATCAGTACTAGTTAAATGTACAAGTATCAATACTAGCTAAATGTGTCAGTATCAGTACTAGTTAAATGTGTCACTATCAGTACTAGCTGATTGTATCTGTATCAGTACTAGTTGAATGTATCAGTATCAGTACTAGTTAAATGTTTCAGTATCAGTACTAGTTGAATGTACAAGTATCAATACTAGCTAAATGTGTCAGTATCAGTACTAGTTAAATGTTTCACTATCAGTACTAGCTGATTGTATCTGTATCAGTACTAGTTGAATGTATCAGTATCAGTACTAGTTAAATGTTTCAGTATCAGTACTAGTTGAATGTACAAGTATCAATACTAGCTAAATGTGTCAGTATCAGTACTAGTTAAATGTGTCACTATCAGTACTAGCTGAATGCATCACTTTCAGTACTAGCTGAATGTATCAGTATCAGTACTAGTTGAATGTGAAACACAAAAAGACTGAGAATATTATATGAAAGATATAAATTACAGATGGCCTTCTACACTTGGTTTATCAGCCTTATATATAGGGTTATTCAACATAATGTATTTACAGTATATTGACAGCCATGAGATTTAGAAGGAGAGTCAAGAACCAGAGTTAACTGCATAATGGGTCCACTGAAACAACCATAAAATTTATAAAGTGGTCCACTGGCAGTCGGTAAGAGACAGACTTGGTTGCAGGTATAGGGCAGTTAGAAATGGCTGAACAACACATTAGCACTGACTCATCTATAGAGCAGTTTTCAGAGGCTGGATTCATTGCATGGGATGTAACTTCCAAAACACAATCAGGCATCTGTCTGTGTTTTTCATATATTTGGTCTCAGCTTATAGGATTTTATAATGGTCATGTTGCTTTGTTTTCATTAGTGCAACGCATTTAAACACTAATTTACACCTAGGGCAATTTAGAATAGCCAAATCACCTACTGGCATGTTTATGGGAATTGAGGGGAAACTGTGAGAAACCCCTGTGCACATGTAAAAATCCACACACATAATAATCTGAGCACAGGATCAAACTTGGGACCCTGGAGCTAGCTGAGAAACAGCAACGCTACCCTCTGTGCCATCGTGCCACCTGTAGCTGATATTATGAACGTGATATTTTTTTTGCTCCTGTAGGATGTTAGCTTTCTAAAATCATGATGTTATTACTATGCACATGTAACAGACAGCATAGTACTCTTTTGTATTGAATCACATTAACAGTAACACATTTTGAGCTGAGCCTTACTTAAACAAAGTACTATTAGTTAGTACCTAGACTACTAATTAGCGCAGTGGTGGCTCAAGTGGTTAAAGCTCTGGGTTGCTGATTGGGGGTCAAGACCCTAGCTGACCCTGTGCTCTGACCCCAGCCTCCAAAGTTGAGTTATGTGAAGAAAGAATATCACTCTGCTGCTAGGTACATGTGAGAATTATTAAGGCCTTTTCTACAGTTAGTCAAACTTGCAGGGTTTAAATTTATTCATTCATTCATTCATTATCTACCGCTTATCCGATCTATTCTCGGGTCACGGGGAGCCTGTGCCTATCTCAGGCGTCATTGGGCATCAAGGCAGGATACACCCTGGACGGAGTGCCAACCCATCGCAGGGCTCACACACTCTCATTCACTCACGCAATCACACACTACGGACAATTTAGAGATGCCAATCAACCTACAATGCATGTCTTTGGACCGGGGGAGGAAACCGGAGTACCCGGAGGAAACCACCGAGGCACGGGGAGAACATGCAAACTCCACACACACATGGCGGAGGCGGGAATTGAACCCCCAACGCAGGGTTTAAATTAAACGTTAGAAATGTGCTGCATCTATGGCTACGTGAGAATAAGTAGGGTTATGTTTACGTTCTATAAATGTATATAGAAGTACATATAAATGCTTTCAGTCAGTGGTGTATGTGTGATGATGTGACAGGTGGCGGTGTGGGC
This sequence comes from Hemibagrus guttatus, assembly GCA_033459395.1. Lineage (NCBI taxonomy): Eukaryota > Metazoa > Chordata > Actinopteri > Siluriformes > Bagridae > Hemibagrus > Hemibagrus guttatus. The sequence goes on along the minus strand of JAUCMX010000016.1, from coordinate 11,239,284 downwards.
TGCAACTTTGTAGCACCTCACTTCTGAAATTGAAAAAAATGCCTTATGGGATGTCCATGGCTGTGAATATGTCTTACATCAAATTTATGAACGTTGTAAAATCCCTAGGGTCACATTAGCTCTAACAGCGTTCAAGTTCAATTTCCACCAGGTAGAGTTCAACTGCTCTCGAATGAGCAATGGAAGTGTTAATTCAACAGTGCTGAATTTACTGCTGTGCATTCCACGTTCTGTAGGTATGGCTGCTTGACTTCCTGCACAAGACTTGAAGATGAATTGAAGCTGACCGGGTGGTGGTAGTGGGCGGGGAGTGGTTTTGGCAGTGTGAGCATTTGTGTGTGTGCGTGTGTGTGTGTGTGTGTGTGTGTGTGTCTCACCTGATAATGTAGCCCTGCAGCAGGCCATTCTGGTGGTTCTCTGGAGGAGGCTGCCATTGGATCATGATGGACTGATTAGTGCGGCCACTGGCGATGACTGTTTGAGGAGGTGCACTGGGTGGTTCCTCGGGTAACGTCAACCTGAGAGAGGACAAGAATTTGGAGTGGGAGATGAAGACAAAGAGAAAAAGAAGAGATGAAGATGTGTAAGAGTTCAAAAAGCTGTTTTACAGTTTTATAACTACCATAGGAAGATAATGACTTGGACTTAGTATTAGTAGTATGTCTGTTTTAAATGCCAGATAAAGACAGATCATCTCGTTTGCCGGTTCATGCTCAAACAATTGCTGGGGTCCATAGCAACGTTCAGAGTTCTCAGCAGAAGACCCAGAGAGATGAGCTGTAGCCAAGAACAGTGATAATCAAAGGCACTGAGAACGAAAACAGTATGTGTGGTGCAGCAGAAACCCAGCCAACTTCACTTTAATTCAGTTTAATGTTTTGATTTCTCCCGAGTGTTGAAAATTCTGAAACGGAGATAAAACGTGGTGGTTGGGATGAAAGGGCGAGTGCTTCAGAAGCACTGCACTTTGCAGACTTTGTTCACGGACAGAGAATAGCCTCTAGTCTGAGAGAGTGTAGATGTGGTGGGAGTGTTTGGTAACATTGGTGTGTAAGTCATAGTGTGACCTGCATGTCAGCGTTAGCACTACAGTGAAACTGTGCAGGTTTGCAAGCAGCAAAACTTGAAAGAATTCTCTACACTATCTGTCTTTGCCTTTAAGGAGTCTGGTACTTGGCAGAGAGTTGCATCAGCATCTCCTGCTAAATATTTTGAAGCCTTGTTTTTCTTAAAAGAACTCATGTAGTATGTTTTACTCAAAACATTTGTTTAACCCCATGCCAGCCCGCTCCCTTAGACACTTTCTCCACTTTCGCTTGCTTGGGCAGTTATTTTTGTGTGGACCCATCTGCAATATTTTCCAATCATCTCAGCAGACCAAAATTCCCATAAAAACATACAAAAAAGTTTTTATTTTAAAGGAAGCAAAAATGTACCAGCTGAGTTCAGTTGCAATATTGACACAATTTGCATAGGCTAGAAGAAATTCTTAGACAAAATATGCTTGGAATAAATGACACAAGTAAGCTAATTGAGGGTTTTGTTGATAATTTTATAAAACAATACGTTTATACTTAGGAAGCATCCTCATACATAAAAACAACAGCCTAACATGAACGGACTAAAGATTTAATAAGCATAACAAAGAGAGACTATGAGTCATTTTACAATAATGGCTGTCAGACTTAGATGTTGAAGACAAGGTTAAAAAATAATAACGGACTTAAAAAAAAAAGCAGGTCAGAGCAAACAATTGATGTTGTCTGAAGTGAAATAGCCAGGCAAAGCTAAAAAAACACAAAAGAGTTATCAAAAACACAGCTGCAGCACAAAAGGAGAATCCAAAGGGCAAAAAGATCAAAAGTCATACACAGGAGAGTGCTACTGGCAAAAAAAAACTTAGAAACATAGGCTGAAGGTCACAAACAAGACTTAGCAATGGAGCCATAGTGAGAGGGATTTACACAGAAGAGCAAGTGTGAATAGTTAGCTTTTGAACTCGAGTGGGTTGTTTTGGGGATGGAGGGCCGGCTGTTGGAGTTGGCAGTAGATTCTGGCTGATGGAGGATGTGATAATGGCGAATGAACTCATTAGGAAGGCATGGAGTCACACTCATAGTTATACATCATGTCTTTAAATGTTTTTTTTTTTTTTAAGTCAGTATTGCTGGCAAAGGGAGACAGTGATTTGGTCATACTGCTGTAACATTGCATCTCATGGGCTACATTCACATTACAAGCACTACTTCATAATGCACTACTTGTATTCAGTGCTATCTTGCATTTCTGTTATGAAATAGTGCTTTCGTCAATACAATGGAACAACGGCTTGTCCTTCAGTTTTCTCAAAGTTTAATTTCAATATTTATCAAAGCTATCTCTTTGACACAGACTGTAAAATACCAGCATTGCGAATGTAGTGAAGGAACCAGAAACAGAACACAAAAGTGTTTGCACAATGAATAATTTTTTTTCGCTCAGATCTATCATAATGCTTTACCTTCGTAACCGCAAGTAACCCATATCTGTCTTTAACGTGAACCTACCTGTCCAGAAAAAAAGTCCCACAAGCACACACCGATTTTCAATTGGGCAATTGTTTGAATACTCGAAGTTGCTTCATGTTTCGCTTAAAAAATCAATTCATCAAAGCATTCTACATCCTTCCAGAGAATATATTCACAGCTGTTATTGTCCTCCTTTGTTATTTTGTCGTGTTACCAACAGTGGTTGATGACGATGACAGTGATTTTTACATGCGTGTGCAAGTGTGCTGAAGAAAAAGCCAAAGCTGACAGCAAAGTGGCTTGTGTAAAAAGATTGTCTTTTTGTGTCTACACAGTCCTGAAAAAAAAAATCAGATCCATGTCATCTGTGTTAAGGCAGAAAATTGGATTTGTGCCACTTCAACCTGATGTGTGGACGGAGACATGACAACAGATTACGCCATCACTATCTATATACCTGCTATTGTCTCGGACAATTTGGGTGTTCTGGGGGCGAATTTGCTAACATTAATGACACGTTTTGCAATTAAACTACCTTTGAAGTGTGATAACAATGGCAGCACAGCCTGTTATAAATACATCCCACTGTGCCAAAAGCGGTGTGTCAATTCCGAAAGCAGTGTAGCAAACTGCAACCAGATTTTCCACCGTTTTGAAAACACCATCTGTGAAAGCAGTCACAAATAAAACCCAAGATTGAAATCATTGTCTTTATAGTGAATGTTGCATGACAAGCATGATGTTTTTTGGAAGTTAGTAGTGATATTGTGTGCATTCGCTGCAGTAATGGGTTTAGTTTCTATTTTCACAGTCTCTTGCAGTCTCCGGGATTCTTATTTCTTACTGTCATGAACAGTCTCTGCTTTTTCTTCTACATGCCTGGACACTGCTGTTTGATGAGCCAATATGTCTGACACATAAATTCTGCTGTATTGCCCAGCCTTGTCAGTTAACTATTGTGCAAGCTGCACAAAGCCTGAAAAAAGGGGACAAATAGAAGGGACAGATTTATTTGTCGTGTCATGCTTAATATGTCACATTTTTCTTTTCAAAGAAACAATATGCTTTGGCCAGAGAATTGTTCACATACATGTCGCTGCAGCTTAGAAGTACATTCCATCTTAAAAGTTGGACATTTTATTTCCTTTTAAATGTACAACCAGTAAACCAGTACCAGTGTCTGATTAATTCATCTTTTACTTTTATTTTTAAATTCTACAATATCACCCAGTGCTAGTGGTGGACTGGGAAAAATCAGCCTAGGAATGTGCCTTAAAGCATTTCACATTTGTACAAAATATTAAAAATTAAAGTGTAAAAACTAACACTACTACTCATTCTCCTCTATGCTTGGAGGAAAGCGTCCTCCACCTGATTTATATATAACCTGCTTTCACATATAGCAAATGCAATCAAATAAACAATATGCAAAAGATGACGCAAATCTATTCAAATTCATTTTTTGCATACTTTCAATACATTTCTTTTATAAAGCACCGACTATTGACTTGGAAGCAGTTTACAAAGCAATTTACTGCTAATCAGAATTTCATCCGTCAGCCCTGGTACGCCTGATAAAAACAAATAAAAACAAAAAACAGGTGCACCGGCAGTAACAAAAATCTAAAAGGTGTTTGGGTCGACAATATATAGTACACCATGCTGAACAATCCAGCTTCATGCTTAAGTACAGGCTGGTAAGTTAATCTCTATTTAGAATTTAACTAAATAATTGATTAATAATAATAATAATAATAATAATAGAAATAATAATAACAATAATAATAATAATAATAATAATAATAATAATAATAATGATGATGATGATGATGATGATGATGATGATGATGATTATGATGATGATGATAATAATAATAATAATAATAATAATAATAATAATAATAATAATAATAATAATAATAATTGAATAAATAAATGTCCATCTTTTTTAATTACAGTCATGTGAAAAAATAGGACAGCCCATTAAATATTCAGTTCTTTATTAAGAATTTCTGATCTTGTTCTGTTCTTGTTGTAATTAGTACCTGTAGATGAAAGTGATGTAATTGCGTGTAAACAACAAAATATCACTTTTTTTCACTTATTAAACAAAAGAAATCAACAAAAATGAGTATTTCACCTGATTAAAAAGTTAGGACACCCGATGCCCTAATAGCTACTGTTTCCCCCATTGGCTGAAATAACCTCAATGAGACGTTTCTTGTAGCCATCTACCAGTTTCTGACATCGACTGGAAGAAAGTTTCCCCCACTCCTCAATGCTGAATTCTTTCAGCTATGTGATGTTTGAGGTGTTTATTGCATACACAGTCCATTTCAAATCACCCCACAGGATCTCAATAGGATTTAGATCTGGGCTTTGACTTGGCCATTCCTGAATTCTCCATTTTTTACTTTTCAGCCAGTCCTTGGTGGATTTACTGGTATGTTTTGGGTCACTGTCATGTTGCAGGGTTCAGTCCCACTTTAGATTCAATTTTTTTGACAGATGGTCTCACATGTTCCTCAGGCACCTGCTGATACAATGTAGAATTCATCATGGATTCTATGATGGTGAGCTGGCCAGGTCCTGCTACAGCAAAGCATCTCCAAACCATAACACTTCCACCTCCATGTCTCATAGTTGGTATGAGGTTCATTTGGTATGAGGTTGAAATGCTGTATTTGGTTTACGCCAAACATGCCCTGATATGGTGTCCAAATAATTCAATTTTAGACTCATCTGTTTGAAGCACATTATTCCAGAAGTCTTGGCCTTTGTCACTGTGTTCTTTGGGAAACTTCAGTCTTGCCCTCATGTTTTTTTTTTAGACAGCAAAGGTTTCCTTCTTGCACACCTCACATAGTAATTAAAGTTGCATAGTCTCTTTCTGATTGTAGATTCATGCACTTTGGCATAAATTGTAGAAAAAGCTTGCTGTAGGTCCCGTGATTATATTTTAGGGTTTTTTGAGACGTCTTTAAGCATCTTGCGGTCTGCTCTTGGTGTGAATTTGCTTGGACGGCCTGACCTGGCCATGTTGGCAGTTGTTTTAAATCTTCTCCACTTGTAAATGATTTTCTGATTTCAAATTCTTTTGAGATCTTTTTATATCCCTTACCAGACTCATAAGCATCAACAATCTTCTTTCTGAAGGCCTCAGAGAGCTCTTTGGATCTCACCATGTTGATACCTCTCACTTCAACAATTAAGAGCAAACCAAGCTAAATGCCTGAGGATTAAATAAGTCAAGCCTCCTTCAAAATGCTCTGTAACAATGTTCTTAGCTTAGATGAAAAGACTACCAGATTGACTAGCTCAACCTCAAACTGTGCTGGAGTTTACAATCCCCTACATACACCACAGAGTCTAGACATGGAGATATTACAAACGTAGACTAGCTAGCTAATATTAAAGCTAAGTTGTTCATAGCATAAAGTAGTGTTGCACCAGTGCTAATTTCTCTTGCTGGCCATCTCTTGTCACACATTCCTTAGCCTTATTAAAGTAACCAAGTTATAGTACTGAGTACCTGCTTTCTCAAAGCTGCCACTTTTTACCTACTTCAATACAAAAGCTTCAGTCTCATTACTGAGATTTGAAAACAAACTGAAATCCAGACACTGCTTGAGTTTATGTTTGTCCAGGTTTCAGATGTCTAGCTACTCAAATAAATAACACATCTTATGGACATGTCTATGGATTAGTTCTTTCTTTCTCTACTGTTCTTCCAAGGTCTTTTGGCAGTATTAGCTCTGGTAAGAAAGGATGTAAGAACATAGTAGTAGTAAACGTACCACCTATAATTATTTATACAGCAGCTTGCCACTATACTAAACCCTCAGTACTTCTGAAACCTTCCGGAAAAACAATAAATGATAACTTAGTGAGGGGAAAAAAAGCTTTTTTTTTGTGTGAGTGTGTGTGTGTTTGTATTTGTCACAGGTGACATTATCTTCCTAGAATCAGGGAAGTTGTTAACCTGATATAGAAAGTAAATAACAATAGGACTGAGAAAGTGCTTGAAAACATACAATTATTACAATTACAATGATTTTAATGATCTATAATCTTTCTCATCCTCAAATATCGAAACGAGTAGCAATTGTGACCAACAATGTGTAAGAATACACTACAAGTTAAAATTAAATGTCAGTCATATACTCAGGCTTTAGGCTTAGCTTTAGCCATTAAATATTTCAATGATTATAGTTACGACTTTAATTCTCGGCTTGCTTTTTATAGCAAGTAGACTGCTATTAGTAACCCAGACCACACAAACACCAGGAACAAAAATGCAAATGAGACATGAGAGAGAATAAGACACAATTAGACAATCTTAGCAAGGACCTTCCTGTCTAAATTATTCTGTAATTCTAAAACACAAAAGACCAAATTAAAAAGCAGCAGTACTTTATGAAGAATATAAATTCTTCATGTTGTTTTTCTGCATTATTTGCATCCTTATTTATTTATATTTTATTTGCAAAACCCTGTGAAATTATATATATACTGTGTGCTACTTTGGCAAATAATAAAGTTAATGTTATTCAATACAGATAGTAGTGTAACACCGTATGTTTGATCTAATTAAGCCAATTAGTCAACAGTAAATAATCTTATTAGCTTATTATAATTGTTAACTTGCTTGAAAATCATGAATACTAGCTTTGCTGTTATAAGAAGCCCCACTTCTCTGGGACGGCTTTTCACTACATATTGGGACATGTGTATGAATTTGCTCAAGCAGCTACAAGAGCATTAGTGTGGTTTAATTAGTATTACTGTGCCTCTAATTAGGTGTGTTGCAATCCATGTGTTTTATAATAATCACAATTACTCTGATATGGTTTTATAGTATTGCACTACAAAGTTTTATCTTCATTGTCATATTTAGATAAATAGGCCCAGACCGGCCAAAGTACTGTTTATATTAAACTAATAACCAAAACAAGGAGCTTGAGGAAAACAGCTTATCAAACTAAATTAGAAATGTCAGAGAATATTCCTATATCATACAGGCTCTACTTGACAGAATGAAGACAAACTGCAGGAATAAAAAACCCATATGGTGTTTAATAACACAAGCAAGAGAGATGGCGATACCTGCTTACTGCATTAGTCCTGATCAGCTTTCTAAGCACACTTGCATGTGTAGCCTGCCAGAATGGTGGAGATTTGATTAATATAAAAAGAGCGGGCTTCCATTCCCAAGGGCTGCAGTGTGTAGCTGCTTTTGTGAGAAATATTATACAGATACACACTCGCTGGTCACTTAAACAGGAACACCCCTGCTCTTTCATTGTAAGTATCCAATAAGCCAATAAAATCATCACCTGGTCTTCTTTAAATCTTCAACCGATTCCTGTTCTTGGCTGTTGTTGGAAGATATGACGTGAATTTCTACTGTTTAGATGTGAACGTGTTGTGCATCATGATATGCATTTCGACTCAGCAAGGTAGTAAAGAGTGATAATTTGAGCTTTCCTGTCAGCTCAGACCAGTCTGACCATTCTTCTCTCATCAGCAAGACTTTTCTGCCTGCAGAGTTGTAGCTATCTGGATGTTTTTTCCACACTATTCGGTATAAAGATTTTCTAGAGGTTGTTTTGCATGAAAATCCCAAGAGATCAGCAGTTTCTGAAATTCTTAAACCAGCCCATCTGTCACCAACAACCAAGTCACAGAGATCGCATTATCGCCCATATTGATGTCTGATGTGAACTTTAACTAAAGATCTTGACTGATTTCATGCACTGTGATGCTGCTACATGATTGGCTGATCGCATAATTGCATGAATGAGCAGATGTACAGGTGTTCCAAGTGGCCAGGGATGCAAGAACACATCTGAGTCGAATTAAGGTTTAAAATGGGGGGATATAACAACATTCCTAATAATGACACTGACCAAACTTGGTCTGATTTAGAAGATTTAAGAATGGAACTTGACTAAAGATTTTTTTTAGAACACAATGAGTACATTTGATTCAGCTCTATTTATATTTCCTTTGGGTTTATATAGTACCAGACACTGGCATTTGTATCATCTTCATGTCAACATACATTACGCAATATGTAACAGTATCATGTAGTACTGGATTATGGATGGAATTAATGAGGATATGAAGCTAGTGGGTGCAAGTGTTGAGGATGCAGAAGATAGGGATAGGTGGAGAGAGATGATTCGCTGTGGCAACCCCTGAAGGGAAAAGCTGAAAGAAGAAGAAGAAGAAGATCATGTAGTACTGGATGTTGGTATCAAAGCATTTTTATGAGTATAAATAGTACATACTGGCATATGCTTAAACCAGACCAAGACCAACCTCAATTCAGCACAGTACACATAGATATACCAAACTCCAATACATTTAAATAAATAATTTTGAATGATTTTATGCATCTTTAAGACCAACTGGGGCTTTTTGATAGGCAAATACACCAGAGGATTATTAATATTAATATTCACACATAAAGCCCTTGTTAAACTGTCGCTTGACATCCTTTTTCTGAAGTGTCTCTTGAGTTGCTCTGTTTCCAAACTGCTCCTCAGGGTGATATATCACTGGCATGTTTTTAGCTCTTTGAACAATTTTTGACACTCTTAGAACAGCTGCTTAGTCCCAGAGCAAAAAAAAAAAAAATATTTTACTGTATTTAGGGTTAGGTTTAGGTTTAACTATAGTAATAACATTATCAACATTTCCTCCTCTTGTAATTCTTTCCAAGCTCACTACATCAGCTTAAGATTCAAGATAATGGCCTCCTGCTGCTAGACAAACATTTTTTATTTTTACATCATTTAGTACTGAATAATTTATTTCCTTTTTCCCCCCCAACACATATGTTCTCAAACTAGTAACCACAACACCACATTGGGTCACATGATTTACAAATAGAGTAGTGATCACTCATACAAATCTCCTCTTTTTTCTAATATGTGAATTATAGAGAATGAATTTTGTGTGTAAATAATTTGAAATTTTACTGGGAGTCACATTCAAACAAGCTTCATTAGAAATGAATAGGGTGCGTGTTATTTTACTCTTTTTCACTATCCTGAGATGAATCAGAAATAAACAAATGGACAAATTTCCGCATCCATCTACCATCGTTTACCTAAGGCTTAACATATGTGGACATCTGACCATCACACATAAATGGGCCTTCATGCATCTGGGATGGCTTTCAACTAGATTTTGGAGCATGGCTATGGAGATTTGTGCTCATTCAGCCTCAAGAGCATTAGACAAAGATGTTGGGTGAGGAGGTCTGGTGCATAGCCATCTGTCAGGAGTAGCTGGACAGTTCCCTGCCAGGCCCGGAGAGGGCGCTGGCAGGTGAATCCTGGAAGCCTGCTAGTGTCTGTGTTTTCCTGCCTATTGTTCTCTATCCTGATTGTGTCACCTGTCCCTAATTACCATAATGTGTTACCCTATAAAGAGGGATCCTGGTGTGCATGTCTTTGTGAGTCAATGTTTAGCGTGTAGCGTCTAACTGTCCCGTGGGTGTTATGTCAGGTTATGGGTTGTTTATGTGAGTTATGTTTTGGTTCTGTTTTAGTGTAACCACGGTGTCTGGAGTTATGTTCGTCTTCCCCCTGTATTGTGTTTATGTTTAATAAAGCAGTGCTTCGCTGAATCCTGCATATGGGTCTACTTTCCATGGCGTGCCGGTGCACACAGCACCACAGAGGTCCGGATTCGATCCCCGCACAGGGTGGGGGCTGCGCCGGACGTGACACCATCATTCCAGTTCATTCCAAAAGATGTTCAGTGGAGTTGAGATGTCAGGGCTCTATGCAGGCCAGTGAAGTTCTAATATGTATAGTATATATAGCATATCTTTAAGGAGCTTGCTTTGTGCACAGGGGCATTGTCATGCTGGAACATATCTGGGGTACTGTAGTTCCAGTACAGGGAAATCTTAAAGCTACAGCATAAAAAGACACCCTATGCAATTATGTGTTTCATAATTTATGGCAACAGTTTGGGGATGAACTGCATATGGCTGTGATGGTTAATGTGTCAATACACATTTGTTCAAATAGTTTAGCCCAACACATGTAGGAACACAATCCGGTTTTCCTGATTCAGTTAGTATTTGAGTTTAAAAACCTCTCATGTAGCCTTTATATCTATAGGAAGGTCTGTTTTATAAATAATAATCATGAATGGGATGGTGTGGATAAGGGGCTTTAATTAAGAGAGCAAGAGCTGTGTTTTTAACATGGCTGTGCATAAAATCATGACATATATTATTTCATCTTGATAACCTGGTGGACAGGGATGTTTTGGTTCTGACTCGCTGTCTAATTAGTGTCAATTCTACATCTTCTGGATGTGTATAAGATATTCAGTGTGTGTGAATAAGCTGCAGTGGTTATTCAGTGCAAGCAATATTAACATGTATGTCACATATACACATACGTATGCATAATTATATATGTTAAAATGTTACAGTAGTCCTATATTTATGATAAATCTGGAATTTAGAAAATGTAGGATGGTCCAGGCTTAAGGTTACAGATTATTCATAATGTGCATTTGGGGTCATTTCTCCAAAAAATTTTGGGAATTTTATATCACTAAAAATGACGCTGTGTGTAAGCATAAAAGAGAATACAAAAATTAAGGTATATTCAACATGCATAGTGTTAAAAGACTTGCAGAAATTAGAAATAAATGGTCTGGTCTGGATGCAAGATTCTCTCATAGAGGTGTTACAGGAAGAATACCAGGCATGGTGTGAGAGCCTGAATATAGTCAGCTACAAATGACATGATTAACCAGCGAAAATAAGATGCTACAGCACTCCCGCAACACCTTTATGACACGACTGTCTCCGTAATGAAAAATGAGAGAAATAAAATAAGAAAAAACAATATCTGCCGGTAAGCAGCACCAGAAACATCTCATCTTTTCCTGTATTCTAAAGCACTCACCCAAAGATGACATAAGGTTGATAAAAGTATTTAGAGCAGTAACTAAAAATACAGATGGAGACAATCAGATATTACATTCCATCACACGATGTGCAGAAGAAAAATAAATGTCAACAACCTATTTTTTGCCAAATCTGAACACAAAAAAATTTATCTTGAGCAAAGGCAGCATACTTACTGGAACAGATTAGGGTTTTGATGGCCAATTTCCTTGTGAAATAGTGGACAAACGGAAAAGACTATTAAAAATCGGAAAACTGCGCCTGAAGGAAGGATGTAATAAAGATATTAAACCATGAAAGAAGGATGTAATATCTGTAGATAAATTACACTTTGGCCAATTATACTGTGATAAAAATGTGACCCCTCGGCTATTCTAGGTTCCTCTGTACATCTCTCTCTCTCTCTCTCTCTCTCTCTCTCTCTCTCTCTCTCTCTCTCTCTCTCTCTCTCTCACACACACACACACCAATCTACCTTCTAATCCAAGTCTTACTCTTATCCAATGTACTTCAAAACAATATTGTATATTGTGGATATTGTTCTGTGCTTATCTTGCATTTAAAAATCCTACCATTGTCAGCATCAAGAAAAACACCCACACTTCATGACACATGCATTAAGCCACACACATCTACTGTAGTTCCAATTATTATAAATGCTGCATTCCCACATTCCACCGAACCTATAACCAAGCAAAGACTAATTAAATGCAGATATATGCTTATTACAAGAAACTCATTTCTCTGAATCTAATCTCAAATTAAAATCAGCACAAATTAATCAAACTGTTTCCACCCACTACAATTTCACGAAGAGAAGGCTATGAATCCTAATGAAAAGAAATACAACATTTATTCTTAATGCCACTTATATTACAGGTCCTGCGATAAACACTTCAAAGAATAATCAATTGCATTTAGAAAGAAAAAACAAAAACAAAATGATTGTATTTTTTTTTTACAGCTCACAAAGTGATGACCCATGCTGCACAATGACTTCACGCCTCTCTATCTCACTATCTCAGATTCATTTATTCAGCCATTAGTGAGATCTTTCAATGCTAAACAACACACCAAATTAGCAGTCACCCAAATAATTAGTCAGTTAACGAATGACTAAGATCGTAACGATGTTTGGAGATTAAAACCCTCAAATGCAAAAGAATTCTCATGCTTTTTACTTAGCCATCAGTCACACATTAACTCCTTTTAAATCAGCAACTCGATCCAACTGAATACCTCAGATACACAAATCTCCCTAATTACTATTCACAATTGTATGTCTTCCTCGTCTGGAAGAGTAACTGCCTACATAATTTAATAATCAGACAGCAAAGAACACAGTTTGCTCACGTTTCTGATAAATATAACACGCAAAAAAAAGTTTAAATTTTCAGGTATCCCTGCCCAACTGACCTATATATAGGCCAGTGATCGACTTCTTTAAGCCCCATGACTTATGTAAATCACATTACAAACCATTTAAAAAGCACATCGAAGTGTAAAGGTCTAAATATTTCCTCTGTCATTTTAGCAATTTAACAACCTCACTCTGAATTACCTGAATTAATCTCAATCAGAGCCAATCAGAGACCTCATTTAGAGATCAGAGAAATTAAGAGCTCAGACTTTTCATCCATTAGCACCATTATCATCAGTTTCACTGCTTAACATTTATGGCATTTGGCACACAGCCTTATACAGAGCGTAACAATCTCACCAACTTGACAGCTTGCTGGAATCCCACAAAACACAAATTCCACATTCTCACTCAGGGGAAGGCAAAGGGACTGCCATATGGAACATTTCTGCTTTCTGAACAACAGAAACACTAAACATCTTGTTATGTACTAAAAAAGAAATTAGAGACCTTAAATACATCTGATAGAACAATACACTGTTATTATCCTCTCAGTTTGTTAAGAAATATAGTATTGGGAATCAGAGCAGGTCATAAACCCTTTTAAAAAACAGAAAAGAAATTCATTTATAATTTCCTCTATGACTATCAGACTTAATTAACATCTCTGGCAAGCTGCAAGCAATTCTTGTATAAGACCAACACTGGAGTTCATTTTGTACAATTGGATTTACACACCCTATAACTATTTATATGCTCCGAGGAACAGCATACCTATTAAACATTCTGGGCAAGAAGTCACTGCTGCATTATATCTTCTTTTGGGGCTTCCGCATCCCGCTATTCCATGCCGCCTTGCCGACCAGGAGACAGATCAGCTAGCAACACGGCATCTAAACCGCTAAATGCAATACGTCTTAAAAAAAAACCTCACTCAGAATAGAAAATCTATTGATTTCTCCTGGATATCAAGCCAATGAACTTGATCTAGTCTGGACCTCAGCCCTCGACTTCATCACACATTCTTTAAAATCTTAATACACATTGCTTTACATCCTTCAGTGCAGCCATTATTGCCTTGAAAACTGCAGAAAATGTTAAACGTGATATGCATCAGGGAGACTGAATTAGTGTGGAAAATAAAAGAATGCCTAAAGACCTCAGGGCCGTATTTAGCGTTGACGGCTTAAGTTTGATCGATATGTCAATATTTACGTATTTTACATGGCTCAGTGAGATTAGTAAAATTACCTGTGTGTAGTCAGTAACTTCCAGGTTGGCAGGTTTTGTTACTAAATCAAGCAGTTGTCAAATATATGGTGAATAGATAATATATGATATATGATTATATGCGATGAAGTAATAAATGTGTTTTAATCAAACAATATGCGATTTACATACATACATTAATTAGCAGCAAGCAGTCTGATCATCTGTAGTTCATTCTGATGCCTGAATAGTGATGTGTGTGATTTCAATATTAAATTCTGACTGCATGCTTACCTCATCTCTGAATGCAGCCATCACTGTCTTGAGTCTATATTACTTTAGGTACGGAATAAGCACACTAAAAAATTTTATGAAACTTGAAATTTATAAATTTTGTCCTTGATACACAGGCTCTTGATACACTCATCTAATATCTTTTGTATATTCCCCCCTTCCTATACACTCCATCTCTCTATCACTCATCAGTCAGTATATCTACATCATTTATACGCTTGTCCCCAGCCATTGTTCTTATGGTTATGCTTGTTGACATTTTTGTCACTGCTTCTGTTTCTGAAATGATACAGGAAGGAAAAACAGTAAAACGGCACTGTGTATGTGTGTGCGTGTGCATCTGTGTGTGATTGTGTAGATGTCAACACCGTCCTCTCGAGACCAGTGTATCTGAAGGAGTAACTGTCTCTTTCTTTCTGAAGCTCCAGCACACTCAGATCCTCACTCAGATCCACACGGCTCAGTCAAAAGCAGCTAAATCTCTGTGAACGCTTGAACATCCTGCAAAGTGCGTGCCATGCCATTACAGCTGGATATGGCACCTCCGCTGGCCTGTATAGCAAGCTTGAGATGTGAAAGCTTTCTCATTCTTTCATCAGGAATCAGACCCTGTTTTCATCAGTCCCTGTTTTCTTTTCTTTTTTTAGTTTCCATGTTATGCACTCTACGCTCGGGTGAAACACATGCTCTAAAGCACTCAAACCTTAGAGCATCTTGATCTGTAGGAAATGAGTCACAATATGAAAAGATCAGCACTTATCTTCTAAGATGCACTGACTTTGACACACCCCTTCTACCAGTCATGATGACTATTGCTGCGATAAAAAATGGCACCCTTATGGCCTATATTTATATTGCCATATTTACTTTTTTCACTATGCATAATTAAATAATGAAATCCTGTCAGAAACCCAGTTTAATCCTTGTTGCATGTACAGTGAATGTGTTTGCTCGTATCTGCCTGGTGAAATTTCTCTCTACCTTGTGCGTTGTGGGGAATAAAAATCAGACCCTGAATTCCACCTCCCTCAGATATCTGGTGTCTATAGCAAATTTAAGAAAGTCTGAAAAGCTTGGGCACTTCCTGCACCATGTAGCATCACTGGAATGTCATCCACTCACCTTGCTGTCTCCCTGCTGAACTGGCCCTTGCCCACGTCATTGACAGCACACAGTCGGAATTGGTAGGATCGTGCAGGAATGAGGCCTCCCACCAGCACATTAGTCGCCTCTGGCTCTATGTTGGCTAAGAGCACTGTCCATGGAGCATCTGACCCAGGCAGAAAGCACATCATCAATTACACAACAGGAGGAGCAGATAGAACAGCATTGTTATCTCTTGTACGCTTGGATTGTCTGAGGCACTTCAACCAGCAATACATTCTGGTATATTTCATATCTCTCGACACAGCCTCATACAGTATTAGACAGAACTGGCCATACACTCGAGGTGTTTACCTTCATCTAAATGAGACCTTATTCATAAAAAACAGCGTACACATTTTAGATGTTAAAAAAAGACTGAAAGTGAAGTGAAGTGAAGTGAAGTGAAGGAGATTGTCTACCTCTAGCTTAACAGAGTCAGTATCGTCAGTGACACCACCTGTCATCTATTTACAGTGCAGTTCTAAAGGTGTTGTATATTTCAAATGGCAGGAGAACTAAATAACAAAGAATCACTGACAACATGGTATGGTAATATATCCCACTTTCAGACACTTGCAAATAGCTATGAACCAGCTGTGCAAGGTTTTCCACAAGTGTATTCATGCGGCTGTTTCTGCAGCCCTGAACAAACAAGCAAACAAAGGATCTGAAAATTGTCTTGCAGGAATACAAGCCGTCATACGCACAGCACACAAACGTAAGCCACTGTGCCCTTCTTGTCTCAGGGAGCTTTTCCTTGTCACAGTCGCCTCTGGCTTGTTCATTACATATTCATGTATAGTTTTACATTTAGATCCAGATTACTGTACAGATTTTCTGCTACCAATTCACTAATTCATGCCCCTAACACACAGAGATCTATTCATTTGTAAAGCTGGCTTATTTGCAAGCAATGATCACAAGGACCACAGTTATGCTACCTCTGGGTACATTTATTCGTAAACAAGTAATATAGAGTTCAGCTATGCTGTTAACACCATATTGTATGTTTCAGACAAACCAGATGCTAGACACCAACTTAATAAAGGACATCACACAATTTACCCTGAGTATCCTTCTACTTCATTTCAACAAGACAGAAGTACCTCTATTAAGACCTATGAGCCTGCTGATTATGTAACAACTCTTGATTACCTTTCAGTTACATCATGTACAGCAGGCTGAGTATTTATGCTAGTCTTGTGTATAATAAGCATGTAGAGAACAAGGATGGCCTTTTTCCATTTCAGGGACATTGCTAAGTTATAACGTTATTACTGGATGTTGCATAAACAGTTCATGCACTTGTTACCTCTGGGTTGGATTATTATAACATCTTGCTGTCTTGATGTTCCAGTATAAACAAAATTTAGTTATCTCAAAAAGTAGATAGACTCCTTACTAAAAAACAGAAAATACTAAAATGCTTTTTTCTATCTAAACACTATTCCACTTTTAATTTGATTATAAAATAATACAAATTACCTATAAAGCACTAAATCTGCTTGCCCCACAGTTCCCTGTGCAAACTTTTAGTTTATAATGTTCATCCTAGTATGTTTTGTTAAAAAGATGCCGACTTATTTGAACTTAGAACAGTGAAAACTACAGTAAAGTGCAAAACAATAGATATAATGGATTGATGGATTTTAATTTGAGGTAGAAAATCTTAGTCAGGCATGTTGTAAAATAACTCTTAGGTAGACCTGGTGGCTTTATTTGCATACAATGTTTGGTAAACTGGGAAGTCTGGGTGCTGTCACCCCCCTCCCCTGCACTCAGGTTTGATGACAGCGGAGCGGTAAGACTCCGATATCCCAGGGTGCTCTCATGCCTGTGGTACCTTCTGGCTTTCCGTTTTTTTCTATTCTGTCATAGATAGAACTGCCAGAGTCTGTACTTGCACTCTGATCACACTGTATGTTGCCTTCCTACCAACTAAGGTGTTCTATATCTATCTCTATAAGGTGTTCTATAAGGTGCCTCCTCCTATGGCCTGATTGATCCTGAACATCATCTGTTCTGTTACTCATACTTCTTCACCAGAAGCTTTCTGAACTTGTGACTCACCTCCTGTATTTGTGGATAATCTCATGTGGACTTGCTTAAAACAGTTTATCCCAAAAACTCACCTTCCGGCTTCAATGGAAAATTTAGCTTAGATACAGCAGACCTGCAACATGTCATGATCGCACACTACATATTATTTCACAAAATGTAGTACTCTTTGCTTTTTCTCTAAATGGCTGTACGCTGTAGTGCACATAAGCCCACTATCTGGTGTTTCCTGGAATAGATAGATGGATTTCGTAAGGGTTTCTCTCTCATGTCACCGGATTTCTGTAATGATATTTCATGATAATATTTATACTTAAAATCTCAGTACAAATAAATAAAATGGAATTCAATACAGATGATTTACATTTACATTTTAAGCGGCTTTTGGCAGATGCCCTTATCCAGAATGATGTACAAACGTGCTTTGAAGTCACTATCAACGAATGCATCAATGCTGGGTCAACAATGCTGGCTGATGTTCCCAACGCTCAAGAGAACTGACCAAGTCATGCAGCTATGTAATATTCATTCACCTTGACTTAATATTACTATACAGTATAAACAAAAGAACTACACACATTGATACAAAATTTGCTCTTGGTCCACTCACTGTTCTCCGACACCTCCAGGATGTAGCGTATGAGAGGGCTGTTGCCATCAAAGGCCTGCGCCCACGTGAGGTTGATGGAGCGCTTCTCTGAGATGCTGTAGGTAGCAATTGGATTCTCTGGAGCATGGGGGAGCTGCCTGCAAGGGGCAAACAGTGAAGACAAATAGGATTAAACACAGCTCTACATTTGTGACACTCTCCCAATTACCTACAGTTTCAATATTTACCGGAATAGACAGAGGTGAAAAGACATTCTGGCCAAATATTTGCTGAGAGAGTTAGAGTCTGAATGTAGGAAATCTTTAATGTAAAGAAGCATAAACTGATATAGAAAATGCAGAGGATGTTACATGCAACAGTAAGAGAGAGAGATAGTGAAGAGGACCTGACTCTGAGGTGGGCACTGCGTGAGTCGTTGCCTCCTACTGAGGTTACTCTGCAGGTGTAGGTACCAATGTCTCCAGACCAGGTTTGAGCAATGTGCAGGGTGCCGTTGCTGTCTACCCGTAGCCGTGGGCTTGAATTCACTTCAATGGCTAGGCCTCCTTTCTCCCACACATGCCTGGAGCACACAGCAGAATACAGTTCTATGAATTGCTGGTATACTTATTTTAAAAACTGTATACATAATGAACACAGTCACACAAATAAAATTTAAACAATGCACTAGCATGCAAAACAATGCACTGGATTTTTATTCAAAGGTTAAGTGGGTGTGGCCTATATCTGCTGGGCTTTTTTCCTTTTTAATTTCCTTTTTAACACGCACATATACACACACACACACACACAAACATGAACGTAACACATATGGCCATGCAACCACACACACACACACACACACACACACACACACACACACACACACACACACACATACACAAACTGCAGCTGCATCGGCTCCTCTGTTTAATCTCCTGTGTCTTGTGCTTAATTAAAGTCTGACTCAAAGTTATTGCTCTGTTTACATATTCATCTGTTTTTCTCGATCAAATCAATCAGCAGGTGACAGCTAAATCAACGTCTTATGAGACGGAGTGTAATCAAGATCTGCCAACATTGAGTGAATTACAATTAATCAGAGATGAAGTGATGAGGGAGAGGGAGGCAAAGAGAGAAAGAGACACAGATCCAAAATGGCAGGTGGATAATCTGAATGGCTTGTAATGAGTTTTAAATGGAGATATTGTTGTATGGATAGAAAGACATTGGTGTTACCTGACAGTGACACTGGGGTCATGGGTCACACCGCAGGTCATAGTGGCCTTTGTGCCTTTGATGACGCTTTGGTCCTGTGGGGGATTGGTTATGCGGGTTCGAGCTGGAAACAATCATACCACAATACATACACGTTATTCTTAATGAAAGTGAAATTATATTTTTTGGTTAAGAATTGATTTTAATTGTATCATGAGTATAATTATTATATTTATTAGATTCTCAAATCACACTCTACAGTATTTTCTATGTAGATCTTTATTTTGAATGACTGTTTTTCTGGATTACAATTGCCTAGATGCTGTTTAGTAAATATGTACTATCAAGAAATGAACCATATTAGGATGCCAAAAGTGCAGCAGGTCCTCCCAAAAGAAATCAGCAAACAGCTGGTTAAATAATTAGTCATGGAATTACTTCTGTTCTCCTACAAATAGTAACTCATAAGCCACTTGTGGGTGAAAATTGGTGTTGATAAATGCGCTCTATGCGTAATGCATCACTGGTGTGTTTTGAGCAGGGCGCATGCAGCCATGACTCAGTCACTCATTTCAACATTTAACATCTGTTTAGTAATTGGGAATGTAATAGTATGCAATATTAAGCATATGTTTAGGACATTGGGTTCATTTTAAAATTCACTCAAACTTTTCACATGTTGTTTCTTTCATTTCTCTTCCGGAAACCACCATGCTTGTGGCTCTGTTTTATACATGCATCAGCCATAACATTAAAACCACTTGCATAATATTGTGTAGCTGGTTCAGATCCTTACACTTGATTCCAACACATCACTTCCTGCCTAATATACCTGTGACAGGTCACACCCCTGTAACCCTGTGACAGGTGCCATGAGATTATCCATGTTGTTCATTTCACATGTCAGTGCTTTTAATGTTATGGCTGTTCTGTATATAATGGTTGCCTCTGTACAAATGCAAAACATACTTGAATGGTGCTGCATTGAGAACAATTAAAGAATGTGATTTTAATATGATTCTTTCTGCATCTACAGTATAATATTAGCTGGAAGACTTGAGCTTGAAGCCCACCACAGTAGAGAGCTGTATACTAATTGGGATCCATCTGAAATTTCTGGATTCCTTCCCTTTCATGTAATCTCACTCACCCCACACCAGCAGGCTGGCAGAGGCCTCATCAATGCCTCGGGAGTTGCTCGCCATACAGGTGTAGGTGCCAGCATCTGACAGGTGAGCAGGACTGACCAATAAACTGCCTGACTCCAGCAGGGTAAAGCGGGGCAGCTGCACTGAGCCACTTGCCAGCACACGCTCACCTGCACAGGAAGATGGAAGCTGAGGTAAGACAGAGACAGACTAAAAGCATAACAGCGACAGACCCAGACATCGTGACTGACACACACTTGACTGACTGGAGCTTTTTACCATTTTATTGACAGGAGCCAGAATGTCAGAATAACTATGTTAAACATTATAGAAGGTTTTTTCTTTTAAACTACTTTTCCCCCCCAATACAGTACTCTCCAATTCCCATCTCCACTAAGTTAGTTCATCTAGTTCTGAATTAAAAAGCACTGAACAGCAATAGAAAGAGACTGAGAAAGAGCAGAGGAGAGAGTTAGGCATTTTAATGCAAGAGATTAGAGAACAGATGTCTCCTCTGTTTATCAAAAGGCCACTGCAGTCTACAATCAATCCCACAATCACACAGGCTCTGCTGTGACTCTGATGGATCTGGGTCCAGAAGGCAACCTGATAAAGCTCCTTTTGTCAGAAGTGTGCTCAGGCAGGTGTGTGAATGCACAGGAGATGACTGATTAGCACGTGACCTTTCTGCCATGTGATGGCGGGCCGTGGAGCTCCTGATGTCTCACAGTGCAGGATGACGGATGTGCCGTCGATCACCGAGCTGTCCGTAGGCCCTGCTGTGATGTTGGGAGCGATGCCTGAAATGGGCAGAGAAGATAAAGATAGATAACCCATACACACACCTATACTCTAACACAATACAGATGGGAGATTGGGACCCATGGGGTATATGATGTCTGTATGAAACACAGAAATCTTTTTCTCATGCATTGACAAAAGGTCTTATCGAAATTGTGATCACTAGGCAAGATAAACGCTTTGGGAAAAGCCCTCTAACTAGGCCCTCTCTCTTTCTCTCTCTCTGTCTCTCTGTGTGTGTATATATATATATATATATATACTCTCTCTCTCTCTCTCTTGATGTAAGACTTGAAAGATTACAAATGTCATGGGAAAGTTAAGGCCTGAACAAGAGGAGAAGTGGAACAAAAAATATGCTGTGGTATGAGAAAATGTGAGGAGGGCATATGGTGCCAAACGCACTAGTGACAGCAAGGTATGTGTTGGTTTGGATTTCTCCAGCCAGGTTGCGGGCAAAGCATTGAAACATCCCAGTGTCATCAGGAAGGAGGCCATTAATCTGCAGACTGCCTCCCACCAAATGCTTGTAGCGTGGGGTCTTCACAGTGCTGATGGGTACAGCATCCTTATACCAAACAATGTCTGGCTGAGGAACACCTAGTAGAGAAGGGAGAAAGGGTTAGACAGAGCTATTACTCCTATACACAAAAGAGGTTGGACAGACTGGAAAAAACAGCAAGGCAGATGATAAAAAGATATAACAGAATGCTGGCAAAATCTTTACATTTTCATTTTCAATGTCTGAAATATTTTATTAGTCTGAAAATGTTTCAGGACTGCACGAGGACAATTCTACAGTCAAGTACACAAGACTATACTGGGAAACTCTTTTTTAAAACTTTCTTTTGATATCACTTTAAATGAAGTGTAGAGTCTTGCCACTCCCACCTACCCCCTGACTGCCTTCCACAGTTATTTCTGTTAACCACTGAAGCTAAACAAAATGAAAATAAAATTCTTGCACTGAGTCATACTGAATTCCATTGTGACCAGTTCTGTGTGAAAGAGCGCTTTCATAGCCATGGGTTGCGCATCACTATACAATCCCTGTCAGCAAGTTTACAGTCAGATCAGCAGAGCATGCAAGCTCAAAGGAACATTCCAGACTCGTTTTCAGATGCTACTGGGAGCAGGAAGAAAACATCTCAGATGTTACTGTAGACAATGATCCTTCATCCATCATTAAGCTATAAGGAGCTTCTGCCCTGTGCCGCAAGCTCACAGTTTCAGAATCAACTATTTCAGCTGAGCTGCAAGGTCATCCATTTTAGTCAACAGTGTAGCTGAAAAAACATGAAATTAAATATTTTGTTTGTAGGCTGTGAACAGCTATAAATGTGTGGCTTGACTCATTCTTTGCTAATCAATAAAAAGAATTATAAAAATAGTGATGTCCTGAAACAGTTGCTTTAAGTATGAAAAGACTAACATAACTAACTAACAGAGATGACACACACAGACACACTCACTCACCACGAGCCTGGCATGGAATGTCCACCACCTTCTCCATCTCAGCAGTTATGTGTCTCTCTGGCTCCTTCACAAACTGAGGG
This sequence comes from Hemibagrus guttatus, assembly GCA_033459395.1. Taxonomy (NCBI): domain Eukaryota; kingdom Metazoa; phylum Chordata; class Actinopteri; order Siluriformes; family Bagridae; genus Hemibagrus; species Hemibagrus guttatus. Next base: position 11,216,454 of record JAUCMX010000016.1, on the reverse strand, counting down.
TGTTCTATACAGAGCAGCCAGGTCAGTCCCAGTTATTACACAGTTAATTAAAACATCTCCAATGCTACATAAAGGGAAACTTAATTAGAACCAGAGCCTCTCTCCCTCTCTCTCTCTCTCTCTCTCTCTCTCTATACATATATATATATATATATATATATATATATATATATATATATATATATATTCCATTCCATTGTCTGTACCGCTTATCCGATCTATCATCAGGTCACAGGGAGCCTGTGCCTATCTCAGGCGTCATCAGACATCAAGGCAGGATACACCCTGGATGGAGTGCCAACCCATAGCAGGGCACACACACACACTCATTCACACACTAATTTAGAGACTCCAATCAGACTAGAAGCAAGTCTTTGAACTGTGGGAGGAAACCCACCAAGCACGGGGAGAACATGCAGACTCCACACACACAGTGAGCGGGAGCGAGACTTGAACCCAGGATGCTGGAGGTGTGAGGTGAATATATATACCGTGCCGCCTATATATATAAATATATCATGTCAAGCTCATAGTCTTTGTGAGTATGCTCCATAAGCATAATGAAGAGCTGATAACTGTGACATTCATAGCTTGGCTACCAGCCTCATCTCTCATAAGCCTCTGCTAGACTTCTGGGGAATTCTGATTAATGCATTTGCGGCAGCTTTATGCTCTGTAGTTGTTTATGTATATGTGCTGATCATATCTTTGTTGGTGCATGCGAATCAGCTATTCCAAATATGAAGCAGTGAAAACAGAGATTTATGATTCCATCTCTGAGATGAAATGCACCTTATCTAACAGCAACATTTAACTAACAGCAACATTTAACTATTGCAGTTGCCTGTAGTAAGTGATTGAGTAAGTTTTGTTAGCTTACAACTGGCTCAAATGGTCTCGTTTGATCCTGGACTCACGTTTGCATATTCCTATGTGGTTTCAGATGTTCTCCCTGTGTCTATGTGGGCTTCCGCTAGGTTCTCCGGTTTCCTTTCTCCTCTCAGAATGAGTGTGTTAATGAGTGTGTGAATGTGACTGGTGCCTCGTTAAGGGTTTATTCCTGCCTTGTGCTTAGTTTTCTTTGAATAGGCTCCAGATCCACTGCCACTCTGACTGGGATAAAGATGTTACTGTTGATAAAAGAATGTATGAATTGATCTGTGGTATAAAATATTTAGATACAGCTTGCTCAACTTTGGTATTATTTATCTAACAAACTAACAAAAAGAATGGCATGAGTCAGCTCAAAGCTTCATACCAACTGAGCTAACTGACTTTGTAGTAAAATAGTGAAATAAGGGTTCCTCTATGTGTATGTAAATTATACACAGAACTAATAGCAAATGAAATGTATGACTATGAAGAATAGGTATGTGAGGCATCTACCGATCACATGTAGATAAGCTCCAGCAGTGACAGCTGGGACGCTGCTGCTACGTAGTGATGCCTCGCACTCGTAATAGCCGCTGTCACTGACCAGAGGCCCGCTGATGGTCAGTCGTCGTCCGAAATCTCTCAATCCTCGATTGACCACCACACCATTCTTACGCCATGCAATGTTGAGCTTAATGAGGGGTCTGGACAGAGAGAAAGAAAGAGACAGATTTGACCAACATGGCCAGAAAGCTGTTCACAAGCTATATTATTAGGTGTTGATGGCAGGGCAGATTTCACACATGCAAACAAGCACCTGGCATTGGCCACACACTCCAGTGTGACCTCAAACGTGCCAACCATCACACTGGTGTTCTTGGGTGGGATGATGATGGTGGGAGCGATTGGATCTGCTGGACCACCCACATCTTAGAAGGGAAATCGAAAAAGAGAAAGAGAAAAAACACACTTTACAGAAGACATTGTCACTAATCTTAACACAGTCATTTCTGCCAGGCTGACAATCTGCCATTCCACTCAGCAGTGTCTTTTGCTTTTACACACTAGCATTGCCATTACACTATTGTGCACATAGCAAGCATCATGCTCAGTCCCTCTTTGTGCTCCATAGAGAAAGCAAACTCTTAGTGTCCACAGTGCACAGTAATACTATCATTACAGTACTGCGCCATTGAATGTAGTGTGATTGAGAGGTGCAGACATACTGATTAAATGCACCAGTCACTCAGTGGCTATTGCAAAGGCACCAGCCCAGGTATCGATTCCTCTGCCCTTAATGACCAATTTCTCTCACTCGCTCTCAATCTCTCCCTGTCTGTTCCCCTCTCACACATCCTTAGCCTTTCTTTTGTCAGTAGATGTATAATAAGTGGTCTCCTTCTCCCCCAGCATCATGTCTTTTATAAATTTGCCATTGTGGTCTGGGGGGCTATTAGAAAAGATGGACTAATTTTACAAAACTGCTTAATCACTGAGGCAGGGTGAGAGTGTGCAGATTACTTACAGCCATACTTGGTCATGCCACATGTCACAATGGGCCAGTCAAAATATTGTGTGGGAGTAAAACTCAGCCTGTCTAAGCCCCTGAGGATCAGTGGGCAGCCACTAGGGGGCACAAAAGCTACATGTCATCATTGTGTTCAAATCACCTGTTGAAAAAACTAGGCACATCCCTGGAAAATGACCACCCCTGCTGAATTCTGTATTCTGTATGTCAGTGTAACATGAAATATGAATAAAGATGCTGTTGAATATAGAAACAGAGTTAGATATAAATTACTTTTGGACTACTCACTCTCCACATTGAGAATAACCGGCTGGCTGGTCTTATTCTCGCCATTCTTGTCATTCACAGCCTGGGCGTAGTAGCGACCTGCATCCGGTGCCACTGTGGACAAGATGACCAGGGTGTTGTCCAAAGTGAGAGCTCTGGAAAAAGAAACATTTTTAAAGACATTCCAGAATTTGGGTCAGATACAAACCCCCTCAGAAAGTATTGGAACGTAAAGGCCAAACCTTTTTTTTTTTTTTATAAAAAAGACCGTGAAAAGATGAACACGAGAAAATAGATCAAAATTTCAGCATTCATTAACAAATTGGAACATGGCACCTTTAGTGGCAGACCACATCTTTAGATGAGCAAAAGTATTGGAATAAAATTATTATTATTATTATTAAAATAAATCCAAGTAAATAACACTTAATATTTATTCCTATATCTGTTACTTGCAAAAACTGCATTAAGGCTGTGACCGACTGACATCACCAAGCTGTTGCATTCTTATTTTGTGATGCATTTCCTGACTTTTCCTGCAGCTTCTTTCAGTTTGTTTTTCCGTTTAGTCTCCTCTTAAGGAGGTGATATATTCTGCTCAATTGGCATAAGATCTGGTGATAGAATTGACCAATCTAAAATCCTTCTGCTTTAGTCCCCTGATTAAGTCCTTTTATTGTGTTGGAAGTGTGCTTTGAGTCACTGTCTTTTGCCTGATCAAGTTCCTCCCATATAGATTGGATGTTTCTGTAGACTTCTGAAGTCATTCTGCTGCCACCATCATGAGTTGCATCATCCATAAAGATTAATGAGATGTTACAGAAGCAGCCATACAAGCCCATGCCATGACACCTCCACCATGCGTAACTGATGAGCTTATATGTTTTGGATCATGTGCACATCCTTTCATTCTCCACACGTTGGCCTTTTCATCACTTTGACCAGTCTTAGTTCCAGAACATTTGAGGCTGTCTCTGTATTTCTTTATAAATTCCAATTTATTTTTCCCATTCTTACAGCTGATGAATGGTTTGCATCTTGTAGTATCGCCTCAATATTTTGAAAATCTTCTTCGATTGGTGGATTGTGAAAACGTCACCCCTGCCCTCTGGATGTTGTTACTGACTTGCTTTGGTATTTTTCTTCACAGCTCTCACAATCTTTCTGTCATCAACTGCTATTGTTTTCCATGGCCAAGCTGTGTAGCGTTTTTTATTACAACAGTAGATTCTTTTATTTTCAGTAAAATCAGAATGATTTGTATTGGCTATGCACAATGTTTGTGCAATTGATTTTCCTTCTTTTCTCAGCTTCCAAATGGCTTCCTCTTCTCCCATAGACAGATTTCTGCTATTCATATTGGTTTATAATTCATTCATTCATTCATTCATTCATTGTCTACCGCTTATCCGATCTATACTCGGGTCACGGGGAGCCTGTGCCCATCTCAGGCGTCATTGGGCATCAAGGCAGGATACACCCTGGACGGAGTGCCAACCCATCGCAGGGCACACACACACACACACACACACACACACACACACACACACACACACACACACACACACACTCACACACACACTCACACACACACTCACACACACACTCACACACACACTCACACACACACTCACACACTACGGACAATTTAGAGATCAACCTACAATGCATGTCTTTGGACCGGGGGAGGAAACCGGAGTACCTAGAGGAAACCCCTGAGGCACGGGGAGAACATGCAAACTCCACACACACATTGCGGAGGCAGGAATCAAACCCCCAACCCTGGAGATGCGAGGCAAACGTGCTAACCACTAAGCCACCGTGCCCCCCGGTTTATTTAATTATTTTTATTTATTTTTTTTTTTTACAACAAATGCACTCTTCACAGGTTAAACCCCAGGCTCAAATCAAGATTAGACATTCAGAGCTTTTAATTGTTTAAACAGCCATTTATCAGGACACACCTGGGCAACAAGAAACACCTGCCAGTCACATGGTCCAATATTTTTGATCACTTGAAAAATGGGTGGGTTCAAAAGAAAATGTGCCATGTCCTAAATAGGGCTCACATTTAGATGTAAGTGAAAGCTATTGCCTCATGTTCTTAAATACAGTGTCTTCAGTGTATAGCAAAAAGAACGAATTTGCTTTGTTGTTCCAATACTTTCAGAGGGGACTGTAAATACACACACAACATACAAACAGTTAAGACTAACAGGCTGTATCAATATCGCATGGAACACCCAGAGTGGAGAAGTGCTTTTAAAGTGTGCACACTCAAATGAGAGGTGACACACTGTGCAGAGTGCGATTAGATGTCACCAAGCTGTCAGTGGCAACCCGATCAAGCCATACTAAGGTCAAATCACGCACAATTAGAGTGAAGGTTCACATGGAGCATGACAGTAGAATATCGATACCCCTGAGAACCATAGCCAAGGAGCAGTAAACAAACTGTACACTGCTGGAGCCTCTCAGCATCAAAGACTGGTGACAGCATCATGCTGACATTCTGATAGCAGGTGATCTCCTGGAACTGGAACTGGCACTTGGCAGTGTGGGAATCGTGTGAATTTTATGTTCTAACAGCTTCTTGACCCAGGAACACATCTTGCTGCAGAGTCCAAGACCTGATCCAGCTGCACTTAACTGGATGGAATTGAAGCAAAATTCCTCAGGTTGGAGAGATCTCAGTGTGTTTCAGTGTGGTTGGTTGGTTTCAGTGTGTTTGTCACTTCATGTATTATAGAGTTAGGGGTTAGGAGTTTGCAAGACTTTTGGTTTTGCAGAGAGGAATATCTTGAGATTACTTGTAGAAAAAAATCCCTGCCCTGCTTCAACCAGTGTTCTTCGCATATGTTGGAAATCTTAGCTTATATCAGCTGAACATTTCATGCTGCTGTTCTCAGCCATCTGCCAGCAGGGAGACCAGCTAAAGTATCTCAGTTGATTGTGAAGACATGCTGAAAACCGACTACACATGTGGTCAGGCACGCACCCACACACATGGTACGTGCAAGTGGGAAAAAGCTCTGTCAATCAGCCAAGGTCGTCAATAAATGCCTTTTGTCCACTTTGTCTAATTGGCTCCCCTGCTGTCTGCTCTCTTCAGCCTTCAATCTCACCTGCTCCACTGTCGACAGGGGTTCTTATTATTGCTGACTTTATCAATACTGCAATGAGGGTCTGTGATATCAGCTCACCACAGCCTGCTACAGGAGAACCAGCAGGCAACAGGAGGTTAAACAATAATAGGACAGGCTCTCTCGGGTTAAGTAATAATGCATAAGTGCATTAAAATTGATTTATGATAATGTGTTGTATAGACATATAAATGCTTACATGCGGCTGCTGGGGGGAATTTTGCGCCCGTCCCGGAACCATGTGATCTGAGGCCGGGGAAAGCTGGGAATTCTTGGAGGAAAGATGAGTGCAGCTTCACCTTCTGACACCACCTGAGATCGCTCTCTCTCCACAAAGTCTTCCATGTCTGAGAGAGTGGGAAAAATATTAAGTGATTGATGGGGCAAAATACGTAAAATGGAAGAATATATGAAAAGAGGCAGGAAAGAACTTGCTACCTAAGCAATAGGTTTCTGCAGTTAGATTACGCATCTAGCACAATCAAATGCAATAAAAACACTAAAGCCCTATGTCTCCTTCTCCCAACAGCCACCATCCATCTAGAAACTAGAGATCGTGCACACCAACTTGGCACCTACTTTATAAATAGAAACATCTGTTGTGTACATAAGGATGTATTAAGAGTTGAGTTGCTTGAACATAGTGAGGAGTCTGATCTTGAACTTCAGTCCAGTTTTCTTGTGCAATATCAGCTTAATGTCAGCTATGGGTCACAATTCAAAGTTTTTTGTGCCTCCACTTCATGCGTTCTGATGATGATGTTCTACTTAATTGGGCAAACAAATAATGTGTGCTGGATCAAGTGCTACTTTATTATCATTTTGTTAAATTTGCAGTGATTAATATGATAATTATAATAAGAACTAATCATGAAGCAATATATTGGCAATAAGCATTTTAGATGTTTCTTTGAATGCTTGCCATGTTCTCACTCATACTGTATATCATATTAGTCTTTTTTGTAATATTTTTGTTTATCTTTAATTATTCATAAGTAAATTGGTATTGACAGCAAAGAAAAAAATAAGTAGTTTTCTTCAATTTCCATTTTCAATCCATTTTTCCATTTCCTTTTTGTATTTATGATCTACAACTACATCTTATTCCTATTTCCTACCAATAACTAGTAGTTAAGTACTCAGTAAGTATGTTAGTATTAGTTCATTATTAACAAATGATTAATTTATTAGCATATTTGTAAGCAATTACTTGGTTGTACATTCCTCTGAAACGATTTTCATTGACAGAGCAAAAATAAACCAGATATTTAGTTTTGCATTTAAAATGTCAATTACACAATATTAATGATAAATAAAAATAAAAAAATGTTTTATAAAAGCAATATCACAGTTGCAATCATTCTGTTGCACTGAATATCAGCACGGCTCTGTGTAGGCCGAAAAATATTTTTGCAGATACATAAATATAAATTATTGTAAAAAGTAAATGTTAACATTAATTCTCAAAAGAACTATAATTATAGTTATTAAAAAGTATTTAATGATTACATTTATTTAATACATGCAGTTATAATACACTTATAATAATAATAATAATGATGATGATGATGATAATAATAATAATAATAATAATAATAATAGTAATAATAATAAGTAATATTATTATTATTATTATTATTATTATTATTATTATTATTATTATTATTATTATTACTGTTATTATTATTATTATTGCTTTTGTTGCTATTTAGTTGTTTCAAGTAATTGTAATATAACTTTTCCATTAATTCAGGCTTGCTTTACACCTTTAGAACATATCCAAGCTGAATGAATTACTTGTTTGCATTTTTCAGTTGCATTTTAACTATATTGACAGAAATTCAACCAACAAAGTAAAACTCATAACTAATGACAGAAGTGTTTCTGTGTTATTCTTCAGTAGTTAATGATTTGGAACAATATTACACATTAATAACAAACTAACATAAGCGTAATTAATTAGTAGTTATTAGAAGTTAATAAGCTGGACTTTCATTCCTGATTAGTTCCTGCACAGTTACCTATGAACTGTTGTACAGTATTGTAATGTATTTCTGTCTAGAGGCTACTGTAAATCCTTGTCTTGGACGCCTCTACTCAATATAAATCTGGCAACCTCAGAGGTAGGATCCACAGCCAGGTAATTCTAATAATTGGTATAATTAAATAATTAGATTTTTAAAAAGTCAATAACACTGATTACATCCCATACTGAGAAATGAGAAAGTATTATAAAGGTATTAAACAGACTTAAATTTTTAATTGATTTTACTTCATGTTATGTTAGTGAAGCATTGGATGATTTTCAAAACATTTTCTGAATGCATGTCTACAGAATACCTCCAAAATTCAGCATCCTTTTGGGAAAAAGAAAAGATTATTACCTGTGCCTAATCATTATTAGAAAAGAACTCCTTGCATGGTTGAGCAATAATTCAGTAGCAACATTTCAGCTAGAGTTATTATTATTATAAAAAAAAAAAAAAAGACCAAATCACACACCGCTATGTTGAATATGCTGGTGTACCAGCATATTTTCTCAGTTACCTGCTTTGTCATTACTTACTATTTTGAGGGCTTTCAGATGTTGAAATGCATTACCTGTCTCAGTAAGATTGGCTCAGTTTTGCTTCTTCTTGCACCCTACAGGTTCCTGGATAAAGCTGAATGGACTTGTTTTCTCTCTTCTTTGCCAAACTCCTCTGTCAGCCATATTCAGACAGTCAAATGAATACAGGCAGCTAGTTCAGGTTTATGCCTTGTGGATTCTCTTTAAGGTTAAATGTGTGCAGAGTTCTAAAGAGCTGTACAGCTCTCTTCCAGATAGGTGGAACTAAATTCAGGGCCAGAAAAAAAATCAACTAAAAGCTTGAAATGACATCCAATGCATGCCAATATTTCACATCACATTTTTTTCTGTTATGATGTGCTGCACGTAAAAATGGAGAAATGGTTGCAATAAAAACAGCTTAAATAAAAACTATGCAGACTAAGAAATCATTTGTTTTCAGAAATTAAAAAGATCTAATTAGGGCAGTGCTGATGTTGTTAAAAGCTATTTATCATTTGTGGCCACCTTAGAGAGCCAAAAATGAGACAGAAGTAAACAATATACAGATGAGCTGGAAGTAACTAAAATATACTAAAATATGGCCCAGGTGGAAATAACTAAAACATCCAAGGAACAAAATAAATACACCCAGAAGTACCTAAAATACCCACACAAAAAGAGGGAGTAACTAGAATACACTGATCAAGGAGGGAGTAACTAAAACACCCACATCATGCAGGAATTCAGACATGCATTCACATAGTGAACATCCTTTTAATGCATTCAGTGCTGTTTGACTTTACTCTTCTACACCTGTATTCTTCAATGATTTATAATCCCCCTGGCCGATGCCAGCCAGAAAACTTTTTTGACTCTGGTCCTTCTTAGGATTTCTTCGTCATGTCGTCTCAGGAAAATTGCCTTGTCACTGTTGACTGTGGCTGGCTCGTTAGGAATCTAAATTTGCCTCTGGATTTGTGCAAAGCTGCTTTTGTTAAATGTCTATTGCTAAAAGCATTAAACCAATACTTTTGAATTAAAAAATCATTTAAAAATAAAAACCCTGTGGAAGTCAGTAAAATACCCATAGTAAGAGGAAGTAACTAAAATAGACAGTGAGAGGAAAAATGTATTCGGATACCAGATGTTATTTGTCTCCAGGGGCATATATCTACTGCAAAATTAAATACATATTTTTTGAATTTGTACTTCATAAGCATAAAACGTTATTTTTAAAAACCAAACCATGGAGCAATGTTATAAAAAAACAACAACAAAACTATATATATATATATGCCTTTACACATACATATTTCATGCAACTCGTAGCAATCCTGGTGAGGATGAAGGAGTTTCATAAATTTATCAATTTCTCAAGGACTAGCAGAAAGCAGCAGGAACTACACTTACACAAAGAACAATAGCACTGAACAGCATAGCCATCATCCCTATTCTTACACTCCATGCTAATCTCCTGAACTAAATAAGAAGCACATCAAAAACATTTAAACAAGGCCTTGGAACTATATACTCTTTATAAAATTAACTCCTCATGTTTGGAAAAGGAAAGAAAAGGAAAATCTCAAGAAAAGGAAATATTGGAGCATTATGATGCAGCAGCTTTTCTACATGTCATGGGACGTAATATGAATGGATAGATGTACCAGGACATGTTTTAGGAGAATTTGCAGAGAAGATGGTCATTTCAACAAGATAAGCCACTTTCAGCTGCTCCCTGTTCTGGGTCACCACAGCAGACCAACTGGTCTGCACAACAACTTGGCACAGGCTTTACACCGGATGCAACCCTCCCATTTTCCAGG
>JAUCMX010000016.1:10693769-11201269 GCA_033459395.1 Hemibagrus guttatus | reverse complement strand
TAGTCAAAGTCTTTCACTAGTAACTATGAAGTACATTATTATTATTATACAGTATTATAATAATAATAATAATAATAATTATTATTATTATTATTATTATTATTATAATACTGTATAATAATAATAATGTACTTCATAGTTACTAGTGAAAGACAAAACAGGATATAATAGTTTCATCAAATGTAATCGAAGAGCTCTCACAAGCAAAATACTTGCATGTTCCTTTCCCATTATTTGCCTCTCATTTATCTCATTTATTCCCTCTGAACAGCTTTTGGATGGTCTCAGTTGTAATATTGGCCCTGTAACCCGCACGCCCACACGTTTTTTCAACAGTGTCTGTTCTAACTCTGGCAAATTGCTTGGCCAATATTTGCCCATTGTTTCTGACATATCTGTTAAAACTCATGCCTGATCACATACTGCCATCTTTAAATCTGGGCTAGAGTGGGTCATAGCAAAACTTTTATATTAATTTTGACTAATGAAACTAATCCTTTTGAATTGGTTTCAATTGTTACACCCCCATTGCAAAATTTTTTAAAGGTACATTTTTTCTCATTTCTATTCAAATACCATGGGCATGCAAACTATATAACGAAGGCAGGATACAATCCAAGCATTTGAAGTTTGCTCAAGGCACCAATAGTGATTTGAACTTGCAACTAGTTCAGAATCTGAACTGCTGAGCCACCACTGATTTATTCATGAAATGCTAGGTTACTCAGGTCCAGTACAGAGATTAAAGCCAGTCCTAGACAACAAAACAGCCATTCAGTGAAGAATCACTACTGCCGGTGCAATTAGGCTTAAAGAGTGTTTGGGAATGCAGCCTGCAGTGTATCTCGAAGAGAAGTGCTGCTCAGCCGGTGTCTGAACATATACTAGACAGAAGATGGAGTATGACTCCCAGCGCTGCACTGGCATAACTGAGCGAAGATGTTCAAGAGTGCTCCAAGATGGAGCAGTTCGCCTGGCAATGGTGACAGTATGAGCTATGATCTCCTTGTGCCTCCATTCATCTTTAGGCTTTCTAATACAGGTGGATTATCTAGTCTCGGGGGCACACTTTACAGGCAGAAGCCTCAAACCCAGGAGACAAAGTGCTTTCATTACCTATGCTTGATTAGCACATGACCCGACGTATCGACCACACTGACTTGCTCTACATAGATGATGTGAGAGCTGATGGTCACAGTGTTTGGTAAATCTAATTAAAGCTCATATTAATTGTGGCACTAAGATGGCATGCCCTGCGGCACGGCTGAGTTCTGCAATGAGACATTGGCTGAGCTGCTACATCTGGAATCAGAGTGCTGATATTTTCTGTCCTGTGGGAGCTGGCAAGGGATATAGAGCCTCCGGTTCAAGGTAGAAGACAATGTGCTGATAGGGAAGAGGGTAGACTGTGTAATAAAAGTGCTATAATACACACACATGAAAACACACATATACACACACACACACACACACACAAAGATGAAGGTGCTTCGGGGCATATCTGTAGAGTTCAGAAACATAAGTGTGATATGACACCTGCATGGATACTTGCAAGAACTTTTATTGCTTACTCTCTTGCACACACACACACACACACACACACACACACACACATACACACACACACACACACACACACACACACACTGCACATGTACATAAAATATAAATTTTTAGGGATAAAAAATTAGAAACAGAAGACAACTCACCAACAACACCCAACACACACTCAATTAGAATAGGATGATCCTCCTCATCCTCTATATTTGATACCGGCAGACCATCAGCAGCCTAATCAAACGATTTAATGTCCCCTGCCGCTCCTCAAATCATTACCACTGGGTAACAACCTTCATAAATGACAAACCCTCACACCTCCCCAAAGCACAATTCCCTACAGACATCAACAATAGCCTCATTTCCTCTTCTGGGTAAATGTTCCTCTGCCAACATGCAGGTCCAACCACTTAGCCATCCAGCTTTATAAAGACAGCACCATTAGGGACCTCCACATGCAAAAACCAAACCCCAGCACTGATTACCTAAAAGCAGCAGATAACAAAATAGACAATTGCATGCCAGCACCAATGGAGGCTCCATGGCATATATACCCGGCAATACAGAAAGGCTTGTGTGCCCCCGTGCCGATTGCTCTTCTATAACAATGCACCTGCATTTGAAAAGAGATGAGCGGCCCCATCGAAAAGGGTTGAGGCTCGCAGTAATTGCTCCCTCAGTGCAGAGCGAGGGTTGGTCCGTGGGTGGAATAGTAGAGAGAAAACAGGTAGACGTTTCACTGCTAGAGCTGCCTAATAATACCTGTTTTCCCGTAGATGTGGAGGAATTAATTTTTTGAAAATATGTGCTCTGCTACAGTTTGGACCAATTTGACTACTTGAAAGATTTGATATAAAGTTGAAGTAATTAGTTTAACCTTGCCTGCTGTATCATGCCAGAGATGATAAGTAGTGTTACAGCAGATCCCGGGGGCCCCCTCTGAGTTTGTTCTACAATGAGAGTGTGCATATGTGTGAGAATGAATGCTGGTGGTCTACACACTGAACAGCTCAATGCAAGTCTTTGATCTACAGGAGCTATGTCAGATATTAGAACACTTCCTCTCACTCACAGTGGCCTCCTACCTCTCTTTCTGTTACAGACAGATACACAAATAAAAACCCTGGTCTGGAAAATCCCAAATTCAGTCTTCCAAAGAATGCAGTTGCCATTTCTCATTAGAGCACATATGCTTTAGAGGTGACAGGTACTCCTTCACTACAAATATTCAGCAGGGGGTCGGTAGGGACATGCTTACCATTTTTTGGGCTGGCCTATGCGGGTTGGCAGCCAAGTGCGACTTGTGGAGATAATTTTTACACGTAGCGTGTGCAAGTATGAGCAGAGGCGGAGGTGTCAGAGAACACAGGTACAGATGGAGAGCCTGAGGGAGGTTTCTCAGTAGCAGAGGAGCTTGCTGAGGGGAAACAGTGTTAGTGGCTGGTCTCCAAGCATCGAGCGCTGCCCACCACTCTGGAGCGTCCTTGGGCTTGGTGTGGTTGCCAGAACTGCCACAGAACAGAATCTTCTTTTAACCTGATGGGTGAAGTCGAATTTGGTGGTACTGCTCCACTCTTGCTTCACCTGCTGCGCACACAGAATTTTAATAGCGCCCAGACAAAGGCAATGGGCAACAGGCAGGATCCATAAAACATGCCCCATTATTCTTTTGCAGGGCACCATGCTGGCATGCAATCATACAGAGAGGGCTTGCATTCACCACTCGCAATTTCCCCCCTTTATATTTCAATGGTAAAGGTGGCCACATCATGCTCTATTTAATCATTGTCTGGCACCTGCATTTGTGTATTGCTAAGCCAATCAAGGACAGTTTAACATAGTACAGCAACCACCTAAAAACACTCTCACTATGCCATCCCCACATGATAATGACCTGTAACCAAATCAGAGCTTGTGCCTTTGGCCCAGTAAACATAGATTGTGTGTGTATGGCTGCTCTTAGGTGAGTTGTAAGGGCTGGCTGAGGGACAATCTCACTCTCCACTCGTGGGTTGTGTTGAAGGTCAGCCTGCTCCGTCACTCTGTCAGTGAGCCTCGTCACCGTGACAACCAGCACCCCGTCGATTTATACTTCATCAGCTTCCCTGAGTGGGAGAACTGCCCTCCGCCCTGGCAGCAAGGTGAAGGAGCACATTACTGCTCAAACCAAACACACAGCCTGCATTTGTACAGGGTGAGGGGAAAAAAATAAAACATGGCCAAGCAATGAATGTCAAACCCCCTGATCCATCTTTCCCTGTATTAATTTCCTGTAATGGCCAATGAGTTTATATTGATATAGCCCCTATACAAGCTCAAGTTCATAACAAGATTTGCTCAACATGTGTTTATGGCCTGTAAGACACCTACGCAGGAGATTCGGAAATGCCATAGAGTGTAGCAGGAAGCAGTGCAAATGGTGAGGTTCTTAACTGCAACGCAGCATTATTTATAAATGAGATGGAGGGAACAATAAGAAACTCTGCATTACTTTGTTTAATTCCGGTTACAATTCAATCTGCATGACAATATGCAGAGCTGAATTTCATTACCTTGCTGGGTAAGGCTGGGTGCCACTGCGTGTGCGCATATTATGAATAGGTCGCCGAGGGTTAATGGATGTGTAATTGATGAGATTAACTGAGGTGTAATGCAGCATGGCATTGCGACTTTGATCTACGGAGCTGCGGGGAGCCCAGTGACGTTGCTCAAACGCAATTAGAGGCAGCATTGAGCTATCAAACCAAGATCTAATTAGGAGTGAAGACAGTGCAGTGAAGGGGGGCAGTCAATGGCCAGCAGATTGAATTACCAGAGTCTGCAAGCTGCATCACCACAATGCCTGCACACATCCCTTTTCCCTTTCTTTCTTTCATTCTTAGTTTGTTACTTACTTTCTTTCTTTCTTTCTTTCTTTCTTTCTTTCTCCATGTGTTTTTAATGCCAGTTTGTCCAGTACAATCTTCCTTCTCCCTCTACATTTTCCTTTTCCCTCTGTTCTTTGCTTGTCTCTCTTTCTACCTTTTAATTCCCTCTCTCTGACTCAGCATCAGGGGAATCTTTGAGTCTTGGGATGTGTATTTCAGACTTAATTAGGCACCACAGTGCTTGGCACAAAGTCTACTTAAGAGTTGCCAAGAAAACCAACCACCGATTAATGAGATACCATGCACCTACATTTTCCTTGCACAAATATTTCTTGCCCCCCGGCCAATGCCTCTAGAGGCAGACAATCAAAGTCCCCTGCCTACACACCTCGCCTCCTTTCAGCAAACCTTGTGAAGTCTGATGCCTTTGATAGACTTGCACAACAAACAATTTTCATTCTTGGACAAGGCAACTTTAATCCTGTAATTACATGCTGCTTAACATGGTCAATCACATCATCAATCGATCTGCTCAGTTGAATTCAGGCAGAAATAAGTGGAAATGATAACAATTGAGAGCAAGGATCATGTTTAGGTTCTACTGGTATGAACAAATTGATAAATGATTTTTAGTGAGAAGAAAAAGCCAGAAAGAGGAAGAACAAGAAGGAGCAAGAACCCACTGCAGGAAGAGGAGACAAGAGAGTGCCTTCTCCTGGCATACGGAGGAAGGAGTGAACTGAATTTAGAAAGTAGGGCAAACAGTAATGGAGGAAGATAACAAACAAGGATGGTGAAATGGGAATTCCATACGTTCTACCATCTGCTGAGATTGTTTAGCCTCGTCTCGATAATTAGATCCTAATTAGCTGACGGCACGGTCGGAAAGCATTCCTTCCACACATGGTGATCTTACGAGTTTTGATTATGACCAGACACCTGCACTCACGATGTGCCACACAATCCATAAGACCCGACTCTTGCCAGGTTTTGAATGAACCCAAAACAAACAGGCCGTGCAATTAGGACTCATTACACCACTGTTATTTAGAGGCTTCTTATCCTTGATTTAGTTGTATCCCAGCAATAGGAGAGACTGTCAGAGATTAATGAATTAGAGGTACCACAGTCACCCATCTGTTCTATTTGTCATTTAAACTGTGTCTCAGAGATGTAGAATGGTGGGTAACAAGGCGCTACATATCTTATTCACCCCCTTATGCACCACTTCCACATGAACCCCCTGCACTGGGAAGATTGAGCATGTGTTAATGGTTCAGCACTGTGCTGTATCCGGAGGCTGGCACTGTAATATATGGGTGCAGAAAGGCTGCCAATTGTGATTCTTATCAGTGTGTGGAGAGTGAGAGAAAGAGGACTGGGCGGTGTAGTTCTGAGTGGCAGGGCCGGTTGTATGTGCTAATGCATGTGTGGTTTTGACAGAGAAAAGAATTACTATCCACCTTCATTACATTTACACCAGCTAGTCTACCAAAGCGTGGGGTGAATGTGTGTGTGTGTGTTGGGGGTGCGGGGGATGGGGGGTTGGGGGGGTATAAGACTGTGGGACATGTCTCATAAAAAACATGGTTCACACACATTTCAGCTTTTTCTTTACTGCTTCTGATTGCTCATGGCTACGAGAGTCATATTTGAAAAGAATCCATCAATCTGTCACGTGTCAGGCATTTCGCTGTCACCATTCACCAGGCTTTTTTTTTTCTTTTTCAAATCTCAAATTGAGCACTAGCTTTTGGATCTTTCTCGTAAATTTTCTCAACACACAAAGGACCACCTGCAGAATGTAGTGAGATGTAATTCTATTGTCTGAATAACACTTCCAATCAAAGACATCTTTCTCTCTGCATTTTCTCATTGCGTTTTTTTTATAAAACTTTTTACTCCCATACCGTTGGATATATTAATCAGAACATTAAGCATTCTTTTTCATGTTGTATGCAAACCAGCTCAGCCAACACCAGAGGATCAAGGGGGGCCTCGACAGATGAGCTCATGGCAGAGGCTGACATGGTAGCTTTCCAAGGGATGTTCATGGCAGAGGCTGACCAGGTGGCCTCCCAAGAGATGGCCATGCCAGAGGCAGTTCCAATGCCCATGGCTGGGGCATTTATAGGGGATTCCCATAAGCCAGTGCTTCAAACCTGATAAACACAATCACATCACATGACTGTTTGCAGCTCATTCACATTTTGGTTTAATGAGCACTATGTTTAAGTCATGTTTGTATAACACTCCTGGTCTAGTGTCTGTTATCTATAGGTTTCATACATTTGAGGGGTTCTATTCTCTAAAACTGGGACAAATTGAATGTTATAGTAACTGTTGTTTCATTAAATCTTAATCCTAATGCAAGTTTTGATCTTGTGAATGTAAATACACATTTTAACCTAAAATGTATAAAAATTGCTTATTTATTGACTGTTTAAAATTGACTTAAAATAGTTAATATTGAGTATTTTCTAATTGTTTTCTATCAATAGTATGCTCTCTCTCTCTTTCTGGTGCATGCTGGGAGTGTGTGGGTGAAAACACTGCTCGGTTAGACCTTAGCTGTGTGAGTTTTTTTTCTATCTCATTTTTCTATTTCTTCTGTTTATTGTATTGTTGGGCAAGTATTTTGTCTAAGAGGTTGTGCCATCTTTGTCCCTGCGCAATGTTTCAGGTGTGTATGATGAGGGCATTATGTTATAGTATGTTCTAATGGCATTTTGCTGTCCTATTTCTATCATAACCCTTTTCATTGTATTTTTATTCTACTTTATTATTGACACAGACAGTCAAACAGCATTTCAATACATGTTGTATTGCTGTATGGTTGTGTATGTGAAATTAAAAAATTTGATTTTTGAGGTTGGCCATGAGAACACTGCCTCTGCTTCCCACATGAGTAAAGCAGTTTTCTTAAGGTTTTTTTTTTTTTTTTTTTTAAACTCAACATTGTCTTGTTGTTAACAAGAATCTGGTATTATGTACCATCTTCAAAAGTCAAATGTGCCACAATCTATTTCAAAAAGAAACTTCAGAGCATGAATTTTTGCCAAATCGCTAGTTTACTCAGGACAATATATTTGGTCATTATTTTAGATTCGAACACTTCCTTCCATGTTAAATAATAAGGATATGATTTATGCAACCACCAGTAATTTATGGTGTTCTGAATGCAGTGATATTGGCCACAAACGGCTTGTTGTCCTCACATAGAGCGAGATCACATATTACTCACTCAGAGTCTGAAGCTGATGCCTCATTATTCAGAAGGAAATCGCAGGCCCTTCTAAGGTAAGCCATTTAAAGACTGATGTTGATTGTCCTGCAGTTACACAGTCAGATAATGTACCAAAACCATCAGTGGTGTCTGCTTCGAGCTCTAAACTCGCAGCTAGCAATGTTGATAATGTTGATAGTGGTAATACTGAGATTCTGGTTGTTGAATGGTCTAATAGCTGCAATGGTGACAATATAGCTATGAGTTCTAGTAATGATCAATCTGGCTGTAATGTTAGAAGGAAAGACAGAGATGTGTTGTAATTACACAACCAATAAGCTGAGTGGACTGGATGATGTTCCGTTAGATGATACTTTCTCTTCTTGATATTAACTCCTGTTCCCAATGTGGACTTGAAAGGAAATTCTCAAGACATTTCTTGTAAGGATCTCTCTCTGGACACTTTAGAAGAGAGCAATAGTATTTTAGATGACACTTTTGAAAACAGATTAACGTTAAGGAATTTTCCTCTGATTTTAAAAAAGGGTTTCTACAATCATTTACAGTTGTTCAGAAGACTGATTTGATCTTCTGCATGAGAAAAAAACAATTTTATTTAAGGAAGCATTTAACTGAAAATTAGAAATTATAGAAAAGAAAAGGTTAAGACCATTTGTATAGGAGACCAGGTGCTTCAGGTGGTGTTTCTTCCATTCATTCTTTTTGTCTACCGCTTATCCTATACTCGGGTCACGGGGAGCCTGTGCCTATCTCAGGCGTCATTGGGCATCAAGGCAGGATACACCCTGGACGGAGTGCCAACCCATCACAGGGCACACACACACTCTCATTCACTCACGCAATCCCCACACACACTACGGACAATTTAGAGATGCCAATCAACCTACAATGCATGTCTTTTGGACTGGGGGAGGAAACCGGAGTACCCGGAGGAAACCCCCAAGGCACGGGGAGAACATGCAAACTCCACACACACGACGGAGGCGGGAATCGAACCCCCAACCCTGGAGGTGTGAGGCAAACATGCTAACCACTAAGCCACCGTGCCCCCCTGGTGTTTCTGGACAGTTCCCTGCCAGGCCTGGAGAGGGCGCTGGCAGGTGAATCTTGGAAGCCTGCTTGTTTGTGTGTCTTGTCTTTCCCTTTCCTATTGTCATTCCTGATTGTGTCACCTGTTTTCAATTAGTCCGTGATGTTTTGCCCTATAAATAGGGATCCCTGCATTCCTGTCTTTGTTGGTCATTGTTCCATGTGCCGTCTGTTAGGTTTTGCTTTACTAGTGTATGTCTTAGAGTTAGGTTTGTCTTCCCCCTGTAGTGTGAGTGTGTGAGGCAGTGCTTTGCTGAATCCTGCGTATGGGTCTATCTTCCATGGCATGCAGCACCACAGAGGTCCGGGTTCGAGCCCCGCTTAGGGTGGAGGTGCCCGAATGTGACAATTTCTTTGTCTTCTCTCCTACTTTTCCTCTAATATGTGCATTTCAAGGGTGGGCTCACTTAACATCAATGCTCAGACAGATGGACATAAGCATGCATTAATTTCTGAAATAATTGAGCAAAAGAAATGATGTTATATTTCTTCAGGAAACACATAGTGATGCTGTTAATGCAGTTGAGTGGGAAATGTGGTGGAAAGGGCAGAAAGTACAAATTCACAAAACGAATTTGAGTGCAGGGGTAGCAATTTAACTTTGTCCAGATAAGAGATACTGTCTGAAAGTCTTAAACAGAGGAAACAGTAAATGGCCATCTTTTGTTAGATAAAGCTGATATAGAGAGGAGCTGTATTTAATTTTATTAATGTTAGTTCTCCTAATGTGGGGCATAATCGGATTAGCTTTTGCAGTGTGTTAAGTGAGGTTTTAAGACCGTGTGTTAATGATTTTAATGTTATTATTGGAATTTAATATTAAGATGTTTTACTCTGGATCATACTTTTGAAGAAGCTCACGTGCAGGCTTCTAATTATTCATCCAAATTAGTTAGAGAAGCTGACCTTTTAAATATATGGACAGTTAAACATCCAAATGTGAGAAAGTGAACTTGAGCAAAAATTCGTGATAAAACAATTAGTGCTACCCGCTTAAACAGGATTTTTGTGTCTCAGTATTTTAACACTCGGGTCATTGATTGTTCCAGTAGGCTTTACTGATCATCTTTTCATTTCCGTTATAATAAGTATGTCCCAGTTTTCAAAGAAGTCTACATATTGCCATTTTAACACTACATTTCTGTGAACCTTTTGAGAAATTCTGGAAGCAAAAAAAAAAAAAAACTGTGGGAAATGTTTTGTCAGGAGTACACTGTTAAATCTACTAAGACTTTATGAGAAACCATTCACTCTCTTGAAACAGACATATCTGTCATAGAGTCAGAATTATTGGGCGGTCAGGTGCTTGATATTTTGAAAAAAAAAGGAATTGAGGTCTTTTTTGAATGAAAGGGTGAAAGGTGCTCCAGTGAGGTCTTGTTTTATCTCTATTGCTGACATGGAAGATCCCAGTGCTATTTTTCTGTTTTATTTGAAGCATACAGTAGCACAGCACAAACATATGGCATGTCTTCATCTCCCTGATGGGAGGTGACTACCAATGTGACAGAGATGCCTTGCATTGCAGTAGACTTTTTTCCTAGTCTTTGTTTGGCTGAGCATTGTGATGTTGATCGTACTGATAAACCTCAACTTCAAGACCTGCCTCAAATAGATTCTTTAAAAAAAACTGCTCTGGATGCTGACATATTTTCAAGAACTTGGTGCTGCGGCTGGCCTGCTTGGCTCAGGGTGTCTGGCTTGCCATCTGATTTTAATAAGCACTTTTGGAAACTCTGTTGGAGGAGATATTTATGAGGTCTTCAGTGCAGCTGGTGAGATGGTTATTTACCTGTGTCTTGTCAACTGTCTGTTTTCTCTTACATTAAAAGACAGCTCTGTCTCCTTTAAAGATTTGGAAACCTGTTGTTATTGACCATTTATAGGATTTTATCAAAAGGCCAAAAAGCCAACAGGCTTAAAAAGGATCTTCATTTTGTTGTACATGAAAGCCAAGCTTGTATTCCAGAAAGGAACAAGAAAGGACAGATTTAGAACAGAATACTTGTTTAATACAGGATACTGTAGCTATCTGTAAGGCTTTCTACAAGAAAGTTGGTCAAATATCTTAGACCAAGCAAAGGTCTCTGAGTGTGTTGATCACAGATATCTATCCAATGTACATAAAGCTTTTGGGTTTGGTAAGGGATTTTTTTTAAATGAAATTATTGTTTGTAGTATTTTGCTGCATGTATAGTTCAAATGGGATGTGGGTTGAGCCAGCCAATTTAAGTTTCAAGGGTACCAGTCAAGGCTGTCAATTGTCTGGCAATTATACATAAACCTGTACCTCTTAGCATGCGTGAACACTTTGGCCAGTTTTATTATACCAGGTTTTCTGTAGAGTTTAGGATTCACTTTAAGTGCTTATAAAGATTAGCTTTTGCGAATCATGTACATGATATTAAGGTCCTATATGAGGTGCTTTTTGTTTATGAAAAAGCATCATCAGTAGGAATAAAACTGAAGCTTTTTAGGCAGAACAGGAAATCTCAGACAGGGAACAGGAGGATAAATAAATTTTGAGTCATATGATCATCAGATTTAAAATTGGGAGGATATATAGTGGAAAGAGTGGATACCAGATTGTCTTGTGGTTGCTACTCAAGTTGTCCTACAGAGGGAGAGTATTGGTTGCTAATAATCCAGCGGCATCTACACTCTTTCAATGACACAAATTCAATGTACTGCAGCAGATTATTACAAGGCATCCATAGAATGCTAGTGACCTTTTTTTTGGTCAGGCCAGCACTGAATCTCATCAGCTATTTTATATCTTCCAACACAAGAAGTGGGGCAGGGCTTTGTAGACATTAAATCCAGGATAATGGCCTTTAGATTGCAAGCCACACAAAATGACCATATAATAGTCATTTTGCATGGATTGGTACTGCAGCAGCACTTTTAAAGAGTGCAATTGAAAATGGGTCTTGATAAAAGTCTGTTTCTTATGAAGTTTAAAACGACTGAGCTGGTAGATCTTACTCTTTTCTTCCCTTTACAGATCTATTTTAGAGGCCTGGAAAGTCTTTGTTCTATTAAGATTTCCTGATATGTCTCTTGAATTTTTGTCGTAAGGGGGCAACTATTTTTCAACTCCTTACTACCTTCGAGACTTTTATTCTCTGCCAGTCTAGGTTCACACCTGCTGGCTATTGGATGCCCAAAGCTGGGTCATATCCTGCAGCAAAATTCTGAGAAAGAACTAGACTGAGATCAATTCAGTTTTGACAATAACTCATTGTAGATGTACACAGGAAGTTGTGAGCAGAGTAAGAGCTTGTTTGAGAAATCAAGCTGGTATTAAAGAATGTAGTATAGATAGAATGTAGTGTAGTTCACTTTCCCTTTACTTGATGTGATAGGAGCTGTTTGTTAACTTTTAAAACCCAAGTTTTGGAAGATTTTGTGCCTTTTTACATTAAATAAAAATGTCAAATGCACATCATTTGCCTGTGGTTGGACAGTGGACCAATAAACAGAAATGTTTGGCTTGGACATAATTTCAGCTAAAGGCTGATGCCATATCCTGATCCTGTACCAATTTCCAATTGAGAAGTGGACACGGGACCTCCAGTGGTGAATTGTTCATAGAGCAGTAACTACAAACAGACATGTGGTACACTTCAAGCCTTGTGTTGGGGTGGGCTGTCCTTTCTGCTCAGAGACAGAATCAATATTTCATCTTTTTGTGCAGCGCACACGGTTGGGTACTCTCTTCTCTTTACTAAGTAATTGGTTTTCATCTCTAGGTGAAGTGTTCACCTTTCAGTTGTGCAAAATACAACTGAAAGTGGGCCAAAATACTCAGTTCAAAGGAAAAAGATTGTCTTCACATATTTTTTATCTGGTACCTGCAAAATTGGCCATCTGGAAAACCAGGAATAACAAATTAGCATGACAGAATGCAGTAGTGTAGTTCTATGTTCTTGGGGCTTGTGGCTGCTCGATTGAGGGTGGAGTATGAATATTATAAGTTGATGGGATGTTTGCAAACGTTTATGTTGCATAAATGAAGTATTATGTACAGTTTATAAAAATGATGGATTGGTGCTGGCTTTTTAATATTACCAATATTACCTTGAGAAATACAGGTGCATCTCAATAAATTAGAATGTCGTGGAAAGGTTCATTTATTTCAGTAATTCAACTCAAATTGTGAAACTCATGTATTAAATGAATTCAGTTCACACAGACTGAAGTAGTTTAAGTCTTTGGTTCTTTTAATTATGATGATTTTGGCTCACATTTAACAAAAACCCATCAATTCACTCTCTCAACAAATTAGAATATGGTGACATGCCAATCAGCTAATCAACTCAAAACACCCACAAAGGTTTCCTGAGCCTTCAAAATGGTCTCTCAGTTTGGTTCACTAGGCTACACAATCATGGGGAAGACTGCTGATCTGACAGTTGTCCAGAAGACAATCATTGACACCCTTCACAAGGAGGGTAAGCCACAAACATTCATTGCCAAAGAAGCTGGCTGTTCACAGAGTGCTGTATCCAAGCATGTTAACAGAAAGTTGAGTGGAAGGAAAAAGTGTGGAAGAAAAAGATGCACAACCAATCGAGAGAACCGCAGCCTTATGAGGATTGTCAAGCAAAATCCATTCAAGAATTTGAGTGAACTTCACAAGGAATGGACTGAGGCTGGGGTCAAGGCATCAAGAGCTACCACACACAGACGTGTCAAGGAATTTGGCTACAGTTGTCGTATTCCTCTTGTTAAGCCACTCCTGAACCACAGACAACGTCAGAGGCGTCTTACCTGGGCTAAGGAGAAGAACTGGACTGTTGCCCAGTGGTCCAAAGTCCTCTTTTCAGATGAGAGCAAGTTTTGCATTTCATTTGGAAACCAAGGTCCTAGAGTCTGGAGGAAGGGTGGAGAAGCTCATAGCTCAAGTTGCTTGAAGTCCAATGTTAAGTTTCCACAGTCTGTGATGATTTGGGGTGCAATATCATCTGCTGGTGTTGGTCCATTGTTTTTTTTTGAAAACCAAAGTCACTGCACCTGTTTACCAAGAAATTTTGGAGCACTTCATGCTTCCTTCTGCTGACCAGCTTTTTGAAGATGCTGATTTCATTTTCCAGCAGGATTTGGCACCTGCCCACACTGCCAAAAGTGCCAAAAGTTGGTTAAATGACCATGGTGTTGGTGTGCTTGACTGGCCAGCAAACTCACCAGACCTGAACCCCATAGAGAATCTATTGGGTATTGTCAAGAGGAAAATGAGAAACGAGAGACCAAAAAATGCAGATGAGCTGAATAGCAGTGCCACAAACTGATCACCTCCATGCTACGCCTAATTGAGGCAGTAATTAAAGCAAAAGGAGCCCCTACCGAGTATTGAGTACATGTACAGTAAATGAACATACTTTCCAGAAGGCCAACAATTCACTAAAAATGTTTTTTTATTGGTCTTAAGAAGTGTTCTAATTTGTTGAGAGTGAATTGGTGGGTTTTTGTTAAATGTGAGCCAAAATCATCACAATTAAAAGAACCAAAGACTTAAACTGTGTGCATTGAATTTATTTAATACACAAGTTCCACAATTTGAGTTGAATTACTGAAATAAATGAACTTTTCCACGACATACAAATGCATCTCAATAAATTAGAATGTGAGGTTTAATGAACTTTGTTAAATTCTTTCTGCCTACATCTGTGAATAAATTGTTATAATAAAAGTAGATTTAAATTTCAGTTCTCTCTCTCTCTCTCTCTCCTCTCTCTCTCTCTCTCGCTCTCTCGCTGCCATTTCCAGAATTACCTTCCCACTCCACCCAGAGCTCATCGGTCAGGCCAGAATGAGCGTTCACAGAGAACCAAGTTAATACAAAGAGAAAATGAACACCTGCAAAACCATCCTTATCCTAAACTGTGATTTTATAACATTTCTGTTTTCTTATTGGAAGCTAATCTTGTACCAGTGCCTAGCAGTGCTACCTTACATCTGCAGAGCAAGTTTAATTCTAAGCTTAAGCCTGTATGGAGTTTCACATAATCTCCATGTGCATGTGTGTGATTCCACTGTGTTCTCCATTTTCCTCATACTACACATGCTGATACATGCCTGTAGGTGGATTGGAAGCACTAAATTTCCCTTAGGTACAAATGAGTGTGTAAATGGTGCCCTGCCCTATGACTGGCTGACAACCCATCCAGGTTCTATTACTGAATTATTCCCAGTATTCCTAAGATGTGTGTCAGGTTCACTGTGATCGTATCCAGAAAAACATGGTCACTTAACATGAATAAATGAATGTAGCCAGCCTACATTTAAATAACTATTTATACAATGATTGAAAATAATTGACTAAAAGTGACAAAAATAATTGACATGGTATAGAAGTGAACACTGTAAATGAAAGTAATTAAAAGTAATGGAAAATAAATCAATAATTAAATAAATAAAAGGGACTGCATAAAAACACTTATAGTGCTCAAGCTGCCAGTACTACAATGAGTATTTCATTATCTGACTAAAACCTGACAGTTAAAATGATGAATAATGGGTTACACCATATATTCAAAGGGAACACTAAATGTTATGATCAAAATGTACAAAAGTAATGCATATGCAATAAAAGGTTCTGGCATGAGGTCAGTACAGAAGGGAAAATATCACTGCTGTCGACAATATACTGCTGTATATTTTTGAACTGCCTGACAAAACAGAAACCAGACAAGAACACATTGTTCTAGATTTCGCCACATGACACCAGCCTGGATTATTAAAAGTACCGGCTAATGAGAAAAAGTGCCCATAAAAATCTGGCCACAGCCAACAGAATAGTCAGTAAACGCTAGTTCAACAAAAAAAACAGTGAACACCCAATTTAAAGCAGCAGTGTATGGAAACACAGCAAGCCAGTCATGAAGCAATCTTAAGAGTCTGATTGAGGTACATGACTGGTTGGATGGTATGGCTGAAAAAAAAATCACTTTGATCCCAGAGACGAAACAATCAGTTGCATAAATGGCGGCTTCCTGTCCAGGCCTGTGCTGGGTGGTGAGCTGGCAAATTACAATATGTCCCACCACTTCATTTTGTGCACACACTTCCAACAGACCTTTTGACCACCATTTTCTCCCATCATTCTTCCTAACAGAGTTGCTGGTGCACAAAGATAGTGTAATTATCTGTGCTTGGGACTCCCTCCCACTCCTAGAGCACTTGTTGGCTCCAGTCCCTGTCCAACCATAGCTGAAGTGCAGCTTCCATAAATGTCTCATCAGCGCCTCCTGACACTGGAGCCATGCATCAGCGCATGGTGGGCCACCCCCTAACCGTCCTCACCAGTGTTTGGACAGCTAGAGCAATGCTGTATAAAGAATGGGGGGAAAACATTGTACCATACATAAAGTCTGGCATTATTCTAACAGCATCATTCCCTCAGCTTAATTAAGATGACTTTGCTGTGAATCTCATTCAGACTCTCAATTATAGGATATTTTTGCAGTGCTAGCTGAGGGCCATGGCTCCAAAACAAAAGAGTGGAGAGACTCTGTTTGGGAGTACTAATTATTCCATGGGTGGACACACAAATTTAGATGGCGATGGCCTTGCCAAGAACGAATGACCACAAGTAACCTCTGTAGTCAGCAGAACTGAGGCAGTCTGAGTGGACACACTGTGGTTAGCATGGCACTGAGACAGACAAACTTCCTGGAATTCAGTAGCTAGAGCAAGACTGACCACGCCTTTAAAAATAGACTAAATATGTAAGCGGTTTCTTGTAGACTTGGGAAAGGACAGGGCATGAAACAGAAAGCCGATGTGGAATAGCACATTATGCACATTACAAAAATTATTGAATGGCACTGCCTTTTTCATATGCTCATATTAAGAGTGCTAAAACTCTCCTCCTCTTTATAACCAGGGATATAAAAAGAACCCGGTTGACCAAAAGCTAACACCTTTAAGAGGATTTAAACCCCCTCCTACTGCCAGTGCCTTACAATGTCACTAATGGAAGACATTACAAAACAAGGGTCGATGTTTTGTTCTGCTCCGACCATTAATTATCGGTAATAAGGACATCATTGCTGATTAGTTCCTTTTAGAAATCAGCCTATTTGATGCCATCACCGGCTGGCCAGCCAGTGAATACAGAAAGCACACAGCATCACTTCTGCCATTCTGATGAAGCTATCACCTGCTAACAAACCAAGCGCTGATAAATCAATAGCCATTCAAACAACATTACAAAGTCTTGCCTTGTTGTGCTGAAAAACACAAGACTCATTGCTTTTGGGCAATAGGTGCAATAGGTGGCTACTCCAATTTTGTTCTTCTATTTCTTTCAAGCTCAGGCAGCTGGGTTGCGTTTATTTCATTTTTTTTTTTTTTTTTTTTTAAGTTTGGAGGAGGTGGGGTTTTTTTTGTTATAGATGAAGGGACAGTAAGTACCTCTCTCAGATTGGAACAACTTTCCCACCCAGGAGATGAATCTTCCAGCCTTCCTTTTGACAAATCCAGTTTATATGCTAGCGTATTGGAAGCAGTGGCTGGAAATGTGCAACATGAGCTTAAACTCATGTTGTAATGTAAAGGTTAGCTCTTTTCTTGACACCATGTTATAAATATTCAGGAGCACTTAAAAAAAGGGGGAAAGAGTGGGGGAAAAGAAATTACACACACAGCACTTTTGCTGTATTGTTACACTGTGTGAGAGGTTATTGTTGAAGTTACGTAACTTGAAAAGAAAACTTTCAGCTTCTTTTTGCACAATTGACATTTTATTCATTTACTCTTTGTCTCAGAATAAATGCTTTTACTGCTGCATTTAAAAAATGTAAATGGCGACGATAAAAAAAACACACACACAACTGACCACACTGCTGTGTAATGCTTGATTCTGATTGGTCTAAAGACTAAAGACATAGACTAAGACTATAGACTAAAGACATATCTCTTTAGCCAGGCATACACCTAATAAATCCCATAACTTTGTACTCCAATACATCCGATTAGATGCACATCATCATCTAGTGCCTCCTAATATCATGAATAGCAGCTACGCTAATCCCTTTCCATTTGTTTCCCTTCTTCTACCCATCCCCGAGTCACACAGAGATTGTGCCAGCTCCGGTGGCATCCAGAGATGGACCAGCTCCAGCCGGGTTCTGCTTCTGAGGACTGGAGTATTCAAAGCAGCACTGCCAACCCTATGTGGACATTTTACACATAACATTCTACACATGCTGTATCTGCATCACACAACTAATGCAGAAAGGACATTGTTCATATCACACTCTCCGTGTGTCACCCAGATGGGGATGGGTTCCCTTTTGAGTCTGGTTCCTCTCAAGGCTTCTTCCTAATACCATCTGAGGGAGTTTTTCCTTGCCACAGTCGCCTGAGTCACCTCAGGCTCGCTCACTAGGGAAAATTTTGTCTAACATCTAGGACTGTTTGTTTGTATGTTTATTGTTTTTTTTATGTTCTGTAAAGCTGCTTTGAGACAATGCTCTTTGTTAAAAGCGCTATACAAATAAAATTGAATTGAATTAAATTGAATTAAAGGTGTTGATCAAATTTCTATAGCAGCAGATCTAATAATAGGACTGGCTTACTATTCCTGTTAGAATACTTTATTGTTTTTGTAGTAACAACCTACACAAGGACTGGTAGGTACTAAATGTAAAGGGATCATAATTGTCAGTTTGATCAACTTTTTAAGCTTATTTTAACCATCTTGAAACACTTTGTAGAAGTCAGAAGTAAAGCTCAGTCTTTAGGTTTTCCAGCATTGGAAATTCTTCAAGATGGAGATAGATTCTCTGTAAAAATAAGCTGGTAAAACTAATACTGTTGATTTAAATGATAACAAAAAACTAATGTAGATATTCCACAGCATTAAACATTACTGAAGAGCTGAAGATGTTGAGGTTCTCTTTGGGAGTGACAAGGTTGGACAGGATTAGGAACGAGTACATCAGAGGGACAGCTCATGTTGGACGTTTGGGGGACAAAGTTAGGGAGGCCAGATTAAGATGGTTTGGACATATTCAGAGGAGGGACAGTGAGTATATTGGTAGGAGAATGTTGGACATGGAGCTGCCAGGCAGGAGGCAAAGAGGAAGGCCAAAGAGGAGGTATATGGATGTAATAAATGAGGATATGAAGCTAGTGGGTGCAAGTGTTGAGGATGCAGAAGATAGGGATAGGTGGAGAGAGATGATTCGCTGTGGCAACCCCTGAGGGGAAAAGCCGAAAGAAGAAGAAGAAGAAGATTAAACATTACTGAAGACTCAACAAATAAAAAGTATGATCCTTTTTCTTTGATTCATGCGATATTAAGGTAAGACAGAACTTTGGGATGTACCTTTTTTTAGAAAACAATGAGTCTCAATGTAGCATCTTATAACCCCATCATTATTTCTTGTCCTATAACAGCACACCCTGTAATGTTTATGCCTTATTTGGCACATGGGGCAGCAGGATGGAGACACGCCGCTGGTGGCTGATGAGTGTAACTGACTTTCTCAACTTGCCTAACCAGCAGCTGTTAGATCATATCATGGAGCTCTAGTGAGTGCATTCAAGTAGGTAATATCTACCAAAATTGATTTTTGGAAATAAATTGAAGTTGCTGGAACTAGTAATAACGTCACCATGCTAGTAACAAAGGGTCTAATGCTCTTGGCACTATTGTGCAGGCTGAGTGATTTGGGATTAATGGCACTCGCCGTTCTATGCTGAGAATTTGCGATTTGCATCATAAAACGTCTGTTAGTCCTCCACTTTTAGAAATGATTATCAGTAAATGGCTGGCCAACAGAACGCCAGATGGAGGTTGGCAGGGTCTACATTTTTCAGGCTTTTATTTTCAATATGTAAGACCCAATTTCAGATCTGGATAAACACACATCATAAGGCTTTTATTTATTTATTTATTTCTGTTATAATCCCCTAGATAATCTCTACAATTTACAATATTCAGAAAGATAAAGTGGTAGAGAAAAATAATAAATTAATGTATTTACATGAAATCCATTAAGAGACGTTAATGCTGGTGTGAGAATCACAGAAGTGGTAGTTTGAAAAAGCCTAAGTAGAGAATGTGATTAAAATCACTTAAAGACTTGCATTTAGACACAAAGTAATAGGCGTTCATTATATGGAATATATGAATACTCCTGCTAGACCTGATTTCCCTAAGAGAAGAAATCACATCATTAATCTGAAGGGGTGTGGGGGGTGGCATAGGAAATTGTTTCTCTTGAGTATGTGCATATTAGTGATCCATTACAAATCTAAAGGTTTGTCCTCCTTACCAGAGAAAGGAAGTGGGGCTTCAGGAGACAGTAATTCAAGAGCTCACTATCTTGTTTTGTGTATGTTTCTGTAAACTAGAAAGAAAACTTTTGGACATGTGTGCTGTAAACATTTATTAAATCATTACTAGTAGCCCATATTAAAGGTAGGCTATGTTTCTTGTGTATGTTTTTACATACACAAGGAATTTGGTACCAGCTGTTGGTGACCCTCACAAGTAATAACTACACTATACATTTAACTTACAAACAATGCTATACAGAAAAGAAAGTTAACAATATACAGATTATAAGTCAGGTTATAAATGTATATAACGTGAGATAAAGTGTGTGTAACATACAAATGAAGTGGTGTGAGTGGCTGTTCTTACAGTATTCACTATATTGTTTGTACGTCGCCCTGGATAAGAGCGTCTGCCAAATGCCAGAAATGTAGATGTATTGCCAAAAGTCTTGGGACACCCCTCCAAATCATTGAATTCAGGTGTTTCAATCACTTCTATGGCCACAGGTGTATAAAATCAAGCACCTAGGCATGCACACTTCTTCTACAAATATTTGTGAAAGAATGGCTCGCTCTGAGGAGCTCAGTGAATCCAAGCATGGTACCGTTATAGGTTGCCACCTGTGTAATTCAAGTCCATTCATGGAATTTCCTCACTACTAAATATTCTACAGTCAACTGTTAGTGGTATTATAACAAATTGGAAGCAATTGGGAACAACAGCAACTCAGTCACGAAGTGGTGTTCCACATAAAATCACAGAGAGGGGTCAGCGCGCATGCTGAGGCACACAGTGCTCAGAAGTTGCCAACTTTCTGCAGAGTCAATAGCTACAGACCTCCAAACTTCGTGTGGCCTTCAGATTAGCTCAAGAACAGTGCATAGAGAGCTTCAGGGAATGGGTTTTCATGGCTGAGCAGCTGCATCCAAGCCTTGCATCACCAAGTGCAATACAAAGCGGATGCAGTAATGTAAAGCACGCCGCTACTGGACTCTAGAGCAGTGGAGATGTGTTCTCTGGAGTGAGCAGTGGAGATCATGCTTCTCTGTCTGGCAATCCGATGGACGAGTCTGGGTTTGGCGGTTGCCAGGAGAACGGTACTTGCCTGACTGCATTGTGCCAAGTGTAAAGATTGGTGGAGGGGGGGTTTATGCTGTGGGGTTGTTTTTCAGGGTTTGAGCTTGGCCCCTTAGTTCCAGTGAAATGAACTCTTAATGATTCAGCATACCAAGACATTTCTGACAATTTCATTCTCCCAACTTTGTGGGAACAGTTTGGGGATGGCCTCTTCCTGTTCCAACATGACTGCACACCAGAGCACAAAGCTGGATCCATTCACAAGCAAGTTTGGTGTGGAGGAACTTGACTGGCCTGCACAGAGTCCTGACCTCAACCCGATAGAACACCTTTGGGATGAATTAGAGCGGAAACTGTGAGCCACGCCTTCTCGTCCAACATCAGTGCCTGACCTCACAAATGCGCTTCTAGAGGAATGGTCAAGAATTCCCATAAACACACTCCTAAACCTTGTGGAAAGCCTTCCCAGAAGAGTTGAAGCTGTTATAGCAGCAAAGGGCAGGCAAACTCCCTATTAAACTCTACGGATTAAGAATGGGGTGTCATTGAAGTTCATGTACATGTAAAGGCAGACATCCACAAACTTTTGGCAATAGAGTGTATGTAGATGTAAAGTGAAGTGTAACAAGTTTGTAAAGAGCATATAAGTCAGCTGTTTATGAGGGTGCTCATCTAGTGTAATGTATTAATGCATGATGTATGATAGTTTTGCATTGGCAGTTCTGCCAGAGCAAGTTCATTAGGCTTGAGACTGATGCCTCGTTCATGTATCAATAATCAGGAAATCCAGATGATTTTCAACTTGTATTTACATGATCCCAAAGTTATTACACCTTGCAATAGTAAACAGTAGTCTAACAGACTACAGTGTGTAACAGCTAGCAAATTCAAATGACCCATATAAACCTCATTTTAAATCATTGTCACAAATCTTTTTCTTCTTCTTCTTTCGACTTTTCCTTTCAGGGGTCACCACAGCGAATCATCTCTCTCCACCTATCCCTATCTTCTGCATCCTCAACACTTGCACCCACTAGCTTCATATCCTCATTTATTACATCCATATACCTCCTCTTTGGCCTTCCTCTTTGCCTCCTGCCTGGCAGTTCCATGTCCAACATTCTCCTACCAATATACTCACTCTCCCTCCTCTGAACATGTCCAAACCATCTTAATCTGGCCTCCCTAACTTTGTCCCCCAAACGTCCAACATCAGCTGTCCCTCTGATGTACTCGTTCCTAATCCTGTCCAATCTTGTCACTCCCAAAGAGAACCTCAACATCTTCAGCTCTGCTACCTCTAGCTCTGACTCCTGTCTCTTCCTCAGTGACACTGTCTCTAAACCATACAGCATGGCCGGTCTCACTACTGTCCTGTACACCTTCCCCTTGATTCTCGCTGATATTTTCCTATCACACAGAACTCCCGACACCTTTCTCCACCCATTCCAACCTGCCTGCACTCGCTTCTTTACTTCTTTCCCACACTCTCCATTACTCTGGACTGTTGACCCCAAGTACTTAAACTCCTGTACCTTCTTCACCTCTTCACCCTGTAACCTTACTGTTCCACTTCCCTCCCTTTCATTCACACACATGTACTCAGTCTTACTACGACTGACTTTCATTCCTCTTCTCTCCAGTGCAAACCTCCACCTTTCCAGGTTTTCCTCCACCTGCTCCCTGCTCTCACTACAGATCACAATGTCATCAGCAAACATCATTGTCCAAGGAGACTCCTGTCTGACCTCCTCTGACAACTGGTCCATCACCATAGCAAACAGGAAGGGGCTCAGAGCCGATCCCTGATGCAGTCCCACCTCCACTTTGAACTTCTGACCTACAGCACACCTCACCACTGTCCTGCTCCTCTCATACATGTCCTGCACCACTCTGACATACTTCTCTGCTACTCCTGACTTCCTCATACAGTACCACAGCTCTTCTCTTGGCACCCTGTCATATGCTTTCTCCAAGTAAGTCATTGTCACAAATACACATCGAAAAAAATAACACACCAATCGACATTCAATAGATCAGTGTTTTATGACACCCCAAGTCACCTAGACACCCCTAGTAGTGCCCTTGTAGTGTTCACTCCACCATGAAACAAGAAGCAAGTGGAACTTCATGCAAACATTAGGGCTGTAACAATACTGTGGATCATATCATACTGTGGCTCGATATAAAGCTCTCCATACAATACATTTTTGGATAATATGTTCAGCAGACTGCATAGTAAAGCGGGCTGCTTGCATACATTAGTCATTAGTCATCATTTGAGATGTAATAAACATTTAAGCTTATCAAGGCAATACTTCCTCTGAAAAAGCAGATTCATCTATTGTATATCTCAAATCCGGAGAGGCCACAGAGATTTAAAGATACACAGACACACAGACAGCTTTTCATGAGCCAGTATTAATAACACACACACACACACACACACACACACAACACACACACACATACACACACACACAAACAAATGGTTAAATAAATCACCAATTTGATAAAATGATAAAGTTTACATTTGGAATGTAGAGAACCCAGGAATTTTTTTTTTCAATCTTTTAAAAAATTTAAGCTACAAAGATATTCATTCATTCATTCATTCATTGTCTTATCCGATCTATACTTGGGTCACGGGGGGCCTGCGCCTATCTCAGGCGTCATTGGGCATCAAGGCAGGACACACCCTGGACGGAGTACCAACCCATTGCAGGGCACACACACACACACACACACACACACACACACACACACACACACACACACACACACACACACTTTAGAGATGCCAATCAACCTACAATGCATGTCTTTGGACCGGGGGAGGAAACCGGAGTACCCAGAGGAAACCCCCGAGGCACGGGGAGAACATGCAAACTCCACACACACGGCGGAGGTGGGAATTGAACCCCCAGCCCTGGAGGTATGAGGCAAACGTGCTAACCACTAAGCCACCGTGCCCCCCCACTACAAAGAGATATTTCTTTTAAATATTTTACCTACAAAGAGCTATGTGCCTTGGTAGCTACAAGTAGAAAAAGTGAAATAAAGTATTAAAACAATAAATAAGAAAAATGTGATTTTCTTTTCCACTGGAAAAGGTTTTGGGCTAAACCTTCTGTCCAGGTTTCGAATTGTAGTTGCGGTGGATATTTTGTCGAGACCTGGCAACCCTATACATCAGTACTATTAAAATCTCTTGTCGACTGAGCTGATGTTTAATCTGCCACGTTTATTATTGTTACATTTTAATGCGCAGCTTTTGCTTATTATTATATGCTGCTTACAGTCTGGCTGGATCACACAGACACTGTATCAATGTTAAGTTTTAATTATTGTACTTTTATAATGTTTGAATATTTTAATCACTTCAAAGCCAGTGCCAAAGCAATGCATCAAATGCATGCATTTGAATTTTGTGTATTGTTACACTGCTTTTGAAGATACAAATGAAATAAAATTTTTTTTTAATTTTTTTATTTCTCTGACGAGCCAAGAGGAGAAAAAAAGGTCTACTATTATTTACAACTACTAAAACTGAGTCCAGCAAGCACTACTGAGGTGTCCACCCCTGACATGAGCTCACATGGTCTTTCGCCTCATAAGCCCTGACACAGGAAGTCTCTGTGGTATGCTAACAACATTTCGCACTTTTCAGCTGTCTGAGGTCTACATAATTTATCAGAGACTCTTCGAATGTTACCATTAGATATGATTTTTATTCCTAAATAGATATCTGTTTTAAATGTCTCCATACATAATTAAAACCAAAAGGTCAGACACGGACTGAACCTGAAGACATTTTTTAGCGTAGCGCTCTTTCCTGTAAACCTAGTGAAAATGCTGGACATCTGTTTTAAAATCTGCAGCCTTGTGTTTGTCACTCAACACCTGCGACCTGCTACATGCTCCTTTTTTTTTCTAGGAGCACATCATTTACAGCCTCTCTTGGGATGGACAGAGTTTACCTCATCACTGTCACCAGCTCCGTGTCCTCTGGCCTTGAGTCCACTTTCTAAATTGTCTTCCAGGATGAAACATTTCTAGGTTCCACGACCTCGCTCTTTCTTCCAGAACATCCTAACACTTCCTCTCATTTGAGACAGACAATTAAAGAGTGACCTGTCATGTAGAAAAATGACTAATCCTCACAACTAAATGTCTCCCACTATTTCTTTCTCTTTCAGTCTTCACTATAATTACACCAGAGGTTCTTACCTTATTCTAACTCCACGACCTGGAGTGTTGTATATTGGTTGAAGTTAAACGATCTAATTCTTCCATGCACTGGATTTCATTTGCGGAAAAAAAAACTCTCATGATAGGATGTACTGAACTATTCCACTTCCTGTCACTGGGGTGGCACATCCTTTTACTTATAGCGTGCAACATTACCTTGTGAAGTAATATGAAGCATATTATTAAAGGTTTATTTAAAAAAAGAAAAGTACTTAAGCGGTACCATATATATAATGTACCATAATTACGCAGTTTTTCCATTTTTTAGGAAAAAAAATTTACATAATTTTTTCACCAGAGAAAATGCTGCGGGAAGGCTTGAGGCAATTTGATGCCTTTAAGATTTTCTGATCAATTACTATTTTAAAACTGCAAGATAGAGAGATAGAGAGAGAGAAAGAGAGAGAGAGAGAGGAGAGAGAGAGAGAGAGAGAGAGATTCTATTTGTGTTCACTAAGAGTTGAATCTGAATTTCCATTTGTTTTGATGAAAAGAAATGAAATTGGTATTGTCTAGGGAACATGATGGGATGGTACTGTGTTTCGCACATTTCCTCACAAACAGTCCCACAGGACAACCAGCACATCGGAGTGTAAAGGTAGCATGTATAGATCAAACAGCTAAAAAAAGACACTCGGTAGTACAGAGTGATATGTAGTTTCAGCTAATGTACTGGTTGTCATGATCGTATATATAGTGTCTGTACTGTTACACTGATATGAAACACACATCATTAAACAACAAATTACACAAATCCACATAGAATGTCATTCATCATTGAAAAAAAATGAAAACAAGAGAAAATGGAGAATAGGATTTTCTGTGATTTGCACACGTGTTACGTGTGACGAACAATTCACGTGAAAAGAATTGTCTCTATTTCACCGACTGATGCCACTGATCTGTTAGCAATCAAATTGGACAAAAATGTTGTCGAAATGTATTTATATCGACGGGGAATGTTAATTACTGTGTAGTCCTGCTCTGTGACTGCACTAAAGGGCAGTAAGATTCATCTTCAGTCACCAAGTAACCGCAGAGGATTCTGGTCATGGTCACAGTGGATTCTGGGAACACTGTGTGTGAGTCCGTTGCTGAGCACCATATGAAAACATATTTATATCTATTGGCAAATAACCAAACGGTATTATGTTGGGAAGTGGGAGGAAGCTGGAGAATGCAGATAAAAGCCACACAGACATGGGGAGACTATAAGAAATGCATAGGCATATTTAACATGAGCTCAGGATCAAATCTGGACTCTGGAACAACACTGTACACTGTGCCTTTGTGCCATCTTGGCAAGTAAGATCATTAGCTTAAATTATCACTTTAAACAACATTCTGTGCCAGGTCTCAAAACATACACATGTCTCTATCCACAATCTCTATATTTATACATAAATATCATTAGAAATACTGTAGCATGAAAGTTGATCATTTTCATTCAGAAACAGGAAAATGCACAGCACTAAAGTCACTGCCCTTTCTCAATTTTATTGAGTTATTGAGTGTTTGCATGTTCTCCCCGTGCCTCGGGGGTTTCCTCCCCCAATCCAAAGACATGCATGGTAGGTTGATTGGCATCTCTAAATTGTCCATAATGAGAGTGTGTGTGTGCCCTGCGATGGGTTGGCACTCCGTCCAGGGTGTATCCTGCCTTGATGCCCAACGACACCTGAGATAGGCACAGGCTCCCCGTGACCCGAGAATAGTTCGGATAAGCGGTAGACAATGAATGAATAATCATTAGCACTTGTAATTTAAATAAAGAACTCAACTGTATTTAAAGGAAAAATTAAAAGATCAGTTTTTCTCATGGTTTTTCTAAAGCTGAATGGACATTGCATTATACCATGATACCCACTCTCACCGTCTACTTTATTAGGAACATCTAACCTAATAAACATCATGTTCCTGCTGATACCTCATCAGCCAAACATGTGGCAGCAGCACAATACGAAAAAGCATGCATATAATGGTCAAGAAATTCAAGTAAATGTATGATCCTTGACTTTGATCTTGGCAATGCTGTTGGATAGGCTGGTTTGAGGATTTCAGAAACTTATCTCTCTTGGGATTTTCATACATAACAATCTTTACAGAGTTTACAAAGAATGGTGTGAAAGTTCTGTGGCTGGAAATGCTCAGTTGATGAGAGAGGTCAGAGGAAAATGGTCAGATTAGGTCGAGCCGCAAGAAAGGATAGTAACTCAAATAATCACTCTTTACAACTGTGGTGCACAGAAAAGCATCTAAGCATACACAAAACCTCGGCCTTGAGGTGGACGGGGTTCTCCAGCAGAAGACAACATCGGGTGCCACTCATGTTAGCCAAGATCAAGAATCATGGGCACAGACTCACTGAAACCAGATTATTAGAGATTAGAACAAAAAAAAATCACCTGGTCTTTTAACTATTAACAGCAGATCGTTATTAAACATACAAGAATGTGAGCCAAGCATGATAATCAAACCATGGTATAGGTTAAAGAAGAGAGTTATTCACAAGACATACACTTTTAGTCAAGTTTATTATAACATATGCACTACACAGCCAAAACTTGTGGACATCATGGGCATTAATATAGAGTTGGTCCTCTCTTTGCTAATAACCTCCAGTCTTCTGGAAAGGTTTTTCACTAGATTTTGGAGAATGGCTGTGGACATTTGTGCTCATTCAGCCTCAAGAGCATTAGTGAGGCTGTTGTTGTTGTTGTTGTTGTTGTTCCTTCGGCTGCTCCCTGTTCAGAGTCACCACAGTGGATCATTTGGTCACAGGTTTTACACCAGATGCCCTTCATGACGCAACCCTCCCATTTTATCTGAGCTTGGGACCGTCACTAAGTCAGTGGCTGGGTTAGCTCCCTGCCTGGGAATCGACAAGGCAATGAAAGTGTGGGATCCTGCTGCTGGACCACCAGGAGAAGAACATTAGTGAGGTCAGACACCAATTTCAGGTGAGAAGGCCTGGGGTGCAAGATGGCTTTCCAGTTCCAAAAGGGCTCAGTGGGGTTGAGGTCAGTGTAGGTCACTTTTTAGAGTAGTTCTGCAACAACCTTATAAAACCATGCTGTTAATGGAACTTGCTTTGTACCCAAGGGCATTGTCATGCTATAAACGTGCTGTTTTTAGGCCTCTTAATCTCATTTTAATGTTAAAGCATAGAAAGACATTCTAGACAACTGTATGCTTCTAACTCTCCTCACTCCTTATACACCATATAGTGCAATAAGGTCGTTTGGACTATGGGAGTCCTATGGGAGAGCTGAAGATATTCCATGGTAAATGCAGCAATCCGTAGTGCCATGTCAATCAATTGAGTCTCTGCAGTGTACTTACTCATGCAGAACCTCCTGTATGTGCTCCTGTCACATGTCATAACACAATATACAGAATATGCAGAATGTGCCATTGTGCTGTCGTCTTCAAAGTCAAACATCATTTTCATAAGTAACAGCTCATTTTAGAATTAAATGAATAGTGAGGACTAGACCTGAAGAGGGATTAAGCTGAAGCTAAGTGGAATGTTAGCTAATGGTTGATGATGGAATGCAATGTTTTGTATTTACAAATGCAATGATTTATTTACAAGTGGTTATCTATAGTGGAAAGAAATACTAGTTCTCTACATCAGCAGCTCTATAGCAACATGGCTACTGCTTAATATTTTCTATTAAAAAATTTTTCGAAAAAAATTCTAATAAAATTTCCTATTACACCACACCCTCTTGTGTTTTATTGCTCGTATATATATAACTGTTTATTAAAATATATTACAGTATATGACTAACGTTATGAGAGAAACAGAAAATAACCTTACAGGTCTTTTTATTCTAAGAGCATTTCTGCCTTTTTTCATCACCTCGTCATTGATCCTTCTTCCTTTCTTACCCAGACATCATCTCCTTCTCTCCATACGCCTCAGTGCTTTTGATGGAGGGGTGAAAGATTTGATTCTTCGCAGCCGCCGATTAAAAAGTCATGAATGCTCTTACAGCTATTGTCGAGGCCTACTTTCTCACCCAACTGTGGGTTGGATTGTCTGAAAATAGCCTTTGTTGTGCAGAGACAACAGACCAGCAGATGAGGGAAGGGGTGGTGGTGGTGGTGGTGGTGGCAGGGCAGCAGTGTGTACAATCCCCTGTGCTCTTACCCAATCTCCCCTGAGCAAGACTTAATTGAAATATCTACAGCTAGTGGACTTTACTGGAGCTGCTGCTAAGCACAGGGAGTTAGACATCATAGTCTTTAAACATTCAGCAGCTCTCCTTGCCTTGCTTCTCTCTATCTCTGTCTCTCTGTCTTTCTCTCACACAAACATGCACACACACCCAGGTGCCCACAGAGACACAGACGATGCAACATCCATGTAAAGAAGAAGTGTGCAGGGTCATGACTGTGATGCCTTGACACAACTTGCACAAAAACACATGTAGATGCAACATGCCAACACACCTCACAGGGCCAGGGCGAAACAGAGAGCAGACCACGGGAAATACTGCAACTTCTTTCCAAGCGAAAGGGACGAGACATGGGTTTAAATGGTCTCTGTGAGTTCAGGGATAATAGGTAAAGAGAGACACTGTGGCAGTATGCAAAGCACACTTAATCACTGCCAAGACGTGGTTTGAATACAGACTGCCTTTGCCCAACATACCGACATATTGAGCTGTAGTCTTGGAACGGCTGAGCTAACTAGGGTCACAAGCTGTGAGGAGAACGACAAGCTGCCAGGTATTGAAACAAAATCAATAAACCTCACAAATACTTACCACACATCCGCTCTAACAGTTTTATCAATTCTAAGCTATCTAAACTATAGGGCAATAAAGGGTTCTGTCATGCTAATGTGCCTGAGTATAGGAAAACAATCTGAATCTCTCCAATACCTTTATATCTTCAAGAGTCCATAAAAAAAACTTTTATGGGAAATAGAGAAAAGAAAGGTAAACACTTCATGTGACTAGAGCTGTTGGCTTTACTTTTCTCACAACATGACAAAGCTCAAGGCCAAGATGAGATGAGGAGGAGGTAGAAGCCTCTTGAGCCTGTAAGTGAGACAGTACAGGAGATTTTGTGTGTGTGTGTGTGTGTGAGAGAGAGAGAGAGAGAGAGGAGAGAGAGAGAGAGAGAGAGAGAGAGAGAGAGAGAGAGAGAGAGAGAGAGAGAGACACCAATGTCACACCTGTCAGCAGACAGAATTTCTTTGGGCTACCTCTCAGGGTTTGTGGGGATGATGCCATTTTACAAGCCATGAATGAAAAGAAATGAAATGGAGAGCGCTGTCAACCTGAGCTACACAGTTTGAAGATTAAAAAAATCTATAAGTTTATAATTTCCCACAGTGGAGGCAATATTTAAATGGCAAGGAAAAATATCGTCCTGAATATTTCAAAAGATTTCACAAGAATACATGCATGATATGTGTATTGAGCGTGAGCGGTGTGAACACTTTCAGCTCAGAGGCTTCAGCTTTAGTGCTCGCTATATATCGCCCTTCCTGCCACTCCTGGAGAGTTTTTGCTCCCGGGTGTGTTTTCTCCTCCAAGTCGTTGCGGCTTTGTTCATAGCTTGGCTTTCAATCCCTTCTGCTCCCCTGACTCGGCTTTTACACAGGTGCTTTACAAAAGCCTCTTTTGTGAAAGCTATTCAAATCTGCAGTGTGCCCCCTAAATCAAGCAGGAGAGAAGATCAGAGAGTCTGCGTCGTCCTACAAGCTGTTGTAGCGCAGATCACATGCCACTACTCATTTGTGCCGGCACCAAAAGGAGCACAAACCTGCTGTTCCGCTTCATCACCTAGAGTGACTATCTCACCGTGTCTGGTGTGCTGCAAATAAATCAGATTGCACCTAAATCCACAGATCTTTTTCTCTAATGTGCCATTCCTTTCAAGCCAGGATTTGTATATAACTATTATGTTGCTGAATATTACCCTAGCCGGGTGGCAGAGACAAACTTTGAACCTGAAGGATTACATTCCACCGAAGTGAAACAGCGAAGGCTTATAAAAAAAAAAAAAAGTAGGGAATATTTGATTGAGTAGATCATGAAAGTGCCAGTAGATGACATCGATGCCTGGTTGCCAAAGAGACAACACAGTCAGGGAAACAGCCTGCCAACTTGTGAAAAAAAATCAATTACTTTTTAGCGTGTTAAAGTTTTATGAAGCAGCTGGGATGTTATCAAAGCTTTTCCATGTACATACTGTCCAAATGTTTTCTTTCAACATCTGGGTTAGGCCTAATTACTGGGTAAGCATGCTCAACTTTTATTACATTGGTTGTACCAACTTCCTTCAATCTCCCAGCTCAGGAGTTGACCTGAATATCAAGTCACAATCCCATTGATTTACACATTTCTG
Organism: Hemibagrus guttatus; assembly: GCA_033459395.1. NCBI lineage: Eukaryota > Metazoa > Chordata > Actinopteri > Siluriformes > Bagridae > Hemibagrus > Hemibagrus guttatus. The sequence goes on along the minus strand of JAUCMX010000016.1, from coordinate 11,169,522 downwards.
ACCCTCCCAACCTCACAAAGAAGAGATACTGCTGTAAACATCAGATGCACTTTTTTATTCTGCTGTGGTGTTGCTTTTGATGTTGTAAAGATCTGACTAATCAATGCAGCAGCGAGAGCTGACAATAACAACATTATTTTGGAATTTTAGACAGGAGCTCACAAACAAAGATGAAGGCAAGAGGCTTGGCAGGATGCTACAGGATATTAATCAGCAAGAGAGGCGGGACTGGGGAGATAGTGCACTCAGCCCACACTAGCACGCTGTTTGAAATGCTCTTCAGCATCTGCCCATGCTTGGAATATAGAGCACGTCCAGAGGTGTTTGTGGGGAATGCAGAGCGAAAGAATGAAGTGCTAGCTGCCTGTTTAAACAGCTTAATTAATCCTGAAATACAACAAAAGTTTCAGGACTGTTTGCCCTTCAGGATGGGAAATAATAGCTGGAAGAAGCTCATTTATACACTAACAACATAATTGCGGATATGACATCTGGGGTTCGAGATGAACATGGGATACAGCCAGTTTTGACACTCGAATGTTAGGTTTCATTAATAGCTGGATATTTGCATCCACTTCACCATGTAGAGACCTAGAGAATAAGCCAATTAGGACCTTTTGCCAGGATACCACATTAAAACATCCACAGATAAATATCATAAAAATAAAAGGCTGAAGCTGATTGGATGTGAAAAAGGAAAAATCCATCCTGAACAATCTGCATTTTAATCTATGTAATTTATTTATACTGTGATCTTCAGTGGCATCCAAGACTTTTGTAGAAATTTTGTACTGAAATTTAGATTATTATTTTATTTTTGCTTGAACTTCTTTCATATAGATCTTTTTATTCACTCTGGTTAACAGAACTCACAATGCCATTCCTCCTGATGGTGGTGCCAGTGGGATATAGATCTTGGTTCATCTCTACCTGAAGACATAACGCAATAGCACTTTAGTCCTTTAATCTGTCCAGCTCTTTCACCAGCTCAAACAGATCGGAAAATTGAGAGTCAATCAAAATGGTAAGTGAGAAAGGAAACGCTTGCTCTTTCAAGTTTAAGAGCTGACAGAATAACAGACATACAGCACCAATCAATAAATTAGCATGCTAAGTATATCAGCAATCCTTCAATCTAAAGCATTTACTATGTGTTTCAGAGTGAAGATCTTTCTTCCTAAAGGGATTATGCTTTTGTGTAAGAACAACTCTATTTTATATTGTTTGACATAGAACCTTTAAGGGTTCCTGCAGAGGGACAATTATTTCGGACAAACCTGAGCACTGCTATAACAGGTAAGTGTTTCTAGGCTCTTTGTGATGGGCAAGGGTCCGAGACAGAATAAATGAATGCAGATGAAACTGATCTTACATCAGCACTCTTACACTGACATTGATTAAAATGGGGGCCAACATGCTGTTATGAATGAGCCTTGGTTGAGTAAGACAGCGAGTCACACTCCACAAGACTGCCAGCCGCCTTGCACATTCTGCTCACGTTGGCTGGACGAACTGTCTACCGGCTCAGAGTCTCACTGGCTGCGTACCCAGCCAGCCACAATAATCCTCAGCAGATCAAAGGAGGCAGGCTGCGCTGAGCTTCTCTCCATTAAGCCACACTGCCCGTATAGCACATCTCACTTTTTTAGCCCCCACACATGTTGTGATCAATATTGAGCTCATCAATCAGCGCCGTTCAACCATGTGGGTCTCTCTTCAGCGCAAAGTCTAACAGGCAGGCAGAACAGGAATACCCATCACTGGAACTTTCTTTGGAGCCAGGAATGAATCCATACATTTTGGTTCTTCCTCAGATCCTTGAGCTTTGAAACCATGTAGCGTGTCGGTGAGGGAGAAACCAAAACTGTAAATTAAAGGAAAGATGAGACACATGGTATCGCTCAAGACTCCATCACTGATAATTTGTTGAGCTAATTCTCTTTACAGAGCAGGGGGCGAATTACAAATTCTTCCTTTGCTCATTGGAGACAGCACATAAACATCCTCCTGAGCTCATCATATTCAGTATAAACTCTTCAAAGCTGCCAGTTGTCAAACTACAGCAAGCCCAGGAGAATAAGGGGCTTGGCACCGCTAAGCGTGTTAGTGTGTCTGTGCATGGGGATAGTATGGTGTACGATGTAGACTGTGCTTTGTGTGCATGACAGCAGGAAGGTGTCATAGACAGATTACTGATGGGTGCCAGCTTGTAGACAGCCATGTAGTCATCAGTGACACTCTTTCTCTCCCACCCTTCTTCTCTTTTTCTCTTCCCATCTTTCACACTGTTTTTTCTCTCTCTATCACTTGTGTCTGCCTTTACTTTGGCATAGTGAGGGCGAGTCATCTGCTCCTGTCACGTGCGAACTCTTCGGGCTAAGGCTCTCATTCCAGCAGAATGATGAGACGCAGGGACATCAATGGATTTGTCAAGAGGAAATATACTGTGGTCCTTATCGTGCTATCACTGCTCATGTACGTATGCCAGCGCAAGACAAGTATGAGGAGGCAAAGAAATAACTGGAGCCAAAGTACATCAAAGGAAGACACATTCAATGGTCCATATGAAATTAATCTGACATAATCAGCAGACAGCAAGCTCAACGAGCATGTGTATGTCTCTATGTGTGTGTGTGGGGGGGGGGGGGGGGGGCTTATTTGAGTGAATTGCTTCTGACCTACATTAGATTGCTGACAACAGAGACAAGCAGCTCCCTGGCAGCTTCTCTCACCTTGAAGGAGCTAAAATAGATATACTGGTCTTGAATAATGCACAAATAAAAAACAGGAAGCAACTGACCTTAGCACCTTCCACCACTTAATTAACAATACTTGTCAGATACTAATCCTTACTCTGTATGCATTAGTGACATGTTTTTCCAGTCATGTAAGATAGGCAGAGATGTAGGATGGACATACTAGCATGGTGCATAAGGTGAGGGTTACAGAAAAGAGCAATTCTAATAAACTTCCTGTCCATCCTTTCAGTGATGTATGAATGCAGTTTGAACAGCAAGCCACAATTGTATAGACACTGATGTTGTATTCATCAGCGCATAGGACTGGAGCTTTAAAACAGGAAGAGGAATGAATAGTGCACGAGAATATCATACAATGTAAAATAAATAGATAATTCTTCAGCTGACAGTATGTCCTTCCCAGAAACATGGGGAGCATTTAAATATTGGCAGGCAGTTCCTCACACTAGGGATGCAAGCGAATACAAATACACTATTCGAAACGAACAGATAATGTTCTAAGCAGATACAAATACAGATAAGAAGCACACTATTATGCAGGTCAGTGGTCAGATTATGAAGCTTGCAGGCACGATCGCAATTGAGCAGTCAGATATGAAGCTCTTAGCACAGAAAGACCATGATCATTTTATTTACTTATATACGTATTCACTCATTCGCAATGTTCATCATGGTGGCTTAAATTAGGCTACAAGTTTGATTATATTTTGAGAAATGAATTGACTATCTGGTTAGAAAACGTCATGAGAAGGTACAAAGGAAGATATAACTGCAGATTAAAAATCAGCCCCACGCACATCTCTTAAAAATAAAACAAACAAAAACATTCCAGTTTAAGCCACACTCACTTCAGGTGTAAGACATGAACAGACATGAACATTTGGAGCACTGATATAGATAGTGGTTTTGTGTTACACCTCTATCTCTCGCTTAAATACACACTCTAAACATAGATCAGCTGTGTTTGGGGTTTTCGGTTTCCTCCCACTTGCCAAAAACATACCACTAGGAAAACTGTTGGCTTTAAACTGTCCCTAGATGTGAATGTGTGTGCATGGGTCCCTGTGGTAGACTGTCGCCTAATCCAGGGTGTATTCCCGCCTTGCAAGTAGTGTTTCCATAATAGACTCCAGATTCACCACGACTTTGGACTGTATTACTGATGATGAATGAATTAAAGAGCATGTATGGTTTTATGAGGAATGCCAGTAAAAGAAGCAATTTAGAGGAGAGGTTATGACAGTGTGGACTAGATTCTCCACATCTGTTGTGCTCATCATGGGGTGGAGATTTATGTTCTATCGCCATGTTATGGGAAAGAAAAGCGCCCTAGAGAGAGAGTAGGATCACAAAGTACGAGAAGATTACAGATCAAAGTTCATCAATGGAATATTTTGCTGAGGTAAAGTGTCAAAGCTGTCTTAGGATTCAATTAAATGAAATCATTATTTATCACCTTGAATATATGACGGTATAGAGGTAGCATCATGCTGACAGCCTTGACACTGATGTATATTGACGCAACATCTAATAGCTCAAAGAGCTGTAAAATAACATTTTTAAGATGACTCATATCGACTGGATTGACTAGGGATGATGGGACCTTTGTGAGGAGCTAATGAATCCAGAAAAAAGTGGAAGAAGTGGAATGAATAGAGCTGAGGGATGGAAACCCATGCAGCACTTCACAAGGGAGGGGGGTGAACACTATTAGAAGTCCCACGGAGTATGAACTCAATCAGCAGACAAGTGCAGTGGCCATTGTGCCTGGGTATAATTGGAACTTTGAGATTTTATTAAGAGAGAGTAATTGCATGTGCTCCTCATCAGGGTCTCCATTGTGGTGTCTCTGGTCAGGAAGAAATCTCTGAGGACAGGATGGATATTTACTGTCTCCATTTCTAGAGACAAAAAAAGAAAAAAAAATAAATTTCTTTAATTTTCTAATTTCTCTAATTTCTTAGTGTGACCTCAACCTCTCCTCCTTTTGTATCTCACTTATTTTTTTATGCCGGTATTATTTTTTTTCCACCAGACTTAACTTTTTTTTTAACCAGTCTTAGTTTTTTTTCTTATATAATGCACATTTTTTATATAATGCTTTTCTTGGGGGCAGCTTCTTACGGATTTTGTCTGCATTAGGGGTAGAACGTAATGTCGGTGCATTTGTATCTGTTTAGCACTCCAAAACTCTGTGTCCAAAACAAAAGTGTGTGTGACCAAAACATGAATGATTTTTGACTGTTTCATTTATTTTATGCTATTTCTTTTTAATTAAATATGAACCCCACCACTGTGTCCCAGAAAACCCTGCAAAAAAAAAAACCCATATACAAAAATGCTAGCACTGTCAGCATGGTCTGTGAATTCTGAAACTGTGAGTCAGGGCAAGACAAATGAACACGCCCAACCAGAAGAGACCCAGAAAATCTCCCATTAAAACAGATTACTTGTATTTGGAAAGAAATCTGCGTTAAATGAACAAACAGATCGCAATGCTGCAGTGAGACACTTGATAATTTGCCTTGCTAAAATACAGAATTTCAACAAGAGTGAGGAATAACGTAGACACATTTCTACATTTAACAGAGAAAACATTTCATTGGCACACTTTAATGAGATTTTAGGGGAGGCTGGGCTTCCCGTGTAATCTTAACACGATCGCTTGTGCTATTTTTGTATGTGTTTAGAATGCATTATCTGTATTTGTAATGTATTTGCGTTTAGTTACATAATCTGTGGTCAGCCCTGCACATGGTACTCATATAGCCAGACCATGAGGGACAAATCCTACACTGACGTTGAAATGAATCTTCCTAATATAATCTTTCTATGAAGAGCAGCTTTGGCAAGGGCAGTAAAAGCCATTTTCTTACCTACACAGGGGAGATTCATCAGCAAGCTATTAGGTGCTGATTTATCAGTTCTGTAAAACCTCAGTGGTGCTGTGTCAAATTCAGCCCATGCTTGACTTTTATCTAAACTAATATTCCCCTAAAGACTTAAATCACACTGAAAATATAAGAACATGTAATTGTGCCTTTGAGCCAAAAGGGTTTTCTGTCTCTTGTGGTTAGTGGAACTCCATCTCCTTCTTTAAGAAGTTCACCAGTTTCCAAATTGGGCTCTTTTTAAGACAAACAGGGCAAGGATAAAGGTGGACATGATGAGCTGCTCCTGTATATAATACCACAGTGTTGGGTTCTCACTGCCTCTGGTTTTCTTGCATTTTGTATATCAGTTCTACAAGACTGTAAGATTTGGTTGTATTTTTTTAATAGAAAAAAGTGCAGTGTATCTGAGGAGGCTGTATACGTTTATTTAATACGACATTTTGCCACATGTGTTTTTGTGAGCAGTGCATTTTGTTCCCCAGAACTCAGGTTCCAAACTGGAATTCAGCCCTCTCACAATTAATATTTGATGAAGGTCCTCCTGGTTATAGGAACAGCACTGAGCTTGAGCACTTGGAGATGGCTCTTAGCCATGTGAGGGTTTATACATGTGGTCTTCTCGCTTCAATATTTTCCAGAGGTGGAGATTGACCTGTCCATCAGACAATATGATTTTATGTTCAATGCATTTTATGTATTGGTTGGATGTATGTTTAGGTTCATACTGTTAACAGATCCAATTGCAGCCATGCCTTCAACCCAAACAAATGATGTTTTAAGGTAACATTTTCTGGTACTTTTCAGAATTTTCAAACCAATCAGTAATTTACAGGTGCTTTATGGGTAATTCACATGCCCTTTTGTTAATCAACACACTGATGTGTGCATAATCAAAAAGCTTCATTTTGGTGTCAGTCACCATTATTCAAATTATAGTTCTAATAACCCCTGGTAAAGTGCTAATGGTGCTAACGTTTAGGCAATGGTTTCAGGAAATTCCTCTCTCAGGAAAGAGCTTTTGTTATGGAGGTGGCATTTAACAGTTGTTTAATGTTTTTTTCCCCTTTGATTTTGAGAATCAAATAAACTATGTAGCTGTAAAATGATCCTTCTGTTACCTTTAACTTGGCCCTGACTGTGTTATTTATGTATTTTTTATACCTATCCCCTAACCTGTACAGGTCAATTCTGTCTGTTTGATGTTGAAAGCTCTTTGGTTTTCCATGTGTTGGTGGACGATAAAGGGATTTTCCAACTTTATATTTACTATATACCCCAGTGTAAGAGGAAATGTCAAATACAACAACAGCATTTCTTGATAGTGCGTCAAGATTTACTGCACCATTTTGTCCTCAATTTGGTCACCTGCCAATACCGACCCACCAGCCGCTATGATATGACAGCTACCAACCAGAGACAGTAAAACTCATACTTTGTCTGAGACACACGAAGCCAGCCATCTGCATCTTTTTCGAACTGCTGCTCATGTTGTGCAACAGGGTGGCAGAACACACTTGGAGAAAAGTGCTAACTGCCCTTCTCAACATACATGAGGTCACAGACACCCACAGTTGGCTAGTCCTGCTATGAATGACAGGGGAGAAAGAGTAATGCCAAGGTTCCCACTGGGAGAACAGAACCAAGCCTGCCAATGGATGGCTGTTGCATTATCTGCATTTAAATTCTCCAAACAGTGCAAATGCTTTTCACCGCTTGGTAGTATTTTACTTGAAAACATTGCTGTTGTTTAGTTCCCATGAAGATATTTTTGTTCTTATAATAATGAAGTAAGATTTCTTTAAATCGTTTGAGTGAAAAGTTCGATTTGTTTCAATTTGAATGTTTGTTCTTTTGAAGGGTGCCAATAATGCTGGAGAATGACAAGTAGCCAGGCATTTAGAGTGAGAGTTGTACAGCCCACCCTAACCAATCCAAAAGTGCAAAGGAACACATTGCTTCTCTAAATCTATACGGCAAAATGTCAATCCAAACATGTGTTCACTCGACAGGACATCGATCAGGAAAGTGGCCAGCCCCTTTAACATTTTATTTAACAAGAATGTGGATAGCTACAGTGTAATCAAAGGGAATGGACCACTACAGCACTGCTCTTTTACAACATTTATCCAAAGAAATATATCATTGGGATTATGAGTAAATTTCCCTTCCTAGCTCAAGTCAGCACCCCTCTAGCCATATATGCTCTATAATAAGCTTATCTAATTAAACTGAGCAAAAATATTTAGTAAACTGTCTGGGAAAAGTGAGTTTATCAAGCTGAACCTGCTTCCTTCACACCGTAAGCAACTCCCCTAAGGTTCACTGAACCCACAGAATCATCAGTGCTTGCATAGTCAGGCAGGTTTCAGTAATACTCTATCAACAGTGTGTTTAGAGCATGCCATGCTCCAGCTGCTCTGCTGGTCCAATGGAAAGCGATTGCTGTCATCTGTATTTTCTCTTTTGATCACAAACCTCTACTTGTGGATCCCTGAGGCAGGAACTCTGGATGCACCCTATCAAACAGACACACACATACACACACAAGCATGTCTGCTTACTTGCTGCTCACCTTCGGACGTGATCAGCATCTTCACAAGCAGACCCTGATGGAGCAAGTCATGCATGAAACGTTGTACAACAATGGACATAGACAGCAGGGACAAAAGTGGCAGATGGATGCCAACCAAGAACAATAAATGAACTCCGGTGTCTGTAAGTCACTCTGGTCGACAATCGATTTGAAAAGTTTGAAGGATGTTAACTAAACAACAGGACGACACAGAGCTGCAGATGGAAGCACTCCCGCAACACAGCTCAGAGCTCCGGTTAAGGTCTATATGGAGTTTCTGAGCATATTCTTCTCATGTCAGTGCGGGTTTCCTCTGGGTTCTCTAGTTTTTGCCCACCTGTCAAAAGCAAGTGGGTATGTGAACAAGCTATGCTAAATTAACTCCAGGATGTGAAAGTGTTTGCATGGTGCTTGCGATGAATTGCCTTGAATGTTCTTGGCTCAAGCCCAGTGTTCCCGGGAAAGGCTCTAGATCCACTGATGAATAGAATACAGTGGTTACTGATCAATGAATGAATGAATTAATTAATGAATGGATGGCATGAAAATGTGCAAAGATGCTAAAAGTTAATGCTACAGCTAAACAACAGATAAATGTTAGGAATTTGTGTGTACTACTTTACATGCTTCAAATTTCAAATCTTGCTTCAGTAATGGTTCCACATCATTGCTTTGATACTCAATTGGAGCCTTCGATGACACAGCTAGCTACTCAAACTGTGAGTTCAAACTATTCAGGTTTACCCCATTACAATATCTATGCTATGAACAAACAGATTTATTAAGCTGCTACTGAGTTTTTACCTCAGCAACATATTGCTTGGACCATTCAACTAGTTAACCTCATTTGGGAATTTCATCTTTGGTAATTACTAAATCTGTATCTAATTAAGCTATTACATAAGTGTGGAATATTTTCACCTATAAATATCAAATAAAACTTGCTTGAAAATATTAAAGGAAAAAAAAAAACTTGTTGCTATGTGACAGTTTCAGTGTGCCTTGTCATAGACTCTACAAGTCTCTGGATCTGTACTGAAGACATGGAAACACTATTGTTCCAGTAGACTGATTTTCCTCAACTGGTATTTTGGTGATGGTTGAGAGTATTTTCTAACACACTGGTCCAAAATCTCCCAACCCAACCCTCCAAACCCTATTCTGAAACCCAACTGAGATGAGACTGGGGAAAAGCCTGTCTGTGAAAAGGCATAGCATATGTTAGATTTACATAAATTTCATGCGGATCAGCCTATTCAGTGAGCACTGTTCACGCACTGTAGAGTCATGAAAGAAACGTGGATAAAGGTGATTCATCAGAATAACTAGAATGATTTGCAGTGAGGTTTTCCTCTAATGGGACAATTAGATCCAGCAGAATGCCTCCCCCAGTTTTTTCTTTTAATTTGTCACCTGTCTATATGCCTGAGTTTTTTAACATAAGGTTTAAATGAATAGTTTTTTGTGACCCAATTAGGCATTGCACTACCTGGACATCATTAAGCAGAAATCTCCAAAATAACCTTTTCAGTAATTGTCAGCTTTGCTTGTCAACTTGCACAGCAATAACTGGCCATTGAAATGAAAGTACAAATCCAGTAACTATAGTTTTTGCATTGTACAAATGTGTTTGCTTTTCTTTCAGTATATTTTATGTGTAGATGCAGTAAGCAAGCAGAAACTTGAAGGGATTTTCAAAACATTACACAATTTATGATAGTCCTAAGCTGCCTGTATGCCACATATGGTGACAGTATTTGCAAATGTTGAATAGACGATGGCTTTTTTCTTTTGCTCTTACCACAGGCATTTCTGTGGGCTGAAAATACAGCCGGCTGAGTCTGACTGGACCTTTCATTAAGATAACATGGTGGCTTGTCATAAAGTTTTGCACTGAAAAACACTGAATCAAAAAAGAAGTGGTGAACAGGAAAGAGACGGGTTAAGGTCTTCTTTCACACAGAAGTATTGTGTGGCTTTCTGGCTTTATGGACTTGCGGTGTTTTGTTATACATTAGACTTCAGATGTAAAAGTCAGAAACATTTCTGTTTCTATAACTCTTCGGGTCAACACTCAAATGTACACCATTCTGATGTCAATGCTTGTGACAGCAATATAAGAATTAACATGCCCTGCACTCAAGCTCCTGCTGAATGACTCCTTCATATTTGAATTTAAATTCTGTATAAAGAAAACAAGGGAAAGTAAATGTAAGAGCTACATTTTGGATTTTTTCCAAAACTATCTCAAACAGCTTGAGCCTGTCTTGACCTGATATGCTAAATATATACTACTAATAAGAGGATAATGACAAGGTAACAGGACATGCATGCTGCCCTGCATGCATAATTCTGAACATATTATTAATAAAGAAATCTTTGTTTTTATGGTACAGTATGTTTTGACAGGTGTCAGAAATATCACTGGAAACATAATGTTAATTCAGGATGTAACAAGCTAGAAAAATACTTACAGTTACATTAAATTAATTAAGTTTAATAACTGAATATATATATATATTTATATATATATATATATATATATTCAGTTATTAATATATATATATATATATATATATATATATATATATATATATATAAAAAAAGGATATTATCTTGAAATATGGATAAAAATTCAGTATATATATATATATATATATATACGATCAAGCATAACATTATGATTTTGTGTTGATCCCCCTTTTTCTGCCAAAACAGCCCATAAAGGCATGGAATCCACTAGATTCCTGATGGTGTGCTGTGGTATCTTGGTATCTGGAACAAAGATGTTAGCAGCAGATTCTTTAACACCTGGAAGTTGTGAGTTGGGGCCTCCATCAGATGCTCTTATCCAGTCTTCTAGCCATCACAATTTGGCCCTTGTCAGACTCACTCAAATCCTTACACTTGCCCATTTTTCCTGCTTCTAACACATCAACTTTGAGACCAAATGTTCTCTTTCTCCCTAAAATATCCCACCCAATAAAACCTGTGCCAAATAGAAACATGTGGACCAAATGATCCGCTGTGGCGACCCCAAACAGGAAGCAGCTGAAAGAACAACAACAACAACAGTCTAGATTATTCATAGACAGACCTTCAGACTGATGGCAGGTCTAGACTCCATAGCAGCTTTTATTGGCCTCAGACTGCCCAAGAGGGTGCCTGACTGCCATGTAAAGCAACCAATCATAGTTTGTCTTGTTCACCCCCATGTTTAGAGGTGTGAAAATGTAAAGGTAATGTCCGTATATAAAAACAGGCAAGCGTGCTGTAATAGTTCATTCATATGCTGCTGATATCCCTTTCTCGGTTTGGTACTTTACCTGATCATCCATAACTAAGGTAAGAGTTCACACAACTAATTATACTAATCAGTAAGGAATTCATCTAAGTGGCAAATGGTCGGCCAGGCTTGGAAAATAATACTCTTCCCATATCCTGTTGACAAACCAGTTGAAAAATGTCTTTTTGATTCCACTAAGTGCCTCAAGCACAACTTTTGAAGGTCTTTTAAAGAGACTGTGAACTTCACATAATTTGGAAAATCCAGCTTTAATTTGGAAGATCCAAGATGGCACTGCACAAGGCAGCCTCAGTTTGTTGCCCCTTGGTACTTGTACTATTTATGTTTGTTTGTCCTGTCGTAAGCAACTTTTTTCGCATCAACTTTACAAGAAACAAACTCCTGGACATCAGAAATAGCACACCAAACAACCTTTTGCCAGCGTTTGAGCAGTCAGATGTTTTATTGGACACTTTAGTAGGAGGAGCTGTGATTCTATACAAGTGCTCCAGGCGAGGGAAGTGCGCTGGTGCACTCGTGAAATTCAGACAGCACAGTTTTAGGACTTCGCTGCCGTGCATTCATCTGGCGAATCTCCGCTCCCTAGCAAATAAATCAGATGAACTACAACTCCTCACCCGCACAAACAAGGACTTTTTAAACTCTGCTGCACTCTGCTTCACGGAAACCTGGCTAAACGGAGCCATCCCAAACAGCGTGCTACATCTAACAGGCTTGTAGCTGTTCAGAGCGGATCGCGTCACCAAGTCATAAGGGAAAACGAGAGGCGATGTATTATGTTTTTATATCAATGAAAGCTGGTGTACAGACATGACAGTTTTAAAGAAGATGTGCTGCCCAATTTTGGAAGCTCTCTTTATTAACTGTAAGCTGTTTTATTCGCCATGGGAGTTCTCCTCATTTATTCTGGTGACTGTGTACATTTCTCTTGACATGCATGTGAGCGCAGCGCTAGAACCGTTGGCCGATCAGATCACACACACAGAGCAGCGTTATCCGGACTCTTTCACGATCATTCTCTGTGATTTTAATAAAGCTAATCTCACCCGTGAACTGCCTAAATACAGACAGCACATCACATGCCCCACCAGGGACAGCAATATACTGGACCATTGCTACACTGTTTTAAAGAATGCATACCACTCTGCACAAAGCCTTGTACAAACAGGCCAGATACACACTAAATAGGGGGATAAGAGTGGCAAAGCAAAACTATTCTGAAAATCTGAAAAAAACAGCTTTCAAGTAATGACTCTACATAAGTAGGAAGGCCTGAAAGCCATCACCAGTTACAAGACCAATTGTTTTGAAAAACAAAAGCCTGGTCTGACAGCTCACACCCGCTCTGACCATCTCACAACATGGCCATTAACACCCCCCCCACTGTTCCTCAGCCTGTACTCAAGATCTGTGAAGATGATGTACGCAAAGTCTTCAGCAAACAGAAGATAAGTAAAGCCAAAAGGCCAAGACAGTGTCTCTCCAGCCTGCCTCAAAGCTTGTGCTGTCCAGATATCATCCATCTTCACAGTGATCTTCAACAGATCACTGGAGCTGTGCGAAATCCCTTCCTGCTTAAAATGCTCCACCATCATCCCTGTACCCAAGAAACCAAAAATCAAAAGAATAAATGACTACAGACCTGTTGCTTTAACGTCTATGGTCATGAAGTTATTTGAGAGTTTGTTGTGTTGGCCTACTTGAAGGACATCACTGGACCCTTGCTGGACCCCCTGCAGTTTTCTTACCAAGCAAACAGGTCTGTGGATGATGCAGTCAACATGAGACTGCACTACATCCTCCAACATCTGGACAAACCAGGGACTTATGCAAGGATCCTGTTTGTGGACTTCAGCTCCACTTTCAACACCATCATCCCAGATACCCTTCTGAATAAACTCTTCCCCGAGACACACAGAGATTGTGCCAGCTCCGGTGGCATCCAGAGATGGACCAGCTTCAGCCGGGTTCTGCTTTCTGAGGACTGGAGATTTCAAAGCAGCACTGCCAACACTATGTGGACATTTTACACATAACATTCTACACATGCTGTATCTGCATCACACAACTAATGCAGAAAGGACATTGTTCATATCACACTCTCCGTGTGTCACCCAGATGGGGATGGGTTCCCTTTTGAGTCTGGTTCCTCTCAAGGTTTCTTCCTAATTCCATCAAAGGGAGTTTTTCCTTGCCACAGTCGCCTGAGTCACCTCAGGCTCGCTCACTAGGGAAAATTTTGTCTAGCATCTAGGACTGTTTGTTTGTATGTTTACTGTTTCTTATGTTCTGTAAAGCTGCTTTGAGACAATGCTCTTTGTTAAAAGCACTATACAAATAAAATTGAATTGAATTGAATTGAATTGAATTGAATTGAATAAACTGACACAGCTCTCTGTACCCACCTCCATCTGTCAGTGGATCACCAGCTTCCTGACAGACAGGCAGCAGCTAGTGAGGCTGGGAAAACTCACATCCAACACCCGCACCATCAGCACTGAAGCTCCTCAGGGCTTCATTCTCTCCCCACTGCTTTTCTCTCTCTACACAAATGACTACACCTCTAAACACCCCTCTGCCAAGCTCCTGAAGTTCGCAGATGACACTACAGTTATCGGTCCCATCCAGGACGAAGACGAGTCTGCATACAGACAAGAGGTTGAGCAGCTGGCTGTCTGGTGCAGTCGCAACAACCTGCAGATGAATACGCTCAAAACAGTGAATATGATAGTAGACTTCATGAGAAACACCCCCCACACACACCCCCAATCACCATCATAGACAGCACTGTGGCTGCAGTGGAGTCATTTAAGTTCCTGGGAACCACCATCTCCCAGGACCTGAAGTGGGACATTCAAATTGACTCCATTGTGAAAAAGGCCCAGCAGAGGTTGTACTTCCTTTTTCAACTGGAAAAGTTCAACTTGCCACAGCACGGATGACACAGTTTTACTCAGCTGTTATTGAGTCGGTTCTGTGCTCTTCTATAACTGTCTGGTTTGGGTCAGTCAGCAAATCAGATATAAGAAGACTGCAACGGACTGTTAGGACAGCAGATAGGATCATTGGTGTACACCTGCCCAACCTTCAGGACTTGTGAGTGAAGAAACAGGCAGGTAACATCAACACAGACCCCTCTCACCCCGGCCACAACCTGATTGCACTTCTCCCTTCAGGAAGATGCTACAGATCTCTGTGCACTAGAACATCTAGGCATAGAAACAGTTTTTTTTCCCCATGCCATCTATAGCTAAAAACAGCTAACACAGGAATTATTACCTGTGTTCTGTAATTCATTTCTGTAATTCATTCTCCATCTCTAATTACTGCCTCTTTCTCAAGTACAATGTAAATACATATGCACATATCTTTATTTATACAGCTGTATATAGAGTAAATAATGCAGAAATCTGCACATACTCCAGATTCTACACATTACTATTATTTATTAAGTCTTACTATTTAAATGTTTTCTGTTCTCATGCCAGATATGTATGTATGTATGTATGTATGTATGTATGTATGTATGTATGTATGTACATAGCAAGAGCACCCTAAAAAGACCACAACAAATTCCTTGCGTGTCCCACACACTTGGCAAATAAAGCTGATTCTGATTCTGATTCTTTTAGCTGAACTTTATCAGTGCTCATTGTCACAGTTGTAAATGTGACAGCTTCCTTCTTCCATGAGGTTAGTAGAGCGTTACAACTTTGTTTCCAGGCAGACTGTTAAGAAAACACAACACACACATCTCCCGGAAATCCTGTGCCACAGGCATCAGGCGTTCAGCCAACGGTTTACAGGCATGACATCTCCCTAAACTTAGGTAAACAAAGTGAATTAATCTGATCATGCTGACATGTATAAAAGTCCAAAAACTTTGATAAAAACGGCAAAGAATCTATAATCTTCCACTAGGCAAATACAGCATGTATATACTAAGGGAAGTGGGTACGGTATTCATTGGATCTGGATTTTTTTCTAGGCACTTTGCTGCCTTTTTATGTTGACATTTTTTAATAAACCACATTAATATTCAGTATAGGAAAAGACGTGATCCTTACAACAGGTTTGGGTAAAAAATAGCCCTCCAAGATTGGCCTACTTTTAAGGTGCATCTTATATACTGAAAAAAGTAAGTACAAAAATCAATATCACACAAGGGACGGCAGTCACAGGTAACATAGAAGATCTGTTTTCTACAGAGTAGGGTCTATGAGAAGAACATTTTTGGACTGTAACAGAAAATGGTGAAGAATGAACTTGCTATGAACAACAACAAACAGACTGAGGCACAAAAGGGTCAAGCACTTCATATGCAAATCAATTTCACAAAATCCTGATACAATATAACGAACATGGTTAGCCAAAAACAGGTGCAATACTTAGCTTTTTTTTCTACTGCGAAATATATTTTAAACAGAGTGATATATTTTTTTGAGTAAAACTGAAAAAAAAATGTGTTTTTTTAAGTTTGTGGCTAATCATATGGCATATGTCTTATAATCCATTGATAAAACATGTTTAAGCTCGGGTGAAACTTGACAGGAGATGGACGTTTGTAAGTGTGTAAATTCAGTATATCCAATAATCAGTTTATCAGTCAGGAAGTGTCAATAATGCTGTGCTTAGTAACACACAAAACAGACAAACTAATTAAAAGCTAAACTCAGAACAGGGGCACACATTAAGTAACAGATAAATAACAGGATGGGGCAGAGCCAGGGCCACAATAAAGGCACATGGCAATGCAAACAAAAAGCACACAGAGAAAACTCATAACAAAACATGAGAGTTGTGCTTGTTTCTCTCTGAACCTCACTGTGTGCTGAGTGAGGAAATTCGTGACAAGGAAACATAAATTTACACTCCTGCTCCCCTACAACTTTACGACTGATGCACTTCTGCGAATGGCTGGAACCTGACAACTGCGTCATTTGAAGGACTATTTGAATTCTCTAATGACTCGAAGAAATGTTTTATATTTTAATCAGGTGTTAAATGGAATCCTAAATGGCAGCATTAGGTTTTTGTACAAATCTGGAGTAATTTTACTCTTTCAATTGAAATCAGCTGAAACAAAGACAAAGCATTTTCAAATCTAAATATAATCAAATCCAAGTCTAATAAATCTAACTAAACCACTAGCAGCTCCAACAGGAAAAGCGACTCATCCAATTAACGGAAATGAATTGAATGTGATGTGATGTGAAATTCCTTGAACTCAGTAATTAAATTACTGCAAGGAGAGCAGAAAATATTCATTTCTCCTACTACCTACTGTCTGTTTATGTCCAGTGGACTTTCATGAGTCACTGAACATTTCAGCTAGCACTCATAGAAAAATTTCAAAATGAACTGGATATGAAAGATCACTATTTGGGGTTTGTTTGCGTGATGCTAGTGGATATTTTCAATGTCCATGTCCTTCTGATTCACACAAAGTTGAGGATTATGTGGAGATTCTAACCCTTTATAATACGAGCCACACGATTTGATGAGTAACAAAACACAGGCTCAGATTAACTAAATATTTGAATGCAAAAACCTACAAACTTCATAACACCTG
Organism: Hemibagrus guttatus; assembly: GCA_033459395.1. NCBI lineage: Eukaryota > Metazoa > Chordata > Actinopteri > Siluriformes > Bagridae > Hemibagrus > Hemibagrus guttatus. Next base: position 11,152,418 of record JAUCMX010000016.1, on the reverse strand, counting down.
CAAAAGGCATTTACCAACTCGATCGTCGTAGGATCACGCCTTTAACGTGAACATGAGTATGCAATGTGGAAATGAAGGTGCTAAATAAAGGGTGGCATCTATGCAAATAGATACATTTAGTGCCTGCAGCATGATTTACTACACCTCTGTCACTTTGTCAGAAATGTTACTTCGGGAGACTGAAAGAATAAATGAACCCAACTGACAAGCAGGTATTATATTTGTGGAAGGCTGTTGTTTACCAGTTACACACAAATCTATACAATTCACTAGGTTTAAATAATGAGAAGGTTTATCAAGATTATGCCGTAGTATCTGAAAATTATGCAAACATCGCTTTAAATTATTGCTTAATATCGCTGTGGAGAACTTGCAAGCTATTTGCCCCATATTCACACCACCAACAGCATTTAAATAAATATGTTTATTCACACGCAACTTAATTTTACCAGTACACTGGCGTTTCATTCTGCCAGTGAAATGGAAATCGACTTATCGGATATTTTCGATCAGTATAAACGAATTCATTATTTTATCGCCACATGTCTGATATAAAATTAGATTAGAGACTAAAAGAAAAGAAAGATAAATGTAATTCTTCTTCTTCTTCTTTCGGCTTTTCTCTTCAGGGGTCGCCACAGTGAATCATCTCTCTCCACCTATCCCTATCTTCTGCATCCTCAAAACTTGCACCCACTAGCTTCATATCCTCATTTATTACATCCATATACCTCCTCTTTGGCCTTCCTCTTTGCCTCCTGCCTGGCAGCTCCATGTCCCACATTCTCCTACCAATATACTCACTCTCCCTCCTCTGAACATGTCCAAACCATCTTAATCTGGTCTCCCTAACTTTGTCCCCCAAACGTCCAACATGAGCTGTCCCTCTGATGTACTCGTTCCTAATCCTATCCAATCTTGTCACTCCCAAAGAGAACCTCAATATCTTCAGCTCTGCTACCTCTAGCTCTGACTCCTGTCTCTTCCTCAGTGACACTGTCTCTAAACCATACAGCATGGCCGGTCTCACCACTGTCCTGTACACCTTCCCCTTGATTCTCGCTGATATTTTCCTATCACACAGAACTCCCGACACCCTTCTCCACCTATTCCAACCTGCCTGCACTCGCTTCTTTACCTCTTTCCCACACTCTCCATTACTCTGGACTGTTGACCCCAAGTACTTAAACTCCTGAAAAGAAAGATAAATGTAATAATAAATGTGATCTGATTATAAAGCAAACATCAAATAGCATTTCACTTTAAACGGTACCATATGACCTTTACTGTTTAATTCAAAGGTAATTTAAATCAATCAGAATATGTTGTTGCTATTGTGTAATCTTATATTACATTATTGATTACAGGTTTAGTCTGGTGATCGGTATTTTGTACTGGAATATATATTAAAATATTCGCCTCCCAGCCCTGCAGTGTAAAAGTTATTTCCACATCTGTTTATGTTACACTGCTGAGCAATGCTGAACTGCACCCAAGAAAGCAATGTGACATCTGTAAAATGCTGACCATTGTGCAAATAATCCTCATTAACCGAAGCTCCCCAATGGTCATATCACCGCAATTCAATGGGAGCCAAACAAGAAATTCATTCTATCTCCAAGGACACTTTATTCGAGTACTTACAGCTGCATACATGGCTGCAGCAATGATGACGTTTCTCATGAGTCAATCAGGGGTCTGCTCCAGGGGCTAACATGGCTATTAATTCTGGAGCTAATGGACCAGTCTGTTCTACCACACTATCAACACCATGATCCCACCACGATTAACACTGACCATGAAGAACGCACTAACTACAGGCCATTTAGCAGGCAAACTTTAATCTGATGTGACATCGGCCCTCTGTGTATCAGTGAGGGGGTGTATTATTTCTTTTCCGTTCGGTCAAGACCCCTGTTGGGGATTTAGACAATCATCAACATCAGAGTATTTACTTGAACTCTCTTTGAAAAAGCCTTGAGTCAGCCTGGCCCCTGCACTTTTTATAAGAGGGTTCGCATAAACATGACAGAGATTAAAGGAACTCGGTTGGACAGGATGAAAAGGACAGAAACAATCATTGTCTAGGTGCAGTCACTGGAGGAAGCATGCTCTCCTTTCTTTTCTTTAAAACTTGCCATCCTTTTTCATTCTTTTGACTGTTGATATTTGAGTGGCTTTGAATACTGACATTTCTGAAGCGAGTCTTGAAGATGCCACACTGAGGGTAAGGATGTTAAAAGGGTAATTCACACCTATTACATAGGAGTCGGATACTATTGATTGGGCTGCCTGGTGAAAGAGCGATTGTTCCTGACCTTTGAAATTGAGGTCTCTTACATTTTTCTATTTTGTATTTGTATTTGACTGATAGTAGACACAAAATGCCGGGCTGGATAATAAGAACAAAAAAAACAAAAAAAAAAAAACATATATATATATATATATATAAAAAAAAATAACAAGTTTATTTCATTAGACTTACTGCAAATATGTTGCTACTCAAGTGACACAAACTCATTATAGTCTAAAATCTATTAACACATAAGGCTGAGAAACATTTCCAACAAGATATATTTCCTCAGCCTAACTCCAATATGCAAAATGACATACATGTGACAAAATTAGTCTGTCATGGGTGAAATATGGAAATCAGACCATAATACATAAACAAGCATGATAGTTTGGTCTGAATTCTGGAACTTTGACTGACAGCACAGTGTCATTCAGATTACAGACGTTCATTTCATCCAGAACTCAATTATACTTAACAAAGGCTGACATCCCCAGTTAATTGCCAGCTTTCCACATAAGGGAATTATTTGCTCTTCTCAATTCTCTGCCCATGTTCCACATGCAACACCCCCTCCCCTTTATATTTGAAAACCAAATTACAAATTATGCCTTTAAAAACATGTTTGGAGTTGCAGAGGTGGTGCTTCCTCTAAAGAGTTGTGAATAGGAACTGGGAGAAGTGCATGTATTATTCAGTGGGGTGTTTGTGGTCGAAATACATCATGCTACTTCTCTCCTTACGGGAGAAGGAGACAGCACTGCTGGCAGGATGGGAGAGATGGAGACAGTAGGGAGATGAAGAGTGCTATTAGACGAGTTCTAAACAACAAAAACCCTGCAGCTATGTAGTGACGTAATACAGACCCTGGAGGCAGTGTGGGCATCAGCAGAGACCTAGATTAGAATAATATGAGTGGAGGATGTAAAATGGAGTGATTCCAAATGCCCCAAGGCCCTGTTTGCACCATCGCAGGCAGATTACAGCTCATAATCTGTTTGTGTGGACAGTGGTAGAAATAGGACGAATATAGAGGATCAACCGACTGCCTCAAACTGATCTTTTCATATGTGTGAGGTGGCTAAAACCTGAGATTAGGATTGTTGCTAAGGATAAAATAATGTAGCACACCAAAATAGCACCGTGTGTGAGTGGAGCTAAATCTGATAAATCTGAAATTTGATAAACAGCATAGGTCCACATGCACTTAATATTTCCTTTAGTGGGTAGTAATGGCATCGTGCACTTCTAATAGCAGAAATGGTATTGTTGTGTCTATGGTATATACCAATACACACGCACACCAAAGCACATTCAGATGGTTTCCTGGTTCAGGGCTATCATTAGGCCTAACGTCTTTGCTTTTTTTTCTTTCTGCAAAACACAGGAAAAAATGTGTGTAATGTTGTCAGTGGCAATTTACTTTACCTAAATATTGCTTAAAGAGCAGATTAAATCCTGTCTGCAATATTGTATTGATGGCCAATATTCCGCGTCTGTGATCTACACGTGGCAGAATATATCAGCTGAATTAGGTCTGGGCACATCTGCTAAGCCCCAATAACTTCATTGTGTTTTCACCTCAGTGTGCTAGTGGAGTTGACAGATGAGATTCACGTGCAGTGGTTGGTGTATTATGTCTCATCAACAGCAGGGGATAGGGAACGTGCATACCATGACTTTGTGTGTAATACTAATAGAAGCAGACTAAATCAAAGACTGCTTGGATCTCATGTTAAGTAAGGAGTAAGATATGCAACAGGAAGAGACTCCCTGCAGATATCTGCCAGTCCCCTGATTAAAACATGACAATCACTCTTAGTCTTGGAGCTCCACCCTGTATCGCAGCAGCAACGAACCACAACCTGGAGGTGGCACCTTGCCAGAACACACACAGTGTAGCTCTAAAATATCTTGGAATAAACACAGATGTTAATATTATCACTACTGAACAAAGGGTTGGAAAGCAACCAGAAAGAATTTCAGCTTTTACTTAAAGACAGTAGCATTGTTATTAAATAATACTGATTAAATAATGATTAAGAGGGCTTTTAATCATAAAGAAAATTACTAAAGATTTATAAATACTACAAATGCAGGATATCTGAGTAGTTCTGAAAAAGAGCTTGATACAGAGAAGAAAACAGCAGCCTGACATGTAAGGCTTAATCGCATCTCCCAGAATAGAGGCGAGATGTAGATTCCTTAGAAATGAAAAAATACAACTGTTCAAAAACTAAGGCACATTGCCCAGTCCATGAATCAAGGTGGCATGGGTTGGAAGTGATCAGACCCAACAGTTTTTATTGATTGTAACTGCTGACAATAGCAAGATGAATTTTAGAGGATAAAAACACCATCCAAATCGATCAGATCCAACAAAATACCTGAAAACTAGTTTTGCAGCAGAGCAATAGCCGACCACACTCACACTACTGGGACAAGGGGTAATTTCATAGAACCTGAAGAAGATTCACAATTATGCCTAGATAGCAGTAGTGCAGACCTCCAAGTCTCCAAGTTATGCCCAAGAAGAGGAATTGCTACGTGTCATGATATAGGCCATGGTGATGTTCACCATCCAGCAGAAATCTCTACAGGCTTGCAACTATTCATTGCTGCAAGCTCAATTTGACTGACACTAATACATCAATTATTATCAGATGAAATAGGAAAAATCTGAGGGACTGAGATTTTTCCAGCTGCTTGATGTCTTGTGATTTAACACAGTGGGGAAGTGTCCATGATCTCTCATCAATCAGGCACTGCTCCCAAACTGACCCGTAAAAAAGTCTTGTGTCCCCCAGAAAAGTAAAGCCTGTTCCCATCTTGCTGAGACAAGGACATGACTTAGTTTGTGGTGTTTGGGATACAGCCAGTAGCTGATAACATACTTCTGAAATGCTTGTAGTTCCAGAAATCCTAGGGGGATTACCTCTGTGGCTGGCATCAGCTGCCTCCGTACTCAACAGAAGCCGGTACTGCATGCAGTGACCTGCCTAACTCTGATTGGCACGCATAATGTCTGCCACACATTTGGGTGACAGGGTGGTTCGCATTCTCAGTGAATCTCAGTGAATTGTGTGGCTTGTTTCAATGTTAAAGAGCTCTCTTCTGAGTTAATCATGAGCCTGCAAAGTGTGCAAGGAGAATGGATTTGTCTTTGATGGCCTGCTCCTTTGAGGGGGCACACAGGAGCCAAGTCATCCAAATACAGAAATATCTTTATGCATCTGGCTATCAGGACAGACAAGGTGTCATAAATGACTGACTCCTGACTTCTAGCTAGCATTACGCTGACCTCTGGAGCTCTTGGTTGCACAATTCCACATGAATATAAACTGCTTTAAACAAATGAGGATGAGATTCCCTTCTGAGCCTGGTTCCTCTCAAGGTTTCTTCCTCACATCATTTAAGGGAGTTTTTATTTGCCACTCTCGCCCCAGGCTTGCTCATTAGGAATAAATGTTAGGGGCAAACAGTAACTTAACTTTAAACTTTATCATTTTTATTCAATGTTCCTGTAAAGCCGCTTTAAGACAATATCCATTGTTAAAAGCGATATACAATTAAATTTAATTAAACTTAAATTTAAACCAAACTGTTGGAGTTAACTTTTTGATTGCACCTTTGTTGTGAGCCTCAGCTAGCAGGGAGTTGGGGTTAAGGCATTTACATCTGGAATTTGCCCTGATCACAACTGACATTAACATGCTTCCTGAGTGATCCAATTATAAAAGCACATCTTCAGGATCCAACTGACCCTCAACAAGTAGGTCACCTCAACAAGTTGAGTATATGAAGTGATGACAGACTCTAGATTCCAGTGTTGCCTGTTAGTGGAATCCAGTCGCATGCTGATTGGCTAGAGAGTAGACGGTGTGGAAGAGATGGAGGATACCCTGCGTGTGGTGATGGCCATGCAATGTTTAGTTCATTTGAATCAAATCCTTGTGCATCTCTCTCCTCAGAATGGTTCTCTCTCACAGTAGTACAGAAAAAAACAACAACAGACTATTTTAAAAAAGGTCGTACCCAAGCAAACCACAGCACGGTTCGATTGCTGTGAGGACACGATTTGTCCATGAGTCAGAACACCTCAGTAAATGAAGCTGTGTATTTTGTTACATGATGTGAGCTGCTAAACTGACAAACTGTCAGAGGAGAGATTGTTATATACCACTGTTTTTGGTCTGGACCAAAAAAGAGAAGTAATGCTAGATATCGTTCACAGGTAATAAAACAGATTAAACCTGATATTTATATAATCATTTTGTTATTTCTTTAACACTAGTTTTGTGTTCCGTGTCACTAGGGTTCTATTTCTCGCTACTAACATTTTTTTTTTTTTTTTTTACTTTTTTCTGCATTCTGTCCACACGAAAGCAACATGTGGGTCACTGAATATTGAGCTTTATTTAAATCAGAAAGTGGAGTTTTTCTAAAATAATCAGAACAGCACAAACCTGTGAATACCCATTGTTTTTGTGTTTGTTATAAATGTGTCAGGACTTCATTTATCATAATTGCTGGCTTGGGGGTTCATTTGTAGAATATAATTTCATATTTTATAACTTGTCTGCTAATAAATATAATAAATTTGCTTTATTATCATACATTTGTGATGAAATCTGACTGGAATATGACAGCTGGAATATGACTGCAAACTCCTGAATCAAATTCTCACATGTTACAAACTGCACTAAGTATAAAGATTATTGATATCCTTACAGCACTAGTTCCATATCATCATCAGTCCAAATAAATACTTGTATTTGTCATTTTTCATGAGAAAATATTCGTCCTGAATATTTCACCCTGAACAGGATGTAGCACTTGTTAAAAATGAATGAATAAATAAACTTTTAACCATTTTAGTGTTTCTTTTTCTCTACTGCAAATTTCCCAGCTCTCAATGTTATTCTTGAGGTGTCTTGCGTAACAGCTTATGAAATGCAATTACCAGGAGTTTCAAAAATATAAATATACATGTGGACGGTGCCTATGATTACCAAACCAGACTGACTAAGAAAATAGTCAGGTTTATGTAAACATGTGAGTAATTAAAATCAAGGAGTAATGAGGGCATTCGTTGCTGGAGTTAAAATTACCATCAAACTCTAATTAAAAGAAATTACAGGAAATAATAACCAAAATGAAGTCAACCACAGACATTGCTTCAAGATGTGCAGTAAGCTTTAATTACGGTACCTCATAATCCATCTTGGCTGGAAGGCCTAAGAAAACAACTGCATAGCCACTTACAGGCTGGAACGTTGCCACACTATGTACCGTCATCAAACAAGATGGCGATTAAAACACTGCCCATTCCATGTGCTCTTGAATTAGCCTGCAGGTAGTAGTAACTCTGATCATTCATTTTTCATGTCCTTGGCTGATATTTACTCCATCTCCTTCTGCCCTTTTCACTATGTTCCAAACACACAAACACACACACACATATACACAATCCACTATGTCTTACTATCCTTGTAAGGACCTTCTACTGACATAATTATTAATGATAATTAATGCAATTGCTACATCTAAATATAAACCTAACCTTAACCTCAATAACCAAAGGGAAAACATTTGGTTCTTTTCTTTTTTGTTTAAAAATAAAATCTGCAATAGCCCTCATGGGGACCATGGCAGATACTCGTATCCTTGTGTGGACCCCACCAAAATATAAAAACTACACCATGCAGAGCAAATTGTTGCCTTAAATGGGTGCCAGATGACAAAACAATGTAGATTTACAGTGGAGGCAAAAAAGCCTGCTACTATTTAATGTGGCTTAGAGTGTTGGTGGCATCTGGTCCACTTCTCTAGTCCAGCTGCCTGGGAAAAAGCTTGGCCATGACTCATAATGACTGAGGACACCCTGAAAGGGCCACATGCACATCCTGCTGGGACCAGCCAACCTGCAAATGGACCAAATCAAAATCAGAAATGTCACAAACCTTGTTATTATCACAGTAAGACAACAGGACAGAGGATGGAAGCACTGCGTGTCCTTTCGGAAACCATAGCAACCATCATCTGACTACTTCTGTGAATTTGGTTACTGTGAACCATGAAGATAACAAAAAATCATCAGTTAGTCGAAAAATATACACCACCTACAACCGATATAGCCAGAATGCAGACCACGTCTTGCCAGCCATATCCTATACAAATTATACCACATATTCCTCTGAATACGTATATGCCCAAAATTATGTCACAAGCATAGTGTTAAAAACACAAACCATACACAATTACCAAAAATTGTATACCCTGCATTATAAAAAGCATAACAGCAAAATGTGCATGTTTTAATGGGTCCCTAATCTTAATGATGTGCATAGTATTAAGCATCTTCAAAAATAGAGCTTGTGCACTTTTAATTAAACAATGATTATATCCAAAAGCATGTGTCACTCATGCTGAATGTATGCAAACAATGTGCAGACAGAGTATCCAACAATGGATCACTAAATACATCTGTTTGCGGGAGGCTGGCAGAACGCCATTCGCCACAAACCAAAATGACTGTTTGTCCTGACGTTGCATATTCCAAAACCTGCAGTCAAAAAGTCCCTGGCAGAGCTTTAGTGGTTTTCCTTTCAGCCTACACAAAACAGGGATCTGGAGGACGCTCTGCAGGTCCATGAGCTCTGAAAGGGATCAGCGATGCAGCACTAACAGGAACTGCTATGCCACAGGGTCTGATGGTGGGGGGTCCAGTCAGCAATGGTGTCAAGTCAGCACTGCGAAGACTGTTTTAAATACTTCTGCATTGTTGCTCCTACACCTTTCTACATCGCTACACAGAGAAAAGGATTGCGAGTATGCGTGCACACTTGCAAAATCTCAACACATTGTGTGAGTCTGTCTGGCTGTGCTTGATGGCAATTACTTATTGCTAGAAGTGTATACAGCCTTGTTGGTTTTATATCCTGAACCATCTAAGTTTATTTTCCCAGCCCAGATTCACTTATTCATTCATTCATTCATTCATTCATTCTTTCCTTAAAAGTAACCACTTTATCCTGGGCAGGGTGATCTTCAATAACTGCTTTGTCCTGCTCAGACCTCCTAGTGAGGCCAATCTGGGGAACGCTAGAACTGACTCAGAAAAACAACCGGATATGTTAGGAAACCAATGGAAACCCAGGCGGACACAAAGAGACCATGTAAAGTTCTGCACAGATGGTAACTCTAGCTCAGGATCAACCCTGCAACTGTGAGGCAGCAATCCTGCACCATCGTACCACCCACGTGTGATTATACCAGCAGTTATTTCTGTTTCTACCCACCTGCAAAGTTTTCTAATGAACTCAGGCAATGCAATATATATTTCAGAGTCATCTTTTCCACAAATTAACCTTTGGAACACATCTCCTGTACATGCTCCTAGATGTAAAGACAATGAAGTAAATAATATCCGTATCACTAACTTTATATGACTTGTCACCTGGTAGCATACATGAAGTATTAACCATTAACCTCCTTTTCAGGTGATACTAATTGATACTAACCTCACAACTCAGACTCTTCCATATTTGACATGAAAAGTACATAGGTCTCTGCTTTTTTTTTTTTTTTTTTTTAAATTGCTGAACACAAATGTCTTTCATCCCCCCTTTAATAGAGTCCAGAGAGACACTGAGATCAGTGGAGGGAGTATCGGTGAGCCAGATGTGTTTAGTAAGCTGCTCTTGTTGCTATGCCACTTCTCCTTTTCTATTCTACAGGTGGAGATCCAGGAACATGAAGTTTGAGGTCTAATGGAGTCTGTATGTAGGGAGGGGGGTTCTTAGTAGCACCACCTGCAATCAGAAGATTCTCTCTACACATGCTCTCCCACAGCCAGCAGAATACCTCTGAACCACCCATCATGAAATGGCATCATCTCTTACCCTAATAAGCTTCTTACACAGTCCTTGCCTGTACTCCCTTCTCCTTAAGATGTATGTAATTGAATCCAGGCCTGGGAAGTATCCGTCAGAGACCTCCTCTTGCTCTTTCCCTCTCTTCTTCTTTTCTGCTAATATACCACTACTCTGTCATGCTCTATGCACTCTGTCTATGGCCACATCTGAAGGTCATCAAGGACAGATTGTTAGTTAAGATGTTATGAAGACACAATACATTCAATGCTGCATTGATCACTGTAAGTGTTGAACCAAGCTGTTGACTAGATAGGTGCATACAAAAAAATGTGTACACAGGCATAACATTATGACCACCTGCCTAATATTTTGTCAGTCCCCCTTTTGCTGCCAAAACAGCCCTGACCCATCGAGGCATGGACTCCACTAGATCCCTGAAAGAGTGCTGTGGTATCTGTCCCCAAAATGTTAGCAGCAGTGGATCAGATCACACAGGCCAGCCTTCGCTCCCCATGTGCATCAATGAGCCTTGGTCGTCCATGACCCTGTCGCCGGTTCACCACTGTTCCTTTCTTGGACCACTTTTGATAGATACTGACCACTGCAGACCGGGAACACCCCACAAGAGCTGCAGTTTTGGAGATGCTCTGACACAGTTGTCTAGCCATCACAATTCAGTTCTTATCATACTCGCTCAAATCCTTACACTTGCCCAATTTTCCTGCTTCTAACACATCAACTTTGAGGACAAAATGTTCACTTGCTGCCTAATATATCCCACCCACTAACAGGTGCCATGATGAGGAGATAATCAGCGTTATTCATTTCACCTGTCAGTGGTTATAATGTTATGCTTGATCGGTGTATATTCATGCACATTTCCAAACATTTTAGACTTTCTTCTAAACTGTGTAGCAGCCTGAAAACCAGCATGAAATCCTGTCATCTCTCCTGAGCAAGGATCAGTAATCATGTCAATGCAGGTAGTAGCTAGGACACGAGTTCTGACACCACTACGGTAAGACCCTTAAAAACTACTACTAAGTAATGCATGCGTATATAACAAGTGATTCATGAACTGCGTCCCTTTGGGATATCGTAAGTTATTTGTGTTCCAATTGTCAGTTTTCTGTCTGTCACTGGGCATGGAGATGACACTGTAAAAACCAATACATCACTTTGCAATACACTGTAGAGAAAAGACATCTCATGGAACAGGCTTCCTGTCACTTGTCGACTTTATCAAGTAGCAGTGCATCATTCATACTCAAAGAATTCAAACAAAATTTAAAAAAACAGCCTTTCTTACATTTTGAGAGTAGATGTTATTGTGCATTTTTTATGCAGTAATGTGACCTGCTTCACCCTACACAAATCTAAACACTAAACACTGCTTGTGGGATATTCATCGGAAGATCTGAATGTTTAAACAGCTACGCAACCAATGCTAAATATGTGTACATATATGTTTGCTAAAGACGCTCTGTGTCTCTGTGACACTCTGTTAGTTCACTGTACAAAGTCTTGCCAACAGACTCCCATGCTTTACTGAATAAGTAATGGGTTAAAGTAAACAACACTGATACATCTGTTATATAGTAGTGTGTGTACACTTCAGTGATACCCTCCAGACTACAGCAAGGTATCATGCTGTTCCGAGCAAGAGTGAAAAAACTACAGCGATTAGAGGAAATTAAAGAATTGGTCAGTGACGGCAACTTGGGTATATAATAAATATGCATCGTCTCCAAAGTATCAGTATTCCACCTCATGCATGACTAAAAAGTTCTGTATGATCACATGATGGCGAGCGTAGTGCTAATGAAGCGTGGTTTAGTTCTGGCATAATATTTTGTGATATGCTGTGTGAATGGCTTTGAAACTTGACAACAAAAAGAATCAGCCAAAATGTGATCTTTGGGCTTTTTTCCCCCCTCTTTCGCCATCTGCTTCACTGTGTGGGGGGGCAGTGTTCTGTAAAAGTTCATAATGATAGTTTAACCGCATACCGCTTTATGTATCTATTTGATTATTTGCATAAAACATCAGTCACAAACCATCTGTCGCTTGTGTTGAAGGTTTTCGTTTTCCCCCATGGTAATAGATGACAAAGGGATTTTAAATGTATGCAACATCACATATATCCGGGGTACTAGAAATGGTTAAAGGCAATATCAACATTCCTTTGCAGTGAGATCTAATGAAAAGCAATATATTCAAGAATTTCACACTTGTTCAGGTTTATTTAAAATATTCCTTTGACACATATTTTAATGAACAAAATGCTAGTAGAAGTAGTTCTAACAACGCTAGATCATTTCTTCTATTGTTTGAGCAGGAAATGTGAATTATTTCGTGTTGTATTCATTTTACACAATCATGTTTGTGAAGAATGTCAGTAATTCTAGCGGGCACTATCGTCTCACACAGTCATTAGTCAAAGGCTGTCCTATATTTAGCAATTCAAATGACTTCGTGAACAGCTTGCTATTCTTCCTGGAATTCTCCAGTCTGACCTGCTACCTCTACCACTCATTTACAGACATAATTCTTCCATTTGATTACAGTTATCTTAATCATGGCCTATATTTAAGTCACTGTATGGAACAATGAATCACCAGTGGCACAGGGAGACGTCAGGCTGTTAAACATGTGGCATTTGTCTTTGTTTAGTTTTCTATTGTTATTATACTACTTTTTGCATCACTATCAATTGGCAGTGTTTTAATTAGTCAGGGTTCACACCGAATGGCTTAGCACTGAATAACACCTGAGACTGATGAAGTTTCTAGAATATTCTTTACTTCTTTAAACATGAAATGCTAAATTATGCATGTACTGGAATGCTTGGGGTATAGTACAACCTAATTTGCATTTATTCTAGGCTAATTTATATCAATTTATCTGCCAGATGTCAGCTAGTTTTCTATGCTTGCCATTTATAAACAGGCACATAAATACTTTTTATGGCCACACGTTTATGGACACGTGACCATCATACCCATATGTGGGTCTTCCTCAGGATGTTAACACAAATTTAGAAGCACACAATTGTATAATTTATCCTTACGCACTGTGGCATTAGAATTTCTTCTAAATTGAGTGGAATTAAGGGGCTCAAACAGGTTCTAGCACGACATTATCCCTGTGCAAAAAGCGAGCTCCATGAAGACATGGTGTGCCATGGTTGAAGTGGAAGGACTCGAGTGTCTTGTACAGAGCTCTGACCTCAACCCCACTGAACACCTTTGGGATGAACTGGAACTCTGACTGCATCCCAGGTTTCCTCCCCTGACATTGGTGGCTACAGTGACATTGGTGGTTGGGAGTTCAAGCCCCAGTACTACCAAGCTGCTATCTTGGGACCCTTAGAGTGAAGGTCATTATAACTCCAAAGGGGGATTAAATCTGAATAGAGATGTTTGAAAAGCACATACGATTGTGGTCAGGTGTCCGTGATCCATGCACCATAGCATATATGGTATATAAGTTGTGAAGAAGTAAAAAAGAATGAAATAAGTAGCAGTGGAAAATATCCATTGTCTACCCCAGACAGGATACATCATAGAATAGAGTCTGATAAAAGCAGCTCTGTCTTCCAAACACTCAGCTGCACCCTCACAATGCACAAATTTAAATGGGTTTTCTCATGAGTGCATGATAGCCATTTTCCAATTTCAACTTCATCTTCGACCAGCATGGGCTGTGATTGCAATATGCATTCAATATGCAATCTTTGCACATATACATAACATTACAGGGTCATATTGTGCTCACCACCAGCCAGAGAGATGAAGTGTATCAAAGACGATGTTTCCTTCATGCTGCCGTTTTCTCTACAAAGTATTCAATAATCGACCCTTGACCCAAAAAAAGGTTTATGTTTGACCTGTCTCTGAAATCCTGCAAAAGAAAAAAGTTGAGGCAAAGACAAGTGGCCAAATCAGAAAGCCATCATGGTGCATCACATGGCTTTTGAAAATGTACTACAAGGAGAGTTCAGGCGTGATTGTGATTGAATAGTGCTTGATGACTCTTGACATTTCAATAGAGTTGTTCAATCACACGGTGTTATTTTTTATGCCTACAGCGCCTATGTACACACGCACGCGCATGCACACTTGATGCTGTGTGCGTTCATATACACAAAAGAGATGCCGCATACAAGCTGAGGAAATGTATTCAACTCCTTTTAGCCTGTTGAATTTACTGTGATCCTCTTATTTAAAAGCTCTTATATGTGGCAAGAATTCAGAAGTCTAATATGCGTTTAAACAGATGATACTGCTGCTGTTTTTCGGGGTCTTCTATATACCTCGTCTAAAGGATCAAAAAGGATTTTTGAAATGTGAGGTGTTAAAGCATTTAAGAAAACGTGTGCTGAATAAGAACTTCTTCGGGAATAGAAAAACCTTTCTTTCAGTATACACCGATCAGGCGTAACATTATGAGCAGTGCCAGGTGAAGTGAATAGCACTAATTATCTCCTCATCATGGCACCTGTTAGTAGGTGGGATATATTAGGCAGCAAGTCAACATTTGTTCCCCCAAAGTTGATGTGTTAGAAGCAGGAAAAATGGGCAAGCGTAAGGATTTCAGCGAGTTTGACAAGGGCCAAATTGTGATGGCTAGACCACTGGATCAGAACATCTCCAAAACTGCAGCTCTTGTGGGGTGTTTCCGGTCTGCAGTGGTCAGTATCTATCAAAAGTGGTCCAAGGAACGAACAGTGGTGAACCAGCGACAGGGTCATGGGCGGCCAAGGCTCACTGATGCATGTGGGGAGTGAAGGCTGGCCCATGTGGTCCGATCCAACTGATGAGCTACCGTTGCTCAAATTGCTGAAGACGTTAATGCTGGTTCTGAAAGAAAGGTGTCAGAATATGGATCAGGGCTCAATATTAGACAGGTGGTCATAATATTATGCCTGGTTGGTGTATGTCCATAGCCATAGTTCTGGCCTTAAAAAATAAGAAAATCAAAATGATTATAAAAACTTTATTTAAGCATAACGCGTGAAGCTGAATAAAATTTAAATAATTTTTTTTACACAAAGCCTAACTTCTAAAACTTGTAGTGGATACAATCGAGTTATCATTTGCAAGGACTGTCATGACATCACTTTCAAGTACACGCAGAGAGTCAAGAGTTACCATAGTTGGCAATAAAGTTGCAACCTCTCCTCACAATGATTTATGAGGATGTGAAAAGGCATTAGGAGCATGTCTGTAAAATGACTTGACAAGAGTCATCCGAATACAAACAGATATTCCAGATCGGTATTTGTACTAGGAAGAAATGAAAAATTGCACCTTCAACTAAGGGAAATAAAGGTTTACTAACCTTACAGCCTTTCGAGGGTAGCGAAAAACACTCTTTGAAGCAAAATAATAACTCTTACATTCTTAACTGTTACATCAGTTTTTGGCGGCACGGTGGCTTAGTGGTTAGCACGTTTGCCTCACACCTTGCCTGGTTTGAGTCTCGCTCCTGTTCACTGTGTGTGGAGTTTGTAGAAATTTATTTGCATGTATAAATTTTTCATTATACATCAAAAATGACCAAATAAAAATAAATAAAAAAAACAAACACAAAGGCAATTTTAGCAACTATATATGTATTGATATTTATTCCCATACAAATCATGCTTATACGATAAACAGCTCGACAAATAATGTCTTGGGTTACTAAGCTGCAACTGATCAAATAAATAGCTGCAATTAATCAATTAAAACTGCTGCCTAGAGAGAGCCAGACGAACCCATTTGCATGTTTGTGTTTTGTGATCTTGCTTATCTGAGCTCCCAGCAGAATGTACCCACCGACTACACGCTTGCTGAGGAGAGGAAAAGCCTTTTAATGTTGATTACCAGAGGACTACAAAATGCTGCTTACAAAGGCTATCTAATTTAAGGGAGCATGTGTGTACGTCTATAGATGTGTAGACTGGTTCAGCTCCATGTATTAAGGAGAGGAGAAGAAATTGTTTATAATGCTGGTGGAGGATCTCAGGATCACTAAATCAAGCACATTCTGTGACTACTACACATGAGTGTCCACGGCAGTCATTATATTTTTCTTCTTCTGGACATTTTGCCAGTGAAAGGCCACTAAATATTAATAGCATTGCTTCTATTCATTATAGAGAGATAGTGTGGTTTATGTCTGTGACTTAAAGCCAATTTACTGTTATTTGTAGGCAAACATCAATAAATGCACCATTATTTAACAATCGTCTGAATTAATATGCAGTCAGAGGGAGAGCAATATTCGATAATGGTTATGAATGATAGAAGAGGAAAGCTGTTGATGCATTGTTTTAGCTGCAATGTGCTAAGCGCGGCTGACTGATACAGCTGTAGTGTAGGGAGATGTAAATGAGTTGCTGCAGCTTCTGTCTTATTTTTGCCAGCAGTCATTAAAGTGCCAAGATGTTTCAGGTGTAATTCGGATGCAAGAAGAAAAATGGAACATCTCGTCTCCTTAAATTAGTGTAAGAACAAAGAGTAAACACAGCAATCAATAACAGTTCAATAAAGAACCATTAAAAGCAATGTGACACAAATCAGGAGAACAGAGTGTGAGGTCAGTATATACTAGAACTGACTGTTCAGTGTGCGTGTGTCTTTTGTATGCCAGTGAGTGCTGCATTTTTATCTCCAGCAGCCTGGCCCCTTCTCATCAGCCCATCCTAGTCAATGTGTCTATCACTCCCGATCTACTACTCCGAAATCTATTTTTATAAATGCATTCACATTCATTAGACTTGAGTGTCATTCATAACAGCTCTTCTTAAAATGCAGCCCCACCATTTCGAGCTGCTGACAGCTATCCTCATCCCACAAATTAATAACACACGCAATCACTGGAAAAGGTAGCGTCTGTCAAGCAACAATGGCTTTTGATTTCAGAGCCTACAATAAGCTTTCAATCCTCAATAACAGCACAAACGGTGTATAACTCAATATTAAAAAGCCTTTTTAATGCTTTTGAAATGAGGAATCGTTAATTTAAGTGGTAATTAATTAATCCTTTTTTTTTTTTTTTTTTAAATCTCTTCGACCAAGCATGTTATTCTGCCTCATAACATCTCTACAGCAGGCTCTTAATTGCATGGAATAGCAAAGGGTGTGAACGCTGGCTGCTAACGAGCCATTAGCTAATAGGCGTATGTGTGCAAAAATAAGGCCAAATCACAGGGGTGTGCTTATCATCCACTGTGCCAGGAATACATGTGATGGCCTGAGGTTTGAGGTAAAAATCAAAAAGGTTAATTCAGGCTATGAGCCAGTTATTCACTGCCAAAACTTGAGTACAACTGCTTTACTAAATTAGTAAACTTTTAACTTGCATCTGATGTAGGAGTTGCAACTAGAGAGCCTGCTGCTGTCCTCTAAATTCATTACTAATGAATACAATCGCATTTGGGAAGCACACATCAAATAAAAGGAGCTTGGATGGAGGGATAGAACTGTCTCTGCTCCTCCATTAAGAATGAAGTCTTAATGAAGTGTTTTATGACCTACCCTCCTTTATGACCCCCCCGCCTCAGACTACATGGGCATCTTTTGTTCATCCCCTAGCTTTCCATTCTCTCCAGCCTGTGCACTAGGGCTCCATTAATAAACTAAGCTTTCAGAGGAAGGGAAAGCCAGCAAAGCTCTTACAACACTGGCATGATTAAAGCTTTTAAAAACACTACCCTCAAGTTTGCATAGGGATGGTATCAGTATGTAGTGTGTGTGTGTGTGTGTGTGTGTGTGTGTGTGTGTGTGTGTGTGTGTATGTGTGTGTGTGTGTTTTCATGGCTTAGTCTCTGGTGAGTACAGTGATGGGTCTGTTGCGTGAAAGCCAACTGGACAAAAGGCCTTAATGAGGCTGCTGGATCAATAGGCAGGTCAGGGGGAGCCGTCAGCTCACCTCGCAGCCTGCCCGCATGCTGATAGCTTTCTCTTCAGTAATGAAATGCTAACAAGCCTCTGCGTCCATTAGCGCTGACATCATATGTCAACGCATATGTGCTATGGTACGTAAGTCTGAGTGTACCAGCAAGATGTGCCTTCTTTTCACTAATTATCAGACACTAACCCAAAATTACATTATTAATAAACACATGACTAGAAATGAATGAGAAATTTCAAGCAATTGTGTCGTTTGATAAATCTATGTTTAATAATTGAAATATGTACAGAATAAAACATGACAGTGTGCGCCTCTTACAGAAAAAACAATCAACAATAGGGTGGGGAAATGCCATTACCACCCTGTCATGGTTGAGTCCTCATATAACACAGCAATTTGCTAAGTATTGTCTAAGTATTGTATAAGAATTGTCTGGGGCTTTTATTCCAGAGTGGTGCAATGGAAAAGAGAGCAATAGAGCAACATTGGCTTTGCTCTCAGGGTGGAAGACATGACACTCCTCATGTTTGCAGAACAGGGCAGATAAGATTTTTCTCAGAGTGCGATGCAAAATGAGCAGCTGTTTTAAAGATGTGAAGGTTGGTGTCATGTGTGTCTCTTAGAGGAAGCATGTGTTGTGCTGCCTGGTTGGTAGCTGTTGTATGATGGGCAAAGTTAGCTAATGGGTGAGAATTGGCATGAGCAAATTGTTGAAGAAAATGTTTTTTAATGAACGACACATCATCGATTTCTGTTATCACCTAATATAATGTAAGCTATAAATAGTCGTTTCCTCACCTTCTCTAGACGTTAATAAGACAAAAAAATCGATTTCATAGTTTTTATCTGTTGTGAGAACAGATGTTTTATTCAAGACAACAGATATATTTGCTACTGTGTTAATTAACACACAACATTAATTCTTGTTGTCTCTTAATGACTTAAGACCATATGTTGCTGTTATCATGCCTTATGATTGCTACCGCTTTTTGTACACAATGGATTTATTTAAAAACTTAAATAGGGATTAAAATCAGTTCTTGGCAGCGACCTATATATTTTTTTAAAAACTTACCGTATATTCAATATACACAGAAATCGAAGGTTATTTCCCCCCTCACTGTGCATTGTTGACTGTTAATTATGGTGATGAACTCTGAGAGGAAATACACTATATTGCCAAAAGTTTTGAGACGTCTGCCTTTACATGCACATGAATGTAATATTGAGTTGGCCTGCCCTATGCAGCTATAACAGCTTTGTCTTTGGGAAGGCTTTCCACAAGGTTTAGGAGTGTGTTTATGGGACTTTTTGACCATTCCTCTAGAAGTGCATTTGTGAGGTCAGGCACTGATGTTGGTCGAGAAGACCTGGCTCGCAATCTCCACTCTAATTCATCCCAAAGGTGTTCTATCGGGTTGAGGTCAGGACTCTGTGCAGGTCAGTCAAATTCCTCCACACCAAACTCACTCATCCACATCTTTATGGACCTTGCTTTGTGCACTGGTGTGCAGTCATGTTGGAACAGGAAGGGGTCATCACCAAACTGTTCCCACAAAGTTGGGAACCTGAAATTGTCCAAAAAGTTTTGGTATGCTGAAGCATTAGGAGTTCCTTTCACTGGAACTAAGGGGCCAAGCCCAACCCCTGAAAAACAACCCCACACCAAAATCCCCAATCCACCAAACCTCCACCAAGCTCAACCCCTGAAAAACAATACCTGAATTCAATGCTTTGGAGGGGTGTCCCAAAACATTTGCCAATATAGTGTATCTTCACCAACAACCTCTTTCCTGTGGCAAAAACAAAGTAATAGGAATTTACACTCATACAACAAATATATGCTGAAATGTAATTACATTTTCCTCAAGAAATTAAAAAACTAGACGAAAATGTCAGAACCGGTTGGTTGGACGAAGGTGAAACTTTTCCCTCTCATTTTGTTCACTCATTTTGTAAAGGCGATTATACAAAGGAATTAATTAACACCCGTGTGCTCTATATGCTCGGCCGCACACGGCAATATGAAAGGGGAAAGCGGGTGCTGTCGTGGTTACACACATGCTGCATAGACTCTGATTGTGTATGCGTGCTTAACAATAGCAGAGAGTATTCAAAGAAAGTTGCCATGATACTTTGATATCCTTAATAGTTATATCCTTAACAGTAAATAAATATTATTTTAGGATAAGAGGAAAATACATTTTAATATCTGTCTTGTTAAGTTAATATATTACTAGCTAGCTTAAACTAGAATAAATGATGATACTTCACCCCATACACTGAAATGATTGAAGTGACTGCAGCATAATAATAAGTGTCCCTTAGAATAAGGTTATTAAATAAGCCCACTTCCATATGAAAGAGCTCCATCATAGCTGTATGGAAATTTAAGCCCCTGCAGAACCATTAACCCAAACATATCAAAGAAGGAGACGGAGAAAGGCTTTAGTAAATTTGTAAATCTGCAAATAAATCTGTTCATATTGGAGAAATTTGAAATTAAAGCTTTAGTTTATATTGAATAAAGAGCTGTTTTTCAGCAATTAAATCTACTCTCTCTATATAAATATATATATATATATATATATATATATATATATATATATATATATATATATATATATATATATATATATATATATATATAAATAAACATAAATAAATGTAACAAATAAATAGAAACTATTATCTTTTTTTTGAACAAAAAATTCCACGAATCTGATATACAGGATCAGTATCAGGCAGGTAAAAACAGTGGATTGGATATCAGAAGAAAAGAATAAAGGAATAAAGGATTTCTTAAAGTGTTTACATATGAGGAGAGACATGATTGTATTTTTTGTTTATGACTGACTTTATTATACATTATATTTTTCTATATCATATTTTTTTTTGCCATCTAAATGGAAATGCTAAACAGAGGACGCAGTTAAGTGGCAGATACTCAATTAATCTATTAATTGTAGCAAACAGGACAAAGACATTACTCAAAAATGTCGTCAAACAACAGGTAAGGGTCAGGTGATGAGCGTACAGCATAAATAAAGGCAGAAGGCAAGAGCAAAAACCCGAATAATAAAACTAGGTCAAACCAGCGAGACTATCACAATAACAAAAGACTTGATAACAACTGGCACAAAAAGCCAGTGAGTGTATCTTTCAAAATGAGTATGAGAATCTATTTATACTGTGTGTGCTGGCGACTGTGATTGAGACCAGGTGTGTGTTTAGTAATCAGGTGAGTGTGAATGTGAGAGTATTTGGATGATGTACACTATATTGGCAAAAGTTTCGGGACCCTTCAAATCATTGAATTCAGGTGTTGTTGTTCAGGGGTTGGGCTTGGCCCCTTAGTTCCAGTGAAAGGAACTCTTAATGCTTCAGCATACCAAGACATTTTGGACAATTTCATGCTCCCAGCTTTGTGGGAACAGTTTGGGGATGACCCCTTCCTGTTGTCCTGTCCAACATGACTGTGCACCAGTGCACAAAGCAAAGTCCATAAAGACATGGATGAGCGAGTTTGGTGTGGAAGAACTTCACCGAGTCCTGACCTCAACCCGATAGAACACCTTTGGGAAGAATTAGAGCGGAGACTGCGAGCCAGACCTTCTCGTCCAACATCAGTGTCTGACCTCACAAATGTGCTTCTAGTGAAATGGTCAAAAATTCCCATTTTCTATGTTTTTCTAAAACATTTCCATGTTCTATCGGGTTGAGGTCAGGACTGTACAGGCCAGTCAAGTTCCTCCACACCAAACTCGCTCATCAAAGGGCCACCCCCAAACTGCTCCCACAAATTGTCCAAAATGTCTTGGTATGCTGAAGCATAAAGAGTTCCTTTCACTGGAACTAAGGGGCCAAGCCCAACCCCTGAACAACAATACCTGAATTCAATTATTTGGAGGGGTGTCCCAAAACTTTTGGCAATACAGTGTATCAATACTCTGTCATTCAAGATTACAGTATTTATTATTTTAGTATCATTATAGGGGAAAAGTAGCATCATACCATCTCTACATTTATTCTAATCTCATGACATAAAGACGGTTTCAGATCTGTTTTTGCTGTGTAAATCCCCTGTGGACATTTTATAAACTCCTAATCTTTTCCTCTCTTTACTGTTCCAGTCTAACACAGCACTGTGTGAAACAAACATCTGTGCCTCGTTCCTAGCAGTGCATTAAGGGGTATATAAAAATGCAGGCATGCGCAAATTTATAAGGATTATTAGAATGAGTAACACACCAAATAGCTGTTTCTGAAACAAAGGAGTATAGTGTTAAATGTAAGCTAGGTTATGTTGACTGATAATGTCTCATTGCACTGTGAAAACTAATTATCCATAATTATACTTTACACAGCCTCCCCTGACTTTTATTCTTCTCACACTTCCCTCTCTTAGCCTTCTGACTGAACAATTATTTTTTCCCACTTGAATGCCCTATGGTGCAAACAGGGTGTGTTTAAGCTCTTCTGGCTGCCCAGGCTGCAGTATTATAAATGTGTTCTGATAGCCTTAAACTTCTAACAAGCTGTGCTCCCATTTTACAAACTATTGTATTTCCTCATTTTAAGTTTCTTTCATGTTCATTTCTTTTATATACTCACCGGCCAGTTTAATAAGAACACCTGTAAAGCAGAATTCATGCAGTTCTCCAAACAGCCAATCAAGTGACAGAAATCATGCCGTTACACAGCTTAAGAGCTTCAGTTACAATTCCCATAGTAGAGCAAAATGGGAGAAAATGTGATCTCAGTGACTTTGACTGTAGCATGGCTGTTTCAGAAAGTGCTAATCTTCTGGGATTTTCAAACACAACAGTCTGTAAAGTTTATACTTAATGGTGCAAAACAGATCTAGTTGAGCAGCAGTTTGGCGAGCAAAAGTGCCTTGTTGATGAGAGAGATCAGAAAAGAAAAACCTTCCTGGTCTGGTCTGAGCTACTGCAACACCGATAATCACTGTTTACAACTGTGCCGAGCGGAAAAGCATCACAGGACACACCTCACATAGAACAGTCAGTCTGCAAAAGCTTCTTCCACTGAGAAATACTGCCATGACTCAATATTTATTTTTGAATTGTGAGTGAGATATATTCATTCATTCATCCATTGTCTACCGCTTACCCGATCTATTCTCGGGTCACGGGGAGCCTGTGTCTATCTCAGGCGTCATCGGGCATCAAGGCAGGATACACCCTGGACGGAGTGCCAACTCATCGCAGGGCGCACACACACACTCTCATTCACTCACGCAATCACACACTACGGACAATTTAGAGATGCCAATCAACCTACAATGCATGTCTTTGGACCAGGGGAGGAAACCGGAGTACCCGGAGGAAACCCCCGAGGCACGGGGAGAACATGCAAACTCCACACACATGGCAGAGGCGGAAATCAAACCCCCAACCCTGAAGGTGTGAGGCAAACGTGCTAACCACCAAACCACCGTGCCCCCCCAGTGAGATATATTGTGCATTTAAATTATAAAAACACACCATTCTGTAGTGTAGTGTAGTGTGTCAATTCCCCTCTCTACTAGCAGTATAGGCTAGTAATGTCATCTAGACTAAATAATATACAATTTGCCTCCATGTATTAATCAGTAATTTGTTATTACATATTTGTAATGAGTATGGGTACATTTCAATTCCAGCAAACACGAGTATCCACAGCGACTAACAATCTCGTTCGTCTTTTGTATGATTGAGCTATTGAAGGTTAAGGGCCTTGCTCAGGGGTCCTGCAGTGGCAACTTAGCGGCCCTGGGATTTAAACTTACAACCTTTAGATCATTAGTCCAACACCTTAACTGTGAACTGAATATCTACTTAAACAATAATAATAATAATGGTAATAAAGACTATATAATGAGGCTTACTTTGTTGGGGGCTCTTATACATGCTCTTTGTATCAGCAAATGAGACTTTTTTACATATTCATTTGTTTCAATAAATAATTAAATGAATAGTAGAATAATTGAATAATTGATAGAATACTTGATTACCTAATTTTTTGTAATTTGATCATTAGCAGCATTAGCAGAGACCCTAATTTAGCAGGAAAGTTTCCATGTAAACTGTTGCCTTATAATGATTTTGGTCCAGTTTTTATACTGATACCAATCTTTAGTGAAAGAACAATTTACATGAACCTAATCAGGAATACAAGAGCAGTTAGGAGTTAAAAAAGTATATTTAGGCACACCATCTGACGCTTAAAATAAGAGTCTTGAGTGTTTGTGCATGTGTGTCAGCTCTCAGTCCTGAAACCCCGCAGGTCCGAAGCTCTGGGCCCTGATGTCAGGGCTCTTGCTCAGATCATGGGATGCTGCACTGATTCAGGCTGACGGAAGCGTCCTTTCCCCTCAGCCATGACATCTTTGATATGTCTGTAAAAATCTTCTGTTTTCCCTCTTCTACTTCTTCCTTTCCCTTCATACACCAGTGACCTTTTGTATGCCATGGTTGTCTAAGTCAAAGTGCATCAGACCGAGATATTGTCTTACAAGATGCTTCAGAAGAAAACAATAAAACTGTTTAGAGGAGGTCTGACCTTACCAGAGGGTAAAGTGTATAAGACAGGCTTCTTAGCCAGAGCACTTGATATGCTGGTGGTAAATGTGATGACCAGAACGGAGTGGACGGCATGCTCCATCTCGCCGACAGGCTACGCAGAATCCTGATGTTCACACTCATGACTCTGACCAAAGAAATCTCACTAAAAATATTAATTAACCTGAGCAAAAACCAGGACAGCACTGCTCGTCTCTGTACACTTCAATGACGGGTTACTGCATGTACTTTGCAGATATTAATACGTGCTTGACTGTTCAGAAATTGTTCAAAGGGCTGAATAAATTGTGCTCAACTTGAGCTATGCTTCCAGGGTAATTACATGTGAGATGGTTAAAGGTTTGCTCGTGTCAAAATCCTGCTCAGTTTGTTCTGGGTGCTTGTTTCTGAAACAGTGGACTTTTTAACCATTACCATCAAATTCAAAAATTAACATTAGTTACACCGGATCAATCTAAAAGCTATGGTAATGTGATATTTAAGGATTTTAATAAGTGCTAGTTATTGATTAGTGACTAAATAAGGGAAATCTGATTATTATATATTATATTATATTATATATATAATATATAATATAATATATATAATATTATAACAAATATGATGATTCTGCTCTGATTTGTCTCCTTTCAAAAATAGTTTCAAATAGTTTGAATTAGGAGAACGAATGCTTGTGTCTTTGAGTGATTGAGTGTACTTTTTTGGATTACTTCAAAAACCCAGAGCTTCTCCAGTGCATTTTTGAGCTTTCTATGTAAGTATATACATTTTGAAACTGGTTTCTGGTTATTCACTGAATTACTTCTCTTGGGTTCAAGTAAGTGACAAACCTGAGCTCTGAAGCAGTGCAATCAATAAAAAGATTTATATTATAAAGTCGCCCAGCAGTTATTAACAGTGCCAGAGGTTTGCTGCTGAATCTAATAAACTGAGATAGCTGTGGCAGTATATATTAAAAAGAGTTCTCCTCTGAACTCCCTCCCTCACTGACCAGAATTGATTTAAATGGCAGACATGGTGAATTTAGCTCATGTGGCAGCCAACTCTGGATGCTTTTCATGTCCTGCTTGCAGCGTCATCATGTTAAAGTCTGTCGGGCAATTGCATGCACCTGCGTAGCGCTCAGACAACATTTGCAGTAGTTACGCATTCGGAGCACACGTTCACATCTGTTTAAACACATGAAAGCGATATTATTAGGTTTTACTTTTGTGCTTTGAAATGAAAATAAATAACCAAACATATCTGTCGAGGATCTCTTTTATTCCTGTCAGCCTTCTTTGCTTTGAGAGGTGCAAATTGCCACACACCACAGTTTGCATATTTAACCTCCCAGTCTTTCACAGCTCCAAAAGCTATTATTAAATCATTCAGGGCACAAGCCCTTGCCACATGGGTATTAACTTTTTTGAGATTTATACCTCACTGTCATAACAATGGACCTAATTAACTGGTACTAATCTAAAAGTCTAGCGAAGCTGTTAATTTTACAAGGCACTCATAGTCGTGGCCTTGGGGGGAAAAGTCCATGCATGACTAAAGTCTCTTCACTCAGCTGCTCTGGTGTTTGAGCTCATCGGCTGCATCCTGTGCAGATGAAGACCCAATATATTTCCCGACTCACAGACATTTCGGGGATGTTTGATTTCCATGAATATTTTGATATTACCATCGACCTTCAAGAGCCTTTTCCTGAAATTTCCTGAAATGCCAAATACAAAGTCACACAGAACATGGAGTCTTCGAGTAAAGACCGCAGGAATGAAGAGATTAAAGGTGAATCACTGACATATACGCAGCCTGATTGGCAAGGCATTCACACACTTATAATATCACTGAGGCCAGTGACATACACACATTTCCTTGTGTAGACATACAGACCCGCCGAAGGAGACCCAGGTCCACCTTCGATACTTCCATTTCTTCCAGTCCACATCTCATCAGGTTCACTGTGTAAGGAAGGAAGTGAGTGACAAGATCTGGTTCTAGAGGCATTACTATGGGGTATTGTGATACATGCAAAAAAGAGTAAAAAGAAAAGCAAGGAACATAATGAGAAGACAAAGGGTAGCATCGTCCGACCATCCAGTGCTCCCTGGCTTCAGGCCACACCAATAGGAAGTGCCTTGCATTTGTGCTAATCAATAGCGAGCAGTAGGCTGTAAGATGCGGCCAGAGACTCCAAGCCAGGCCAGGGCCTCGTCCACCTGCCAAAACCGAGGGAAGATGGGTGATTTGGAAGACAAATACAGAGAGCAGCAATAACACATGCCCATAGCCACAGAGAACAGGCAGGGGACTCACAAGTGCCCTTCTATCATTTACCCTTTCCAATGTCAAGAGAGAGGAAAAGGAGGTTTTTTCATTGACCTCCCTTCGGTCCAGTACTGTGCGCTATGAGCCAATCGCATATCGGGACTTGCAGAATGTTCACAGCAACTCAGCTGATTTATTTCCCTTAAACACAGAATCAGACCCCAGGGGAATCTTGGGTTCCTGTCCATTTGCCCTCATAATGTACTAATGCCCTCTTGGTCAGCATGTACAATAATTGTATTTTTATTGAGCTATATCGAACAAATATGCGCACAGACGTGAATGCAGATGTGAGGGCCTGCAACCCTACTGTGTCGTTGTCCAAGCTTTTTATCCACGCACAACCCTGCAATGGGATTGCTGCTAGCGTAGGTTCAGCTTCATCACTCTTACATGAGCCTTCTCGTGCAGTTCCTGAAGCATCATTCCAGCATTAGGTGCCATTATTGAGAAAATTGTTGTGTTCTCTTCTGATTGTTTATTTGTAAAATCAATGTTAATACAAGAGCATTCATGTTTTAATATGACTATCCGTGTAAATATTCGATCCAGACTTGCCAATTGGCTACAAGCCCACTCACAAGCATTAACAGTATGCTAATTAACATTACCTCATTTGTTAGACAGGGCCACTTGGCTGGTTTTATTGCGTTAAAACAGAAAGAATAACGGCTTTCAGTAGACTACACACATGGCCGATGGTATGATCAGTGTGAATGATCGCGAAAAGAATATTGGAAATGTTTTTTTTTAAGGGATGGGAAAAATATATTATTTGTCTGTGATTTGTCTTAATTGTTGCAATGAAGCAAAAAAAATCAAAATTATACTTTTACTGAATGAAGAATTCTTTTAATAAAATTATGAATCATGTCAAACAACAAAATAATCAAACATAAACATTACAAAAGGATTATCAATTATTCAGAATTTAACTGCATTTGAATGTAAATTAGCCTGGAATTTAATGCAGCATTACTTGCTTTTGTCTACAAAGATCATACTTTTAGATCATACTTTCATCTTTCAGTCACTGAAATTTAGTTACACATTGTTTAATGTTATGCAGACAAACACACACAATGTTTTGCATTGTTTATTATTCAGAAATAAAAATGAGTCTTTTGAAATCGAATCGAATTATAACCTGAACGTATCATTATACCCCTAGAAATTTGTGTGACCTACATACTGATAGTTTTAATGGTGATAATTTTAGATAATGCACAAAAAAGTAAGGGGGGCATGGTGGCTTGGTGGTTAGCATGTTTGCCTCACCTCACACCTCCAGGTTTGGGGGTTTGATTCCTGTCTCCGCTATGTGTGTGTGGAGTTTGCATGTTCTCCCCATTCCTCTGGGATTTCCTCCCCCAGTCCAAAGACTTGCATTGTAGGTTGATTGGCATCTCTAAATTGTCTGTAGCATGTGATGTGTGTGTGTGTGTGTGTGTGTGTGATTGGGCCCTGCGATAGACTGGCATCCTGTCCAGGGTGTACCCTGCCTTGTGCCTGTAGTCTCCTGGGATAGGTTCCAGGTTCCCTGTGACCCAGTAGTAAGATAAGCAGGTATAGAAAATAATAGTAAATCAGAATATAGAAAAAAAAAACATCAAGATGCCTGTACCAAGAAGAATTAAAATAGATTTATTCATGATTTAATTGCTACATTACAACAAAGTTTAACTGATTTTTCATACCATGTCACTATTTTGCTTGTAGTAAGCTCAGGAAGCCCTGTTTATGCTTAAGAACCTTCTTCCCAATAATATCTCTACGTAGACTTGAAAGAAATTACCACTAATGAAAGCAATCAAGAGTGTCGTGACCAAATCCATGCCATATTTAGTGGCACAGAACTGCACCATGTCCTACTGCTTTGTTTTTTATAAAGAACCAGGTCATATGGTGGGTAAATTTATCCATAAGCATTGTCTATACCTTGATAAAATACCTTCCTCCTGCTGCACTTGCAGGAAGTTGAGCTGAGTGGATTCTAAATATTCTTTTGTTCATAAATGGGTGGGGTTTTTTGTGAGAATAAAAAAGCGACAACCAAACTCAGTCTCCCTTCATCCCTTTGTCCCCCATCTTTTTCAATCTCTCTGTCAGTGGTTGTATCACCATGTCTCTTTTTCCTGTGCATTTTTTTGTTGTTACTTTAGTCACAAGACAAGAATAAGCTCACGCTATCCCAAGGGAGGGAGAGTGAATGAGAGAAGAGCTGTAGCAGGCTTTGTTTCTCATTGCAGTTTTCTTGGAGCTGATGCGCTCTGTTCTTTAAATGTTTACACTGAAGTGCCCAGGGGCTGAAACAAGCCGGCATGTACTGAACAAATGACACATTCAAAATTCTACCATATTTCCATAGTTCCTCCTTTGGTGCAGTTGAATCATGCCAAGGTAGTCATACCTAAGCACTGAATGAATCACTGAAGGTCTGTTCCTAAGAAACATGCTGGCGTCGACTGCGCACCAGCCGCTAACCATGTGAGGACCCACCCAAAAATCGCACTGTCTTTCTCTCCTTAATATTTCACTTCACTGCATCCAATTCACCATCCTACTCATTTTAAACTCTATTTACAGGTTGGCAACAATGTACAAATTATACCCTGCTGGTTATATTGTAATTTGCTACAACTTCCCCAGAAGCAAGTTCACATGTAGAACATTTATTAAGTGTATTACACCCTAGGGGTTTTCTGCTTCTCCTGTCAGTAAACAACCTAACCCAGGAAGAAAACTCACGACTTTGATTTAAATGAACCTTGAAGTAGTGGGTTTACTGTAGAATTGAGAATTTCATTATTGGCACCTCTTCATCAAGTATTTAATCTGGAAGTACACACCATCTCTCAGCCTTCTTTTCTATTCTTCCTACGTCTTTTTTCCTTTCTTCATTTCTTTTCCACCTTATCACATTATATCAAATGAATCATTTTACTCACATATCCGGAATGGTTTTGATCACATGAAGCAATAAAGGACTTTAATATGCTATCTGTTTCAGACAGGGGAATTTTATGAACTGGGTTGCGAAAGAATTGACTAAATCCGCATAGCAAATGGGCAAATTTGAGCCGGCAGCCGTTGTAAACAGTGAAATAATGGAATGGGTTTTTTCAAAGCATGGCAGCACAGAGGCTGCGTGGGCCTAGAGTCAGATCTCCTTAGGGGTGACATTACATGGCATTGTGTCATGGCCTTGGTGCTAGACATGGCACGTTCTGCCCCACATCCACACTGACAGTCATACCCCTACAGCTCATGGCAATTACCAGGCAGAGCCTTTTGTGCCAAGGCCTAAAGTCCAAACTAATCTGATTACACTCCCATTCTGAACCACAAACACAGTTTTGCCGCTTGAGTGAGTCAGTTAAAAGGCCTCCTGAAGCTTGATCTGCGCACATGCAGAGGCGACATTCTCTCTCCTATCAGACTGCTATCGATCCTCTGGCAAATTAACCTGGAGACAAAACACAGAAGAGCATTTGACATTCCATCTACACAGCAGTATATGTGGGTCACCAGGGTGCATGATTTCCTGGAGATTTCACCATTCTCTTGACCAGCCTCTGCACCCTGACTGCATGAATGAACGGTGCAAGACCGGCAGTAGACATGGTTCAGCAGGGCACCGGCTGGCGAGTCACAGCTACTGCTCAGATGCTCGCGGGGGACAGCAGGAGTCAGGCTTCATCCGGACTCACCCAGGACTTCGGAGCAGTTGGAAACAGATGGGTTTTTTTGAAAAGTCACTAGGCATCTGTTCCCATTCGGAAACCCAGCCTTGGAGACGTGTAATTAAATAAGTGTCGCACAGCATGCTGATAAATATGCCACAAAGACCGTGTGTGTGCGTGCATAATTATGGCATGGCAATGGGAGTACCATATCCCTCCCTGCTCATTACAACACTTATGGGACATCAAAAACCAGAGCTTTTGTGGAACAGGCAGCAATAGCGGGACGAAACTTTAAGCAAATCCTAAATGCGTGTTATTTTGACTTTTTATGCACAAACTAATGCGTGTTGTCATCTTGACATATATGCATGTGCTTTTTTTTCATTTGCGTGTACTCACATTTGTCGAGGATCTTAAATGAACAACAGAACAGGATGTTTGTAATCATGTAAGGATTTGAATATTTCAAATGAATTCCTTTTTTGAGCAGTGCTGGATTATCAAATATAATCGCAAGATTTAAAGATTGTGGAAATGTCAGAAAGCTGCCTCTGGAAATTTCCATCGACGACTGGCAGAATGACAATGCTGAAACCAGGATTTCTTCGAAACACATTACGTGGTTATGCACACCCAGACTAATTTAAGAATATTAAACTAAGCCACAAAGATTTCTGGAGATTTTCAACACTACTTGACCTCTTTCTGAGTATTCTTTAACAAGGTGAAAATCTTGACATCAGAAGTTTATTTTCTTTTCCGGAAAAACATCTAATTGTATAGAACATATGCTGCCATGTGTACCATACTGTTGGAACAAGTTCCTGTTTGGACTCTGTCAGGTTTTCCTATTTGAATAAAAGAATGGCAAACTGTTAACGCAGCAGGAGATGTGCATTGTCTCTTGATACAGGAAAAAAAAAAAGACAGACACAAACACAAGACACCTCAGCTTCTCCAGGGACCCGTTCAGCTTTCACGCTCCCCTAATTTATGCAACCCTCTGAGCTCCAGACGCTCTGTGAGGATGACTGAGCCCATTCTATTTACCACAGCGAGGCAGTGGCATGGACGCTCATTAGCGAGCAGGCCCAGAATAAATACTCCAGATTCGTTAGAAGAGAGAGGGTGAGCATGAAATAGAAGAGGCTGTTGGCTCTGATACCACCTTCTGCGAAGGATCGTGGCACTTTCTGGCTCGGCTCCTGGTGGGACCACATCCTGAGAGGAGCTCTAAGTTACATGTGCAGTCTCACACGTTCCAGCAGCCTCAAGTGGATCCCCATAATTGGTTATCAGCACAAAGTGGCAGTGAGAACATTGTGACACTCTGGACACTGAATGACTGGAGGGTGGTAGCCTTTTAAACTCACAGTCATGCTCCTTCGAAGTCATTGATGGAGACCACTAAAGGCAAAATTTAAATTAATAAGGAAATAACTTGAGCAACAATATGTGAGTAGTGGTATTCTGGGTATTCTAGCCTACCTAACCAGAGCAGGAAACTAATAATTGGCCATTTCACTGTGCCATGAATAATAAGGTATGTCTGAGTAATTCTCCTTTAAGGCTGGCAGCCTTTGGATAATAGTGCGACTTGTTCAAAGACAAAGAAGCTGAAGGATTATGCTGCTTTCAGCAAAGCAATGCTTAGAGTATTGCGATTATCCAACACACAACACCAGATCCAAGCCACTTTGCAGTTAATGAATCACGAGACCTGTACTTCGAGGCCCATCGAACACAATGGATCAATGGACTGTATATCAGCCATCTGCCTTAGGACAGCTGGATGAGTTTTATAGCAGCTAAGGGACCCCTTTGACAAAGCAAAACATGTTGAAAGGTCAAATCTCCCCAAGACCAAAATGTAAAGTAATTTGGTTTGCTGAAAAATGGCCATCGCTGCAATTTCTGATCCAAAAAAAATGACAGCAGCTTAATCTTCAGAGGTCAACCTGCTGCTTTACTGGCACATGAATGGCAGCTGTCTCACACAAGGACCTGAAGAACGAGAAAATGCTTTGCAGTGATTCAACAAGCAGTATGGTGTAAATGTGCCACTTGTGCATGTAAGAGCTATGATTTAAAAAGCTCCAGGAAGCTTGAACGCTATTGCCAGACTGTGTGGTTTCTAGCCCCAATCAGGGCTATTTGTAATCACAGTGAGCTATAATTTAGGTTTGTTGATTATCCATGATTTAAAAAAAAAACATGTTTTAAGTTACAGTTGGGATACAATCTTAAAAAATTGCCTCTTCTTTAAAGTGTAATTAGAGCTGAATCAGTCAGGAGATACAATGAGGCAACTCTGAGCTTGGTGGAAATATGTACATGCTGTCTGTGTATTCAGTGGCCACAATATTAGGGACATACAAGCTGTTTTATCAAGTAACCAATTAGGTTACATAGCAGGTATATAAATATTTACTTCAGCCCATCTTTTGCAACAGGCAATCAGCAGACAAAGCCCCCCATACATACACCACACTGTGTTACTAACATTGGCTAAAATATATATAAGGAGTAGTATTATCACTCAACACTTGCTGGGCACTTTAACACGAAAAAAACCTACCTTGCTGGTCCATGTTGTAGATATACGGCACAGTTAGTTTTCCATACACAGTTTGTCTTAATTGTTCTCTGACCACCCACTACAGTGTCACTGCTGTGCTGAGACTGTTTCACTGACCACATAAATTCTGCTCATTAATGGTCCTAGTTTAGTCTCTTTCTACTTCTGGATATGGTGGAATTGGACTAACAAACTGTACAAAGCAACAGATGGGCTATAGTCAGTAATTTCCTTAACGTCCAATAAGTGTAGCTAAGGGCAGGGGAATCGAATAAAGTGGTCACTGTGTAAGTGCACTTTCTCCCCATTTACTTCAAAGAGATTGAGAGAGAAAGAGAGAGAGAGAGAGAGAGAGAGAGAGAGAGAGAGAGAGAGAGAGAGAGAGAGAGAGAGAGGAGAGAGGAAACATTTACTGGATTTTAGGTAAACCCATTTGAGCATTACCAGTGTTTAGGAGTAAAGAAGGAAGTCTGAGCTCTGTCTCCCTGAAGATGACTCAATTCTAGGTCATCTTGGAAATATAACACAGCTCTGTTTGGTAGATTTGTTTATTTCAAAATGCTGAAATACAGCATCCCTGCCCACTGATGCGACTCTTATTGAGAATGGAGCACAGAATAAAAAGAGTGTCCAAACTCGAAGACGTTTTCAAATTGACAACATCCGCGTCCTTACCTTGAGCGTGTGTGAGGTGAGTGATGTGAACAACGGAAAACAGCAGAATCCAGCCGGCCCCGCGCTTCAGTGTGAACAAACAGCCGGACATTTTCCTCTGAGTCTTTGAGAGAGAGAGAAAGGGGGAGAGAGAGAGAGAGAGAGAGAGAGAGAGAGAGAGAGGGTACGTGTTGCTCGGAAGTCAGTGGCACTTTTTCCCTCCGTGCGCGCTCTGAGAGATGCGGTGCGTCATGCGCGCTCAGTCTTTCAGAATGAGAGTATACAAGCAAATAAGGCTAGTTTAAGAAAAAAAAAAAAACACACAGACTGCACAGTCTGCTCGTTAGTATCCCGGGTTCCGTTTTAAAGTTGCTGGAAAGGAGTTCAGAAACCGGCGAGCAGAATGCCTCGATGTAAAAGACGCCTTCAGTCAAGTTGTGTCGCGCCCGAGAGTCCATTCCAATCAGCGAGCCTGTCACTGTGGGGGTGATGGCGATCGCGCAATCAGCGAGCCGCAGCTACAACTGATGAAAACATGGGCGATCCCGTTGTCTTTATCATATGTATTCCCCCCACTGTTCGCCGTGCAGCCTGAGCTCAGCTCAGCCACGAGTAATTGTGCGGGTGCGGGGAAATGAGTGATGCAGCCGGCGCTGGAATAGGATCGCCACCGTGCGGTGCGTGGCCGAAGTGCGTGACCCTCACCTTGAGGACTGCTCATGCACGCTTTAGCGCAGAGGTGTGTTTTCCAGCTCGAATAGATTAAATATATTGGCTGTCTGGGATCCCCGGGGAGTGCTGACTGCACTGAGAAACTCTGCCCTAGTGTAGACTATTTAGTGCTAAAGGTGCTTTAATGTTTTTGGTTTTTGGTTTTTCAAAAACAAAGCATGTAGATTTATACAAGTGTACACTTTATGACATTAGAGACATAGGAACAGGTAATCAGATGCCACCCTTGGAAAAAAAAAAATCTTTGCCATACCAATTTCCAATCCAGCATCTATAAAAGGACTATGCAATGCATGCAGACTTAATCTGAACACCATCATCATTATAAGGTTGTATTTTTTTAACCAAATCAATCAGTATTAGAAATGGTACAGCAACCAGAAAGCCAATGCATTAATGTCATAATGTGACGATTTATTTTATACCAAGGAGGCAAGTGTCATTATATATCAAGTATTCTGCAAACACATTTTTATCTATATATAATTAGGTGCTGTTACCTCTCTTGCTCCCTTTGCCATACGTCTAGAAATCTGGACATGCCACTGCATCATCGTCTAAACCTCTCTCTTTTCTTTCAGCATTCTTCCTTTGTTGTACTTTATTGCTTTTCAGTTTTTTAATTTGGCTTATCTGCTGACTACAAATATCAAAGTTTCATGAACTATAGATTGTCTCACACTTGTTTTGTGTTGAACTGGCAGATAAAAACAAGCAAACTGAGAAATTTTAGTCTTCACTCCTACCAAGGTTTGCCAGTTTTTGGTTGTTGGCATTTTTTATGTCAGCATCAATTTTCCATCTGGCTAATAACCTACACTCTTAGAAAAGGGTTCATCAATGGTTCTTCAAAAGGTACTTTGTATAGCTTCTTTAAAATATACTAGTTTGGGTCAATTAAAGGTTCTTACGTTTCTAGATTTGATCTTTTTCTGAAATAAAATCAACAAATAATGGCTGTCAAGAAAGCATGAACAATAATTTCATGTGATGATGAAAGTCTTTTAGACTGAAGATTTAAGATGTGTTTTTAGATTTAAAAAATAACACCCTTTTTTCAGTCTAACATCCTGACAGTTTTTTCGTTGTGTTTTGGTTTTTGTTGTTGTTGTTTTGTACATTTGTTTTGTACATTTGCAGCATGGAGGGCTTAAATGGCCCACGTATCATACAACCGAGAGTTTCCATTTAAAGAACATTTCAAGTAAAACCCATTAGGAAAGCTAAAACCATCAAAACAATGTTTGAGTGACCCCTTCTTTCTAAGAGGGTACATATGCCACCTGAGATTAATGTTTGTCCCAAAATTGTGCTCCAAATGGACTTTATTCAAGTTGATTCCTTAAAGTTTTAAGCTAGCTATAGGACAATGTTTCCCAGTGTATTTCGCAGAGCCCCCTAGATAGTCTTTATATTTAATATATCTAATCTGTTCCAGCTTCTACACACCTGAGCCAGGTAATAAAAGCTTGACCTTGCTCCAGTGTGTTAGGAGATGGAGGTCCCTGAGGAATGAATTGTTTGCTACAAGGATGCTTACACAAAAGTGCATACAGTAGTATTTTTCAATAAATGTCCTATATATCACTTGCCTTAAAACAATTGGAAGGCAGTCTTAGAATACACAGCTTGCTCACAGTAAAGTATGTTGTGAGTTCATACTGTAAGTCTAGTCTATATGATATAGGCATTATTCGAAGGCTTAAAATTTTCTTCTATTTGAAGCTTCGAAGTAAGTGTTATCTAAATATAACCTGAAAATCTGTTAATCCAGTAAATTGAGTTTCACTGGACTAATACATTTCTTTAAAAGATAGGTGCTACTAAAAAAGGGGACATTAAAATGTAACAGTGCAAGGTAGATTTTGTCAGTGGAGGGACAGAGAGATCTGAATTCTTCCCCCGGCAATATTAGTAACTCCCTCTCAGAAACTCACAGACTCAGTTCCTGCTTTGATCCTGCGAGCTCAAATCTGGTTTTGAATTCTGAATAGCTCGATTACCAGGCATAGTCACGACTCATATCTGTGCAACTGTGCGGGTCACATTCAAAAAGTAGAGAGAATCAGGCAAAGAAGTCGAATAAAATAACAAAGATAATAATTATCCTCTGCATACTTGGGAAAATAGGAGTTTAGTTGATGGTGGCGGTGATTCATGGTCATCATTTTCATCATGACTACAACAGAACACAAAGGCATCAGAAATGTGTACAGCATCTTCAGCTTCTGGAGAGCTACACTATAATTCTAAATGATACAAGGTTTACCAAAGAGAACTTCCAACAAAAAAAAGAGTATCTTAAAGCAAACTGTTTGTTCCACCCACAGCAGCACTAACATCTGTTTCTGTTTTAGGAAGAAAACACAACCAACAAGAGTGCTACTGTATAAAAACAAAACCTATGTTTGCTATGAGGCATGGGGTTGAGGTTTGCATAGATAATGCCCATTGGTGAAAGGCTGTAGGTTGAAAGCGGTGGCATTGTGTCCCTGTCCTGGTTTCCTCAAAGAGATGCCTATCTGTTAATGAGGCAATATGTTGCTGGT
Organism: Hemibagrus guttatus; assembly: GCA_033459395.1. Taxonomy (NCBI): domain Eukaryota; kingdom Metazoa; phylum Chordata; class Actinopteri; order Siluriformes; family Bagridae; genus Hemibagrus; species Hemibagrus guttatus. The sequence continues at coordinate 11,115,247 of JAUCMX010000016.1, read as the reverse complement.
GGTGGCTTCCACCATGTGTGTGCACCCGCAGAGTGACACACTCTGTCATGCTTGCCTTTCTTCTTGGCAGCTTCTGAAATTGCATATTTCTAAGTAATATTACAACTTACTTCCAAAAAAAAGAGTGCCCATAAGTATACTGTTCATGAAATAGCATATTGAATGTGCATGTGAAGCTATTCACATGATCAAATTTTGACACTTTTTACTATACAGTAGATAAAAAAGCCTACCCCTGTTAAAACTGCAGGTTTTGGGGATGTAAAAAGCAAAAGAAACCATGAAAGATAAATCATGTCAGAAATTTTTCCACATTTAATGTGATATACACTATATAAATTTGAAAACTTCAGGCTTTGCTGAACTGAAATATGTTTCTCTTTTGTATGCATTTCCAGAAGAAAGGTTTTAACATTTACTATTCTACTATACCTGTAGACCTCTTCATTTATAACCAGTTCTACTTATAGAAAAACATCATTACTGCCATTAAAAAATACGTTACAATATTTAAAAACCTCACAATTGTCTCTTTATTCAGCTGATCTCTGTTCACTCCAGCAACAGTGGGAAAATAATCAGCGTTTAATTCAGTAAGTCCTGTTGTGTTTGCTAAATGATTGCGTTTGCAGAATCTAGTCAAAATATGAGGTCTGAGATCACTGGTCACTGTTTAGTTCAACAGTTTGGGAGATGATCACTTTGAATCAATTGGATCATTTCTGAGGATATAGCAGAACCAGATAAGAATGGTATATGACTATTAATAGGAAGAAAGACTCAAAGTTTAGGGGCATGGGGGTATCTAGTTGTGGGACTATAGTACAGTGGAACCTCAGCATCCGTGTTTAGCTCGTTCTTAAGGTGAAAATTTGTATTGCGAAAAAAATTTCCCTATAAGAAATAATATAAATGCATATAATCCGTCCCAGCAGCCCAAAAATATTACCAATATTACCAATACGAAGCTAATGTAAACTGTATGGCTCCTTATAATGAACTGACCCAGGTCAAGCATTCCATGTCAAGGAAGTCGTGCCACTAAGCTTGGGCTAAATATAGAACAGGCCACCCAATCTGTCAACAAAAAACACTCAAAAAATCACATAGCTTTTCAATGCATGGCAAAGGCATCATTAGTTGACTCTTTCGAAACAGCTTTCACTGACTAAAAAAATTTTTGTAAAATTCGTAAACTTCTTTTGGCGTTCCACTGAAGTTTTAAATGGCTCCCAGACGTACATTCGGTTCAGTTCAGTTCGTTCGTATGCTGAAGATGCTTTGTATGCTGATGCAAATTTTTTGCAAAATTTCAACTCTTAAGGCAAAAATTTGAAAGGGAACGCATTCGTATGCCGAGGTTCCACTGTATGTCTGAAAAGTTCCACACCTGCTTGCATACCATTCTACGTAGCCTGGTGAGCAGTACAGTACAATAATTAGAAATAAGTGTTTAGCTCAGCATTGTAGTGAGTACCAAGACTCACTTGCCTAGACTAGTTGCTGATATGGAGATCCTGAGGGAGCTGCTTATACTGGAAAGTCACTCCTAAGTCTAAATCAAATGCAAAGGAAATATTATATCTGTCCATATTTAACCATCTTCTGCTGGCTTACAGCACAAGACAGGAAGAGCATCACTTCATGTTGTGGTCCACTGTACATGATTAACCTCATGTGTTTCAAATCTCGACACATTATTTATAATTTGTTTGTGTTTGTTTAAATCAGTCTGGTTTTCGGTACTGGAATGAGTTTGTACTATTTTGGTGATTGCTGATATAGGTGGCAATTTTGTGTTGATTCACTTGTTTTTGAGGCAGACTAGAATGTCACGCATTTTATTTGATATTTAAGAGAGGTCCACTTACTGTTTTACATTCCATATTGAGCTCAGCGCAGTGGGGATATATCATCTACAAAGGGCTTTACCTATCCTCATTCCATGTCAGGCAGAGATTCGGAAATGACAATCATCTAAAAGAAAGGCTAGACTTCCGTTTTATTAGCTGATGAAAGAAGCCAGTTGAATACAAATCAAGACAGATAATATGAATAGCCTACATGCTAGCTGTTTAGTCGACTTCATCTCAATCTCCTGCCTGTAAAGCCGGAACTCTGTTATTTGGTCCTGAGAAACCCAAAGCCACAATTTCTACTTTCCATTAGAATAAACCAGACCAAATGGAATAGCACAGAGGCATAATAGAACAGCTCTGAAAGCTTGTTTAGAAACTGAACTAAATGTATATTGTTATAATGAAGGATATAAAGCTACTTCTGAGGTGAAAATGAAAATGAAGGTGAAAATGAAGAGCATGTAGCTTCCTTTCAGCTACCCAGTTCATGTCTTAAGGAATTTAAAAAAAAAACAACAACCCAACAGTAGAATAAAGACACTTACTCTCCCAACCTGTTGCGTTTAATGTCACACCTTAATAATAACAATAGTACACGCTATTTTTTTTCTCTATTAAGAACATATATTGTCCCCACAGACTTTTAGCAAAGGCCCAGTAAATGCCCCATGCTAAGTGTCTGATTAGCACTTTTGGGTTTCGAGCTTGTTTTTGTAGCTCCATGCAGGCAGCTCATTAGTGTTGGAGCTCTTTTGGTTTATCTCCCACTGCGGCTGCTGTTCTAATGTGGCACAGATGTTTCTTCTGATAATCTCACCCCTCTAGAGTCTAAAGTGTGCCTACTTCACATATGCTTGTATACAAACTTGGTCATGGACATGGTCTGTCTTTCTCTCCCTCCACTCTTTCGCACTTCCACAATGTGATATCCTAAAATCAGTCTTGCTCCACTGCTACTAAACAGTGCACCTCAGTGGAAAGATCTGATTTCCCTTCGGAGAGAAATCATCCTTCACAGACGCAGCACTGTCCCTGAGATGGTTGTGTAGCCAAGCTGCATATTGAAACTTGGAAAATGCCAGCTCACTGGGATAAAACACCCATGGTGTTAACAGAACCTATGAATCATCAGACTGATAAATATTTCTCCTTCTCAGTGGAGCTCTCACTTGAATCCTTCTTAAAATCTTTATAAAAAAAAACACAAAAAACAAATTAGCACTCCCGCTCTGTCACAGAGTGTCTGAGAGGTGTCAAATGCCTCTGCATTGGGTTGAGGGCTTGCAATGTATACGCAACGTGTACATCTGGTCTCTGCGGAGGACACACAGAGAAATGTTGTACATTAAGATGGCACATTCCGAGCCCTTGAATAAATAACTACTACAAGCCTGAAGTGATACAAATGCCACAGTTTAACCATTTCCAGTCATCCTGTTCCTCTGAGCTGATATACAATATTACAGCACAGTAGAGGAAAGCAGCTTATTCAAATGATGGATGTGCATAAGATGCGAAGGGAGCATATTTAAATACTAGTACCCAAGCCTTTTCTCATATTTCCCCGACTCATTTCCCAGACCTCACATGCTGTTTGGAAAAGTGTTTATTTATAAGAGCAAAACTGGCATAACCACCATTTTCCCACCTTCATAGTTCAACAGCCTTTTAATATCCATACACAATTTCACCACTGTGCATTCAATGATAGATGAAAAAAGCACTGATTCAATCACGCTGCTTGCTCCACCATGGGATACTGTTGCCTTAACGGTATAAGACATCTTCCTTGCATCCATTCAATAGTGTCTTCAATGTTCGCTGCCTGCCCACCTTCTTGCTGTCCTCACTGCTCTCATTATATAGAAATCATTTACATGTGCTTCAACAAGCAACTAGTGCCTGATCATTCAGGGATATTTTATGCTGAGTAATAGCAAATAAACTTGTTCTCAGAAAGGCCATTAGATTACCTCCAGCTCGCCACGCTTCAGAAGAAAGAAGAGTTCTCTATGCTGCATTGTATTTTATTTATTGTTGTTTTTTTATGAGTGTCATGCACTAGCTAGACACAGGCTTCATGTTAGAAAATGTTGTATGCTTGGTGGGGCAGGTTGGAGACGGTGTACAAAAAAAAGAAATCTGAGTACATAGTGATCTTAGTGTTGCATTGAAAATAGTAGAAGATTAGAGGCATAGGCTTGGTGGCTTGATTTTGCCTGTTTTGTTGAATTCAGAGAAAGATTTTCTCTCTTTTCTCTGAAAGAACTGCCACTATAGTTTTATTCAGACATTCATGAGCAATGAAAGGTTTATTACTATGTTAACAAGTATTGAATGGGCATCATTCTGCAAAAGTTCCTTTTAAGTGTGACTATTACAACTCATCAGCAGGCCCCCACAAGACAGCTACAGAAGGATAACAAAAGCCTAATTGGAGAAGGAATGACGAGAGACAAAAGCTACAAAAAGGGAACTTGCTGTTCTTTAGCTTTACCAGTAATGGTCGGATAATAGCGATTCAATCGACTTACAGTATTCTGAAAAAATTGAGCCTCTTAAGGCACTCATAAATTCACAGTATCCATTTTGTGTCATTTTAGTGAAAAAAGATGGACAGCCTTCAGGGATGATATGAAACTGTTGACGTTAATGTCGACTCTAGCGCTAGTTCTCACAACCTTTACAAACATTGAGCCAAACTTAAATTATAACTATAACAAAGTTACTGCAATCAATAACAGATTTAATATAAAAGTTAGGCCCTGTGGAGAAGCTGATGCTGGCCATCTCAGTGTTCATTAAAAGCTCCATGCTGGAGTTCCTTTGTTGCACTGTCTGTGGCCTGAGGGGAACAAACGACTAAGACAACAGCAGATAAGAGAGAAGATTAATAACTTCTTAATTCACTGTGGCTACTTTGCTTGCAGATTCCTAACATTCAACCCAACCTAGGGATTGACTCATTGCCTTCCTGGGGTTGAGCTTGGATAGACCTATTTCTACAACACCACAATCAGAATAAATGAAACCCCAAGGAAAATAAGCTCCAACTTAGAAATTTAAAATAGGTTATATTAAGTCTCACTCTGTGTGGAAAGCAAGATAACTGGACTTTTGAATAAACCAGACACTCACAATTCCTTTGGACACGAGTTTGAGAGCATCCTTTTAGAACTGTGTGAAGGTTTCTTATTTGAAACGCAAAATGAAATTTGGCCATCATGAGGGAGGCTGTTGAACTAACTGAATTATGAAAATGTCTAGTAGTTTATAGTAAATAAGTGTGTGTGGGTTTTATGAAGCTTGGAAGCTGATAAAAATATTTGAATATAAATATTGTTTATCTGTTAAATCTTTCTAACTGAAATTTGAAAAATACTGATTTGATGTAAATTAGGCTAACAGGTAAGCTCTCCAGAATAGTAGATGCTTTTAGAGTGGTCAAACTCATCATTTATCCAATCACAGAGTGGATGGTCATGTTCACATCCATGAATACAAAGTGAAGTGAGGCAGAGTAGAGCTGAGTGAATGTTGACCGAGTGCTTCTGAATCCTGTCTTTAATTCCAATATTCACAAAATTCATATTCAAATCCTTTTTATTATTTTGCTATTTCTAAGTTTCATAAGCAGACACGTACACACTTTGGCTTAAGTTGCATCAAATCGAGATTTCGTTTATGACTTTTATTTAATGACACATGTAATCAATATTCAAATATTTGGTTTTCCTCTGGGTTTTCCAGCAGATTATCCAAGCTAAAATGCCGCTAGGTATGAGAGTGTGTGCATGATGCCTTGTGATAGACTCCCAGCATAGGCTTCAGATCTACACCTATCCTGATGAGGATAAAGTGGTTACTGAAGATAAATGAATGAATGAATCAATGATTGAATGAATAAATGAACGAATGAATCAATGAATCAAAGGTATTTTCATGGATCACAATCAAATAGCATATGAATATTAATAAGGTAGAGGGAAAAAAACACTAGCCTTGTATAATTTTGATCTCACATGAAGGGAACCACACATTTTCAGTAAACCTACAGAAGCTCAGCTGTCAGGTAGCTGAAATGAACGCCAGACAACCTGTCACAATTAATCTCAGCCAAAGTGGATTAGACAAGAAATAGGAATTAATATTTCATCCATTGCAGGGTGCAGGTGCTCTCGTGTCATTCAACTGAACCTAAATAAGTGTTGCCTCTAGGGTATCACTTTTTCAATGGTAGAGTTTACAGTTATTCTGTGTTACACATATAAGAAACGTCTGCAGTTATGACCTTGAATGCATTTCCTAGATAAAGCAATCCCACAGCATATAAAGGACTTTGGCTGAAAGAGGGATAAGATGGGTCCAGTGTGAGGCTAGGAATTAATGAACCACACACACACACACACACACAGCATAGAAGGGAAGGGAAGTAATCTGAGCTAGGGCACAGTGTACATTAATGAAGTAGAGAGCCTCTGCTCTTTTAGGTCAGTGATGAGCGGAACATGCAATTAGCACAGTGGCTGATGAAATTGCATGGCCTTAAAACAAGTTGCATAAACACAACCTTTTTTTTCGATCCGTTGCAAGCATAATGCTCTAATGTGAGCCAACCCATCTGCTGTGTGCATATCTTTCAGGGGTAAAAAACAGAAGGTCACAGAAGCAACAGACATAGGTGTGCTATGACACATTAACCACATCATTTAGCTCATTTACACATGCCATTTATCTTAGAAGCTGTACAACTCCAAGCTTCAGAGCTTGATCACAATGGCTTTGAAGAGAAAGTTGAATCCTGCTTTATTTATGGATTTATATAGAATCCTGGGCCTCTTGGAGAGCTTTTCTCATGTATTGGACAACATACTTCTCAGTTGGATTACAGAGCAAGAACCTACAAAGAAATAGAGGTATGTGCCACAAAGATCCTTTTGAACCTAAGCTGCTTGTTAGTGTATTGAAGCTTTCTTTGTCTGACTACAAAAAATCTCTGAGCTTCTGAGGCTCTTTGAGGCTATGAATGATACTCTGTTTGGAGGGAGACCATATAAAAAGGTCAGGTTGTGCAAATGGAACCCTGTATTGCACATTAAGAGCTCAGTGATTCTAAAAATGTTTATTTCCCAGTTTATATTTAATCACCCATGAATTATTGGGGAAGGTTTTTTTTGTTCGGTTGGTGGGTTGGTTGTTTTTTTTTTCATGCTTCCATCTTACACTCAACAATCACTTTCTTGCTAGGTGCCTGAGAGAAATGTGTGCCTAATGGAGTTAAAAAAAATAAAAAAATTCAGTCCAAGCAGGGTCAGAACAAGTAATAAGATGTCGGAGGTGTACAATATATAACTGATGTGGCTGTACATATTCCATACCCCCCTCCCAATTCATCATCAAATAATTAAATTTGCATGGCTCATATTTGCAGCAGTAGGCATTTGGTTCGGTGGGCTTTGAATGAGTGAGTCAGCCACGCCACACATCAATAATTCAGACTTTCTCATGTGCCGGTTTGTCTACAAAAAGCCCTGCTGAGTTTCAGTGTAAAGATGTATTACATACCCAAATACCAAACTAGCACACTCCCCAGGCATTTAGAGAAGCTGGCCCTGGGCCCTGTGGCTCCATCCTGCTGCTTTATTAGCCTGCTAGTCTCTCTATCAGTGCATACAAGCACAGTCTCCCATGAGCTTCACCCCCAGGCATCACCGCTGCCAATAAATCTCCCATCAGGCCATTGTCTGCTGCCTGACTTTCCTCATCATTGCTGCATGACCCATAGGCATCACTTAAAACTTGGGTCCACCTACAACATATTGGTATGAATCATTCGTGTATGTTCTCAACTTTTCCAAGCCACTTTTTTTTCAATGCTCATATTTCCGTAGCAGGTCTAAAATTAAATCCCAAGCCTGCAATCTTTTTATATCCATTTGTGTGTGGATGTGTTTAAGACTTACTGGACTGTTTTTCACCCTTCCCTTCCCTCTCTTTCTCTCTCATTCAGAAACACACTGTTTATCTTTTTCTCTCAATCTCTTTTTCTCTCACCCACCTTCTATCTCCATCTCTTTTGGAGCTCAGGTGTTGGAGAGAGTGGTTCCTGCTTGCAGGCTTGCCACTGTCAGTCTCGGTCCATAAATCAGCAGTCATTCAGCACTTCCCCAGTGTGATGTGTACTCTCCCTCACTAACAACGCATTCTCCCCTTTGATAGATGAGGCGAAGGGCCTGTTGACGGCTGCCATCTCTGCAGCTCTCCCTTCAGAGTCAGGCTGTGCAGCTAAGAGAATAGATTTATTTCAGCCTTCCTTTTATATCCCAGCTGCCCCGTCTGATCAGCTTTAGCTGCATCCACAACAGTAGCAGGATTTTTTGGGTGCTGAGTTTCCTTCGTTAAAGGTGGCTTGTGTTACATAACTGCCGTGATGAAAGAGTTTGAGTGACTGACAGAGGTTAACGATCGAAATAAGCTGCACTGACAAGGTGAAAACAATTGTGGGATGATCTTATCTAGGACATCAATCAATCACCCACTGTTTCAGAGACACGATAACCGTCTGTCTCGTGACATCCGACCATTGCCTACACTTTTGTATTGGGTCCATATATTTCATGTAATTTTTGCAAAAGAATATCACTAAAATGCTGACAGTAGCTCTGCACAAACATGAACTTGACCTTGACAGACCTTGACAGACATTTAGCCCCCATACACACTGTTATATTGCCTTTATGTATTCAGATTTGTTTTCGATCATAATGGTGCAACAAACTCTTTCTCTTTTCCCCATCAATTCTTTTTTTTTTCTTTTTTATGATGCAACGTGAAACATTGAGGTCGCTAATCAGACTATTCTTCCCATTCCCGTAAAGATCAAATGATGCAATATATCAAACACATGCTTGGACTTTATTGCTGTTTGAGTTAGACAGCATGCTAACATCTCAAACCATTTTTCATTTCCAACTGTTTCCTCCTCCTTCTTCTTCTTCTCCTTCTTCCTGCTTAGAAAACCATATACAGGCAGGAACATTGTAATAGCATGTACATATATTTACATAGTGAAAAGAATAAAAGTTATTCTAAAGCCATGTGTATTTATGGAGTATCAGGAGGCTTCACCCACACATACATGCATACTGTATGTGCAGTACTCACCTGTAACACCAGTACACCGGTCCATCTTCAAATCACTTTTATCCTCTCTAAGCTATTGAAGAATGGCTGCTTTATGAAATCCAGCCCCAGGGAAAGAGGTCATGCTAAAATAGAGGTATTTTGGAAGCTGGCTGCCATTCCATTCTCTTGGGAATGCCCCCATCTTACAGAATAAACTACGCTGTCCACCTGCCCAGTCTCCACGGCACCACAATATCCTTCATAACTCTTCCTTACAGCCTCTAGCAGGAACTCGCCTTTGTTAGCATAGCTGCTTGAAGTACTGCTTTTGTTTCCATGAGCTAAAATCGATTCCCACTGGTGTAATACAGTTCAATTTGATGTGCTTGAGCCTAGTCAGCTATGATATCACAGTCTTCTGCCACACTGTGTATGTGATCTGGAGGCTACTTAGCGGAATCCCTGTAAATTGCTACATAATGAAGACTGAAGCTGCCAAAAAGTAAGGAATCACGTCTTGATAACAAAGGCTAAAATAAATTGTTAGGCACCGCCATCAGCTTTCTCCCTCACTTAATGCTTTTGTCTGAGCTTGTGATTGTCTGTACTTATTTGCAAGAATGAGTAGTGGAAAATTTCACTATCATCTAATAATCATGTAGACTTTTCACCATCGTCTCTGACGGAGCTTTTCAGGACAAGATGGGACGTGTTATCTGTTTAGTTGCCCCAATCGCTCTGAAGCAATTAACCCTGGATAGCTCGTCTGTGTTTCACAACACCACATTAGCATGTCTGAGTACAGACTCGAGTGGACTGCAGCTTTTAACGTTGAATGAATAATGTTCCCGAGCAAACCGGCCACTGTCTCCCTGACAAACACTGACCATGAATCATATATAAGTCCAAATAGATTGTTTACAGGTGTTTACTTGATAAACAGTAACAGTATGATGCAGGTTAGGTAGAGGACACATTCCATGCATGTTAAATGAGGAAAAGAAATGAGTGATTTCAGACTAGCAGGACATACCCATGCTTTATTGGATGGATAAATATCCCATTCCCTACATTATTTGTATCTTTTTCCCAGAAGTCAACTTATAAAATTTGTGTGTAGACAGATCTGCCACATCTGTCATAAACACTTCTCCACCACGCCACCAGAGGGCACCCTCTCCTGAATTTTCAGCTTGTCCTCATTTCCTGTTTGCGCTATGTGTTGGGGTGTCTGATCTTATCTGCAAAGTGCCAGTGTTGGTGCAGGTCTTTATTCCAGACAAGCAGAAGCCACATCTGATAGTCCTTATATTAAAATACAAGAGCTACTGATTAAACAGGTGAACATAGGTGTGGCTCCTGCTTGACAAGAGTGATAACCTACACCCACAGTTCCCCTTTGCGGATAGTAAAGCACTGATATATAAATAGAACACACGAACTTGGCACTAGTAAAACCGTGCTGTTTCCTAAGTCACTTGAGTATGTTCTGAGCTGGTGTTTATTCGACTGATCTTTGAGTATGACCCTTCCTTTGCTTCTGTGGTTTCTTCCCCTTGTACATTTCTTTGTTCTGGTGTTTTTCTGATCTTATGTCTGCCAACTCTAGCTTGTGCATTGCGGCCCTGATTCTTCTCGTTAAACATCTCTCACATAGATCCTCACTATTCTCTTGAGTCCACTATGGTATGCTCTTTTTATCAAACAGAATTAAACAGGCTGTTTGTGTCTTTAAGACTGCTATATGCAAGTAAGCTCTTTTCTGATTGGATAGTCACCTCACACCTTAAATAATCTGTATCACCTGTAGAGCTGTGTAAGAAACTCTGGGAGATGAGCAATAGCCTAGTGTTCATTCTGTCCTTCTGTCCTGATGACAGAAACTTTGTGACACAGCCTTCAGCCACTCATCATGGCTTTTCGGATGCGTTTGTAGAGGTATATTTGGTTTCATTACAGCCAGGATGAACACATTTTATTGTTTATTCTAAAAACATTCACCCCAGTAACTGCTGCCTTTGAGAAATTAACAATGTTTACAGTGTACTAAGCTCTTTGGTTTCAACAATTCAGGTTTTCATCATAGTGACCTTTGAAATGTTCTTAACATCCTAAAGAAGACGTGCTCAGATTCTGCTCTGAAGGAGAAACACTGACTGCTGCTTTTACTGTCCCATTAGCTAGTGTCTTAGACAGCAGCACTTCGATACCTACAAATATCCCTGTAAAAAAAATGGAGGAGGCAGGAATATGTCAAAAACATTATGGTAACAGTTTGTAGCTTTAAAAATATAATGGGAGGTAGTAAATCATATATTCTGTATCTACACCAGTTATTTCTGTAATCCAAGTTTGTTCACAAAATGTTTCAACTGGCTGCTGCACTCAGGTTTCTTGGACACAGGATTCTGGGATATGTAATGACAAGGAAGGATACATCAGCACATCAGTAAACAGCATTCATGCTAGCATTGATGCCTTCCAAATACAGCTTGAAGCAAAGTAAAATCACACCCACTCTGGCTTTGGGTTCTACATAGAACCTTCTAGGGTTTCTCCAAATTCTTAAAAGTGCTAAATGAAAGTGTCATAAAAGATAAACGCCAGCTCATTGTGTTCTTAGTCTGTATACAAGCCACAAATTTCAAAGCCATTATCTTCAATGCAGTTTGTTTCAGTGATGCTGGAAATGTTAAGCATAGTGCTAATAAAGACTGGAGTAAACAAGAACATTCACCTTGATTGGTGATTTTCACCATGATGGCTTTTTCACCTTGGGAAAATAAAAGCTTATCTGAATCGATCTGTGTGTTGCTTTGGATATGCTGCTGATTTGAAGCTTTACTCAAAGAGTTATAAGGCCACAAAAAGACTCAGAGTTCTTCTAATTATGGGACATTCCATCAGTTCCCACAGTTCTCAGTGTGGGGTTCGTGAACTGTAGCCAGGGGATCAGTGAATTATTTATTTTTTATTACAGTGGTGGAAACCACAACCACACCATTATCAAAGTTATTGTGTTGTATAGTTTTAACAAGTTCTTATAGCTGTTTTTTTTTTTGTTTTTGTTTTTTTTGCCTGTTTGACCGATCAGTTTGAATTGAATGGGATTGATCCAAACCTCAAAGAGTCAAAAAACAAGCAGGCCTATAAAGTGGCAGATTTTAATACAAAATGAATCTGTGGCACCGGTAAACAATCAAAATACAGTTTGTTTGTAATTGCATATATTTACATGCTTGCCCTAATGTAATTATGAATATGAATAGTTGGATTACTGCAAAAACGTTTGAGAAATCCTGAACTAATCTTTTCTATAGTGGTAAACCAAACCAGAGGTAAGAAAGAAAGAAAGAAAGAAAGAAAGAAAGAAAGAAAGAAAGAAAGAAAGAAAGAAAGAAAGAAAGAAAGAAAGAAAGAAGAAGAAAGGAAGGAAGAAAGAAAGAAAGGAAGAAAGAAAGAAAGAAAGAAAGAAAGAAAGAAAGAAAGAAAGAAAGAAAGAAAGAAAGAAAGGAAGAAAGAAAGAAAGAAAGAAAGAAAGAAAGAAAGAAAGAAAGAAAGAAAGAAAGAAAGAAAGAAAGAAAGAAACCCTCAGGTAAGACTGGAGGAGCTGAAATGGTGCATGTTCTCAAGCACATCGTCTCATATGGAGAGCAAAGCCATTGTGTCCAGTAGCAATACAGGCCATATGGGAAAAACTAATGTGACTGCTGTTGCCCGTTGTGTGTGGACATCTGCCACAGCCGCATCTTCTGGTTTATGTATTTGTGGGCGGGCCACTACTACAAAACATTTTTGAGCTCCATGGACTGCAGAGAATGAGTTATTTATTTCCTGTTGAATAACATTTGCGTTTAATCTTGCTGGCCATGGTTTACAGTGTCCATGCTTTAACCACCATGCCCTGTTAACTTTAGCAAAAGGGATTTGACTTAGGGAATGAGACATTGTGACATACCATAATTTTTTATGCTATTTCGATTTTTGTTTGATGTTATGTTAATAAGAAATGGAGTCAAATACAAACACGTTTCATGTTCAGTAAAAAAAATGTTTTAAATGGGTCAATTTGGCAATTGTTTCATAACATTTATTAGTCTGGTCTATTTAAGCTTCTTCAATAAAGGCCATGTGGTTTAGAGTGATGAGGACATGAACTGCAGACAGAAAACTTTGAGTTCTTAGACCAGATGGACGCATCTCTCACTTCATTTTGCCACCAGTTTCAGCACTTTGCAACTAAATTGGGTTTATTAATTAACATCTGAGAGAGTGTGAAAACCCAGTATTGATTTTCATTCCAATGGTGAAGAGGCACTATTTTCCATTTGATCTAAATAGCAGGCTACTCTGAAAGAATCTGTGGGCATTTCATAGCAATCAAAATGTTTGCATTTAGGTATATTTTCACCACCTAAAATTAGCCCTGTCTGATGACAATAATAAAAACAAATCAAGATAGCTCACAGGAATCTGCAATATGCAGGAAACACTAAAATGGGCCAGTCAACGCGGACAGGTTGGAAAAACCTGAATACACACCCTAACAGGTTCATCAACCCAGGGCCAGACCAGGTATTTTGGCTGTTCCGTGATTTAAAGCACGGCCCTAAAGAGTAACTCTATCAACAACAGAAAAGCTGCGAAGGTAGAGCAGAGGATAATGAGAAAGGATTCTGTCTGGTTCATTTGGAGCACATTTGAAGGGTGAAAAAGAAGACAAAGAGGAAGCTCGAGAGGTAAATAAAGAATAGTTGATACAGCTCAGTTCTTATTGTGTTCTGTGTTCTCTCTTTCTGTGACAGCAGTGTGATTGAGGATTTTAATTCCAGCTAATTCGATTTCTTAAAAAAAAAAAAGAAAGGAAGAAAGAAAGAAAAAATAGCATCCGCAAGGGCCTAAGAACAATTCAAGAAAAATAACACACATAAAGTCTTAACTGTTCTCTGGAAGGTAAAGTGCATTGCTGTTTCATCATTTGGGTCTTTCCTATAGCCTTCTTCATACGATTGCGGAAAAATTCAAAGCTCAAAAACTAACTAAAGTGTCTTCATTGTTCTACACCTGTAATGCTATGGTAATAAAGTAGTTAGCCCAGAGCTAAAGTTAATGAATCAAATCCACAGAGGTAAGAGACGGCTATCTGAGTGCCGTTTTTAATGGTTATGTGTTATGTGATTTCTGAGACACGGAACAAAAATGAGACAAAACACTCAAGGAGGTGACCCACCTTGCAAAATTGCTTTGCCTGTTTCGAATGCTTGAGTCACAGTTGGAAAAAGAAACTACTGAAGCCAGTCAGATATGTAGCTAATTGCCCTTGAAGGTTTTGGGTGTCCTTTTGGGGGCTTGCCAAGACGCAGCGTATGACAGCAGCGTGCAGATAGCAGCTCGATGATCCATACACTATCGACCAATTTCCATATCACATAATGACAATGAAAGGATGGCCTCAGATAGTGTAACATAATTACTATCGATTGGTTATTTTTGCCCTAGAGTCTGTCACTGCTCATCTCCTTCACACTTTCCAACAGACTCAAGCCTGGACGCTAGCCATGGAGGAGGATTATATGAAAAAGAGCCACCCTGATGTCATAACACAGCAGCACATGAGCAATGTGGATAGGAGCTACTCCGAGACCAAGCGTGCCGATTCGGGGCCAAACGGCTGCATGCGGTGCTGCATGAGTACCAAGAGATGCGTGATGAGCCCGGAATGTGGCAGAGCTCTCAGCATCGCTAATGTCATCGCCATGTGTGGCATGTGTATCCGCATGTGGACGTGTAAGTTCAAACACGTTGAGTTATTTCAAAACATTTCAAGTTAACACAGTGTCAGTTGTTGACAGTAACATGAAGTGCTGTAAATTCACAACCTCAGCTAATTAAATGTCACAAAAACAAGTGCGCGCTTCTATAAAAGAGATGCATTTTGGAATCCGTTGTTCACAATAAAACTTTTAAAAAGCATTTTCAACACAATTCAGTAGGATGCTGGCAGCTAACTAGTAGTATAGCTCTTGAGTTCTTTTGTGTTCTGAGTCAGCTACGACTCATCCAAGCCCTTCTCTGACGACTCTCAGTCAAAAATTGCATTACATTCAATGCTATTAACCTGTTTGTTTTTTTCATTCATTGTCGTAATGCCAAAAAAATACCAAAAACTCAGCCCAGACATTATCTGACTGCCTAACTGAACTCTTGTGCTCTCTTCAGGAGTCATTTTCTTTAATCTTCATTTCCAATTCTGAAGTCTGTCATCCTGTCTGCCTGTTGTAAAGGGCATAATTTTCTTTTATTTTCACAGAGGTTTCTACTGCTTCTGAATCAAGAACAGTTTGTCTCCTGGTAGCTGCCACCCTGAACTTAGAACAATAGGAGGCATCATGATTATGGAATCTCGACCAAACCTCTACGAAACAACCATTATTACACACCCTTAGATTGAACTCCACCCTATTTTATGACGTCTTTTGTTAATCATATATATCTTTGACAACACACACAATATTGCAGCATATCTGTAAATAAATGTATTATTAAATAGGGTAATAAATAAGTAATGAAAATGTAATATAATTGTAAAAAAAACAAAAACAAAACAAGACTATCAGGATGGATGAATAACGTATTCACTCTTAATGTATAAAATGTTTCAAGGATTCTACATCCTCAGGTCTCTGTCTTCCCTCAGCTGCTGTATCATGACATGTAGCACTGAGATGTGACTGAGTGCCTGCAGGTAAACAATCAGTAAAGCCCAGACCTTGATTTTAACAGTCTAACACTCCACAAAAACTCAGGATATTAGATAGCTTCAGCTCAGAACTAGGCTGTGAATGATGACTTTTCATCTGCATTTTGCTACAGATTATTCAGAGCCTCTCTCTGTGATTGTCATCTGCAACTAAAGTAATTCAATTAAAAAGCCTAGTAGCACTGGAGGTCATGTTGACTGTCATTTAGTTTTTAATTTTCATTTTGTTGACAATTTTTCCTGTTTAATTACCTTAAATCAGTTAAGTAATTTAATCATTTGAAGTGTCTTCCCCCACAATTGTAATGCTTTTTCATTTGCATATGAGTAATGGAGGACAGTCACCTTTTTGGGATTCTCAACACATAACCTCATGTATTTGATTATTCTCATAACTGATTAGACATTACTATCTTTTTATTTTTATTTCTTTGCAAACTAAAACACTTGTCGTTTTTCTGAACTTTTTTTTGGATGTAGTCTGAGCTAAATTTAACAAAGATTTGACATCTCTGACTTTGATTTACTGCTCTGTGCTCTTCAAAATACAATGAAAACATGATACATATCTTTGTCTTATCTGCCGTTTTTGAATTATGAACTATACATACAAGCAAAACAGCAGCATGATAAATGCATTCAGATTGAGTTCACATAGTCTCTGCTTGAGTTTGATCTAGAGAGGTCTTCAAGGACAAAGCAAGAGAGTCAGCCAACATTGTGAAGAATTACCAGTATCTATAGGCAGTTATTTTTTTCCTCTTAGACTAAATGGTGCATATCAAGAGCATGGAAATATATATAGTCTATCTGACAATTATGTGATATTGAGCCAATGTTTAGGTTAATTCATTCATTTATTCATTATCATTAACCACTTTTCCTGGTCAGGGTTGTGCTGGATGATGGAGAATCATGGGTTTGAGATGCTGCATATTACCACATTGACACCTAGAGGCACTTTAGAGACACCAGTCCACCAACATGCATGTTTTGTTTTTTTTTGGAGGTTTGAGGAAACTAGAGAACCTGGAAGAAACCCACATGGAAACAAGAAGAACAAGCACAAATCCATACAGAAAGATCACAAGAGAACCAAGAGAACCCTGTGATGCTACTTGTTTCACTACTGTTCTCAATTTCAAGCACATAGAAATTCAACCAACACACTGAATCTTGAAATCATAACAGAAAAGAAAATGCCTTTATGCTTTCATAGTGTTTCATTCATAGAGTCTAGTTTATTATGAGCATGCACACCTATAAGGATTGCATAGTTACTCCAGCAAAAGTTTGGCTTATTTTGACTTTGAATTATTGTTATTCCATAAACCAAAGGTCAGCTATTGCTCGCGGTCATACATATTCCCTCCATGCTCCTCTTATTCTTCTCTTACTGGCTTTCAATGCAAGTAACTATCTTGAGCACCTTTCCATTTTCAAGGAGCTGTAAGCTCTGTAACTACACTTTAATGAAAGCAAGGTAAAGATCACTCTAACCCTGAGCACTAGGTTTTCCTATAAGAGGAATAAAATTGTTCGAGTGAAAGCATTCCTTTCCCATTCTTTGCGTTCTCTGTCATTTGACTGAGATATCTGCTCCTGACAGCACTTACCCTTTTCACCCATGTGAACAAGGTGGCCTTTTGAAGCGATTTCAATTTTTCTCTCCTCAAGTGAACTGAGGATGGTTCCTTTATTTTTTATTTTTTTCTCCAGAGAATCTCAATCATCTTAGTAGGAGAATCAGATATAATTTAAAGACATTTCCATGGCTAATATCTTGTATCTTAGATTAACAGTCGGGGGTGGTATTGATCTTGTGTGTGACTAGACTATGGACTTGATGTACTAAGCTATATAAAAACATTTCAGTTGTATTTAGGATGCATTTTAAGTGAAATGTCTGATATGCACAAAACCTAACCTTCCTACAAGCAAGTGCTCTTTCCCTTGGTAATGCAGTGCCACTGTTTATTTTTATATATGTATCTGTATTCAGATTTAAGCCAAGAGTGGGTATGGCATAAAGTGGAAGGTTTTTTTTTCTTTTTTTTTTTAAACTAAATATAAACATACCACTATGACCCTGGAAAGTCTGTAAAAAATACAGAGGTCAGTACAAAAAAAAGAGGAAGTTTAGATGTACTAAGCTAAGGAAAATAACTCGTGTCCAGTTTTGTGTGTGATTTTGTCTCCCTTCTTAAACCAGAGTGTTTTTTTATTCTCATAATAGCCAGATATTCACTCGTCTGACACAATGTGTAACGACCTGAGACCTTTTCAGGACTTTAGTAAAAGAACTGTATATGCTTGCTGATTTTGTTATAAAGACCTGGCAACCCTGGCAACAAGTTATGTGGTGAATGTGTATATCATTTACCTTGTGTCTAAAAAAAGACAAATCAAGATATGAAACAGGAAATTCTAAATTGCACTGGAGCCTCGAACATAGATTTATGTCGGTTACTGATCATGACCTTGCACTTTAGTCCTGAGATTTTTGACAACTCTGTTTCTGTTTCCATCACTCCACTGATATGGAGTGATATGGACAGCCCAAGCGCAGTTTATGTGATGAGCTTCTGCCTTGGTTAACTGAACATCGATGTCAACACATTTTGCATCAAGTCCCATTTTGTTCTACAGCTACTGACATACCCAGCACAAAAAACCTCAAATGCTCAACTTGGATCTATCAAGACATATCCTTCCTCTTTTTGTCAATGTGAGATAGAAGGGGGGCGGGGGGCAGAGAGGGGGTGTTTGCGAGAGGGTCTGCTTTGACCTGATGAACCTGTAATGCGATTGCACTGCCATCAGAGCATAGTGTGTGATGAGAGCTCATGCCTGACAGCTGCCCGGTGCTGCTTTGTCACAGTAATTTGCTGCCATCAGAGGTGCTGAGCCAGAGAGCACCTGATTCATTGGCAGATAATTCAGACAGGGCAGCGGGGCTTTACTCGTAATCTGGCCCTCTGGTGCACATCACAATAGTCTCACCTCAAAGGAACAACAACATCTGCCACATGTAGCACTACTGTATCCACTACAGCTTTGCTGCCAATTATGCTGTGAGAGAAAGTGTGTAGGGATGTGTTAATGATATGACCTCCACAGTTAGGCGAAACTCAAATGTTGTAAGAGGAGAACTTCTTTCCTGCATAGTCAGACCGCTTGCTGGCTTGCTTGCTTGCTCCAGGTGCAGTGCTTACTCTCGGTAGAAGGGCTATCAGGATTGGTAGAAATGGACTTTTATTTTCATCTCTTCTAAGACAGTTCTGTCTTACCCAGCTACTCTGTCCTCCTCCCATTCGATTTCCGACTGACTGTGTGAAAATTGCAATAAAATAAAAAAAATGTGAGCTGTGGATAGAGACGGGGAGGCTAGAGGATAAGAGAGAGAAACAGAGAAATTGATGAAGAAGAAGGATGAGAGGAAGAGGGAGAGAGGAAGCGGAGGCATAAAAGAGCAGACATGAAAGCAATATAAAGACTTCAAATATCAGGCTTAGCTCAAGTGTTTTAGTCTCTACTCTCAGGCAATAAGATCCCAAAGAAACAATTACAGGCAAGTTTATACCCATGAATAGACTTCAAGAAACACTGCCATTAATATTAACTAGCTCTGATCATTGTTATGTAAAAGTAAATGGTATGTAAATGATTTCTGCTCTGCTATTGCTCTGTTTCGAGCACAATACAACAGGTCACCAGGCTGCTAAGGACAGAACACAACATGATATCACTGTGTGCTTGTCAATAACTGCATGCGACATGATCTCATCTTCTGACAGACAACCTTTACTACTAATTGAGTTTTCAAGCTTACAAGTCTAGTTCCACTGAGCGTGGAACTGCATTCTAACAGCCTAGATTCAATAAAGTCTATACAGCAGCGTTACTAACATTAAGTGCCATTAGAAGCACTCTTTAAGCTTTAAAAGCTGATTGCATTTGAGGGAGATTCTGTCTCAAAGTGCAAAATACTGGGTGGAGATTATTGTAAGAAACTACCCCTTTCGATTTATCAAGGCTGATAGTAATTACCGCCTTTGTGATCGTGTGTGCTATTTAAGCCCTTTGAAAAGCTGGTGTTATTTAGGGACAAAGAGGGTTAGAGTTATTCTGGTACTAGCTTTTGCCCCAAAGGAGACATTGATGCCTGCAGAGACAGTGTGTTTGAAAAGACATAGTACTAATTTATTTTCAATGACTGAAGATACCCTTTTTTGTGCACACATCTCCTGCCAAGCCATATGAAAATGAATATTTGGAACAAATACAAAAGAAAAAGATAAACTGTCCCAAACCATAAAAGAGCCCCACAACCCCTCCCTTACCGTCCTTCACTTCTTGGCCTCAGGATGTTTTTTTTTCCAGAGCTCTGTGGTTTCAGTTGCTGGAATGTCACAGTCAGGCTCCGTTGCTCCACTGCTCACAGTTTCGAGGTCACTTCTGCAGTGAGTTCAGAACCACATACAGCCCCAAATGACCTAGATGGACTTAATGAAATCAAACATAGACTTTTTTCCAGCATTACACAGTTTCCAAACGTACTGGGTGCAATAGACTCTTATATTGATCCAAGTGAAAAACACAGCACGCAAGCAACCTTAAACGTTCAATTCGAAAACTCTAAAATTGTACCTTTTTATTTTTTGTACGCGCAATTGCTGACATGATGTCATGCACAAAATGGGTTTGTACCGGCCAGCAGAGAACGTTTATCAGAATGTGCAGTGCTGTATTAGACAGGCTTTAATAAGCTTCAAAAATAATATTCCTGCAATATAACACCAGTTTGTCAGAAAGCTTCTCATTCAACATTCTCACTGAATTTGTGCTTTCAGCATGGAAAGGCAAACGTAAAGCATGCTTGGAGGTCAAGTGTGAGTGGTTCACATTATAAGAGCATAGTTAAATTTGACATTTGAGCATAAATTAGATGATTAGGGCAATTTGGCTAGCTAGCACCTATATATTATGGTTTTTAGAGAAACAATGTAAAGACATTGGAATGAATACAAAACTATAGGCAATGCCACGATTTTCTTTAGATGTTTTGATGAAATAATATGACTAAATATTGCACTGTAATCCCACAAAACTAGAAAATGAACTCTGATGCTTG
Source organism: Hemibagrus guttatus (assembly GCA_033459395.1). Taxonomy (NCBI): domain Eukaryota; kingdom Metazoa; phylum Chordata; class Actinopteri; order Siluriformes; family Bagridae; genus Hemibagrus; species Hemibagrus guttatus. Next base: position 11,094,369 of record JAUCMX010000016.1, on the reverse strand, counting down.
CACAATTTTGAGAGAACAATAACAATGCTTTCAGTAAATTGACACTGGAATGAATAAACACAAGTGGGTCTCTAATATGGGACAGTTGCAGACATGATTTAAATTTGTCAGTTACTTATTTTAATAACTTAGAGAATATTTACCTAAGATAAACAAATTTTACAATGTTAGAAACAGGTAGCAACTCAAGCAGTAGATTTATCCTGCATTAAACAGCATCGATCCTGCACCTAATCCTGCACCCTTTCTCAAGGTAATCATTTTAGTGCCATCTAGCTTAGCCTGTTAATTTAATCCAAGATACTACATTCAAGTATTTTCATACACTCTAGGTTTAGAATTCAAACTGTATTTATTAATGAGAGTGACAACAAAAGTTAGATTGTAGTAGGAGTGGAACAGATACTGTGTGCAAAATGCAGGTTTTTTTATTGTGTGTGTGTGTGTGTGTGTGTGTGTGTGTGTGTGTGTGTGTGTGTGTGTGTGTGCCCTCAGGAGCTTCACCAAAATGCATATCTGTGCTCTATTTAGCATTTCAAGTACATGTCAGAAAATTACTGGTTCCTTTTTGTCTCATTCAGGTTCTTTGTATTAGCTCATCCATCTAAATAGCAATGCGATGACTTCGTAGATTTCCTCTCTCTTTGAACACACAGTAGCCCTATTTTACCACAGTTTCTTAACTAATTGAGACTGAGAGCTAATAAACCAGTAAATCCCACTGTACAGCGTATAGATCTTGTATTGACTGTAGATCTAGCTTTCAAGATAAATTAAATATTCTCACTAACTTGTCTTCTGCAAAGGAAAAAAAGCTTGTTGGCTAGTCCATCTAACACTGTCATCTAATATACTATATGACTACAAGGGTTATAAAAATGACCTGGATTCAATGATAAGCAAATCGCCATTGCTGATAAACGGTATTGTTATTAGTAACAACGCCTATGAAGTCATTAGTTCTGCCATTACATGTCTGTCAGGTCAACATGACGCCATGTGACACCTGCACGTGCAACACCCATGTTCCTAAGCCCTACAAAGTCATCACATAACATTGGGCTACACACCTATTCTTTCTTAATGCTACTTGATTACTAATGGAAGCCAGTTAGTCAGGTAGCATTACATACATTTGTAAGAATTTGGTTCATCCAAAGCATTGCCTTACCTGGCTCTCAGGGCTATATTTATCTATTTATTTGATATATTATGTAAAGCCATCCAGCCTAACAATTCAAAGCATTATCCAGATTTCATCTCCAAATATACGTCCAGGAGCAACATCGTTAATTCTGCATTCAGTTTCATTCCCTCCATCAGTACTAAAATACACCATCTTAGATCAGATCACACACACAGAGCAACAACACCCAGACTCTGTTATTATCATTCTTGGGAACTTTAATAAAGCAAACCTCTCACATGAACTGCCAAAATTCAAGCAACACATTTCGTGTCCCACCAGAGACAAAAATATTTTGGACCACTGCTACACCACAATAAAGGATGTATATCGCTCTGTCCCCAGAGCAGCTTTAGGACTCTCTGACCACTGCCTGGTTCATCTTCTCCCAACATACAGGCCAAAACTTAAATCTGCTAAACCTGTAGTAAGGATTGTAAAGAGATGGACCAGTGAAACAGAGCAGGACTTACAAGCCTGTTTTGAATGCACTGATTGGAGTATTTTTGAAGCTGGTCTCACTTATCTGGATGAGCTCACAGAGACTGTAACATCATATATCAGTTTCTGTGAAGATATGTGCATCCCTACCAGGACGTTCAACAATGATAAGCCATGGTTCACAGCAAAACTCAGACATCTTCATCAGGCCAAAGAGGATGCCTTCAGGAATGGGGACAGAGTCTTGTACAATCAGGCCAGAAACACACTGAATAATGAGATTAGGGTGGCTAAGAGGAGCTATGCTAAAAAGCTAGAAAACCAGTTCTCTTCCAACGACCCTGCTGCATTGTGGAAAGGCCTGAAAGACATTACAAACTACAAGACACCGTCCCCCAGCACTGAGGTCAATCAACAACTTGCTGAAGACCTGAACAAGAAATCTGAACTGCAGATTTGAAACTGAGGGTCTAACACCCCATGCCCCATCTGAAAATCTCTCTACACAACCATTAACACCTCCAGCAACCCCCCTCTCCCACCTTCCTGCACTTCGGATCAAGATGATGATCAAGATGATGTGCGTCAGATCTTCCTGAAGCAGAAGAGAAGAAAAGCACCAGGCCCAGATGGTGTCACACCAACCTGTCTGAAAACCTGTGCTGGCTGACCAGCTGGCCTTCATCTTTTCACAGATCTTCAATAGATCACTGGAGCTGTGTGAAGTCCCTGCCTGCTTCAAATGTTCCACCATCATCCCCATCCCAAAGAAACCCAAGATAACAGGACTTAATGACTACAGACCTGTTGCTTTAACGTCTGTGGTCATGAAGTCATTTGAAAGACTGGTGTTGGCTTATCTGAAGAACATCACTGAACCCTTACTTGACCCCCTGCAGTTTGCTTACCGAGCAAACAGGTCCGTGGATGACGCAGTCAACATGGGACTGCACTTCATCCTACAGCATCTGGACAAATAAGGGACTTATGTGAGGCTCCTGTTTGTGGACTTTAGTTCGGCCTTCAATACCATCATCCCAACACTCCTCCAGACCAAACTAATCCAGCTCTCTGTCCCTAGCTCTATCTGTCAGTGGATCACCAGCTTTCTGACAGATAGGCATCAGCTAGTGAAACTGGGGAAATTCACGTCATACAGCCGCACTACTAGCACTGGCGCCCCCCAGGGTTGCGTCCTCTCCCCACTGCTCTTCTCCCTTTACACCAATGACTGAACTTCTACTGATCCATCTGTCAAGCTCCTGAAGTCATCGGCCTCATCCAGGACGGTGATGAGTCTGCTTACAGACAAGAGGTTGAGCAGCTGGCTGCCTGGTGTAGTCTTAACAACCTGGAGCTCAACACGCTCAAAACAGTGGAGATGATAGTGGACTTCAGGAGGAACACCCCTGCACTCCCCCCACTCACCATCATGAACAGCACTGTACCAACAGTGGAGTCATTCAGGTTCCTGTGGACCACCATCTCTCAGGACCTGAAGTGGGACACTCACATAGACTCCATTATCAAAAAGGCCCGACAAAGATTGTACTTCCTTCGGCAACCTGCCACAGGAGCTGCTAACACAGTTCTACTCAGGCGTCATTGAGTCTGTTCCGTCTATAACTGCTTGGTGTGGCTCAGCTACAAAATCAGACACCAGAAGACTACAGAGAACGGTTCGGACTGCTGAAAGGATTATTGGTGCTCCTCTGCCCACCCTTCAAGAACTGTATACATCCAGAGTGAGGAAAAGGGCTCTGAAAATCACTCTGGACCCCTCACATCCAGGCCATCTCCTTTTTGACCTTTTGCCATCTGTCTGACGCTACAGAGCAGCAGGACAGCCAGGCACAAGAGCAGTTTCTTGCCCCAAGCAATCTACCTTTTGAACAGTTGAATGTTCCCAACATTGGGCAATAAAAAAAAGTGCAATAACCTCATATTTATTTGTTACCACCCCCACATCCCTACATCTCATTCTATTCTATTCTGTACATACAAATGACTTTATTTTCCTATTTAAATATGTGTATTTTTATTTCTCATCCTACTTGTTGTTGTTGTTGTTTGTATTGTTGTTGTTGTCTCTGTGCACTGGAGCTTGTGACACTAAAACAAATTCCTTGTATGCGCAAGCATACTTGGAAATAAAGTTCTTTCTGATTCTGGTTCTGATCCTGATTCTTAGAAAAGTTTATTCTGTTTTTGCCTGCAATATTGACTGTTACATTTTTTTCAAACTACAGAATGCATTTTCGCTCACAGGAGAATTAACTGGCTACGGTTGGTGTTTACTGCTTTCAACCATGTTTTTCTTTCTAAACAGATTGAGATGGAGGTGGACTGAAGAGGCGTTGGGGAGTGTTTATTTTTTTTTTTTAAATGCTCATGTAAACACAAACAAGCAATATTGCCCATATTTCTAAACTGGTTTTCTCAGCTATATATATATATATATATATATATATATATATATATATATATATATATATATATATATAGCTGAGAAAACCAGTATATATATATATACTGTATATATATATATATATATATATATATATATATATATATATATATATATATATATATATATATATATATATAAAACACATATGGTGAGGCCATGGCTTAAATAATTATGATTTCATTGGTTCTGCATCTACACTATATGGCCAAATGTCTGAACACCTCTGACCATCCCACTGATATGTGCTTATTGAACATCCCATTCCAGAGCTGGTTCCTCCTTTAACAGCCTCTAGTCTTCTGGGAAGGCTTTCCATTAAATTTTGTAACATGGCTCTAGGGAATTTTTCTCATTCAGGTCAGACATTGAAGCCCTGGAGTGCATTTGGCATTCCAATTCATCCCAAAGGTGTTCAGTGGGGTTGAGGTCAGGGCTCTGGGAAGTCCACTCGAGTTTCTTCCACACCAAGAGTTTATAGAGCTGACTTTGAGCACAGAAACGCTGACACATGGGGCTAGGGCTCCAGAGTTCTAATGAAGGGAAATCATACACTGAATCATGCAAAGTCATTCTAGACAATTGTGTACTCACAGTATTGTGGCAGCAGTTTGGGGAAGGCTTCACATATGCTTGTAATAGACAGCTGACCACAACATTTGTCCATATAATGTATTCCAAATTATTTTTACACACTAAAGTTATTGACTATTGAACTTTTAAATAACCAAGACTCTCACTGATACTTTGTAAAGTCTTGCTCCAGTATTGCGTCTGAAATTATCATAAGCCTTTATTATCTTCTTGACTCAATTAGTGCTTGGAAAATTGCTTACTTCACTTTATCTGATTTAGTATTGTCTGGTTTATGCATATTTGCAGATCTCCTGACCATTTGCCTGCCTCACATTTCCCACTATTGTCTACTAGTTTGTATTGTTTTATTAATTCCGTTTAGTAAACCTGCACTTGTGTCCATCTGCCTGCTGCATAACCCAGAATAATTTTTAATAGTGGAACTTTTGTCCAAAACGTAATTGGTAGAAATTTGAAGTAAAATTTATTGCATATTGAATTACTGTCACAGGATAGTGTAATATATTTAAAGGGGTCCAATCAAACACCATCAATTGCTCAAGCAAGAAGTTACAGTGGTGACAGTCACTCTGCACATGCTCAGTAACATCCTCTGCCTGCCTGCCAAAGAACAGTCAATTAATCATTGCTCTACATTTTAGAAGAGGAGAGCTTTTATATGTCACATATACATTACGGTACAATAAAATTCTGCTCTTTGCATATCGCAGGTACTTGGGATCAGAGTGCAGAGTCAGCCATAACATGGCATCTTTGGACCTGAGAGGATTAAGGACCTTAATCAAGGGCCCAAGACTGTGAATTTGAATCAGTCTTCTGATTAGCATCCTAGAGACTTAATCAATGAGTAGCACTACCAAAAACATGCCGGAAAATTGGTCTCCTTCCTGGAAAACTGAAAATCATGCAATGGCCGGTATTTATGCATCAACATTTTTGTACCATTTTGTAGTCCTTTTTTTATTCCTTTGATTTATTAGATCCAGTCCAGAAGTATTTGGATACTAAATGAAAACTTTTAACTTTAATTTACGATGTTTTGACCCAAGTCAGATGAATTGCATCATCATAACTTAAATGATCTCTTTTTTTAATGATAAATGATGGCAGTGGTAGCTCAAGTGGTTAAGGCTCTGTGTTGATTAAGGTTCAAGGAATCGAACCCGGGCTGTGGCAATGAGAGCGCGGGATCCTACCACTGGACCTGAAATCTGGAATCCATAGATGTTGGGTTTGATCCCTGGTGACGTTCAGCCAGGGATTTACTGTAGTACTGCATTTCTTGCTGTGTTTTGCCTTCAGTCTTGCCTTCAGCAAGTGAAATTCATGCTTAGTTAGATTCAGGTCAGGTGATTGACTTGGCCTTTGCAGAAAATTCCAGTTCTTTTCCTTAAAAAAGTCTTAGGTGTTTTCGATGTATGCTTCAGGTCATTGTCCATCTGTACTATTAAACAACTAAGGGTTTTGAAGCCTTTGACTGAACCTGAGCAGATAATATACTCCTATGTTGTTGTTGTTATTGTTCTTTTGACTGCTCCCTGTTCGGGGGACGCCACAGAGGATTACTATGTCTGCATATATTTGGCACAGGTTTTATGCCGAATGCTATTCCTAACGCAACCCTTCCATTTTATCCAGACTTGGGACTGGCACTGAAATTTAATCCCCCGGTGGCTGGGTTAGTTCCCTGCCCAAGCCACAGCAATTAGAGAGATAATATAGTCCTATACAGTTCAGGATTTATCCAGATGCTTCTGTCAGCAGCTGCTTTTTGTCATCATCAATAAAAATAAGGGAACCAGCCGTCTTAGCAGCCATACGTGCTCACACCATAAGATGCAATGCTTTTGATCATGAGCAATTCAATCCCTTCACTCTTCCTATCATTCTGATATAAGTAGATCTTTGGCTCATCTGTGCACAAGATGCTCTTCCAGAAGTCTGTGGGCTATGTAGAGTTCCTGGCAACCTCTAATTTTATCTATTTGTCTTGGAGGTTACCAATAGTTTACATACTGTTGTAAACTCTCCGTATTTACTCTGGTGAAGTGGCTTCTCTTGATCGTTGGCATTGACATTAAGTCTACTTTCTTGAGGGTACTCTTGACCTGGCCAGCTGTTGTGAAGGGTTTTTCTTCACCAGGCAAATAATTCCTCTGTCATCCATCATAGTTGTTTTGCTTGCTTCACTGGCAATGATAGTTCTTTGGACTTCATATTGAGAGTTAACAGTAACAGATTCCAAATGCCACAAAAGTGCCACACTTGAAATCAGCTCTAGAGCTTGTATTTGCTCACTTGTAAGTGAAATTATGAGAGAACAACACACACATGGTAATGGAACCGCTGAGCAGCCAATTTTCCAATTACCTTTGGTTCCTTTAAAAGGGCAGAACACATACTGTATAAATAACACTGTAATTCCTACATTATTTACCTGATTTGGAAGTAAATGCCCACAAATTAACACATATAGGTGCATCTCAATAAATTAGAATGTCATGGAAAAGTTCATTTATTTTAGTAATTCAACTAAAATTGTGAAACTCGTGTATTAAATAAATTCAATGCACACAGACTGAAGTAGTTTAAGTCTTTGGTTCTTTTAATTGTGATGATTTTGCTTCACATTTAACAAAAACCCACCAATTCACTCAACAAATCTCAACAAATTAGAATATGGTGACATGCCAATCAGCTAATCAACTGCAAAGGTTTCCTGAGCCTTCAAAATGGTCTCTCAGTTTGGTTCACTAGGCTACACAATCATGGGGAAGACTTCTGATCTGATAGTTGTCCAGAAGACAATCATTGACACCCTTCACAAGGAGGGTAACTTCACAAGGAATGGACTGAGGCTGGGGTCAAGGCATCAAGAGCCACCACACACAGACGTGTCAGGTATTTGGCTACAGTTGTCGTATTCCTCTTGTTAAGCCATTCCTGAACCACAGACAACGTCAGAGGCGTCTTACCTGGGCTAAGGAGAAGAAGAACTGGACTGTTGCCCAGTGGTCCAAAGTCCTCTTTTCAGATGAGAGCAAGTTTTGTATTTCATTTGGAAACCAAGGTCCTAGAGTCTGGAGGAAGGGTGGAGAAGCTCATAGCCCAAGTTGCTTGAAGTCCAGTGTTAAGTTTCCACAGTCTGTGATGATTTGGGGTGCAATGTCATCTGCTGGTGTTGGTCCATTGTGTTTTTTGAAAACCAAAGTCATGCACCCGTTTACCAAGAAATATTGGAACACTTCATGCTTCCTTCTACTGACCAGCTTTTTGAAGATGCTGATTTCATTTTACAGCAGGATTTGGCACCTGCCCACACTGCCAAAAGCACCAAAAGTTGGTTAAATGACCATGGTGTTGGTGTGCTTGACTGGCCAGCAAACTCACCAGACCTGAACCCCATAGAGAATCTATGGGGTATTGTCAAGAGGAAAATGAGAAACAAGAGACCAAAAAATGCAGATGAGCTGAAGGCCACTGTCAAAGAAACCTGGCCTTCCATACCACCTCAGCAGTGCCACAAACTGATCACCTCCATGCCACGCCGAATTGAGGCAGTAATTAAAGCAAAAGGAGCCCCTACCAAGTATTGAGTACATGTACAGTAAATGATCATACTTTCCAGAAGGCCAACAATTCACTAAAAATGTTTTTTTATTGGTCTTAAGAAGTATTCTAATTTGTTGAGAGAGTGAATTGGTGGGTTTTTGTTAAATGTGAGCCAAAATCATCACAATTAAAAGAACCAAAGACTTAAACTACTTCAGTCTGTGTGCATTGAATTTATTTAATACACGAGTTTCACAATTTGAGTTGAATTACTGAAATAAATGAACTTTTCCATGACATTCTAATTTATTGAGATGCACCTGTACTCATTATTTCATTATTTTCAACTGCCATGGCAGACACCTATAGTAATATTGATTTAATATTTATGGACCTGGCTCTATATTCTCTGGTGAAAATGGTTTTATTTATTATGGATAATTAACACATAAATGTATCTATATGTAAAACAAATTAATCTTTGAAATATTTTGCTTATGACAAATGTGACACACGTACTATTATCATAATGACTAAAATGATAATACAAAGCAAAAATTACATGCTGATCCTACAATATTTATTAGTGTTAAAATGGATTAAATGTAGATATTAAATGTGTTATGTTTGCCATGATGATTTTTGCATCATCTTGTTTTTCGCATTGTATCTCCACAGACTGAAGTCTGAAAAAAAAAAAAAAAAACATTATATGCTTAAAACAGCTTGCTATCACCCATTGATGGCCCACTGGCCCACTGATAGATGCCCTCCCAATAGCAATATCTATAAAGTAAGGAAGTGCAACAGCATCCGTTATCATAAAGATAAAATCAACAACTAAAAATAAAGAAGGAAAATCAGTGAAGAGGAAAACACCCTAATAGTGTGCAGAATTGATTGGTTTTCAATGGCCTGCATTAATAATGCAAAGGCAGACATCCCATTAGACTGTGTTTAAAAGAAATCAGATCCTGGCCTTGCTCCAGACCCATTAACTCATCTGGTCTGGCTGAAGCTACTCTGATAATGGACTAATATTTACTGTTAAATAGGAATTAAAATACAGGTCTCGACATAACGTGCTGGTACCTGAAGAAGAAAAAAACCTTTTTTTCATTAGAAAGCAGGCAGCAATTAATTTCTCCTAATATATAAAATGCATCCGGTCTTATTCATCACATGGAAATTAGGGTCATGTGACAGTCATGACATATGCTGAGATGGTGGAAATAAAGCTGAACCTATTTTGCAAAGTCGAGCAAACCTGCATGCCTGGTGATAATAGAATCTATTTGCAAATCTATTTGCAACAGCCCTACATACCTGGGGATAACAGAGGTATGCACGCAGGCATGGGGCTAGTCAACCCCAGGATCTAAGCTAATAAGGTCACATCAGTGAATGCACTGTCTGAATACACAAAATTTCTCCTGTTTATAATTGTATCATGCTCCAAATGGCTATCAGGCAATGTGGACTGAGAGTATACGCAGAGTGGATCATTTAAAGCAACCTGCAAAAATCTATTCAGACAGCGTCACATAGCCTTGTCTAATGTGTTACCTGGCAAGAGAAATAATACTCCTGAAAATTACATATTGATCATGCATCACCGGGATTTTGATCACTGGCTGGCTGTCTTATACAGCTTGTAATGTCAGCTTCAGCCGAGAAATAAAGCACATGATATATTTCATCTGTCAGATGTTCTTGATAGGTTTAAATGTACATATAATGAGATTTGTCTCTATTTTCCAGATCTCGCCTGTTTCAAAGATCTGCTCTGAATCTCAAAGCTATAGACAGTAAGGACGTCCAGAGAACAATTTAGCTAATAAATACAAAGCGTGGAGAATGAATTGCTAGCACCTGGAGAAAAAAAATATAAAGGATAGGATCATTATCTGCTTAGACTGTTGCTGTCTGTAGCGTAGCGCAAAAAAGCAGGGGGGAACTGAAAGCCACTCGAGTAAGGTGTGAGGAATTGTGCTTTCTGGTCTAGATGCAATCAGGACTTCTGATGAAGGGTTCACACCACGGCCAGGGAAGCAGATCCAAAATTAAGCTGAACTGTTGCTCTAGGGAAATCTTATCTACTCTGCTCTCCACTCCACCAAGCCACGCAGCGCTCTGTGGCACAGACGGAGCTGCCCGCTTGCAGTGATGAACGAGCGTGTTGACCCTCTGATAATTGCTCACTCAGGGGCAGAGAGGGGTCCATTAATCAAAATGAAAGCTCTGCTCCAGGCCTCTGCCTGACATGGCATGGTTCAAACCCACCACACCAACCACAGGCAGGACCAGAGAAAGCCAAGGGTGCCTGGGGAACTTTAGGAGATGGTTTCTCTCCGTCTGGTGTTGTATTAGCCCTGGTGAATTTGCACTACTCTCCTGCCACGGGGTTTGTGTACCCTGCTTTTGTGTGAAATTTCCAACCACTACAGCTTCTTTACCACAAATCTACTAGGACTGGGAGCTGTAAGTGGGAAATGAGAGATACCATGTGGGTTTGATAAGCAATGAACAGACTTCTGATATGCACTAATCTTTAGAAAAACACCATTGTGATGTCTGTATATAGACTGCAAATCATTACAGTTTGCACTAAAGAAAGATTCTCTAGAGTCACAATTGATGACCTATCATAGTAAAAGCTTCCATTTGTTAATATACGCTGTCTGAACTCACACTTGATCCTATCACATCTTTGGACGTTTTCCCTTAACTGTTATGTCCAAAGTCAAAATTACCACCTACACAGTGTCTTGGCTCACATAATTCAAGGCCTTTTTTTTCTGTCCCTCTTTGTCGGCACAGGAAAAGTAGCCAAAACACATTAGTTTATTGGCAAAGTAACCAGTCTTGTGCCGGGTAGGGCACAGAGACAAGCTGTTCTCCTGCAAAATCCGGCATTCTAGCTAAGATGAAAAGCATTTGATCCCCATGGGCACTCCAAGGAGCTGTACAGCGCTTGCATTTGCTCTATATGTTTCTGCTTGCCCACAGAGATCCTGCCTCACCTCCTCCTCAAAGGTTGGATGTTCTACAGCCCGTGGAGGCTCTCATCTTTCATGTCAGCAAGAATCCGAACTCATTTGGCTGTCGGGCCAAAGGATCACTGTGCAGCAGCTTGGACCAGTGCTGTATGTATCTGCCTCTAGAAACAAAATACAGAGATAAAGCTGCAAGTACACAGGGATATGATGGATATAGGGTGGGAATTTCAATGTAAAAAGTCTCATAACCATGAAAAATCATTTAGGAACTTCTAACTATGCGCTCATGTGATGTATGCTTGCCTGCTAAATGAAACATACATAATTAATGCAGAATAAAAAGTTTATTATCTGATCCTTTTTAACATTTATACAATCCAGTAGATCCACTCAGTTTCTCTAGCTTCTCTTTTGATCTCATTTTATATTGCAGTCTGCAACTGCCACCTGCTTCTCCAACTTCAACTGTATTCTCATTGCATTTCAACCAGCCAGACTCAAAATACCTTGCCCGAAATACATTTTGGAATGCGATTGGAAAATCCAAATCAAACTGTTGGATTTACATGTCCACACAAAAGCATATACCAAATTCATGTTCTGCTCATCATTTATTTGTCATGCCTTTGTACAGATCAGGTGGAATTAGAGCAGCTGGACGGGCAGCTAGGTTGCAAATTATTGCATGACGCATGTGGGTGAGAGTTAATCGTAGGTGGTGGTGGTGGTGGTGGTGGTGAAGGTTGTCAAAGGCAATACTAATTTATTCTGCTGAAATAAGCTACCCTAGAACAGTACATTCAAACCCCTTGGTTCTGCAGGGACATACTCTCCTGAGCACAAATTCAGTAGTTTCATTGAGTCTCTTGATGTCAGAGCTCTGCACTATAGTGCTTTGAGGCTATCACATCATCTGCTGGATGATTGGGGAGAGGCAGTGGCATTGGTGGGGAAGACAAGAATTCAGACTCATCCCCCCACTGTCACAGTGGGTTGCTCTGGCAGTGGTAATGACACAGAGAGAACATGACATTCCTGCAATTGCTATGGCGAGAGACAAGCTGAGGATGCTTGCTTTTTGCTGTCACTCCCTCAAGCCAACCAGTGTCTGTGGCAGCGCACAAGATTTCTTTTTGAGTGCATTTTCTCCAATCCTCCTCTGCCCTCTACCTGACATAACCAGAAAAAGGAATAAAACAGAAGGCAAACAGATAAAGAAGCCCTCTGAGAGGGAGAGCAGAAAACGATTTTTCATTCTCCCTTTGGAATCACAATAGTGGTTGCAGGCAGTTCTCTCTGTGCTATTTGCATTCAAAGCCTACCTTTATCAGGCCCCTGTCACAGCACCGAGAGCCGGAAAAAAGCCCTTATTAAATAGAAGGTTAATCATATTGCAAGACAACACTCACTCTCACACACATACACACACACACAAACAATTAGATGGCAACAATTTTCAGAATCGACCACCAGCCATTTTCAAATAAGAAAGAATTAGAAATCACCAAGATCTCCACAGCTTCTGTGCAGAACCCATGAAGGATTTTGCGGGTCAGAGGAGAGCACTTAAGCCCTGTTAAGCCCTTTGCAGGGTGATGTATGGGTGCGGAAGACTCCGGATGCAGCCCTTGTCTTCTCGTGTCATTGACTAACGGCCACCTGACTCGAGCTCAGCACAGCGCCAGTGAGGAGGATTAGTCAGGAAGAGTGATGTCACATTCAAGGTGAAAACTAACTCCTTGGTTCACTCTCATTCATCTCCTCCTTAGGGGCACACATCGGCACACCGCTCAATACAAACACACAGCTGCTATACAAATTTTGCCTTGCTGTGACCATGACCGGTCTCTGGTCCTTCACTGGGATCCCTTACTGTACATAAACCATCAGATTTGTCACAACATCCTGGAATGATATCCATTCAGCCTCAGAATAGTCTGGCATTCTTAATACAGCTTTCATTTTTATTTATTACCTGGAACATCTTATCAAGCTTTTAATTGTATTATTGAATTAAATTGAATTTCTGAAAAGGACCAGTGTTATCTGGTAATTGAACAATTCTATACTACTCAAGCTTGAGATTAGCAAAAACACAGAAAAATAGGTTTAATCCTCTTTTATTTGCTTCATTGTAATCCCAGTGACAAATATTAAATGTATTTTTTCAGCTTATAATACATCTTGTATTTCAAATTATTTTACACATGTAGTAGTCTATTTAGTAGAAACTCAAGTATTAAATTAAAAAAAATTGAAATTGAAAAATTAAATAATATATATATATATACGCAAGCATAGCATACAGGAAGCATACAATTGTATAGGATGTCTTTGTAAGCTATAGGTTTACAGTTTCTCTTTACTGGAATTAAGAAGTCCAGACTAGTTGCAACATGACAATGTCCATGTGAACAAAAGTGAGGTCCATGAAGAGGTCCATGGTTTGCCAGGGTTGAAGTTGAAGAACTCGAGTGTCCTGCACAGAACCCTGACCTCAACCACATTGAACACCTTTGGAAAGAATTTGACTGGTGACTGCACCCCTGACCTCCTCAGCCAACATCTGTATCTGACTTCAATAATGCTCCTCCTGTTGAATGAGCACAAATCTCCTCAAAGACATCTAGCATAGAGGTCTAAACTGGACTAAAGCCTCAACAAGTAAATATGAGTATGATGTTCAAGTGCCCACATACTTCTATATAAAATATTAAACATAAAGCATTTTATAATATCAGTCTCAGCCTAGAAATCAGAACTGAAGATCACATGAATGTGTTCACAGTACTGAATACAAAACCCCTCAGACCTGGAGAGATACATCCATTATTTCTCCAAACCCAAACAATTATCTTTCCACAATACTATATGAAGCTGATGATTCAGCATGGAAATGAATGTCTCTATGAAACTGCATCTTCTCAGTACACAGTGTAGAAGCTATATGAGTAGAGGGACATATTAAGTGCTCATATAGCCACAGGGAAAAAAACAACAGAGAAAGAATAAGTAGGGTGAACAGTGCATGAGGAGCCATGCTGTTATCTTATTCCACTGCGTCCATGCTGCAGAGGACTTGCTTCCTACAGCAGACAGAAATTGATTACTGGCTCTCTCTGACTGCAGCGCTCCATCTGCTAAACATAAATGTGAAGTTCAAAGCACAGTATCTGAGTTCCTACGTTCCTGAGTGCACTAAATCACTTCTGAAACAAAAAAAATTCCCAATCTGCATTCCAATACTGTTATGTCTATTAGCTCAAATGATTGGGGCAGCATTTCGCCTTTACAGCACTTTAAAAAGAAAATTTATTTTTCAGCATTGAATCTAAGAAACCATGCCCGTAACCCTTCAAATAGGAAAAAGGTTTTAGCAAGAATTAGCACAAATATGCTAAATATCCATGATAATGGTATGAAAAGCATTTAGAGGACATTTTAATCATACTTCCTACTTACTATAACATAGTTAACAGGTTGCACTTTCAATAACTATCAAATAACTACAATTATAAGACTCTCACTAAAGATCTCAGTGAATGTATAAGGCTGTCACTGAAAGTAAAAGAAAAATCATTTATTTTTTAATTTTTTTTTCTTGATCTTCAGAAAAACTTGAACTTCCTGTTGAGCATGTCATGTGGAATATTTCAAGTATTTCATCTGGGTGAATGTTGTGTGAAAACGCATCTTTAATAGATGATTAAAAAGAATGTTTTCATTTGTGATGTTGATGCAAAAAGAAAAAAAATATATATTTTTGTGTTATTGTAATGGATATGTTTCAAGGTAAAATGTACTTCTCTCGGGCTGGGTTGGTTTTATTAAAATGAACATTTTTCATGGTAAAACTTTTAAACAACTCATAGGTAACTATGCAGGAACTAAACAGGAGCAGATCAGTAGTTCTTTCATTTATTTCTATGTTAAATTAATTTATTACTTATTATTTTTTAAATACTGAGATCTGCTATTACTTACTAATAATATTTCAAGTATGTTAATAAGAATTCATTATTAACTAAGCAGTAATTGATTGAGTCTTACATTCCTCCAGAACTGCTAGTTAGCTATTTATTACTATTCGGACCACACATCACGTCCCTGGTGGTCCAGGAGCAGGATCCCGTACTTTCAACACTTTCTTGACATGTGTTCGAATTCCCAGTCATGGTACCAACCCTACCGCTGAGGGGTTAACTTTTAGTGCCGATCCCAAAGCATGGATAAAATGGGACGGTTGCGTCAGGAAGGGCATCCATCATAAAATCTGTGCCACAAAATCAAATATGTGGATCAGATGATCTTCTGTGGTGACCTCAAACAGGGATCAGCCAAAAAACATTTACTTTATAAATAGTAAATAGGGATATAGGGGTAGGTGGAGAGAGGTGATTCGCTGTGGCGACCCCTAAAGGGAAAATCCGAAAGAAGAAGAAGAAGATTAATAACCAGAACCAAAGTTGGAGATCTACTACTTTAATAGAAGCACAGGGTCAGAGTGTTGCATTTATTTAGCCAGTCAAGATCTAAAGTCAGAAATCAATAACAGCCTACAGAGGTACAAGGCTTTAATGTAGAAATGGCTTTATTGTAGAAATACTGAACACACATGTAATATAATATACTGTTTGCACATATTAAATAAACACAGAAGGCTAAAAAATGTTAAACCAAAAAGTCATAAATGTCATAATTTTATCATTTACCTTGGTGTCCTTATATACCTGCAGCAATGTTTTAGCTCAGTTATCATTTCTTTGCCAACTCAAAGCCATTTAAAGTCCTGCAATTTCCAATGTAATTTTTTTACTTACATGTTCCTCATATGATTTCCCTTTTTACAATCACCTCTCACTACATAGGGTATGTCATTTCATATCATTTGATTGCCACTTTAACCAGCCAACCACATTTCATTTTAAAGATGCAATGCAGAAAAAACTTTACATTTGGTGGCATAGTGTTGTGCTGGCAAACTACTGTATGGAAGTACAGACCGAAATCAATATGCAGCCTTCAGGATACTGAAGATTGCTGTAATTTAAGTGCACAAAAGACATCAGTCTCTCCGTGAAGAGTGAAAGGAAGCTCTGAGGCTGAGACTAGCAACCTACCAAGGTCAAGTGTTTTGCAGCACACTCAGAAGACAAGGTGCTAAACTGTACCATTGCTACTGAAATGGGACCCTGAGTCCTACTTTTTTGTTCCTTTAGACTGTTTATGTAGTGTATTCTTAAATGAATTTCAGAAGTACAATAAATTAGATTTGGCAGTTAAAGGTGGCAGTATTTCTGGGGAGATGCATTTAAAGACAGAAGATTTTTTTTTAAAGCGCTAACAGTATACAAAATAGTGGTAAGCACAAACTACTAAACAAAAAGTAGCAAATGTTTTTAAACTTTAACTCCAGTCTTTTTTTAATCAGATTTTTTTCTTGCTAGCAGAAAACAATGGTTATTTCTAATTTCCCTACATGAGTTTAAAAACAGCCATGAATATTTAAATAAAACACGCCAAGGTTATGCTCTATACAAAATGTCCTCTTTTTTGTGTTATTGTGTTATCCCATTGTCACGTGCCAGTGGTACCAGGCAGGATAAATCAGACCCAAGTGCAGGGATAGCCATGAAACAGGGGTTTATTAAACAATAAGTCACTTACACGGGAACACTGGGGAGAAAACTAAACAAAACAAAATCCAAAGAACAGAAAAGGCACACAATTACGACGAGGACTCAGCAAACAACACAAGCACGACAACCAGTATAAATAGGGGAGATGATTGGTGCAGAGGCGGGAACAGGCTAAAGATTAGGGAACAGACTAAGGATTATGGAAGCCCCCTAGTGGTCCAACAGAGCATTAGCTAAGCCCTCAGCTAAGCCACAGCGAGACTTCAGGGGGGGAGCACGGTGAGGCATGTGGGGGAAGCGAGGAGCACAGTGAGGTAAGTGGGGGGAGCGAGGAACACTGAGAGGCATGTGGAGGAAGCGAGGATCACAGCGAGGTAAGTGGGGGGAGCGAGGAACACAGTGAGGCATGTGGGGGGAGCGAGGAACACAGTGAGGCATGTGGGGGGAGCGAGGAACACGACAGCAAAGCCAAAGGGTCCAAAGCGATGTCCACCGCGGAGCAGAAGAGCCGAGCAACTTCCACCGCGGAACAGAAGAGCCGAGCAACGTCCACCGCCAAGCAGAAGAGCCGAGCAACATCCTCAGCCAAGCAGAAGCCCCGGGGACGTCCAAAACCGAGCTGATAAGGCCGAGCAACAACCACAGCCCAGCTGGGGCAGAGAAACTCCCGAAGGGAGGGAGGGAAGCATCCTCCACGGGAACAGAAGCAGAGCGAGCACCAGAGAAACAAATCAGGTAGGTAACATCCTCCGCCGACATGTAGTGAGGGGCGTCCTCCATGGGAAAACAGAAAGTGGAGCGACGTCCCCCACAGGAACAGTGGAGAGATGTCCCCAGAAACAAAACAAAAATCAGAAAAATCAGCTCCAAAATATCCGTAGGTGCTTGGCTTGTGGCTATCCCGCTGGGTCTGTATGTTAGTCTGAGTCCTTCTGTCACGTGCTGGTGGTACCAGGCAGGATAAATCAGACCCAAGTGCAGGGATAACCATGAAAGAGGGGTTTATTAAACAATAAGACACTTACGCGGGAACACTGGGGAGAAAACAAAACAAAATCCAAAGAACAGAACAAGCCCTCCATGACACCCATGATATAAAACAGAGTTCAATACTGTTTGTAAGAAGAAGAAAACAATGATTCTGGACACTTAAATCATAATTAACATGGAATGAGCAATATAACGATGCCATTTAATGACTAACAAACAGTAGCATGACTAACTTTCGGTAGCAAACAAGGTTGTTCTCAACAACTATTGTCAGTAGTATTGTCTAGTTTTTGAAATTGTAAATATTTAAATGTACACAATATTCAATAACTATTTATTAATCACAGGAATGCTAAAAGCATTCTTTCCTTTGTTTAAATAACTTGAATAATCCTTTAGTGCCAATGTGGCATATACAGCAATACCAAGCTCGATGTACTGTAAGTTCCTGGCTTGGATTTGTTCTATAGATTCAGTTTCCCTTCCCAGAGGAAAGACACATGCTGAAGGGATAAAGTACAGCACCTCAGTGGCATGCAAAAATGCAGTTTTAGTTTAACTTATTGCTTCCCCCTGCTCCCTCCTCCCCTTATGCTCCAAGTGGCCAACCGTGTTATGTCGTGTTATGGGATGTGTAATGGGATGTGAATGGGAATCGCACTATGGCATGTGGTAGCTTAGTGGTTAAGGTGTTTGACTACTGATTGGAAGGTTGTGAGTTTTACTTCCACCAAGCTGCCTGGGGGAACACATGGCACCAGGATGCACTATGGGAAGAAGGCAAGCCAGCAGAGACAGTGTCATGCTTTGGGCAATGTTCTGCTGTGAAACCTTGGGTTCTGCCATCCTTGTGGATGTTACTTTGACACGTACCACCTACCTTGCATTGTTGCAGACCATGTACACCCTTTCATGGAAACGGTATTCCCAGATAGCTGTGGCCTCTTTCAGCAGGATAATGCGCCATGCCACAAAGCAGAAATGGCTCAGGAATGGTTTGATGACCACAACAACCAGTTTGAGGTGTTGACCTGGCCTCCAAATTCCACAGATCTCAATCCAATCGAGCATCTGTGGAATGTGCTGGACAAACAAGTCCAATCCATGGAGACCCCACCTCACAACTTAGAGGACTTAAAGGATCTGCTGCTAACATCTTGGTGCCAGATACCACAGCACACCTTCCGGGATCCAGTGGAGTCAATGCTTCAACGGGACAGCCGTTTTGGCAGCAAAAGGGGGGCCAACACAATATTAGGCAGGTGGTCATAATGTTATGGCTGATCAGTATACATACTTCATGTCATGTTGTGTTGTCATAGAAAGATGTGCAATATAAAAAGATTTTCCCCCATTGTCCTCTGTGGCGGGGCAGCGCATGTAGCAGATCAGCACAAGGGCAGTACTGCTCCAAGATCCTATTTCAGTCCATTAAGGCTATGATCAATTTCTTGTTTGTGGATGCATTCAGACTCGACAACAATGGCAAAAATTGTAATGCAGGTGCAGCAAATTGTCAACTCAGTGACAGACTTATTAGTTAAATGAACCAGAGGAATGATAAGTTTTGCTTTATATCTGCCTTAATTTAGAACGGGTTTTCATTCATTACATACATGTATCTCAGAAAGCTTCACTGTAAAAAAAAACATAAATAAATAAATAAAACATTCTGTCGATTTTACAATAACTTACTGGGAATCTGAGATTTGGTGCTGGTTTGGGGATCCTCTGACCCACTTGTCTACCCATCATAATTTGCTTCTTGTCAAAGTTGCACAGATCCATATGCTTGCCAATGTTTCCTGCTTCAAACATCAACTACGAGAACCAGCCACTTGAGAGGTGCCATTGTAACCAGTGTACATTATTCTTATTATTCTGGATGTTATGGTTAATGGGTGTATGTCATATCACTAATTGGTTTACTTTCGTTTGCTATTTTGCACAAAATGTAGCTAATATAAGTAGCAAAATCTCAGGCTGATTTTTGTTTCCAGTTCGCTCATCTCACATGGAACTGACTGCAAATGTTGTCAGTGATGTTTTTCATGAGCCCTTAAGAGGCTGAGCGTGTGTAGAGGGAATAACCTGATCCAGAGTCTAAATTCCAAATGAAGTTAGGAATAACTGTAATGGATTTTGATGGATTTGATGGCTTAGGAAGTCTCATGGTCCATTTAAAAGATTATCTGTAATTACATCACTTAGGATTTAGTAAAAGTAAAGCTAGCTGATTCTAGTGAAATTCTATTTGGATGGAAGCAGTAGTATCTCACTGATTATGTTAAATTACGGTGTGTTCTGCACAGCAAAAACAAAGTGGTGCTAAGATGGCTATAATGAGTTTGTTGGTGATTGTTGTATTTCGGTGTGTTTTTCAATTTCGAGTGCTTACTTGAACATAAGGTAAGTCTTATTTTCTGCTGTGCTACAGACTTTCTCTACTTTTTTTTTTTTAACAACTCAAGTTTATTCCACTAGGAAAACTGTCTGTTTAATTAACCAGCTTCTTTTCAGCCCATTGATTTACATTGTTAGCCAATTTAATTATACAATTCATTGCATTTTAAATGCCTATAGACTGCTTAAAATTCAAGAACCAAAGGCAGTTGAATAATATGTGCTGGTTCTGTAAACAGCCATGGCTGCTGAGCCATGAGAATTAAATCTGGTGCTAATATCTATCCTTTCCTCTTTACTGTTCTCAGCAGCCATCCCTTGCAATACATGTGAGATGTGTGATTTATCAGGTCTATTTTAATGTTCTGCTGGTGTGTCCTTTCAGCCATGCAGATAAAAAGCAGATTCTGAGTTTTCGCTGAAGGCGACTGGCAGTGCTACCTGTCGATAATGGCAAGAGTAGCACCTACAGGATGGTGAAAGAGCTCTGTTCAAGTACAGTAAAAGATGTCATGGTCAAAAGTTAAATGTAACCACTGGCAAGCAGAAATTATCAATGAGGGTCCTGAAACGCATTAGTTCTGCTGCTAGCACTTTAAAAATATGGGCCTTGGCATTCACTGAATGTATTATTTTTGAAATAATAATCAAGCAAGCAGATTGAGGATTAGCGAATTGACACATTCCTCAGTTCTGGGATCTTGAACTAGTTAATGGAATGTCAGAAAAAGTGCAGTGTTTTGAAAAATGCCAGGATTTTATCTAGGTTGTTCATACCCTCTATTTGTGTCGTTTACCTGTACATTCTTTCTCTATGCTGTAAACAGAAATGACAACACTCTGAATGAATGTACTGCTTGTGAAATGCCATTTTGCATTCAGATAGAAATCAAACAGGAGTTGAAATAATCATGACATTAAAGCAAACCCTTGGAAAGCACACGCCTTTCTGTTATACAGCTTGTTTTCTGCCTTTCTGCATTAAACCGAGCATGATGCAAAAAGTTTACAACATCTCAACTGTCAGTCTCGCTTTCCCCAATGTCTCGCATGAACATCCAAGATACACGTTAAAGTATTTATTGCTCATAGGTGACTTCTTCAGGATCCGGCTTTGTTTGGCACTCTTTCATTCACATTGTAAGATCAATACAACAGCAGCACGACTATCACCATAAAATCACTGCTCGCAATAACTGGATTGGTTCCGCAGGCCTGTGTTTGGCCATTGAAGTTCACACTGCCACCATAATCTCATTTGTTGTAATCATATAAATTTCGAGCTACTGAGTCGGCGCAGCTAGAGGGAAATAAAAGAAAGTCAGGGTAGATTCCCGATATTACCATCATCCTTTGCTGCTATTCGACTTGCAGGACTTCTCATTTACGGCACAGGGCCATTACACAGTTTAACAGCCCATTGCGTTGAAACATTGCGGCCAATGTAGAATCTCTAAAATTGCTGACAATACAGACGTAGTGCTTCTACTATTCACACATCCAGCATTTTGAATGTATAAAAATGGTTCCCGGGCAATGATTGCATATCCTTCACACAGTGCTTTGTATACCACTAAAGGCTATTTTATCTTCCATAATGTGAAAGGAACCTAAAGCTACAGTCATCTGGTATCTTACAGAAAACTGATTGCAATTGTGAAAGAGGACAAAATACATGATCGATACTTTGATAACGCTTACTATAGG
The DNA here is from genome assembly GCA_033459395.1 of Hemibagrus guttatus. Lineage (NCBI taxonomy): Eukaryota > Metazoa > Chordata > Actinopteri > Siluriformes > Bagridae > Hemibagrus > Hemibagrus guttatus. The sequence goes on along the minus strand of JAUCMX010000016.1, from coordinate 11,072,388 downwards.
CAGCACACAAACAGAATGGAGGGAAGTAATGAATTCACCAGCTCAGGGAAGCAACAACCCGGGAACAGACTCTGACAGAAAGTCAAACATTTGCTCTAAGGATTTTACAGTTATATCGCATGTTTGCCAAGTAATTACGACTAGAAAGGAGACTGGCTGTGGCACAACAGAAGTAGCAAAGCAGAGAGGTACAATTAGAAAGGCACTCTCACATTTGCAGAGCGCTGTCTAAATATCATTTGGATTAATTCACAAGTAATTTGAAAAAGTAGAACAAGCTTAAAATAAGAGCACATATGGACATGTGACTTAAACTAATTCCAGATTTTGACAGAGCTACTCAAAACAGTAAAATCTGAGTTCTCTGTAGCCATTTAGCTCATAAATGAACTAATACAGGAGAGGATCAGAGCTTGGTTTGAACAAAGTGCTCTGATTCAGAGTGGCTAGAGGAGTACGCTACAACAGCGTTTATCCTTTAATACAGCTTTGGGGAACAGTGAGGGGTTGAAACTGCATGCGTAAATCTTCATTTATATTTATAGGTTTAAGCCACACGCCATACCTCAGAAGGATTTAAGTCTCTAAGAAAAAGCAAAGAAAGTCTTTACTACAGCAATATACTTTCAGACAAAAAAAGCATAGTAAGAGCAAATGTTTAATGAACAGTAAATAACACTAAATGTGACGCCATACCACTTGGTCAGGTTTCTTTTCTTTCAGCACAACATGCACTTTAATCAGTCATAGTGACCTTGATGAAAATGCCTGTGATTCAGATTCGCTGAGTCAATTAGACAAAGAAATAAATACAAATGCTATCAACTCTGTATGAGATATGACCTCAGCCTTGAAACACTGTGTAGGCAGAAATACTGTACACATATTCATGTATTCACATATAAATATTTTTGACTGATAAAAAAGAGCGTGGGGGAGCACAGGGTTGGGGGTTCGATTCCCACCTCCGCCGTGTGTGTGTGGAGTTTGCATGTTCTCCCCGTGCCTCGGGGGGTTTCCTCCGGGTACTCCGGTTCCCGGTATCTCTAAATTGTCCATAGTGTGTATCTTTAAATTGTGTGATTGCGTGAGTGAATGAGAGTGAGTGTGTGCCCTGCAATGGGTTGGCACTCCGTCCAGGGTGTATCCTGCCTTGATGCCCAATGACGCCTGAGATAGGCACAGGCTCCCCGTGACCCGAGAATAGATCGGATAAGCGATAGACAATGAATGAAAAAAGAGCGTGGCTAGCTCTCTAAAAATCAGTCAAAAGGATAATATGGCGCTAAGTTATTGAATTGGATTTAGTTAATGTTTATAAACTATTTAAAATGAATGCTAAGGCAAAATAACAATGAAATGAAAACTTATCTAACTATAAAATTTAACATGCTCATTCACAAAAAGAAGCTCAGCAAACTGCTATATAACCTTAACAAGCTGGCTAATTTATCTACCTCAGTTAGTTCATCCTCGATGAATCTTTAAAATATTTCAATAAAGTACAAATCTTCCAAAATACTTGAGTGCATTTACAAAAAAAATACTTTACACCTGTGAATATGACAAACACAAAAGAATACAATAATCATGAATAAAATGAAGAAATAAATGCTTAATTTTTCTGTTCCACTGTGTGTAGTTTCTTGTGTTTTCTTACAGTGTGTACATTTATTTTTGCCAAACATATGCAAACAATCTTTAAATTATTATTTAAATCATGAGGGCTGAAATACAAATAATAAGAAAAAAAATGAAGGGTTTCTCAAGGGTTCTCTGGATACAGCCTGAAAATCTCAGAGAATTCATTTTTTTTTAAAGCAACTGAAAAATGCAAGCAGGTTTCCCAGCCTTATTACATCCATTGTTATTAGGTAGTGTGATACCAAAATGTTGTCTTGTACCTTGTATAACTTGTTCCTTACAAGCATTTAGAAAGACAGGAAGTAATTCCATATATTTTAAGGCCTACCTGATGGTTGATAGTTTGCTAGATTACATCTTCTTATGTTGTTTTGCAATTGAAATATATGAATGTATACAATATATTGTAAAGGATTAGGCACCGGTTTATTAGGTATGCATAAAGTAGTGTCTAGAATTGTGGCACATGGATGCATTGTGCTGATAAAAGTGCCACATGGATATGATTGTAATGAGAAATTGCTCTAAATTGGACAGCTCTACAGTCTTACTGTGAACATCAACATCCACCAGCAGGGGAACCTGTGTTTGATGGAACATGCAATTCTCCACTTCTCAGTGATCCAATTGTGAGACATTTATGAGCACTGGAGACGTGATTTTCTCATTCATCGCTAACAATATCAGCTCCTGACATGAGGTTTCACTACTGCAGTCCAGTTACCTATAAAAAAAGGGCTGTGTTGAGATGTGAGATGACAATCTGCAAATTCAGGAGAAATTTGAATTCGATTATGGATATATAACTTATGTCATTGTCATTCACTGTCAGACATTTCAAGATGGTTATACTTAGAAAGAAAACTTTAGCTGCTGCTTGAAAAACATGAGCAAAGTCAACTTGTGTTCAATATCCAAAATCTTGTCATGACAACTGGAGTTAAAGAGAAGAAATCAGTTCTGATAATCAGGCTATCATGATTTAAAGTGATGTTGTAAACGAATGCCTCCTGTCTCATAGTTATAACTTATATATAAGAAGCCAAGAAAAAAAAGACATGTCAATTTTGTATTAAACAGCATCTTTAAAGGAATTGACATTCAAGTGTATACATTTTGAAGGAGGTGTAAAGTGCTCAAATCATGTCTATTGACTAACTTTGTAAAACATCTGCCGACATCTACTGCGTTTATTATGAAGGAACAAGTGAGAAACAAAGTTATAAGACTGACATCGCAATGAAAACACATCATCCACGTCTTTGTTGATTTAATATGAATGTTTACGGCTGATATAGTTATATTACATTCAGGTTGTTTTTTTTTAATGACGTCACAAGCAAGTGTATTAACAGGTTACACCTCTAGCCCACTCCATCTCTAGCCCTCTGACCTTAACCTCTATAGCTGCTGATGCAACTCAAGCGGTGGAAATTGTTACACATTTCCATGGACAGGTAAAGAAAATAATTTTAAGCATATAGGCATTTTTATTCCCAAATCTTTTAATTAATTTTCTATAACAGCAGCTTTATCAACAATACTAGTTACAAGGTATTTAATCTCATCTAATATTGTGTCTAAAGTAACAAGTATAGAATATTGTTTTTATCTTATCAACTTGTTCACAATCACAGCAACTTGTACAGGGAATGATCTATATACATAATTTGTAATGTTTTTTAATGTTTGTAATGTTCTTATTTAACTGATATGGTACATTTATCTTGACGTAGATGTTTGTTTAACGTTTCTGAAGGTGTCTCTAGTGTCAGAGCTTCGTAAGTCTGGATTTTTCCACCATGGGAGAGACTTCAAGACAAAGGACTTTGCTCTTTTATGGTTTCTAGGAGGCCAGCACTGGATCAAGTGCTTACTGCTGTTATAATGTAAGTGACAGGAACTAACTTGCATCACAATCATTTTAAAACATTAAATTTAACTATAAATGCTTAAAAGTGATGACATTATGTTGGTTCATAAATGAATAACAATAGTAAATTTAGTGATAAAAGTTATAAGAGGAATAACTATTTTAATTTTTTTTTTTTTTTCAAAAAATAATTAATTTCACTTCATAACACAATCATAGTGGATTATTTTTCTATAACAGCATGTCTTATTATATTTTATTTTTTACCAAAACCCGTAGGATTTATATACCTGAGATATAGCCCAAATTATTTCCAATGCATTTGAAGCATGCCCTCATTTGAATAAAAAGATTAAAAGAGAGAAGAAATGAACATATATTAAAAAATGAATAGTACTAGGTCATTCAGGTTAATGGTCCATGTAACTTATATATGTATATCAATGATCCATATAAGAGTGAGCTTTCTCTATCTGAAGCTTATATGACTGAATAACCTGCTCCACTCAACCTAATATACACATCCTCTAGAAGGTGTGTGGCAAGTCAAGGACAGAGAGCGACACTGTAGGGATTCACCAACCAATATTTGAAATTCAGTGGGATCATTTCGACAATATTACTAAGATGACTGATGACCTTGAAAGCAGACAAAGCTGATGACTTCAGCCTTGCCATTCTCTGTCACATACTCTCCTTTTCAAACAGTTTTTAAATGAAAAACGAGTATATACTGACTGACAATAAACACAAATATGGGAAAACACATACGAGTACAAAAACATATGCAGAGGAATGTGTTTTTAAAATTTGCAGTAATAGGAAAGAAATCTTTTCCCACTGATGTCATGAATAAATTATAATCATTAAAATATTTCTTTGTAGATTTAGGATTTAGTGAATGCAAAACAGTTTAGAAGATAAAATACAGAAACTAACCCATATGCTGAAGAATAAATGTTTTATATATCCTGTGTCAGAAATGCATAAATAATTAAGGTTTATACAACTCTTTAAAATTTCAGAGCAAAAAGTAGAACTTCGTGTCCCATTGCTGCATTGTACAAGATACAGGTTCATGTATACTGTGTTTCAGGAATGGTATTACTCTGGAAGTAATTGTTTGAGCTGCCTGTTTTGTCCAGCAGATGTCAACCTTGAACAACCTTGTCCTTGGGGTCAGCACCTATAATTAATCTGATGTCCTGCCTAGGCATTCCTGAAGAACTTATACTACAGGAACCGAGTCTGTTTAAATGATCTATGATGAGTCATGCACACCACTTTTCCACTAGAGGAAAATAAATTTATGGAGAGGAACTGGGTCAATTTTACAGGCTTTGATTTTCTCACTCTGGTGGTTGTAATTTTGTATTATTAGCTTTTGTTTACTTGCGCTCAAATCTCATTACTTTGGCTCCAGATGCCTGGGATTTCTTTCACTTCCAAGCTCATCTGTCACTCAGCATGACTGTACTCAGAACCTGTGGGAGATTTTAGCTCCGTTCTCGAGGTGGGCGCACATTTCTTCTTTCACTGGATTATTAATTGTTAATCACACAACCCTACTTCTTGGTTATAGCTGTAATGTCAATGCACTATAGTATCCAAAATGCTGTATTTTTTTTTACATAATTACTTAATTGTACAGAAGCAACATGGCTGATGCATTCTGGGCCATGATGCTCAGAGTGGCACCCCTGATGTAACTAATTATGGCATCTGAGTTGTGATGAATTATACACTCATGGAAAGGTTCTTTTTAAGTAAACAGTCAGCACATGTATAATATCAGAAGACAGCATGAGAGGAAAGAGGATGAAGAGTTAAAATGAAATAGATGTGCAGTTTATTCTACAGTCAAATAACTGAAGTATATTTTTATTGTTGTTGTGTCTTTATACAGTGGGATGAAATAGACAGTTGTGTCTCCAGGATTATGGAACATCATACCAGACAAAAACATCAACACAGCACAAAGGAAGAGGCACAAAGCAATATGCAAAGCAATGTGGCAAGTGTAAGATGAGAATGAGTTCAAGGAAAGGTAAGATGGGTTGACCTCAGAGAGGTCAAATGGATTTTAAATAACATGATCAGTGTCCTGTTCATTTTATGTGAAGGTCAGTTCATTTATTTATGCACACTCTGTTCTTTGATAACATGCCTAAAGGCAGCATTTCAGTCTCTCTCTAGCAATGAGAGCGCCATATCTGTGAGACAGCCTACAGGATGGATTTTGATATGGCCTAATACCCCGATCCGTTGAGACTCGACGTGACCTGGATACAATAAATCGGTCTTTTGCGATGCAATCTCACAGTGTCCTTTAAAACTTGCACTGTATTTCAAATATTCTAGACTGCATCTCTATGCTCCACATTTCAAAAATCTGATTTTTGGGAATTCCTAGAATATTTATAAATGTCCAGCTGTGCTTAGATAAACACTGTGTGATTAAATTGACATTTTCTGTGTTCAATCAAGTCTGGAAATGTCCGAATGGGGTAAAGTCCTAAAGATGGCATGTGCAGGTAGTCGACACCCTTGAAATAAACTTTGCTACCCCAAGACTGGCCTCAAGTTACATCTCTGATAGAGTGATTACTCGGATGTAATTTATAGATAATTACTGAATCATATGAAAATCATGCTAATACAAATTGTGACTGGTGGTACTGTGATCAAGTCCCCTGAGTATTAGAAGGTATTGACCAATAATAAAGGCAATATGTAATGGAATACTTTGTATTGGGAGCTGACACTAAAACGAACACACAGCAATAAAGCTCTTTCTGACTTCTGATAACACAAATATTTATTTATTCATTCATCCATATTTAGTATATGCTTTATCCTAGCCATGGTCATGGGGGATCAAGAGCTTATCCCCCTGAACACAAGGTGCAAGGTACATATGGTGGAACACACACACACTTGCATTCACACCTAAAAGAAAATTTTGCATATCCATTAGTGATGTTAATTCCAGATCTTTTCAGAGAGTCAGATTATCCAGATCAGTTCACTGACACGAGTCGACTCTTTCAGCTCGCCCAAATCTATCGACCTGCGATTGGTCTTCAACCACTTCATTCATTCATTGTCTACCGCTTATCCGATCTGCTCTCGGGTCACGGGGAGCCTGTGCCTATCTCAGGCGTCATTGGGCATCAAGGCAGGATACACCCTGGACGGAGTGCCAACCCATTGGGCACACACACACTCTCATTCACTCACGCAATCACACACTACAGACTACAGACAATTTAGAGATGTCAATCAACCTACAATGCATGTCTTTGGACCAGGGGAGGAAACCGGAGTACCCGGAGGAAACCCATGAGGCACGGGGAGAACATGCGAACTCCACACACGGCAGAGGTGGGAATCGAACCCCCAACCCTGGAGGTGTGAGGCAAACGTGCTAACCACTAAGCCACCCCCTCTTCAGCCACTTGTTTCATGAAATTCTTATTCTATCTTTAACGCATAAAAGCTCACTACTTTGTTTATAAAAACACCTAAAAGAAAATTTTACATATCCATTGGTGATGTAAAGTCCGGATCTTTTCAGAGAGTCAGGTTATTCGAATCAGTTCACTGATCGACTCTTTCGCCTCTCCCAAACCGTTTGACCTGGCCTTCTTCAGCCACTTGTTTCATGAAATTCTACCTTCTAACGAACAAAACATCATTACTTTGTTTATAAAACAAAATCTGTTTAAATAATCGCTAAAACAGCAAGGAGCTACAAAAGTGCACTGACAAATACAGTAAGCATTAAGCCCTGCGTTAAGGTTATCATGTAGACATATTCCTAGTTTTCTCCAAACCTGGTCTTCTAATACACTTGACTACATACAGTACATCTGTACAGAGCCACATACACATGACTCACTATTCGCAAGCTGATTAGATATAGAATATAAAAAGCTCATATATAGAATGTCAATTAATAGTCAAACATTCTTCAAATAACTTCTTGAATGACAATAAAACCTGTTACTAGATTAAAAAACATAGTGGTGCAAACTCATGGATGTTACACTGCATGACGTGGACATGACCAAGGTATTAACATTTTTAAATAATAATGAGCAAGAGCTGTCCAACGTGCGCTTCCTGTTGCGCATGCGCGTTAGAATCGGCCACAGGACGCGCACGGAGCAGGCAAGTGGTCCTGAGCCAAGTTCACAGTGTTTAACAAGCGCGCTGAATAACCATGGGATAACGGATGTAGCCCGAGTCTAGCTGCTCCTGTGTGTTATGTTAAAAAGAGGAAATGCGTTTAGGTAGCGTTTCCCACTGCTCTGATACATGAGAGAGAGAGAGAGAGAGAGAGAGAGAGAGGGCATACTTTCCTGTTTTATTCATTTTAATTCGTTCAAAAGTGGAGAGTGAGGATTTATTTAGTCAGGATGGCGTCCGCTCGACAAGACTACGTCGCCCCGTGGTGGACTTACTGGCTACACAACTTCCCACACGTTAATTTTCATTTCCAGTCAATTGATAGTGCCTTTAAACCCGGGGAAGTAAACTACCAGCAGGTCAGTTAAATATTTATTTCCATCACACATTAACTAAAGGTATGGTGAATAGAGAGAGTCGGCGGTTTTTTCAGTGAAATGAAGCGCTCTGGTTTCTCTGTGTCTCAGGAGAGAGCGCGTGACTGCCTGCCTCAGTAACTGGGCTTTCAGGCCAGAGAGAGACAAAGTTTTTTTTTTTTCGTTTTTTTTTTTTTGGAACATAAAAATAGCTTCATGTGTGTGCTTAATATTTTTTTTGCTTAAAAGTAAGGACAACGACATAATACCCTTTATTTTGGTAGGATTTTGTTTTTAATGCTAGAAAGCACAGACATCTCAAAGGAAAGGAGTTCAGCAGCTTCACTGTTTTTGAAACACAGCCATATAAATTGAAGGAAAGACATTACAGATGGACATTTCTGTTGTTGTTGTTGTTGTTGTTGTTGTTGTTGTTTCTTAAATTCTTGCAAGTATTTTTTCGTTGCTTTGGAACATTTATGTAAATGACGCTTGGTCGAATTAAATATGCATCCATTTGCATGCTGAATGAAACCAAATATCTAGTATTTGTATCATGTTGGAATAAAAAAAAAAAAAATTCTGTGAATACACATTTCAGAGTCTTCAAAGTTTGGTAAAATCTATATTTTTTAATTGTTTAACTAACAAATGATGTATATTTTCAGTATAAGATGTAAATACAACAAAATTCAACATTTTGGGAACTTATTTTGTAATAGGTTTAATATTTCTTGAATTCATGTAAGCTAGAAACCAAGCTTTTTGGTTCTGAATGAATACACACACACACACACACACACACGCACACACACACACACACACGTGTTTGAAAATACAAGGTGATTCAGTATGTTTCCATTGTAGTTAGTGGAGTTTATAAGCTTTAGAAATGCATCTATGTAATAATAATAACACATATATTGGCATATAAATATCAGGAAATGAGCTTTTGTAGGATGTAAGACATTATGTTGAGCAAAGTGGACGAACCTCCACTGCATTATCTTGAAGCAAGGCTGCTTTAAGATAATGCAGTGGACATGAGTGTACAAAACAGTCAAATGATTACTGACATTTTTATTCTAAATATCATAGGTGTAGTTTATTAACAAATTTGAAAAAAAGCATCCAAACACATCTACTTGTAGTGTCTTGCCTTAAGAAGAAAAGTAAGAGACTGGTCCTAGATTAGTGACTTACTCGAAGGCCATGATTCTGTTTGTATGTGAATAAATATTGAGTCATCCTCATTAGAGACTGGGACATAAATAAAATGAAGAAGTCATTCCAAGTAACTTAACATTAGTGTTCCTGAAACAACAACCATGCAGTACCACATCACAGGTCAGTTGAGCAAAAGCACAAAATATTGAATAGAATAAATATTTAAAGAAAATTCTACATAAACTGTTTGGCCTGCAGGTCATATCCTGATGTGCATGTTTGGGATGAATTGAAACACTGGCTGTGTGCCAGGCCTTCTCACCCGACATCAGTGCCTGACCTTACTAATGCTCTCGTGGCTGCATGGGCAAAACTGCACGGCCTGATCTAAAATATATATCTGCATTTATGGCATTTGGCAGACACCCTTATTATCCTGAGCGACTCACATTTATCACACAGAGGAGTTACAGGTTAAGGGCCTTGTTCTAGGGTTCAACAGTATCAGCTTGGTGGTGCTGGGATTTGAACTCATGACCTTCTGATCACAAGTCCAACATCTTAATTAACAATGGTTGAAAACCTTAACTGAAGAGTGGAGGTTATTATAAGCAGCAAAAAGGGAACAAACTCTGAAAGTAGATGTTCATAAAGCACATAATTGTTGTTGGTTGTGAGTGTGCATCACTGGTATAGATTAGCTTGAACATGTTTGGTGTTCAGTATTTGCTAACAGGTGGCATAAGTCTATATAACCCAAAATATTCCACTGTTTTTTTATTATATTATCCTCCCATGCAAAATAAATGCAAACTCCACCCAGCGTGTTGTGGTTCATTAATTATGATTAAGGTAGGAGAAAAGTTTATACATGAGATAAAATCATTCAGTTTCTCTCAGAAGTCATTTATCATGGAAAACTTTTTTGTCTGCTTTCAAAAAGAATGAGCAGAGAATCTTAATATAAAGCAGAGCTTGACTGTACATTAATCTTTTCCCTAATCCGTCCTACTCGTTGCTGTTGTACATTAAGCCACGTTAAGCCTTTTCCTTAAAGCTTACACTGCTCATGTGCAGCCACTAGATTTTTTTTTACCTTTATATGCCTATACACTACAGCGTTGTTGAATTCTCAGTTCTTCTTCTTTTTAAGTACTTATAACATAAACATAAGCAAACCAACCAACAATCTTTTACAATGCTATATATATATATATATATATATATATATATATATATATATATATATATATATGTATATGAGCAAGTTTGACAAGGGCCAAATTGCGATGGCTAGACGAGGTGGCTAGAGTGGTCCGATCGAACAGACGAGCTATTGTTGCTCAAATTGCTAAAGAAGTTAATGCTGGTTCTGATAGAAAGGTGTCAGAATACACAGTGCATGACAGGTCAGGGCTGTTTTGGCAGCAAAAGGGGGTCCAACACAATATTAGGCAGGTGGTCATAATGTTATGCCTTGCCTGGTCGGTATATATATTCATTCATTCATTCATTGTTTACCACTTATCCGAACTATTCTCGGGTCACGGGGAGCCTGTGCCTATCTCAGGCGTCATTGGGCATCAAGGCAGGATACACCCTGGACGGAGTGCCAACCCATCGCAGGGCACACACACACACACACACACGCACGCACACACTACGGACAATTTAGAGATGCCAATCAACCTACCATGCATGTCTTTGGATTGGGGGAGGAAACCAGAGTACCCGGAGGAAACCCCCGAGGCACGGGGAGAACATGCAAACTCCACACACACGGCGGAGGCGGGAATCGAACCCCCAACCCTGGAGGTGTGAGACACCGTCCCCCAGATATATATATATATATATATATATATATATATATACATATATATATATATATATATATACATATATATATACATATATATATAATATATATATATATATATATATATATATATATATATTTTTTTTTTTTTTTTTTTTTTTTTTTTTTTTTTTTTTCTGTCAGCAAACACTAGAACGTCAAATTGACTGTTGAACTTGTCCGACTGGGAGACCTAGACTCAAAGACAAAGGGGTCTAACTGCAGCTCAAGTCCAAACATATGGCTCATACAAACAACAACTTTTGACCAATAAGCTCTAATTACAGGACAGTTCCAAAATATATGGGTATAATCTCCCACTTCTACCTTATGTTTAACACATAATGGAGAGAATTCTCAGTTCTAACAGATCATAAGGTGTTGATTCATTTTCCCTAACAGTAGCTCCGAGATCAGTAAGAGCTGTATTTCAAATCACAGATTTTAGATTAATGGCATATATTTTTCTAATATGTTATCATTTTTATAGTAACAACTCATTCACAGGGTCTTGTATGCCAGACACTGCATAATATACGAATAATAATAAACTGACTTGTTGTTATTTAGGAAAGTAAAATGTATAGTCTTTTATGTGGTGTAATAAAGGTGACGTTTATTTAACAGTTATGGAAGCAGGCTCTTATATTTTCCATAAGAAAGTTTTAAAGACAGAGGACGTTACACTTTCTGATTTTTTGTGCTATTCATTTCAGTGAAGAGAGTATATAAGAGAACCTGGTGAAGGAACAGCTGTTTATAGCTGCTATAAAGAAAATAATAACAGGCAATAACTTTTCTCATGGATGTTCCACTACATTAAACATTACTATAAATGGTTAAAAAGCATGATGTCATTTATTATAATAAAAAAATAAATTAATTTTCTTCAGACCTGCTGATATAAGAGAATCAACACTGGGATATACATCATTCTGGCAATAATTCATTTCTTATACCAGTATACTCCATTGTGTGTTTTTTTTTTATATTTTATTTTATTTATTTTGTTTTTCAATGTATTGAATATTTAATTGCTTTGGTGCACTATGTATATGGATACACAGTTAATTTGATGAGTAATCTTAAGTCATTGTCAGCATTTCTCACACACAACTCAAAATGTACCATGGGCAACAAGCTTAATTATTTTTTATAGTAAATCAATGAAGAAAGTTCAGATATTGATTGATGGCTTGTGCTTTGCTGTGCTTTAGTCTGATCACAATTCTATACGTTCTGTTTGACAAACTTGAATTGTTGTTGTATTATTAATTAAAGTATTAGTCATTTTTAGTTGGGTGTGGTAATGGGCTATAATTCCCACTTCTGTAGACAAGCTAGTCTTCCATTCTGAATGCAGATATAGTTATATAGTAATCTTGTAACTATATAAAGCAGACATTCTAGTATCATGATTTAGTGAATGCTGTGAGCGGTCATTGGCAGTAAGATTCATAGTCTTGGATGGTTTTCATGTTTGTTCTGCATTTCCTCTCTATATAGTATGTGTGTGTATGTATGTATGTGTATGTGTGTTGCTTGCTTGTCCATTTCTGCTCCTAACTTTCTGTAACATTTTTGTTGTGATAGATTTTATTGTGTTGTCATCCTACCCCTTCGTACTTACCTCAGCTCAAGAATTGCTGATTCTTGTAACCATGTCAGCAAAGTAGATACTAGAAGAGAAAAGAGCTATCACACTGTAAGTGCAGTTAACATTGTATTGGAGATGAAAATTGCTCTAACATCAGCTCACCAAAGTGAAAGAAATCCTATAGCATTAGTTCCTTTCTAGAGCAACTCGTTGATTTACACTATATTAGACTACAATCGATCGCACATTTGACAGTCTGCAGGCTTGAATACAAACCCCTCGTCCTCATGCTTGAATGTGATGATGCTATTGACACGCTGGTGTTTTAATATATTTGTATAATGTACACTGAAGGGATTGATAATAACAAGTTATTTTTATTCCTCAAACACACACAAAAAAATAATTTTATTTTACTTTTCTGTAGTAAAATGACTTTAGCCGTATCCAGATACTACATGACTTCAGTTCCACTTCAGTGTTTGCCTACTTGTTTCATTTATTTGCATTAATTACCAAAGAAACTAACTGAAATTAACATCACAAGAGAACAGAAAGCCTTTCATTTTTAATTACTGCTTATATTTTCATTTCAGAATCGCTTTGTTGCACAAGATTTTTGCTTCTTTTTTTAAATTACTGTTTGCTTTGGGAAAATAAAATTATAACTGTTTGTTTCTCTTCAGTAACCCCTTTATCCTGATCAGTGTTGTAGTGGATCTGGTGATAGTTTAACCTCTTTAAACCTGGATAACCTGGAGGAAACCTATGGAAAACATGTAAAATCAGCACAAACTCGAGCTCAGGACCAAACATGTTTTTCTGGAGCTGTAAGGACGCACATAGTATCAATAGTCAGCCAATCGTGTGTCAGCAGTTCAATGCATAAAGACTGCCAATCTTTAGCTGTCCAGTTTCACTTAACCTGGTGAATCTATTGGGGTCTTCTGCAGGTGTCAGCTGTCTGCCCCGAGGTTTGGCTTGTTGTGCATTCTGAGATTTTTTTCCACTACAGTTATAAAGAGAGGTTATATTGTAAGCAGGTGAGTGTAAATAAGGTATGAAACCCCACTGATAACATCGCTTGTTACTGTAATTGATGTAAGCTCACAACATCGTAAAAAACAGGAACACATCAGGAACAGGGTCGTTTTATTGTGGCCAGTGATCTCATTCCCACATGCTGACAAGTTATAGCCATTCATTGCTTTTGTTAAGAAGGGATGTCACCAGTGAGGCATTATAAAAGGCAACAGTGTGTGTTATGTTTATTGTGATTTACACACAGCATGTCTTCCGAGACCATGAGAACATTACCACCTCTGATAACAATAGGGTAACTATCTAAATATAGGTTTCAGGGTGCATGTTTGTGTGTTTCAGATATCAATTTTTAGATATGCCTCATCCTTTTTTTTTTCTTAATGCTATTTTCTATATTTAAAATTCAAAATTTTATTCACACAGGACTTTAGAAATCACAAAGCAACTTTACAAAAACCCATTTACATTTGGCAGACACCCTTATCCAGAGCAACTTACAATTTATCTCATTTTATACAACTAAGCACTAAGGGCCTTGTTCAGTGGCCCAGAGGTGGCAGCTTGGTGGACCTGGGAGTCGAACTTACAACCGTCCAATCAGTAGTCCAACACCTTAAACACTAAGCTACCACATCTCAGTTACACACTACATGGTATAAAAAGTGCCATCACACCCACATGCGGATCTTCCCCAAACCATCCCCAAAGTTTGACATGCAGAATTGTATAGGGTTTCTTTGTATGCTTTAGCATTATAGTTTCCTTTTACTGGAACTGTCCCAGTAAAGTTCCAGCATGGCAGTGTCCCTGTGCAGATAGTGCCCATGAGAACATGGTTCACCAAGGATGGAGTAGAAGATCTCATTGGCCGAAAAGGAACCTGTCCTGTTCTGGGTGGCAGTGGTATTATGAGTTTTTATAAATTCAACATAATCATTTAATATTTTTATTCTATTGTATTGTATTAATTAACATTAAACTTTACTCTTTCATAAAAAGTATTGTCGTCTATGTTATTAAAAACTGCAGTATGAACAAACAACACAACAAGGCCCAGAATAGGTGACTGAACATTTTAAAATACACTGTCTGTGTACTGAGTTAAGCTGCTATGCTACAACCTTTTCTAAATCTTGAAGATAAAGGGAAGATTGACAGTCTGAACAGGCCTGTATTTAGACAGCTGACAAGGGACAAAATCAAGTGTTTTAATGAGTGGTTTGATAACTGCTAATTTAAAGGATTTGGGTACATAGCATCTGCTTCTGTGGTTCTCTGGATAGCTCTCCAGGTTTGAGTGCCAGTGATACAGACTTTATATCCGTTCCTGAAATTTAATTTGATCAGATAATGCACCATACTCTGGTGTCAAAATTAATGTAATAACTAAACAATTATGATGCCTCTTGATGACATTTAGTGGTAAATATTGTTAGCAGCTTGGCAATAAGCTTGTTACACACTCTGTCAAAAATAAGTTGTTTGATAATGTGTTTTTATGGCTACATAGTTATAATACTGTATTATAATTATGATGTTATAATATTATAACTATAATATTATAATAACTGTGATATTATAATAATTATAACGATGGCTATAATAGTTCCTTACTTTAACTAAAGCTTAAAGTAAAGAAATATTTGTTCAAAATATCAAGGTGTTGGAATAATTTTGCGATAGAGTCTATATCCAATATCAGCAGAGTTTTTTACATTTTTTTATTTTTAGTTTTTTAAATTCTATTATGCAACCTGAGCTGCTTTATTAGTGCTTCTTTTTGCTGGTGTAATAGCAGGAGTCTGATGTAATTGACATTCGAGGAATCCACAGCCCTGTATAAAAGACTGCTATTCAGATGCGCTATCACTCGGTAATTGTTTTATAGTTTAGCCTGCTCGAATACATGCTGTGGCTGCAGGCTCCTAATCAGAGGTTTCTCCTCGCTCATTTTCTCAGTTCTCTTCAGCATTCTGTCTTTTGTGTGCCTCTCCTTCAGGGTGTAGTAACTCCGAGGTCACAAGACTAGGGAACTATTTTACTTTGCTCTTGTTATTGCATGACTGTCCATTTTTAGTGATCCTCTGATCATTTCTCATTTGCCTGAATCCATATGGGTTCCCATAATATTGTGCAATTGCTCTGTTCACCCTTATTCATTCATGACTCTAAATAACATACAGGTTCAAGTTCTATCTCCCTCTGTCACACATGCAGCACTACACACTTGTAAGCAGTTAAATATTTCATATATTATTTTTTATCATCTTCTCAAGTAGCTGTATGTGTGTGTGTGTGTGTGTGTGTGTGTGTGTGTGTGTGTGTGTGTGTGTGTGTGTGGGGCACCTCTTTTTTGTAGTCTCTGATCTTTCTGGCCTGCATGGCAGCTGTGGGCCTGGGCTTGAGCCTGTTACTGCTGGGCATCTATTTAAGTTGCCTGTGCTTCTGGCGTAGGAAAGAGGCAGAGGAGACCAAGAGACCCGACACTTGCTGTTTCACATGGGCTGCCATGATCACGGGCCTGGTCATATGGTGAGTAAATCCATCTCAATTTCATAGTTTAGCCCCAATCTTATGAGGCCATGTAGGGTTATGGGAAGGAAAGAAGGATTGCATAGATGACTAAAAAGTTGGGCATATCACCATTTACTCCACCAAATAAATGTATTTGAAACACTCCAGATACATTGCAATTCTGTGTGCACATCAGCTGATCTCTGATGTCAAGTAATAGGACTTAAAGTTTGTCACCTCGCCAAGAAATATATCAAAACCCTAGGAGTGTGCTGAGCAGTCACGTACATGCTTCTCACTGAAAAAGCACAGATAGCCCAGACACATAATCTGCTTGTCCCAGTCACATGGGTCAGTGATTTATAATGTTATGTGGAATCAGAATTGGATTTAGGAAAATATATCACTGTATACAAATAATCATCATTGTGGTTTTGTTTTGGGGGAAGTTAGTTCCTGTTGTCACTTACTTTATTATAGCCTTTTCCTCACCAGACATTTTTCCTCATTCTTGAAGTAAATAAGATACATATTACCAAATCAACAGTATGTGGAAAGTCCTAAAAGACGAAAATTTACTTACTATTACAAAATCAGAGACTCCTTCCATAAATAAATGTCTTCTTACAGAAAGCTTAATGTGTTAAGTGACAATTAAATAACAAGTTAGTGCCTTTACACAAGCCTTCTGTAAATTGGTTGTTTCTATAGAAACAGGAAAATATTCAAATAGGTGCATTAATATGCTGTGTACCTGTGATACAGCTGGCACCACCGTCAGACATGCTTTTATAGAAAATCAGTCAGTACCTTCTGATTAATTAGCTTACTGTTGTATTTCTGGTTCTCTTCTATTAGTATGAAAAGGTAATAAAGTAAAAATAAAAAATACCACATAGTTGGACAGTCTGCAATATCTGAGTTTATATGCTCACAAAGTTTGAGCATGTGTCTGTGCTTGTGGATGTGTTACTTAGAGGACCATGCTGTCAGCTGTAGGTTTGTGTTCAGTTTTGGCTTACAAAGATGCAGTAAGACCTGCAATACCCTTTTTTTGCTTGTCGAGAAAATTAGTGAGGATGATAATAATGAGGGGGAGGATAAAAGTCTAACCTGTGATATGTCATGTGGGCTGGCTGATGGATATTTATGTGCAGTATTTTTAAGGATAAGGAGATAATTATGCTAAGGACCTGAAGTTGCAGTGCTGCAGTAATTTCTGGGGAGTGGGAAAGTTTCAGTTTGAAACCAAATGTTCTTCTTAACATCTAACCTGAAACTTTCAATCTTTACTTATTTGCTTATTTCTGTGGATTAGTCCTAATGTGGGAACAGTGAGCTTCTGCACTCCTACTCTTATACAGAGTATCATGCATCAGGGCTGCAGCTGTCACTTTGATGGAATAGCCTCCTCCAGACTTATGATTCACTACGCCCAGTTCTGCAAACTAAAATAGACAAAGATGAAGTAAAAAAAAAAAAAAAATTCCCACATTACACCTGCACTAGACCCTGACAATGCAAGTGTCTTTTGAGAGGTACATCCAAATAAACAAAACCATAAAGTCCCTCTAGGAGGAGGAGTGACAGGAAGTAAGCGAGGACGCAATGTCCTTGGTATTAGTAGTAAGCAGAAAGACATTAGCAGTTCCACTTGTGATTTATGCACAGTGGATTATATTATATGTGAACAACTTTTGCATTTTGGTCTTCCCTCTTACTGTCACCATTTCTTTACTGCGTCAATAAATGCTTAAAATGCTTAAAAAGCTCACAATACATTGCTTCTCCTAATACAAGGAGTTTTGACAAAGTGTCTAATTGAATTAGAGGGTTTGACTTAATCATGTGACAGGGTTTTTTAGCTGTTAACATTCCACCTCTAAACACAGAGATCCTTGTGGTGTTAAATGCCACAGCATGATGCTGCCTCTCTCTCTCTCTCTCTCTTACTCTCTCACTCTCTCAGCCATATCATGACACTAGAAGCAACTAAAGCATGGTTTCTAATTTGTTAGGTTTGTATGTTTTATATGCACCAACCCTCACAAACAACAGAAAGCCTTGAGCATATATATCATTTCAAAATGGTAGGTCATAAGAGCTGTCCATCAAACAAATGGGCGGGGCAGTAAACAGTAAGACGCAATATTGTGTTTATTAAAGCACATTAAATTAAGACTGCTGTGCATTGAGATGAGGATGTTGCAGGGTTTGTTCAATTGTGGCTGAGGAATATTATACAGAATCAGTAGAGCATTGGCGGGCGGCACAGCGGCTAAGTGGTTAGCATGTTTGCCTCACATCTCCAGCGTCCTGGGTTCGAGTCTTGCTCCCCCGCTCACTGTGTGTGTGTGTGTGTGTGTGTGTGTGGAGTTTGCATGTTCTCTCCGTGCTCAGTGGGTTTCCTCCCACAGTCCAAAGACATGCTTCTAGGCTGACTGGAGTCTCTAAATTGCCTGTAATGAGTGTGTGCCCTTCGGTGGGTTGGCACTCCATCCAGGGTGCATCCTGCCTTGATGCCTGAGATAGGCACAGGCTCCCCGTGACCTGATGATAGATCAGACAAGCGGTACAGACAATGAACAAAAAAAGTAGTTAATTGGGAAAACATTTATTTGAAAACATCTTTCAAGGCTTTTGAACATTTCTCAAGGTTCAATCAAAGTAGAAAGCTTGTACAACTCTTTAACATGTTCAGTGCTGCAAATTAAACATGAATGGACAACCTGTGTTTATACATTACTTTAAATACATACAGAATACATGAGCTATAATATAGAATATATGAGCCACATCTTAAATATTTCATTATTGAAAAAATCAATTATGTTGACTAAGCATTGCCAGTCTGGTCCATGTTCATATAGAATGAAAGCATTGAACGAATGTGTTAGACAGATTTTATGAATATAGTCCAGCTTTTTTTCTCTAATGAGAATAACTGATTGTTTAGTCAAGATCTGCATTGTTTTTCTGAATGCCTGAAGCCTTGTTAAATTTATCCATCCGAATTCCTTGCTAATTTCCTATTATCTCTGTAGCTGCAGCACAGAGAGTCTAGGGAGTGGTCAGTTAGCTGTCCACAGAACTCTGATCATATAACCAAACCCATTATGTGCAGAGATGGCTGAAAGCCCAGCTGTAGGAAATGAGGACTTTTCTTAAGCCTGATCTTGTTCTACCCTCCAACAACCAACCAGCTGCTTAGTGTAAGGACTTTTTTTTATTTCTTTGTTGTGTTTTTCTGCATTATTCTTCATAAATGAACATAGGCCCAGACTCTTCATTTCCTAATTCCCTATCTATTCATATTCCCAGTATCTGCTAATTTAATTAGTTAAGGAAATGTGCAGAAATATGCAGGCTTTAAGTGAGATGTAATGTAATGAAACTCTTTCATTGTGGGCTGTGGGAGAAGCAGGGAATATGGAGAACTCACTAGCACAGGCTAAAGCTGGCCTAGACAGAGAGAGAGAGAGTGTGACATCCATCATGATTAGGAGGCTCCAGAGACAGGATGGTCGTCTACACACACACACACACACACACACACACACACACACACACACACACACACACACACACACACACACACAGACACAAGGCTCCCTGTGAGAGGATATGTAACAGGCAGAAGACTTCTCTTGCTGCTCCCACCCACTTTGTGGAGGACATCTAACAGCAGGGCTGCATGGTCCATCTGTTCAGCCTCCATTGTCCTCCTGTGGATTTCCTGTGTTTACATTATTTGGGACTTTAAACCACTTTTGTTCCTAACAGTGTGAAACCGACAGAAGTTTACTTGTGTTTTTGTGTCTATGTGTTTATGTCAATTTGAGTAACATTTGTGTCTATTAGTGCTATGGACAGGTGTTAAGCACTTTTCCAAAAGACACTGCATTATGACAAGACATAAATGCACTGTGATCACACGTTTTGTCTCTTTTCATTGCTCTCTGAGCCGTGTCATACCTAAACACCCACACTGAAACTTGTTACCCTTCAAGCAAGGCTACCATGTGTGAAAAGCTGTGCTGTGGGTGTAGCTAGAAATATTACAAAGCATTGTGATTAGTCATTATAGAATCATAACACTGTCTCTGGATAGAATTGCTTTTCTACTGGACAATATGACTCAACAATCTTCTGAACTATGTAAATTCTTCAAATGGCCCTTTTCTGTTGGATTTGAGGGGCAATATTACTATAAACAATTTTCTTTCACAATTTAAAGAAGAATATTGAATAGCTTCCAATATACAGTCAGCAAATTAAAAATATATGTCAAATGTTGTGTGTCTAAAAGTCTCTGAATGCTTGTATGAAGTAAACACACAACATCACAGTACCATTAATATATAATATGCCTGTTTTTTGCATATTTGTGAAATTACTTGCCTGGCTATTTTTTTTTCCTTTCGGTATTTTGTCACTTATTTTGTCATTCAAGTTTTGATGAAACAGAATAGCTTCAGAGACTTTAATTAGGCAGGGTAAGTTTGCACTGGATTTTCATACTGTATGCAAAGTAAGTTTTTACAGTGACTTGTCATCTTTCCTTTTGGTAACATTTTTGGATTGGAAGCACAGGTACTAGAGCACGGAGAGATCTGGATTTTGTTGAGTAACCATACCACAGAGAAACAGTGATGGTCAGAGAAACACACCCATCATTAGTATCTACACTCATTAAACTTTTTTAAGTAATTTCTGATTTACCACCTTCCCTTTTCCTTTATTGTGAAACCTATACATATGCTGTGATTGATTGTGGTTTCACATGAGAATCTGCTTATTACTTGTGCCACTGAGCTAACTGCTGACCCCTGAAAAATGCAACTTCTGTTTGATCTGATACACAAAACGATGTCATCATTCATGTGAATGTGCAAGCAGCTTTCGGGTAGCGAGGGACGCTGAGTAATAATTGAAGGCGAGTAGTGATATTTATCTATGGAGGATAAGGCTTCTGGGAAGGACTTCTGAACGTATTTTAGGTTTTATTTGATTAGAAAATAAAAAGAAAAGTGACTTTTAAGTGCCTTCACAGTGCCTCTGAGGTATGTTGTGATTCAACAGGCAATACTTTTCCAATAGTAGGAAAGGTTAATCTATTACAGTTTTTTTTTTTTTTTTCTGTTTTGAAATGATAGCATCTTCTTCCAAACTAATGCGGTGAGAGGCACCAAGTGCAAGGAAGGATAGAGCAGGATGAGGAATACGAGTATCACACCGAGACCAGATTTCAAATACAGACATTAAATCTTACAGGTGGGGGGTGGGGGGTGGGGGTGTTGTGCCTTGATACCGTAGTTTGTTCTTGGGTAGATTTTGTGTTTTATGATCCACAAGTGGTTGAATATAACTAGTAAATGTCCGGGGAAAGGCATAAAAGACTTATTCCTTATAAGAAATGATCAATTCTGCTATTCGTGAATGTCCACAATGAGCCTGTTTTTTTATTGTATGAATCTTTATGAATATTAAACTTTACATTTCTGGAATATTTTTTCAGTTTGAATATGAGGACTCTTTTTCAGTTTGAGGAACTGTATACTAGAGCTTAACAATTAACCTGTGCCTGTAAAAATGATTCAATACACAGCTAGTGGAAAACCTGGAAATGTCTTTATAATAGAAAATGTACCTTTTTCTCTCTCAGTTCTGCAGTGGGAGTGGGTTTCTATGGAAACAGCGAAACCAACGATGGCATCTACCAAATGACCTATTCACTCTATAACACCAATCACACTTTGGCTGGCATCGATAGTCAGGTAAGAGTGTGTTTCATTTGCTGCATCATATTACTGTGTTGCCTGAGGGGTAATAATGCATACACACTACACACACAAGCACACACACACACACACACAGCACATACACACACAATACAACCCCGTTTATAGAACTTTTCCTTTCTGTGTATATGCTCACGTCACTTTAATAGGAACAATTGTATCCCTTGCTTCATGAAATTACTCAATCTGCCAATCATCTGGTAGCAACACAGTGCATAAAATCATGCAGATACAGGCCAAGCGCTTCAGTTAATATTCACATCAAACATCATAATGGGGGAAAAAATTGGTCTCAGTGAGTGTAGAATGAATGATGAAAGGTTGGTGACATGCTGGCATTTTCACACACAAGAGTTTACAGAGAATGGTGTGAAAATCAAAATACATCCAGTGATGTAGACGGAAAGTGTTAATGAGAAAGGTCAAAGGAGAATGGCCTGACCCTTTCAAGCAGACATGAATGCTACAGTAGCTCAAATAATCAGTCTTCACAGCTATACTGAGCAGAAAAAAACATCAACATACAAACCTTTGAGTCGGATGGGCTGCAACAGCAGAAGACTACATCGGGTTCCACTCCTCTCTGCCAAGAACGGAAATTTATGGCTGCAGTGGGCACAGCTTCACCAAAACTAGACCATTTTCGGGGAAAAAAAACAAAAAAACTCTGCAATATTTATGCAATTGCACAGATGCCACATGATATATGAATAGGTGGTGCACAAGCAGAGGTCAGAAAGATGCTTTTACATTGTTCATTCATATTCACCCTTAGTAACTACCTGGTCAGGGTCATGGTGGTTTACGTTTATTTATTTACTACTATTATTTCATTTTAAGTAATAGAACAAACTAAATTCATTGAAAAATATCCTGGGCAGATCCTAAATAGTAGATGTGTGAGGGGTAAAAAAAAAACATGTGCGTCTTTCCATATGGCTATTTAGAGCATTAAACATACAAATACATATAGTGGCATTGCATTAGAGGACCTGCATATGAGACTTTGAACATAAGCTGAATTAGTCCCGGAGATTGTAAATGGAGGGAGGACACAAGCAGCCTAATGTTCTGTAAAAAGAAAGGAGGGACTGAAAAATATAGATCAAGAGATAACGATTTGCAAATTGATTTTAAAAAAGGAGGGTTTCCCTTAACGATTTGTGATATGATAAGTGATTCACACAGACCGTCTGACTATTTCTGTCACTTAGTATACAGTATACCCCCGCAAATTCGCGGTTCAGTATTTGCGAACTCAGTGGTTTGCGGATTTTTCCCGCTTCCCACGTGGTAGCTATCGTGTGTGTTTTGCTGAGTGAAAACCTAATCGATGCCCACTCTGAACCCCTGACGGATGAGGATTTGTTGGAGTTAACGAAGTCTTCCAGTGAAGAGGAGAGGGAAGCGACAGATCCAGAGCAAGAGGAGGAGGAGCAGGACCTGACATTGAAACGTCTGTCCCAATGTCAGGAATACTGTACACTTTAAACAACTTTACTGTTTTAGCTTGTCTCCACACTTTAAAAAAAAAAAAAACACAATAAAAATACCATAACAATTCTTCCTAAGCATAAATTAGTTTCATGAGAAGCTTGAAGGTTCCCTTGTGAAACAAAGAACAAATGAGGAATAAAGAACAAAGAACATGAAGTCCAATATTGCGATAACATGAAGACCCACAATAAAGAAGCCTGTGTTGTGCTGAGCCATCCTTATTTTCAGGGAAATTCCACTTTAGTGCATTGAGTCTTCCATGTATCTCTCATAAATTGGTTTCTTGTTTAATGACTCAAGATACATCATATGACATGTCTGAAATGATTTAATTAAAAAGAAAGCGAATGTTCTCTTCTAAACTTTACAAGAATCAAAAATGAAATGATAAACACTATGTGACTGAGGGACAACTCAAACAAATTTGAGATTAAAAAAAGTATTTTACTGTGAAATCTTCCTTTACAAAACTGCCTGTAGAGTGAGATGAGAGAATTCTGTCTTATCTTAGCTTTCTTTGCAGTTGTCTGGATTGTGTGATAAGATGATAGTTATCTCTGGGGCACCCATCCTCTCTCACAGCCTATTCAATGGCTGTGTCATGTTTTCAAGCCTCAGACTCCACAAGGCATTACTTTTTTTCATTCAGAGCTTGCGGTACTTTTTAAAAACAGCTTCCTTGCAGCACAGTTTGGATCCCTGGTTGGGTTCTTAGGAAGTGCCACAGAGAATTGAATAAACTCCATTCGACTCTCAATCTCTTTGGCCACAGGAGTCATGGCAGTTTCTAATCCCTGACGTTTGTCCACCCTGACCTAAGACAGGTGATTCCTGGCATTTTTATCCAACTCACCATACTCATGTTTTAGTATCTTAAAAGTCTTCTAAGGATAAGGACTGTATTATCAGGGCAAGTGAAGTGGACAAAACATAAATCAAAGCCGAATACATAACAATGAGCTACGCATATGGAGTTGATTTGTCGCCTGATACATAGACTTAATTGTTACTGAGTTGCTGTGATGGAATTATGAATGTGTTTTATTTGTTACAATTTAAGTACCATAAAGATTATGCTATCTTTAGTACTTAGATTTACAAGCACCACATTTGAGCCTATTAAGAAGCACAGAAACACTCTTTATGAGGACCTGTATATAAGACTTTGACGATAAATTGGAATTAGTCCCGGAGATTGTAAATGGAGGGAGGAACACAAGCAACCTAATGTCTTGTATACAGAAAGGAGGGAATGAAAAGTACAGATCAAGAGCTAGCGATTTGCAAGGTCATTTAAAAAAGGAGCGTATTCTGATATTTGAAAACATTAAAATTGACGATTTTATTGTCCAATTGTGAGAAACAATGAATTTGGTCAGTGGAATAAAAACACCGATAATACATATGATATGTCAACAAAATGAAAGCATTATCAATATTAGGTAATGAATAAAATACACAGGACGTGCAGATATTGAGCAATAACCAACGATTGGGAGATTTGATGTGATCTGATGGAAAGTGGAGGTGGATTATACACTTTTAGCAGCACATCCTGAAGTGTTTTTATTCCTTTTTATACTACAGTGATTTGTCAGCTCTTAAAATGTTTTACTCTTTTACTTTACCTCCTGTTATTACTTACTGTATAGTAGTTATAAACAATTGCTCCTTGTCTCGCCTTTCTTTTACTACAAGACAATAAATGCAGTCTGTGATGTTACAAAAAGCACACAGTCCTCTGTCCTGAAGATAACTGACTATTACAGAGCTTCCTTCCATAATTGTTAAATAAAAATCTTCTAACAGAAGATATCTATCTGATATGAATGATTATTAATTTTTCTATGATAAATAACTGTTACGGGGGCAAGTGCCCCCGATGGACCACTAGGGGGCCTTCAGCAGGGGTTTTGTTCATTTAGTCATGTGTTTGTTCTAGCCACGCCTTTCCCTAATGTGTTCATGCCTGTCACCTGTTCCTAATGTGTGTGTAATCATGTTCCTTATTTATAGTGGCCGTCTGTCTTCGTTACTTTGCCAGTCCTCGTCTTTGTGTTACGTCTTTGTGCTGTATGTTCCTTTGTTTAATAAAACCCCTGTGCGCTGTCTAACTCCGCGTTGGGTCTGATTCCTTTACACCGGCTCCATCACCTCCGCTCATCATCAGCAGCGCTTTGTGACAATAACATGTTTTTGATCTGATATGTTTATTTAATTCATTACATTAATATAAAACTGTCAGTTAAATAGTCACAAATATTGTTAGAGCTGTGCCATTACATTGAATTTAAGTTCAATGTGAGTTTATTATCAGTAATGAAGGAATGAAAAAAAAAAAACACACACTCACTGGAAAGTTGCCTAATCACAGGCCAGTGACACTACTTGAAAAGAAATATTGCTCTCCTTTCTTTCTGGCTTGCAAATTACTCAAAGACCTTGTGGTTAAAGTCAGTCATCTCAGTCACCAGTCTCTTTTCCATTGAAATCATGGTCAGTGCATTCAATAAGAAGTGCTGGAAAAGCACAGAGTGCCATCACTTGTCTGCTGCTGAATTTGCAAATTGGGTCAATTTGCTCCAAGCTCCTTGATTCTTTTCTTTTCTTCATCCGAACACTTTGTGGAAGGGTATTTTTGTAAAGATAGAACCGAATTTTCTTTCATCACAAGATATTTAGCTTGCTAAATCTGCTGAGTGGTAATGAGACTCGTTGAGAATGGTCAAATGGATATTTGGTGAGAAGACCAAATATATAAAAACAATATTGATTCGCTAACAACAAAAGTGGGTGGGTTCGGGGGGGGGGGGGGTTTGGAGTGCTGGGTCTCAAGGAAAATTTGAAAAAAGCAAATCAGAGCTCAGCCTCTAGTCACATTCTTTTCAAAACTTTACCAACCTACATACACACTCGTTTGTCCAGCGCCCCGCACAAACACACACACAAACGAAATGCAGTTTTGATTTTTTTTATTTTAAATAAATGATAATACGACTAACAGTGGAATAGTACAACTACATGATTTTATTTGGTTATTAAAATATTTAATTATTGTTAACGTGTTAAAGTAGCATTGTTCTCTGGCTAACTTTAAGGGGGCGCCGCCCCAGCACCCCCTATTGACCGGCCGCCACTGCTTCAAGTACAAAATTTCATATCTTTAAAAGTCCTGTCAACATTGAGAACAGATAAAATAGCAAACAGTTCTGTGCTTATCTGCCTTTAACATATAGGTTTGTGCTTTCTTGGTTCACATGCTTCAGGGTGCCATGCTTCAGGGTGCTTCAAAACACATGCTTCAGGGTGCCAAAACATCCCATCATCCCATTCTTGATTATTTTCCTGAAATAGCACAATCTATCATGTTTTATTCCATATGTAAAACTTTTGAGAACACAAACCAAATTCATTTTATAAATAGTTTTTTGGGCTATTACATGATAATAACTCTTCACTGATCTTTATCTCAAGCAGATTTAGCCTGGGATTGCTTTAGATTGCAGGCTGATTTGAAAGCGTGCAGCTGTGTGGCTGTGCTAGTTGTCCAGCAGCCATTCTGGACCAAAATAACTGGCTTAAGTCCATGTTTATAAACAGATTTGCACATGGTAATCATATCCATTAGAAGATGATCCTGGATTAAAGCTTTTGAGAAGTTTGTTAAACTCTCTCAGTTTTCAGTCATCAACATGCAGACACAAAAAGTTGTTTGTATACATGTGCACAAAGAATTCGGTTTAACTGAATACATGAGAAAAAAGTGAAATGATAAACGGCAAAATGACACAAACACATTCTTTATAAGGCTTGTCCCTAGCTTCAGACCTACAGTGTATTTCCTAATTCAGCAGCTACAGTACTGGCTCTCTCCTCTTTTAGGTGGCTGGGTCTTTGAGCAACATGCAGCTGCGGCTAAAGGAACACCTCGCACGGCTGGATGAGATCTTTTCGCCTCGGCAGGACTACACCCAGACAGTTCGCTTCATGCAGCAAATGGCTGACAATATCATCCGACAGCTCACTGCCATGCCCAACATCAGCCACGCCAGACAGGACATTGCAACAGTCGCTGACAAGGCCAGCTACATGGAGTATTACAGGTGACTTGCATTGGCGTTAATGGCCTTGCACTACTTCTTTATAAGTTATTTATGAGACTGCAGTTTGAGTAGGTGGTGGGGAGCTCTGCCACCTGACATCACCAGGGTTCCCATTTTGCATCCTACTATGGAGTTTTGCTGGCTTTTTCCTCTGTTAGTCAGACTGTTTATGCAAGTATGCCCTATGTGTGAATGTGTGTGTATGAATGGTGGCCAGATCCACAATGACCAGGACAAAGTGCTTCCTGAAGCTGAATAAATGCTATTTGAGTCCTGGACAATTATTCGCCAAGATCCAAAATTAGATCCAAAATTGCTCCACACAGTAGAGACTTACTTCCAACATTTTTTTAAAATTTAATTCTCAGGAGAGCATGCTCTTAGTATTTTAGTGTACGTGGCTTGCATGTGACAGATTATAATGGTCACTGCGTTTCTCCATCACGTGTGCTATTAACAGCCCCAGCAGATTTCTGGCCTGCAGACAAGCGCCATTAACTAGCACAGAATTATGTAGGAGTCACTTGTGCCATTGACCTTTATCCAGCCTTTAAAGCACTCCCTCATTTCCACTGCCCTTTCAGAGCTGTTAGGCATGGCGAATAGACTCATATATTCTCTATGAAGATCGCATTCCCTCTTGTAGACTAGTGTGTTATGAACTAGCAGCAGTCTTACTGATGAAGGGCTCATGTTTCTGGTGACCGGAGGACTGTGGTATTGAGCGAGAATGTGCACACCTTCTTCCTGCATTACTCACAGGGCAAATCGAATCAGCCAACTTCCTCAGTCTTTCTGTCTCAAGGCATATGAGTATAGGATCATGGCTATCTACATGCTGCAGCATTGCTGTAGCTGTTCTAAATAACTGGAGCCAATACAATATACATGATAATAGATTAGAGGCTGATTAGTTGATTATCAGTTTGTTTAGCTGTAATCATATAGCTACTATGCTGTCCTGTTAAACATGACTTTGAAGTTATTTGGGAACTGGATTGGTCCAAATAAGAGCAGACACACTCTCAAAGAGGACTGATGCCCATAGTGTCTGTTCTCTAGCTCATGAAATACTTACGTCTATGGATTTGTACTACTGAATTATTAACTCATTAAAAACACACCCACACACACGCATACACATATACACACACACACACGAAATAAATTATATTGCATTATAAATGCGTTATAAATTATATCCCTTTTAAATGCTACACTGTGTTGTACATTTATAGTTCGTTCCTGTGAAAGAGCCAGTGACATATGATTCTATGTATAATTTGATTCTGCCTCTTTCAGATGGCTGATGTATCTCCTGCTGCTGATTCTAGACCTGGTCATCTGTCTAGGATGCTGTTTAGGACTGGCGAAGCATTCTCGCTGGCTGCTCGCTCTGTGAGTGCTTCTCATGTTTCTGATACTTACTAAGCGAGCTCCTCTGTGTCTGTATATGCACTTACTGTCTTACACCAAAAACAAATTTCATGAAATCTTTTAAAATATGTTTCTATTTCTGCCAATGACAGTTGATATGACATGCTCAAATGTTCTGATTATAGATGTATACTGTAAGTCCATCAAAACACAGCCAAATGGCTCTTGTTCCTTCATAAAGCAAAAGGGATATAAACAATAATCCTTTTTCCTAATTGAAGGCAGCTGTAGGCACAGGTTCACCCAAACTGGACAGCTTGGAAAAATTGAAAAAACACTGACTGGCCTTTCTCCAATTTCCCCCTGTCCAATGTTGGTGAGTCTGTGCTTGCTGTTTGCTCAAGTTCATGTTATTAGAGTCCATCTACCTCAAGGCTCAGTGTTTTCTGCTTACCACAGTGGCAAATAGTTGTTATTTCAGTTACCATAGCCTTCCTGTCATCATTAATCTCTCTCATCAACAAGGCATTACCACATTTCCTTTTTTCCCCCACACCTGTGTTTTCTGTGTAATCACAGCAGCTATCAGTAGATTCTGAAATACTCAATTTAGACAAAGCCAGAGAGACAGCATTTTTCTCCCCTATTCTAATGTTTAATGTGAACATTACCTGAAGCCCTGACCTGTATCTGCATGATTTCATGCATGTATCTACTGGCACACGATCAGCTAATTGGATAATTGCAAAAATTGAATAAATAAAAGGGATTAGACCGTATAAACTAACCAACCTTATTTTCAGGCACTTGCGGGAATAAAAGACCTCCACACCACGTGATCGGTGCAGTCTTTCTGTGGCTGCTCTATTTATACGTCTAGCATATATCTAGCAAGTGTGGTAAGCAACACCAAGGCAAAAGCAGCTTCCTCTTACCTGGTATCTGCAGCAGACGTGCACAACATTTCCATCAAGGCAGCACATTCTTGTAACTAAACATTCATCAGGCTTCTAGAAAGAACAAATCTAGAGTTTATACAGAGAACATGTTTTTCTATATGTGATTGTGAATAATAACAATAAATAATTAGCTGCTAAAATGAATCTTTTGTTCCACACATTAAGATAAAAGAAGATCAAATATGCATGTTCATTGATTTCTTTCAAAATAGGGATTTTCATTCATTTCTGACTTTTACGTTACATTGCTAGCTATTTGTGATTTTCTGATGTAGTGAATGTCACTGTTCAATTTGCTGTATAGCTACTTGTTTTAGCAAAGTGGACACAAGACTAAGCAAATAATTTTTATAACTAGTTAAAAGTTCTTGTGATGCTCCAGTGCCAAATTTTTAAATTCAGTTTACTCCCTTTTACTTTGAAAACCAAAATGAGTAACAGAACTGTATAGAGTAGAAAATGTGAAGGGGTTTTCATGTACAGCGGTCACATCTATTGTAAGTAGTGCAAGGGAAACATTTTGGACTGTATATAAATATGTAGTGGGCAATATCATATAAATACGCTATTTATAAGCGTGCTCATTTCTCAGCACCGTTAATTCCACAGCAGTTATTCATCAGAAGATGGCTTATTTTTAAATACCTTCCTTCCTGTGTGTTATTAGTTTTTATCTAGCCATCTGTCTTCCCTGCAGCTGAAACAGCTGTGTGGTCACTTCTGTCTGGTCAGATCACATTTCAGAGCTTCACACATTAATTTGTCCTCTCTCATATAGTTTTAACTGCATATAATGACATCACACAGTGGCATTATAAAAACAAGCTGGCTGTGAACTGGCAGTGTGGTTAGCATGACTCTCACATGCTGGCTACTCCCTTCTCTCGTTCTCTCATTTCTCATACATTCATCCTTGTCACTCTCTCCCCACTCCCTCCACTTACTCCACTAATGCCTATTGATCGCTCTGCCAGGATGTGTGTGTATACGTGTGCGTTAGAGTGTGTATCTGTGCACGAGTGCGCCTTTAACTAATTTTTAAGTGCTTCCAGTTCACTTTATTGGTGCTTTTAAGACCATCATCAGAAAAGAGATTTGGTTCGTGAAAACCTCGTCTACATTTTTGCGCCCATCAGGGAGTCGTTTGCACTATTTTATTTCTTTCTCTCCTTCTCTTTCTCCCTCAATTATTCTCTCCCTCTTCCTCTCATCTATGCACATAAACATGCTAGGGCTGGACAATATCCTCTGGTAAATGTTATCATAATTCCAGGCTTGTCTAATACATAATTCCAGGCTTTTCAACAGTACTAATATTTCTGAATTTTATTTGAGCATTCTGCCCATCTCAGAGAATGCAGATAAGTTTTCTGTCATTTGATAAATTATGGAATTGGTGTAAAAAACAGTCAAATCTATTCAGGCCAATTTTTAACCGTGTCAGATTATGGGTTTACCGAGTTGTGCTCGTCAATATTTACATGGAATAATGGGAAACAATCTAGGGAACATGATGAAACATAATTATTGAAACAATTTGTGATTAAAGCAAACAAAACAGGAAACAAATGTGGCAGAATCAAGTGCTATACAGCCAGTGTTGCCGATAAGATTGTTGGAACAACAGCTAAAGAAAAGCATAATTAGTTTGTTCATCCATCCTCAGCAATTACTTTATACTGGCCAGGGTTGTGCTGGTTCTGGAACCTCAGCCAGGAACACTGGGAATACGGTGGGAGTACGTCTGAGATTCCAGTTCACCGTGGAGCACCATGCACAAACATTCACACACTAATTCAGACATAGGAGCAATTTATCATAGCATTCACTCTACTTACCAGCATGATTTTGGGAAGTGGGAGGACAGGGGAGAACCTGGAGGAAAGCCACAGAGAGAGCAAGTGAAACACGAGCTCCGGATGATGAGGTGATGATGCTACCCATTACACCTCCAAGCCACCCAAACACCCCAAAATATAATGACAAATAAAATTAGATGCAATAAAAATAAAATAGATCTAGATGCCTAAAATAAACCATAAATATGCAAACTTACTTTCCTGTTTTGCATTGCAAACCATTTTTTCATCACCAGCTGAGTTTTGGCATGCCAGTACTGTGTAGGTTTATAGGTAATTTTGTAACTGGGTGATTAAATTAGGATGTCAGAGAATTGAAAACTGGCCAATTGGAAGATTACTACTGGCCACTACTGATTCTGGGAGATGTTATTTTAGTCTGTATTCAGAGCTGGAAAGCAGATTAATTTTTTATTGTTTGCTGTCAACTGCTACACGTTTATGAAACATGTGTAAATGATCCCACTGGTCATCATTTAATTTGCATCTAAAGACCCTTTTGCCATACACTTTTCAATAACAGTGCAGATGAGACAGCTTGGGCTCCTAGAATTAAACATTTTTCCTATCAGTACTGACATATTCTCTAAATTCTTTTCTAATTTAGATATTTCCAATTAACTTTGTCCCTTTACAAGGCCATTTATTAAATGTCGAAGTTTTAGGTATTTATCTTTCAAATTTTATTTATTTATTTTTTGTCAAAATAAAATTCTTGTATTAATTTAGAGAAGGATTTCAGAGTCATACCATAGCTTTTCCACTTAAATACCATCATTTCCTGCCAAGCTTTCATTACATTATGAAGCAAATATGTTTTTACATAACCATCTACATTTTTATGTTTTTAATAAAGGGTAATGATGATAATGGTACTGGGTAAATGGCCTGTTCCTCAATTTCTAGCCATCACTCATTTTCTCAAGTGTGTACCCAGCTGATAATACCATTTGTTTATGCTGCCCAAAGGTATAATTGCAGATCCAGAAGCCCAAAACCCACTCTTTCATTCAATTTACATAGGGGCTGCATGAATAGTTCTAGACATAATTATCACATTAATCACTGCAAATTTGGCTTAATTTAACAGTCTGGCTTCCACCCTCATTATTTGGCAGCTTAAGAAATAAGTGCACAAAATAAGCACGTTTGTTTAACAATGAACTAGAAGTACATTGGCTGATACACTGTACAGCCAAAGGTTTGTAGACACCTGACCGTTGCACTCATATATGGGCTGTCCTCAAACATCTGCCACAAAGGAATCACACAACTGCAGTTTCCTACACTGGAGCGAAGAGATGCAAACCTGAACCCAAATCAGTGTCTGACCTCACTAATGCTCTTTTGGCTGAATGAAAAAAAATCCCCACAGCCATGCACCAAAATCTGGTGGAAAGCCTTCCCAGAAGTGTGGAGATTAGAGCAGTAGAGAATAAATCTGGAGTGGGATGTTCAAAAAGACAGTCAGGTGTCCACATACATTTGACTCCTTTATTGTATGGTGAAGATCGCAGAGGTGAAAAATGCTACATTGTATGTTGCATCACGGGACTGGACAGACCATGAAAATTAATATATCTTTTAATTTCTGATAATGTGTGCTGATAGTTAATTGTGCAGAACATTTAAACTGACAAGATACTAAATTGAGGTTATGGAATAATAATGTAGTGCAGGTTGTAATCTATTTTATCATATGTTTCATTTTCTTGTTTGATTTACTGTTAATAAAATTTTGCCAAAGCTTTTGTTCATTTTATACACTCTCTCTTTAATGAAAGCATGCTAGATTAGAAGATGAGAAGATTAATTATTCAGTTGCAGTTGCTACAGCTCACTACAAATATATATATATATATATATATATATATATATATATATATATATATATATATATATATATATATATATATATTTGTAGTGAGCTGTAGCAACTGAAAAACCAAATTAAAAATTATATATATATATATATATAAAAAAAATATATATATATATATATATATATATATATATATATATATATATATATATATATTTTTATTTTTTTTTTTTTTTTTTTTTTTTATATAGTTTTTTTTATGATTAATTAATTATTATTATTTGTTTTTTTAAGTATGATTTTTCTTTTGGATTTTACTGGGTTGATACAATTAAATAATTGTGCCATTAATGCCATTCCATAGTCCTTGAGTATATTTATAGCTGAAAACCTCTATTTCACTGTGACATTGACTTTAAACAATTTATCAAAGCACAACTGTCTGTATAGCAGGTAAGTCCATCCTTCATCTGAGGTCTGAATACTGACATACATAGTAATCTTACATAGAAATAATTCCTTGTTTTTATTTTTTAAGGTAAACCTCAATAGCTGCTTGAGGTATTTGTGTAATATAGTGATAACTGTATCTATATACAGTACCTAACAGTGAGAGCTGGATCTATATACAGTACAGTACACCCTTTCTATGGCCACTTACCAAACCTTTATCTCTTTCTGTCTTTCAGTATTATGGTGCTAGGTATGCTGACACTTGTACTGAGCTGGGTATCACTTGGAGTAGCCACAGTCACTGCAGTGGTGAGATATTCCTGTTTTTTTAATCTGACTGAAATACACTACATGTTACAATTAAAGAACTTCCTGTTACAGTGAAAACACTACCTGTTACAGTAAAAACACTATATTTTATAGTTAAAACACTAACTGTTACAGTTAAAACACTTTCTGTTAGTTTAAACACTGTCTGTTGCAGTCAAAACACTTCCTGTTACAGTTTAAACACAATTTGTTACAGTCAAAACACATCCTGTTACATTTTAAACACTATCTGTTGCGGTCAAAACACTTCCTGTTACAGTTTAAACACTATCAGTTGCAGTCAAAACACTTCCTGTTACAGTCTAAACACTACATTTTATAGTTACAACACATCCTGTTACAGTTTAAACACTTCCTGTTGCAGTCAAAACACTTCCTGTTACAGTTTAAACACTACATTTTATGGTTAAAATATTTCCTGTTACAGTTTAAACACTACATTTTATGGTTAAAACACTTCCTGTTACATTTTAAACACTATCAGTTACAGTTTAAACACTACATTTTATAGTTACAACACATCCTGTTACAGTTTTAAACACTTCCTGTTGCAGTCAAAACACTTCCTGTTACAGTTTAAACACTACATTTTATAGTTAAAACACTACCTGTTACAGTTTAAACACTACATTTTATAGTCAAAACACTTCCTGTTACAGTTTAAACACTACATTTATAGTTAAAACACTTCCTGTTACAGTTTAAACACTACATTTTATGGTCAAAACACTTCCTGTTACATTTTAAACACTATCTGTTGCAGTCAAAACATTTCCTGTTACAGTTTAAACACTATCTGTTGCAGTCAAAACACTTCCTGTTACAGTTTAAACACTATCTGTTCAGTTAAAACACATCCTGTTACAGTTTAAACACTATCTGTTGCAGTCAAAACACTTCCTGTTACAATTTAAACACTACATTTTATAGTTAAAACACATCCTGTTACAGTTTAAACACTATCTGTTGCAGTCAAAACACTTCCTGTTACAATTTAAACACTACATTTTATAGTTAAAACACTTCCTGTTACAGTTAAACACTATCTGTTACAGTCAAAACACTTCCTGTTACAATTTAAACACTATCTGTTGCAGTCAAAACACTTCCTGTTACAGTTTAAACACTACTATAGTAAAACACTCCTGTTACAGTTAAACACTATCGTTCAGTCAAAACACTTCCTGTTACAATTTAAACACTACATTTTATAGTTAAAACACATCCTGTTACAGTTTAAACACTATCTGTTGCAGTCAAAACACTTCCTGTTACAGTTTAAACACTACATTTTATAGTTAAAACACATCCTGTTACAGTTTAAACACTATCTGTTGCAGTCAAAACACTTCCTGTTACAGTTTAAACACTACATTTTATAGTTAAAACACATCCTGTTACAGTTTAAACACTATCTGTTGCAGTCAAAACACTTCCTGTTACAGTTTAAACACTACATTTTATAGTTAAAACACATCCTGTTACAGTTTAAACACTATCTGTTGCAGTCAAAACACTTCCTGTTACAGTTTAAACACTACATTTTATAGTTAAAACACATCCTGTTACAGTTTAAAACACTATTTGTTACAGTCAAAACACTTCTTCTTGCAGTCAGAACACTTCCTGTTACAGTTAAAACACTCTATTACAGTCAACACACTTCCTGTTACAGTTAAAACACTACCTGAGCAATCACACATTTGCAGTTGGCCAGGTCTTTTATAGAAAGAACAAAGTGGGTGTTTTTAGGTCATTATTACAGAGTCAGAGCGAATAATGTTAAATTTCTTCCTTCAGAAGATTACTGAGGCTCAGCAACTGCTATTGGCTTTAGTCTGCATGTCTCACTGGTGAGTAGGCTGCTTACTAAAGCTGATTACAAAGCCCTACTTCCTGGTCATTCAGGTTAATCAACCTTCAGGCTTAATGCAGTAAACAGCTCTTCCTTCTGGGTCATTCATAGCATAAATAGGTCAAGGTTCTGCTTGCACCACTGTTCTATTGTGCCTGTCTTTCTTCCGTCCTCTCTCTCTCTCTCTCGCTCTCTCTCTCTCTCTCTCAATCACTCTCTCTCCCTCTCTGTTTTTTTATTTCATGCACACTGTCTTTTAGGCATGCATGTGCATACATGCACTAGCACACTGTTAGGATTTTGTATTCAGTATTCATGCCAGCATCTAAGACTTCTTAGCAATGTGCGTGTCAGAGATGGATTATCCAGAAAAATCTCCTTTATCTGCACAGCTGTTTCTTTTCCACACTTAAGTCCTGTTATCACTGTAGACCTATAGAGTATATAAATATTTAAGGATGCATCTTCTTATTTTGGTGGGACACATGTCAGCGCACTGAATATCAGTCGATAACCATTACTGAGCTAATGTTAACTTCCTCTTAGTAAAACATTAGAGGCGTGAAGGTGGCATGCTTCCAGAACATTTCTGAACTATGTTCATGTTCAAAGATCTGTGCTGTCAACAAAACACATATTCATGGCATGTGTACAAAAGATGTCTGTGGCTTGGATTTAAAAAATGTACATCTAATATGGAACCCGTGTTTCAGGGAAATCTCAGGGCATCTCTTGTATTTATTATTTCTTGCTGAAATAAGCTGATTGCATTAACCAGAATAAATGCTTTTAGCTAGTAGTTTATCCTACAGCTTTCCTTTGTTGTTAAGCCATGTGGAGCTAGTACATCTGCCCTCCGTTTTGTTTGCTGTGTGGAACTAGCCTTTTGGAGCCAGATCTATTTCTCTACAGAGACGCAGAAACGCGATTAATGATGTCACTCCTCAGACACAAGCCAGTGTCTCTGGGGGGATTGAGTCTTAGCATGGTTGATGAAGGGCAGGATCAGGGGTCGGTCACTCTCAGTAAAGTGGATTGCTCCCCTGCCGCTGTGCCACATTGATTCAAGTCCCACAGGCCAGACAACCCTTTTCTCCTAATCCATGTAGAATACAATGTAGAACATAAATGCTATTAGGAATGGGTTCGAGTGATCAATCAATGTCCAACAGCTGACAAGTCATTTAGAGAGGTTGGCTGGTAGGATTCTTTATTCTACATTATTTGTTTTCAGACAAATGGTTAACAGTAATCTGATTATGGTATCTCAATTATGTAATTAAGTGTCATTATATTATATTCATCGTGGAATAAAATGAGTCAGTCACAATGAAATCTAGATGTTCAAAATATATTTCAAAACCCATTTTCTTGAAAAAAAAAAAAAAGTTCATCTTTTTTAAATGTGTAGTGAAATTTAAATTGCTGCCTCTTCATTGATCCCCTCAGGAGGCTTGTTGATGTCCTTGCATACTGATGTATTCTTGCTGATCTATTCTTCTTTAAACAGTTTTCCTTCAGATTAAAATTAAGTCTTTGGTTGCCTGTATTTTAGAACTGAAAGCTTACTGGTGTTGGATTTTTTTTTAGTCATGAAGAGTGATTTTGACCAATTGCATAAAGTCAAATGTTTAAATCTGGGTGAAGTGGTAGCTCAGTGGTTAAGAAATTGATCTGCTGATCAAAAGGAGGTGAGTGCAAATCCCAGTACTGCCAAGCTGCCACTGCTGGGCCTGTGAGCAAGGCCTTCAACTCTCAGTTGTATAAAGAAGACATTACAGGTTTCCATCACACTTTATACACTGTGTTACATCTAGCAGTAGAATAACTAGCCAATACAGTACAACACAGATTTGCGTATTGATAGAAATATGATGACAAAAAGTATGTATGCATAAGTGAATGGTTATTTAAGCCTAATGTTTGATAGTGGCATTGATTTTAGGGGAAACCTATAGGTGTTTGTGCCTATTATATAAACAATAATGACCATTAAATAACAGCAATTGGCTAGTTTCATGGTGCCAAAATGATGTCTTTGAAAATTTATTTGGAAAACACTGTCGTCTAAGCATCTGCAATTTGTGTTAGGAGCAAATTTCTAGTTATTGCATATAATCTAGCTCACCTTCTGTTTTTCAGTGATGATGATAATGATGATTTTGGTGCAGTAAAAGATAGCTATTTATTGAACTTATTTATCTGTGTTAATTAATAAAGAAAGTCTTAAATTGAGCTGGTCCTAAAAAAAGCCTAATTACTCGCAGCTATTCAGGACTTTCCTCTGAACGTATTTCACAAGCAGTCATTCAGAAAACACTAGCAATCACTTTTGAAAATGTGTACCTTTGCACATCCTTAAATGCTACACACTTAGATTGAAACCTGTCCAAATATTTCCACTGAAGTGCAGCAACAAATGCTGCTGCAGCTGTGCTTCAAGTCAATTAGAGAAAATAACAGGTCTCCTCCAGATTTCATTTGCAAGATGATGAATATGATGATGTGCTGTAATTGCAGTGTCTTTCAGCTGTTACACTCATGCAAATGAGTGTGGAGGAGGCAGAAGAATTTTTAATTTGATTCAAAAAAGAAGTGTTTTTTTTTTCTGATTTCAGTTAAGGCCATGATACTGAAGGCTGAGTAAATAATGTTTTTCAGTCAAGGTCAATTCAAATGTCAATAACATATGCTAATGAAGTTGATGATTTGTTTCCCAAGTATAAAATCTGTGCATTTGTGACTGGTGTGTGCTGTGGTGCCTTGTGTTTTCGTGTCAGTTATAATTTAAAATTCATCTGTCATATAGGGGACAACAGTTTTTTTTAATTGCTCAATTTCTACTGCTTTGGATGTAACTCAGATGTCTTATTATTTTTTATTGCTTTTTAACAAAAGCACAATTTGGCTTATATAACTGTCATATGTCATAATGCTCCCTCTTGGTATATGTTGACTTTTGATATGATTTTTTGCAACAGCATGTGGTGCATTGTCTTTCTGTGCATAGGGGGACCTTGCAACCTGTCCAAAATTTACTGACTCTCTTCTCTCTGAGATACAGTAGTAGCTTTTGTTTTTATTCCAGCAATGCCAAAATACAAGCTATAATGTGGTTACAAATAACTTGTTGTATTCTAGACATATGTGGAAACTATAGGGGATGAGTGCCATTTATATTGATTATTCTCTTTTTCTGTTTTCCTGTAACAAAATTATAGGATTTTCTGTTTCTTTTATATGACAAAAATTGATATTTTAATAAGTGTTAGGTGTTTTGGTTTGGCAGCAGGGTTTAGGCCAGTCTCTCGTTCACATTGCCATCCACTACACATGAGTCCAACAGCTGACCACAGATTAAGGCTTTTCACAGACATTTAACTCTTTGACCTTAGACTCAAATCTGGTGGTTTTTGTTCTGCCAAAATCTGATTTTTAATTAACATTCCAGTGTAACACAGCACATGGATAGAAACTTGCATCCTAAAGAGCAAACACCAAAACACACGCACAGCACAATAAGTACTTGTGTCCCAACACAGAAAGGTAAATTTCTTAGCTATCTGATAATGACAACAATTCAGGACACATTAGTACACTTTGGAACAGGAACCATTTGGGACATTCGACACCACCTGATCTTCATTCCCTTATGTCCTGTAAATTGCAAGATTGGGCCTCCATGGATTAGACATGTACATCCCACACATGCACAATGGGCATGATATTTTGGGAATTTGGTGGCCAACACCTTGAATTCTTTATCATGTCATGTTTATCAAACCATTCCTGAACAATTTTTGTGGCAGGGAGCATAAGCCTACCAAAAGAGGCCAGTGCCATTACGGAATACTGTTTCCATGAAGGGGTGGTCTGCAACAATGTTTAGCTAGGTTCTATGTGTCAATCTAACATTCAGGACCCAAGGTTTGCCAGCAGAACTTTGCCCAGTGAATCACACTTCCTCCACTTGCATTCTTCCCATAGTGCATCCCAGTACCATCTTTTCCATGTTTTCTATTGTAGGCACTTTCGGTGGTGGGCAGCGGTCAGCATGGGCACTCTGATCTGTCTGTGGCTAGTGAGTCCTGTATGCAGCAAGCTGCAATGTGCTCTGTGTTCTGATACCTTTCTATCATAGCCAGCATGAACTTTTTCAGCCATTTCAGCATGAATTTTTGGACCACATGAATTTGCTCCTACTAGGAACACCTCACAAGACCATGCTCTGATCCAGTCGTCTAGCCATAACACTTAGCCATAATGTAAGTCCAATTTCTTGCCTGTCACATGGCACATTCACATGGCGAGTAGGGACATGCAGACAAAAAGTTTTTCTTTCATCTTAGCAAAAGTAAATATGGTAGTTATGAGATGTCTTTTTTTCAAATATAGATTTGAATGAATTTATGGATAACAACAAAAACCCTATTGTGGGGTCACTTTGGACACATGTTGTCTTATTTAAGATCATTTATAGATAGATAGGTCCTCTTATGCAGTATATTCTTTGGATTTCTGTTGTGTGGACATTTATTAGTTCTGTCAGGCACTTAATTCTATCTTAACCATAATGACAGCAATTTAGGAAAGTGAATTGAAATAAATTCTCTACTATCACAAAGTGGAATAAAAATTCATGTTGCATTAACAGAGGAGAAAAGGGCAGTAAAATGATGACAGATAAAATATGTTCAAACACTAACCTCCCCTGAAAAAAATTTTACTTTTTCCCTTAAATTTATATTGATATTAAATTTCAACTTCTTTTCTGATTACCCCTTGAGGCCACTGGTGCCATTGCATACTAATGTATTAAAATATTCTTCACTACTATGTGAATAGCTTTACTTAAGATAATTATTACTATTTTTTTTTTGGTTGCCTTTGCTGTATCTCAGGATACTGTTGTACTATTGGTTTCAGTAGTTATTGCCATGAAGAGTGAACTCTCCATCTGTAACTACAGTTGGTTTTAGGGATATGTGCAATGTAGATAGTAATATGTGCAATGTATATTATTTACAATATTTAGAAAGTGGCAAGTGGTCTCCAATAGTGCAATACAGAAGCAACAGATGTCTATGCTTGTAATGGGCTGTAACGGTTTGTAAAGTGCACTGAATCTACAACACACCCACCATCCCTTAGACTCTGTTTAATACATGCAACCAGCATTTCTGAAAGCTCAGGAGTTATTTATACAACCTTCCGTTTTATTGCTTATAACTGGCTTCCTCTTTTATCACACGTTCACATCCTTGGCTGACTGTCTCATATACAACTCTGAAGATAGATGATATTAACCTCTTGGGTCTAGGGTATGGAATGTACAACACAACTAACATCCGCTAAATTACACACATCCGTCTCTCTAAAATGCCTGAGAGGAGTTATTTCTACAGTATTTACATTGGCTATTGCCATTGCTTATCTTTCTCCCATACGTACATCAGTTAACTGTCTCATGCAGATAATGTCTTTGCTGATATTGATCTTCTTGCATTATAATTCACTTTACTTTTGATTTCCTAGGGTGCCAGTGACTTTTGTGTGGCCCCGGACAAATTTATCGTGAATCAAACAAAGGCCTTCCTGAGAGAAGGCAAGTGGGTTTACAATGGGTCACAGCATCTCATGCATTGTGAATCAGTTCATTTTACATTCGAATCATTCGTTTATTAAAATAATACATTCGTTTATTAAAATAAGCACATGCGAGCAATATAAGAGTTGTTAAGAAGCTCTTTTTTTCTTAATGTGCCTTACAGATATAGCCCATTACTACCTTTACTGCAGCCAGACTCTACCTAATCCCTTTCAGCAGGTAAGCATTATATTTTCTTTGCTTATGAACTCACAGACAGAGCTGTTATTAGGGGCCGATGGCATAATTGTACCAGTTAATTGAGAGAAAGCTCCGTGTTAACCCCATTATTATGGCATGATTAAAATATCAGCATGCCTAATTTAATTACTTAAAGAAGATATGAGAATAAACTTGGATCAAATAGAATCCTTTAGTCTGCGGGTATGTGGTAATTAGTTTTGTCTTCCTTCCTGTGGGATTCCTGCCAAAGGTAGGCATTAGTTTAGTTTGTTGGAACTAGACTGCATCTGAGCCTTTATTAAGTCCGCTTGTTAGAAGCAAAATCATGAAGCGGACGCATACAGCAAAAAGGGACTAAACCTCTAACCTCTAAAAAGGTGTTTGGGTCAAATTTGTTAGCACAGCATATCTATATTTTAAGCATTTAAAATAGAGGCATTTTTAGTATCACAGAACAAAATGATTCAGATAATGAGCTCAATTAGCTATAGGCTGAAACAGCTTAAACCTATCACATCTAATATACAAATTGCTGCATGTGATGTAAAGTAAATAATTAGTGTTACAATGCAAACCATCTCCCAAAACATACTGGTATATGCACTGGCCACTCTAAATTACCATCAGGTAAAAATGAGTGTGTGAAATGTAGAGCGTGTGAAAATGAGGATTCATCAGAGTATGAGTGTATTACTGCTTCACTTCCAGTGTTCCCAGGACAGGCTCTGGATCCATTGTGAACTGTCCAAGATAAAGCATTGCTGGAAATGAATGAATTAAAAAATGCAAACCAAATGAAATGTCACTTGTGTCACCCTGTAACAAATTTGAACTATTTTAGTAACTGTTAAGTGCTAGCTTTTGTGGATACCAGGTGGCATTTCCAAATTGCATATTCATGCATATTTACAGATCCTAGCTTTTTCAGTGAGGGTAAAAGTGCAGAAATGTTTCAAGGTTTCTTGAGCAATTAAAACATTTTAGCAATAAAATTACTTTTCTTATTAGATCATTTATATTGTCTTGATAATATTTACTGTACATTCTGGATGCAGGCTGGTGATTATTCTTTATCTTGCAATACAGTTACTTTAATACTGCATTTTAAACATTAAACATTTCATACTGCTGTGATATATCATCCCCTGGCTCAAATTAGGGGAAACATCGGCATAAATATGTTAAAGTCATACCCCTGTGTTGTAGTCACTGACCATCTTCCAGAGGTCCCTGACCACCATGCAGATTCAGATCCAAGGCTTGCTACAGATTTCTATCTCTATCTTCCCCACTGCAGAGGTAAGAGCTTCACACCTCCACACAGTTTATGTTCTATAGTGTCTGCCTTTTTTTCATTTAAACATAAATGATGTGGTTTGTCCATGCATGTCGTTAGAGGGATCTCTTGGGTATTCAGGGACTTCTGAATGCCACAGAATTCAGCTTGCACCAGCTTACTGCCTGGCTGGACTGCCGAAGTTTGCATAAGGTGAGAAGCACTTTTTAGCCCACTATAGCATACCAGTCTTGCATACTGTAGCAGAATCTGAAAGAGCCTTGGCTTTTTTTGTGTGTGTGTGTGTGTATGTATGTGTATGTGTGTGTGTGTGTGTTTGGCAGGACTATCTGGATGCCCTGGTGGGATTGTGTTATGATGGGGTGGAGGGTCTACTCTACCTCTGCCTCTTTTCCCTACTGGCAGCCTGCGCCTTCTGCGCCATGCTGTGCACCATTCCACGAGCATATATTCTTGTGGCCAGCAGGTAAACCTCACCTTATTCTGGTAAGAAAACATACCCTGTTTATTGCTGAGATGTTCTGGTCTTTTTTTTTTACTTCATTATTTAGAAACCAGTTCTGTGGATCAAGATCAAGATCAGTGGGATTTTTAAGCAAAAGTATATTTACTGTGTCTATATAAAGAATAAAGTATGAATGGATTAAAGATGGAAATAATGGAAACATGAAAGAGTATATTAATATCAAAGACATCATAAGCATTAGGATCACCAGTTGCATTTAGAACAGCTTTAAAAGGTTTTCTGATGCTGTCATGTAAGTCATGAATGGCTTATTGTGGG
Source organism: Hemibagrus guttatus (assembly GCA_033459395.1). NCBI lineage: Eukaryota > Metazoa > Chordata > Actinopteri > Siluriformes > Bagridae > Hemibagrus > Hemibagrus guttatus. The sequence continues at coordinate 11,028,180 of JAUCMX010000016.1, read as the reverse complement.
ATAAGCAACCATTTTCAAGAAAAAGAAATCTTTCAATTATTTAAAAGATGAAGGAAGTGGATTGCTACTTCACCGTCTGTGCTCCATATGTTCCCAGAAAGGTTTAATAGTGTTTAAATTTGGTGATTGGGGAGACTGTTGAAATAGTTCATCCTAGTGCTCATCAAACCACTGATTGCACTACATGGTGCACCTGGTCCTGTAAAATTGTTTTAAAATTTGTTCCCTATTATACAGCCATGCAAAGCAATTACTGGATATAATAATTTCCACGAGATGGCTGCCCATATAATTATGGATCCCCACCATACTTAGCAGTTGGCAGCAGACATTGAGGGTTAAAGGAAGCCTTTGGCTTCCTCCAAACATAAATCCATCCAGATGCAGGAAATATTGTAAAAAGCTGACTTATCAGACCATATTTTCTTTTATTGTTGAGAAGCCCAAGGTTGTTGTTGTTTTTTTTGCTGCATACACTAAGTTATGCATCCTCATGCACTGGCCAAAAGATTTCTGAATTGTCGCGAAACTCATGAAATAAAGTAAGAATTAAAAAACTTGTCTCTTGAATTATAGTCTTCATTGCCAAAAAAAAAAAAAAAAAGAAAGAGCTGATATGCAAATACTAACCTCTCCCCTAACCACCAAGATGAAACAGATATGAAAAAAAGCAATAAATAGTTTTAAATTTATTCATTTAAAAAAGGAGACAAAGGTGACAAAGAATGGAGATGCTAATGTTCACAGTGCCTTAAGCTAAGCCTACTCTCTATACCCACAGGGACAGAAACTTTGACGACATAGATGAAGAGGACCCATTTAACCCACAGTCACGACGTATGGCCCCATACAGCACGAGCCGCACAAATGTACACAGCTTCTGCAGCTACAGCAGCAGCCTGGGCAGTCAGAGCAGCCTGCATCCACCACTGCCCACCACCTCCACTGCTCCCCCTCCAGAGTACATGTGAGTTTGCCCTGATGCAAATGATCCAAACTGAAAGCAAAATACATGCAAGAGTTTTGTACTTTTCATGAACTCTTTTAGTTGTTTGGAGCATAATAATCTAAGTGGTTAGACCTACTCCCATACCTCGTATTTCATGACTCATTCATGTCTCTGTCAATTAGGAATCAGTCGATGCTGTTTGCAGGAAATCCTCGCTATGAAAATGTGCCACTGATTGGAAGAGGTTCACCACCACCCTCGGTATGACAGGTGAAAATTGTGAGACGTGCAGTAGCCAAACTCATTTTCAACCAGTATATACTTCTGTATATACTGAAATAATAAACATGAATCAATGTTTTAGTGCTAGTGCAAGACTGCCCCCTGCTGGTTTTAGGGAGAAGCTTTGATTGCATCCTCTTTGTCTCTAGTGACTCTTTTAAGCCTGTCCCATAATTTGATACATATTAAATAATGAAAAGAATAAAAAAAGAAAGAAAAGAACAAATATAATAAAGCAATAACAATGATTTAATCATGGCTTCATTATAACAATGGTGTCATGCCTGATAAAGCCACTGGTGATTATTATTATTATCATTTTTTTTATTATTAATAACAAGTAATAAACTGTTAATCCGCCATAGTCTATTAACAGTAAGATTTGGTTGCTAAGCAACATAACAGACAGAGGCATTAAATGGACAGAAAAGTATCTTAAGTGTAAAAAACTAGATAGAATTCAGTTATTGTGATGCAGTCAAAGGTGTGTATATTGAAGATATACTATTATGCCAAAGGTTTTGGGACACCCCTTCAAATCATTGAATTCAGGTGTTGTTGCTCCAATACTGGAACATGAGCTAAAACAACATTAGAGCAATTTTGTCTACGATGATAGATAGATGGATGGATGGATGGATGGATGGATGGATGGATGTGTTGTTTTTAAGGGGTTGGGCTTGGCCCCTTAGTTTCAGTGAAAGGAACTCTTAATGCTTCAGCATTCCAAGACTTTTTGGACAATTTCAGGCTACCAACTTTGTGGGAACAGTTTGTGGATGACCCCTTCCTGTTCCAACATGACTGCACACCAGAGCACAAAGCAAGGCGCATAAAGACATGGATGAGCGAGTTTGGTGTGGAGGAACTTGACTGACCTGCACAGAGTCCCGACCTCATTCTGACAGAACACCTTTGGCTTGAATTAGATCGGAGACTGCGAGCCATGCATTCTAGTCCAAAATCAGTGCCTGACCTCACAAATGCACTTCAAGAGGAATGGTCAAAAAGTCTCATAAACACACTCCTAAACCTTGTGGAAAGCATTCCCAGAAGAGTTGAAGCTGTGATAGCTGTAAAAGGGCGGGCCAACTCCATATTACATTCATGTGCATGTAAAGACAGATGTCCCAGTTTTGGCCTGGCTCGCAGTCTCCACTCTAATTCATCCCAAAGGTGTTCTATCGGGTTGAGGTCAGGACTCTGTGCAGGCCAGTCAAAATCCTCCACACCAAACTCACTCATCCATGTCTTTAAGGACCTTGCTTTGTGCACCGGTGTGCTGTCATGTTGGAACAGGAAGGGGTCATCACCAAACTGTTCCCACAAATTTGGCAGCATGAAATTGTCCAAAATGTCTTGGTATGCTGAAGCATTAAGAGTTCCTTTCACTGGAACTAAGGGGCCGAGCCCAACCCATGAAAAACAACCCCTGAATTCAATGATTTGGATGGATGTCCCAAAGCCTTTGCCAATATAGTGTACATACAATGGCTTTGAACATGGCTTAGCTAATCAGATTTTAAAACGGAAACTATTTGTTTTAAAAGCTATACAATACAATTGTAATTACAGTGTTATAACAAATTTTGCAATATGAGAGGGTTTCTCGATAATGTAGTGCAATTGAAATATTATGCAATATTAACAGAGATTAAAAAACACTTTTGCCCTGATCTGGTCCAGGTTAACTGTTGGAGTATTGATTATCTCACTACATCTCTCTCTGTATGTAGGCTCAGATGAGAGGAGGGCAAAGTGTGATGGTGCATGTGACCAAGTGCTTCTGCTTCCAATTAACTTCTTAAATCATCTTTATTGTATCATTTTTTTATATAAGGCATAAAAGTATTATTACCCATGTGCTACTGGAGGTCATCTAGTTACTTTTGCCATTAGCAAGAATAAATAAGTGAACTGAAGCAAAGCCCCAATAGCTTTTTCCTTGAAGTTCCATTAAGTTATAGGGGGATACATTCCCAATATTCAGTTCAGTTACATTTTATTTATATAGGGGTCTAGTAATGGACATTGTCACCAAGCAGGTTTACAGATATCCAGAGGTTGAGTTCAAATTAAATCCTTCATGAGCAAGCCGGAGGCGACAGTAACACAGAAGAAAAGAAAACTTCAGCACCTATCATCACTTTTCATCAGTCACTGCTGTTTGCTGCCTTATGCTCTTCAATGATTGATTGATTCTTTCAGTTCATTAACCTCTTAATTAACACTACTAAAGTGTGATGTATGTGAGGCTACATGTCACTTACGTATTCTCCTTCGACATAAACATATATTATAGCTTATTCTAACAGGTATCAGTTGTTATAAAGCCTGCAGTAACTCTATAAGGGAGGTGTTTATAAGGGTAATTGACACCTGCATTTGAGCTTTCTAAGAACTGATATAAAGCTACATTAGAGATGCTAATGGGTTTTATTGTATTCTTTTATCAAATTTGTTGTGCTAGCTCAATAGTGATAATTGAGTGCACATAGTTGTACAATATACTCACAATATACAAAGTAAACGCATATACAACGTCAAGACAAAAATAAATATGCACAAATACACGTGCATATACACCGATCAGGCATAACATTATGACTGCATAATGATCGCAAACACATAGGAAAACAACAAAAGCATAGACAGAAGCACTCACACAACATATACACACACACACACACACACATAGATATAAATGTGTTATTTTATAGAAATACTATTATAATGTTAAAATTCAATCTAATGTTAAAAATCCAATCACATTTAAATACTGTTTCCCCCTTCTTTATTCATTTCCGGATTTATTTCTGCAGGCATATAGATACAGTAAGTGGGCTATTTAACAAGTTCACTGTCTTTGTATTTGCTTTTGTCCTTCTTCTTCTATATACTGCTTTCCTCTTAGATAATCACATCTGGTCCAGCAGTGCAGATGTTCTTCACTCATCATCATTTCTCAGCACAGCCATGCAGTTTGTTGGTTGTGGTTTAAATTAGTCATAATTTGTCTTGTCACATTAGTGTGAGCTCTGACCTAATGCTCTGTTCTTCTTGTTCAATGTTATCTGTCCTACCTGCCCTGGTAGGTGAGAATCACCTGGATACCTCCTTGTGCAAGACCTTGTGCAAGACCTTAACAATGCCACAAAGTGTCTGTACGATGAAGTATTTGATATACATACTGTACAGCCAGTGTTCTTTTTCTTCACCCCATCATGGGAGATCATGTAAACCTTGGTGCTAGCTGCGTAACAGCTTGTGACTACAGTCAGAGCTACAGGTAGCCTGTCCTCCACAGCTGTCGATGGTCATCTCTTCACAGCTACAATGAGAATATTTTTGTACATTATGAAGTTTACTAGGAACTTCTGAGTACTGTTCTGTTGCTCAGTACAGCTTTCACTTCTCAGTCTTTGGATTCCTGTTGTTTTATAAACACTGGATAGTCTCTAGTGTTCCTTGTCATTGTCATGGGACCAGCACCATTCCAGAGGAAACTTGGCAGGAAGAAGCAACTGAAATGTGGGCGTATAATAATGGTATTTATATCAAATACTACATCATGTGGTCACTTTCTGACTTTGTTGGAAGGTTTTTGGAATACATACACTGACCAGACATAACATTATGACCACCTGCCTAATATTGTATTGGTCCCCCTTTTGCTACCAAATCAGCCCTGACCCGTCGAGGCATGAGGCATGTGGTATCTGGCACCAAGATGTTAGCAGCAGATCCTTTTAAGTCCTGTAAGTTGTGAGGTCGGGCCTGTGGAGTCCCCACCTCATAACTTGCAGGACTTAAAGGATACTTACAGGACATAAAGGATACTTTTGATAGATACTGACCACTGCAGACCGGGAACACCCCACAAGAGCTGCAGTTTTGGAGATGCTCTGATCCAGTCGTCTAGCCATCACAATTTGGCCCTTGTCAAACTCGCTCAAATCCTTACGCTTGCCCATTTTTCCTGCTTCTAACACATCAACTTTGAGGACAAAATGTTGACTTGCTGTCTAATATATCCCAACCACTAAAAGGTGCCATGATAATCAGTGTTATTCATGTCACCTGTCAGTGGTCATAATGTTATGCCTGATCAGTGTACACACATGCACAAGCTGGCACCCGGTTCATTGTGACCTCCAGTTTAACCACAGTTGCATACATAACTGGAGATTATATTGTTTTTGCTTATTTTGTCTGAGAGTGCTGCTCAGTTTCACATCTTCACCTCTGCTTCTGAAAGTGATTTTACCTGTCATTGTTCATATTCTGAATATTCAGGTGATCTGATAGTATGTACAGGATAGTTGTTCAATTTTACAAAGCCACTGAAATTACAAAGCCATTGAAATTAATGTAATTTTTATAGCATGTAATGGCAGGCAAATGGCAACTAATGGAGGTTCTGGTTCTATGCTTATCCTTTCTCTTTCTTCTTCCTAGTATTCACCCAGCATGAGGACCACATACCTGTCTATGACTGATGCCCAGATGCAACACTTTGGAAATGACTACCAGGTGTAACATGTGAGTGTCCGAACCCCTCCGTTCTCCTTGTGGAGGAATTCAAGACCTGCAGTTTAGTGTTATTGACCAACTCCAAGGAAGGACTCAAGAGAGTCCTGAAGAGGCGAAGAGCATACATCAACCACTATGTAAATACAACTTTTTGGTCAGTACAGAAATATATACAAACTGCTGAAAATGTTTTGCTACACAAACTCCCTTATTTCCATAACAAGCCATTTAGTTGTCTTTGATTTGGGTGTGATGGGATGAATTCACACAGGAACTAAAACAAATTCCACCACGATTCAGTTGTTCTGCATTGTAAAGAATAAATGGTGCTGCTACCCGTTGAGCTTCTGTACATAATTTTGTCATCTCAATGCAATGGAATTTTACCTCATCTCTAGTCGGTTACGTTGCCCAGCATTAAGAACTGTATCACAGGTCAGGACTGTAGATTAGCCACGTGTTGAAAGATCTGATTTATTTTTAGGCTGAGATTTGGGTTGAAATAGCTTTCGGTTCCTCAATGCAAGGTCAAGGCTAAAGCAGTAAATATTTTAGTATATGTATGCTGATGTACTGTGTGAATATGCCTGAGCTCCACGTGTTAGCTTGCTGCTTTTTTATAGGCATCTAATCTGAATAAGAGGTTTTACATCACTCTCTGAATGACATGAAGAAGAAGATTGAAATTGTACTTATACTGTTAAAGATATATAGCCTGAATTCTAACATTTATGAAGTCTTTATTCTCAGATGTTTTCTATTGTTTATGCTTTGGACCAGTTTGATTAAATAAATTTGTTCATTTTATTGTGGCTTTGTTTATTACTCTAAACAGGTTACATCATTCACAAATATTTTCCAGTCAGATCATAACAGTTTCCACTGAATTTGGACACAAGAGGTGAAGTGTCCTGAGACAAACCAAATTTAAGCAAGTGATTCTTTATACTGCCCGTCCAAAAAAAAAGTCACACACTCTAATATTTCGTTGGACTGCCTTTAACTTTGATTACAGCACGCATTCGCTGTGGCATCGTTTCCATAAGCTTCTGCAATGTCACAACATGTATTCCCGTCCAGAGTTGCATTAATTTTTGCCAAGATCTTGTATTAATAATGGGAGAGTCGGACCGCTGCGCAGTCTTCTCCAGCACATCCCAAAGATTCTCAATGGGGTTAAGGTCTGGACTCTGTGGTGGCCAATCCATGTGTGAAAATGATGTCCCATGCTCCCTGAACCACTTTTTCACAATTTGAGCCCAATGAATCCTGGCATTGTCATCTTGGAATATGCCCGTGCCATCAGGGAACAAAAAATCCATTGATGGAATAACCTGGTCATTATTCAGGTAGTCAGCTGGCCTGATTCTTTGGGCACATAATGTTGTTAAACCTAGACCTGAGCAACTGCAGCAACCCCAGATCATAGCACTGCTCCCGCAGGCTTGTACAGTACTAGGCACTAGGCATCCGCCTCTCTTCTTACCCTGATGCACCCATCACTCTGGAACAGGGTAAATCTGAACTCATCAGACCACATGACCTTCTTCCACTGCTCCAGAGTCCAATCTTTATGCTCCCTTGCAAATTGATTTTTTTTCAATTAGCCTCACTGATAAGTGGTTTTCTTAAGGTTACACAACAGTTTAGTCCCAATCCCTTGAGTTCCTTTTGCATTGTGCATGTGGAAATGCTCTTACTTTCACTATTAAACATAGCTGTGAGTTCTACTGTGATTTTTGTACGATTTGATTTCACCAAACGTTTAAGCGATCGCGATTACGATCATTCAAGATTTTTTTCCGACCACATTTCTTCCTCGAAGGTGATGGTTCTCCACTATCCTTCCAGTTTTTAATAATGTGTTGGACAGTTCTTAACCCATTTTAGTAGTTTCAGCAATCTCCTTAGATGTTTTCTTTGCTTGATGCATGCCAATAATTTGACCCTTCTGAAACACATTAACATCTTTTCCACGACTACAGGACGTGTCTTCCGACATGGTTGTTTAAGAAATGAGAAACTACTCCTTGCATCAGTTAGGGTTAAATAACTTGTTGCCAGCTGAAACATAATCATCCATGCAGTAATTATCCAATGGGAGGCTCTTACATATTTGCTTAGTTAAATCCAGGTGGTGACTTTTTTTGGACGGGCAGAGTATTATTTGAATTTGCATTTGTTTTATATCCAGAGGCATAGCCAGGGACTTCATTATTATTATTATTACTATTTTAATTTTGTTACTTTGGTGGAAATCACTCTTCATTATTAAAGATATTATACTTATCACAGAGTTAATTTGCCTATTCGACTAGAATTGAGTTGTTTTAATCAAAAATATATTGCTTCAAAAACAAATAAACCTACAAATAATGTCGACTTAGACCTATCCAGTGCTGGACATTTCAGAAACAAAGATCTATGACTCTAATAAATAGCCAACATGTTGCATGTACACATTTTAACAATGCTTATGACATAAATTTGTTCAAAGGAAAACGGCTATGGATACCTGACCATCACACACATATGCGGTTCTTCCCTCACAATTGTAAAGGTTATCTTTGTAAGCCATAGCATTACAATTTCTCTTCGCTGGAACTAAAGCTTATTTCTGCATGACGAAGCCCCTGTGCACAGAGTCAGAGGTCTCTGAAGACGAGGTTTGCCGAGATTGGTGAGAAATCTTGAGTGTCCTGCCAGAGCTTCAAACTGACTTCAAACACACTGAACACATTTGGGATTAACTGAAACAGAGGGCACTCCAGACCTCACCTAACATCAGTGCCTGACCTCATTAATGCTCTTGAGGCTGAATGAACACAAATCTTCACAGCCATGCTCAAATCTTAAAGGAAATTCTTCTCAGAAGAAAGCAGGTTATTGTAATGCTCAGCAAACACATATGAGTTTGATGGTATCATTTCTGCATACTTTTGGTCAACTGCTGTTCGCTGCACTAGATTATATACACCGATTAGGCATAAAATTATGAGCAGTAACAGGTGAAGTGAATAACACTGATTATCTCCTCATCATGGCACCTGTTAGTGGGTGGGATATATTAGGCAGCAAGTGAACATTTTGTCCTCATAGCTGATGTGTTAGAAGCAGGAAAAATGGGCAAGTGTAAGGATTTGAGCGAGTTTGACAAGGCCCAAATTGTGATGGCTAGATGACTGGATCAGCATCTCCAAAACTGCAGCTCTTGTGGGGTGTTCCCGGTCTGCAGTGGTCAGTATCTATCAAAAGCGGTCCAAGGAAGGAACAGTGGTGAACCGGTGACAGGGTCATGGGTGGCCAAGGCTAACTGATGCCCATGGGGAGCGAAGGCTGGCCCGTGTAGTCCGATCCAACAGACGAGCTACTGTTACTTAAATTTCTGAAGAAGTTAATGCTGGTTCTGACAGAAAGGGGTCAGAATACACAGTGCATGACGGGTCAGGGCTGCTTTGGCAGCAAAAAAGGGACCAGCACAATATTAGGCAGGTGGTCATAATGTTATGCCTGGTCAGTGTATATCATTATAACAAGCAGCAGTACAGAAGGACCCTCATGTCACATACATTTTACCATTCTTACTAGCATTGGCTCCATTCATGCCAAACAACTCATACATTGATAAGCTTTACTGGATGCATTATAGACACTGCATTTTTGCACTGAATGTACATTAGAATTTTATCACTAGAATAAAACCGCCACAGAAAATTTTACTGTACTAGAGATCTACAAGCTGCCTCCCAATGTTTATCTGAAAGAGTCGGTTCAAAGACTCATTTATAAATGACACGTCACATAACTTTTGGAAATTCACATATTTATGAACATTTCTGAGAGATTCATTCATTCATTGTCTACCGCTTATCCGAACTATTCTCGGGTCACGGGGGGCCTGTGCCTATCTCAGGCGTCATTGGGCATCAAGGCAGGATACACCCTGGACGGAGTGCCAACCCATCACAGGGCACACACACACTACAGACAATTTAGAGATGCCAATCAACCTACCATGCATGTGTTTGGATTGGGGGAGGAAACCGGAGTACCCGGAGGAAACCCTCGAGGCACGGGGAGAACATGCAAACTCCACACACACGGCAGAGGCGGGAATCGAACCCCCAACCCTGGAGGTGTGAGGCAAACGTGCTTACCACTAAGCCACCGTGCCCCCCATTTCTGAGAGATTTTTTTTTTTTTTTAATTCTTTAATTTCTTATTCTTTTATTGTAAACGGAATTTTGTAAACTTTGGATTAATTTTGTGAAATACTCGAATATATCTACATACGGTATAGGGTCTCAGTGATCACATACTTGTAAAAAAAAAAAAAAAAAAAAAGTGTAGAAAATAAATCGACTACAGAATCGTAAGAGACTTTTATTATTTCAAGAAGATTTGGCCTTAACGCAGAACAAGAAACCGGAAGTAGCATATATTGTAAGTGTATTGTCAGTACTCCAGCCGTACCGGAAACACGATTTGTATTGTCAGAAGTATGACGAAACGATTTACGGAAGTTTCGGGTATTTATAACACTTGTAATTTATAAATAATTAATAACTACTAATAATATAATCTTATAATGTTTTGTTGGCGCAGAACAAAACCCGAGTTTCCGCACATGCGCAGTACATACCGTGTTTCCGGAACGGATCGAGTAGCGATAGATGGTCTTAGAACGATGCATCTGATCTGAGATCAGGTTTAATACATATTATGAGCGTGATGCGGGTGGGGAAGCTGATCCTGTATCAGAATTAGCGAGGGAAACCGGCCCCTTTTTAACGTCACTTCCAGTTTGTTGTTCGCTAGCAGGTGTACGTTTTAAAGCGGACCAGTGTTGTGACTCAGGCGATGTTGAGTTCATACAGTTATTTACTGGAATGCATTTCGCTGAGAGTAAATAATTGGTTTATTTCAGAAAAGTGTCAGGTGTAGTAGAAGTGGCGGGGATGTGGGAAAAACGCAATGGGAAACGTTTTCGCCAGAAAAGGACGTCCAAGTCGAGTAACAGAGCAGGACCGGGTTATACTGGTACTGTTCATTCACATTTGTTTTTATTCTATGTAATATTTTGTGTGTGTGTGTGTGTGTGTGTGTGTGTGTGTGTGTGTGTGTGTGTGTGTGTGTGTGTGGTTCTACAGTATTTTGGGTAACGCTAATTAAATCCCACTAAAGCGATTACTCTACATGGATAAACAGCTCCATGCGCTGGGATTAGTCAGGTGTCCTATTTAACTGGTCCAGGGATTTAAAGGCGTTGACAGCTTCACTATATTGCCAAAAGTTTTGGGACAACCCTCCAAATCTTCATGCTCCCAGCTTTGTGGGAACAGTTTGGGGATGACCCCTTCCTGTTGTCATGTCCAACATGACTGTGCACCAGTGAACAAAGCAAGGTCCATAAAGACATGGATGAGCGAGTTTGGTGTGGAGGAACTTGACCTGCAGAGAGTCCTGACCTCAACCCGACAGAACACCTTTGGGATGAATTAGAGCGGAGACTGCAAGCCAAGCATTCTCCATATTACATTCATGTGCATGTAAAGGCAGACGTCCCAGTTTTATATATATATATATATATATATATATATATATATATATATATATATATATATATATATATATATATACACAATACATCAGTTTGCCAGCAATTCTTTACTATATTTTGTGAATCAGTTTGGAGTTGCATTTAATGGTTGTCCGTGCGCTTAGTTCCTCACTAGCCTCTCTTTTTTTTCTTGTGCTTGAAGATGATGAGACCAAAAAAAATCACCTGTAACATATGTGACAGATTTTCTTCCTACTGTTACAAAGCACAGACACTGGAGACTCCTTCCAGAAATGTTAAATAGAGGTCTCCTCACAGTTAAGTTGTCTTTATTTGTCACATATATTACTGTACAGTGAAATTATTTCTTTGCATATCCCATCCTTGGAGGGTTGGGGTCAGAGCACAGGGTTAGCCCTGGTGCAGGCCCTGGAGCAGGGTGGGTTGGGAGCTTGCTCCAGGGCCCAACAGTGGCAGCTACCGGTGGTAGTCTTCCGGTCAACGACCCAGAGCCTTAACCACTTGAGCCGTTAATGTATCTGTTAATTTGAGGTGGTTTATATAGAGTGTTCACCCTGCCAGACCCTGTATGTTACTACACAAACCATATTAAGAACTAGAGCATTAATATAAACGTGTGGATCTCCCTGTCATATCAATTAATAAAGAAAACCTTTAACAAATCAGAATTAAGCAACTGGTTATTTTGATAGATTTGTTTTAAACATGACTTACACTCTAATCAGCCATAACATTAAAACCACCTGCCTACTCTTGTGTAAGTCCCCTTTGTGCCTTATTTCTTCCACCTCAATTACAGGTGCCATTGTAATGAGATAATCCGTGTTATTCACTTCACCTATCAGTGGTTTCAATGTTATGGCTGATCGATGTCTATCACTTCCTTAATATCTTTTTCTTTTGTTTTTCAGCAATTAAAACAGCAGCGAGATAAACTGAAGCAGTACCAGAGAAAACTCACCGTTCAGCTGGAGAAAGAGAGGCTTTTCGCCAAGCAACTGCTGAAGGATGGGAAAAAAGAGTAATTTTAATGCAGTTCAATTTTTCTTCTTTCATACAGTTGTGTCGTTTTAAAAAGGATTATATTAAATGACAACATTACAGTCAAGTGTTCTTTTGTTTAAGGAATATTTATGCTTAAATATAATTAACGTTTACGGGGGCTCCTGGTGGTCCGGCGGCAGGATCCCGCGCTCTCATTGCCTCGGCCCGGGGTTGATTCCCGGGCAGGGCGCCAACCCAGCCACTGAAGAGTTAATTCTCAGTGCCGGTCCCAAGCCCGGATAAAAATGGGAGGGTTGCGACAGGAAGGGCATCCAGCATAAAACCTGTGCCAAATCATGCAGATCAAATGATCCGCTAAAAACAGTGGACCCTGCCATTGTGTGGGACAAACGCTAGGATTAAAAAAAAAAAAAATCTGGATTACGGCAGATGCCCTTATCCAGAGCAATTTGCAATTTATTTAATTTTTATACAACTGAGCAATTGGGGGTTAAGGGTCTTGCTCAGGGGCCTAGCAGTGGCAGCTTGGTGAACCTGGGATTCAAACTTCCAACACCTTAACCACTAAGCTACCACATCCAATTGAAAGTGTGAATTAGCCAAAACATTTTTTAATATTGCTCCAATACTGGAACATGAGCTAAAACAACATTAGAGCAATTTTGTCTACGATGATAGATAAGGGTGGATCGGGGGGTGTTGTTTTTCAGGGGTTGGGCTCGGCCCCTTAGTTCCAGTGAAAGGAACTCTTAATGCTTCAGCATAACCCAAAACATTTTTTGGGCAATTTCATGCTCCCAACTTTGTGGGAACAGTTTGGGGATGACCCCTTCCTGTTCCAACATGACTGCACACCAGTGCACAAAGCAAGGTCCATAAAGACATGGATGAGCGAGTTTGGTGTGGAGGAACTTGACTGACCTGTACAGAGTCCTGACCTCAACCCGTTAGAACACCTTTGGGATGAATTAGAGCGGAGACTGTGAGCCATGCCTACTCATTCAAAATCAGTGCCTGACCTCACAAATGCACTTGTAGTGGAATGGTCAAAAATTCCCATAAACACACTCCTAAACCTTGTGGAAAGCCTTCCCAGAAGAGTTGAAGCTGTGATAGCTGCAAAGGGCGGGCCAACTCCATATTGCATTCATGTGCATGTAAAGACAGACGTCCCAGTGTTGGCCTGGCTCACAGTCTCCACTCTAATTCATCCCAAAGGTGTTCTATCGGGTGTATGGTACATAGCAATGAAATAGCGTTTAGCATCTACCAGAAGTGCATATAGTAGAAATTGTGCAAAGTACATGCCTACATCAATGAATAAGGTATGTGCATAGAAAGGTAAGTTAGTATGTGCATAGAAAAGTGTAATTATATATTCTTGCAATATGTGTGCATTATGTACATTGAATATACAACAGTAACAGAGATATTTACAGTGTGTGTGTATATATATCTATATCTATATCTTCTATATCTATCAGAATGTACAGAGTGGAGCAGAACTGCAAGGTGTTGAAGTGTTAGTGAGACATGAGTGTCCTAGCGATGTAGTGTAGAGTTCAGTAGATTTATGGTTCTGTGCAAAAAACTGACCCTGAACCTGCTGGTTCTGGTGTGGATGGTCCTGTAGGTGATCTCTGATGTCTGCTCATTTCTAGGATCTTTATTATTAAAGTGTCAAGTGTAACAGAGTGTAGTATTTGTTTCCATTATAAAAGAGTTTAGTGTGAATATTTATAGCAAGTATGTTAACGTTTCTGGCTGATTCCTGTGGTCTTGTGGTTGCAGAAGAGCTCTTTTGCTTCTCAAAAAAAAGCGCTACCAGGATCAACTTCTGGACAAGACTGAGACCCAGATAAGCAACCTAGAGCGCATGGTGAGAGTCATCTCCTGCTCCCCTGAGATCATACTAATGATCCAAATGAGTGAGCATTTCACTCTGTGGACATGTCCTACTTTTTTTTTTTTTTAAATAAAGTACCAGAACACAGTATGTCAAAGCTACTAATGTGCATATGCGGTCTTTTTGCTCTTTGCAGGTCCAAGACCTTGAATTTTCTCAGATTGAGGTAAAGGTCTTGGAAGGTCTGAAGGTCGGCAATGACTGCTTGAAGAAAATGCATGAGGTGAGGCGCTCACATGAAGGCTAGTTTTTCTGCGCTTTTTTTTTCAGCATTATGAATTATGGAGTAGCATAGCTGTTTCTTGGGCGGTGTCGCTTGCTCTACATTCCAGAAAAAAGAAGTGTGCATTCAACAATTATTTGTGTTTAGCAAAGTCTCTGTAGGGTTGATTGTTTACAGATTAAGTAAACCTGATCAGGCATAACATTATGACCACCTGCCTAATATTGTGTTGGTCCCCCTTTTGCTGCCAAAACAGCCCTGACCCATTGAGGCATGGACTCTACTAGATTCCTGAAGGTGTGCTGTGGTATCTGGCACCAAGATGTTAGCAGCAGCTCCTTTAAGTCCTGTAAGTTGCGAGGTGGGGCCTCCATGGGAGGCAACTTACAGGACTTAAAGGATACATACAGAACTAAAAGGATGCTTACAGGACTTAAAGGACAATTTTGATAGATACTGACCACTGCAGACTGGGAACACCCCACAAGAGCTGCAGTTTTGGAGATGCTCTGATCCAGTAGTCTAGCCATCACAATCTGGCCCTTGTCAAACTCACTCAAATCCTTACGCTTGCCCATTTTTCCTGCTTCTAACACATCAACTTTGAGGACAAAATGTTCACTTGCTGCCTAATATATCCCACCCACTTAACAGGTGCCATGATGAGGAGATAATCAGGGTGTTATAGGCTGATTGGCCTCTCTCAATTGTCTGTAGTTTGTGAATTAGTGCGTGATTGTGCCCTGCAATAGGTTGACAACCCATCCAGGGTATCCCCCACCTTGTACCCCGAGTCCTGTGGGATAGTCTCCACGTTCCCTGTGAGCATGTGTAGGATAAGCAGCACAGGGAATAGATGGATGCCTTGCATTTAAATGATCTCTCGTCTCCACAGGCACTGTCTATTGAAGAGGTAGAGAGAATAATGGAGGAGACACAAGATGGCATTGAATACCAGAAGGTTTGTCCTTTTATCACTTACAGTACAAGTACAAGTTACTGCTGCCCCAGTGCTGTGACCTTTCTTTTTTTCTGAGTCATGCTCAGTGAATAAATCCGTTTTGTCATCGACTCGTTATTACAGTAGGACGTGAGCTGGCTGTAGCAGTGGTGAAAACTGCACAGCCTGATTCATCATCATCAATAAACATCGTTAAATGTTACATACATTTTAGTATTGTGTATATTTTTTTACTGTGTACAGTACAGTACTGTATTCTTTATTACCTTTAATTTATTTGTAATGTATGTACAGTACATACCTGCCTGAAAGAGAGATTGTACCAAAATATTATCGTACAATACCCTATTGTAAGCAAAGAAAATGGTAGCATAGCATTCAGTGTCTCATAGAAAATGCGCTCACAAGAGTTCAACGTCTCAGAGAAGACACGGGTGGGCACAAGGTGGCAGACAGTAGACGTACATGTACGTACAGTATGTACGGTATCTTACTGTATGTACTTTATAGTACAGTACTGTATATCTTTAGTTTTGCCTGTATAATTTTAAAGGGTAATGTAAATTATAACATAAATTTTTAAATGAATTCGAAGTGTTTTGAGGATATATTTAGTGTTCAACATATGAAGGTATTTATAGGCCTTTGTTAGTTGCCTGTCCAAAATTCGCACATTTTCAAAATTCGCGGGGGGTCTAGGAACGTAACCTCCGCGAATTTCGGGGTATTACTGTACTCTTTATCTATTTAGTGCTGACATTATGGCAGCTATTTAAAAAAAAAAAAAGCATCTCTTTTTTTCCCTGAAATAACTAAAACAGATAAATTCAGTTTTGCCTGGAATCCTCAAGGTCCTTTATCTTAGACATGGCAGAAATCCTATTGTTACAGCTTTTACATCTGACTGATAGAAAACATTGACACTAGAGACTCTTTCCAAAAATGCTAAACAAACATCTTTAACAGAAAACCTCACCAATTACGACATGATAACCTCTTAGAACAAGCGTATTAATATAAACCTTGAAGCTGGAACTCGCTGTCTGAGCTGCTGTTACTGATAAAAATGCAAAAATCAAATCAACAGCTACTGACCAATCAGAATCGAGCATTCAGCAGCACTGGAGTGTAAGGTTTTCTATTAGTGGTTAAACCACAAGGTTGTGGGTATAAATGCTAGAACATTTCAGAAAGCTTAGGAAACAGATATTGTTTTCATTTAAAGCTTATGCACACATCTTGCATGTAAATTATAAATAAAAATGCCCTCTAAAAAACTAATATTATCATAGGCAGGGCTTCTGTTGGTGTAAAATATCTCTGTACCAGTACTAGATTAAATTTAACACGCGTGTGATGTTTAGGACTGACAGCGGAGACCTGCGAGCCCTCTGAATCCAGGATGTCTGTGATGTACTTATTACTCTTTAATGACTGCTAGGATTATTACTATACATATAGATATTTACAAGCATTACAGATTGTCTTAGTATTTGAGGCATTGGTGGCTCAGTGGTAGGTTTCTCGCCTATCATGCGGAAGGCCCGGGTTCGATTCCCAGCCAATGCCTCAACCCCAGCCACTGGATGCAGTGCCGGTCCCAAGCCCGGAAAAATGGGAGGGTTGCGGCAGGAAGGGCATCCGGCGTAAAACCTGTGCCGAGTTGTTGTGCGGACCAGTCGGTCCGCTGTGGCGACCCCGAACAGGGAGCAGCCGAAAGCAACAGATTGTCTTAGTATTTGGTCAATAACAGGATAATATAATCAGATGAGTATTAACATGGCTTTCATGCATCTTTTAATGTATTTTTTTCCCTCCAGCAAATCGATGAGATGCTGGCAGGCTCCCTGAGTCAGGAAGATGAGGAGGCTGTGCTGGCAGAGCTGGAGGCTATCAGTCAGGTCCGCTCATTTCTGTCATTGTCTGTCATTTTTTCCTCTTTTATCTGCTGAAACGATCTGATTTCTTCTGTTTCAAAGGATGAAGATGAAGTTCAACTTCCTGAAGTGCCCACTGAGCCCTTGCCTGTGGTGGCTGAGCTAGAGAAGGGTGTGAATCTCTTAAACATATGAAGAATTACTTATAATGTCCAGTATGTGGCTCCCTTTCTCTCTTTCTAACTTTCTGCTCTTGTCTTTTTTTTTTCCTAGAGAGAGAACCAGTTAAAGTGAAGCAGGATGGAGGGATACTGTTGGCGTAGTAGCCGCCGGTCTTGTGATACGGATTGATTACACGTTAATCAGCCTCTTATATAAAAAGACGAGCACGCTGTAAACACACTGTTCTTTCTTGTTTGCTCTTCCCATGACTTTTCTTAAAAAACTGAGTCAACACTTATGCATTGCATGTACTGGTTTTATTTATTGTAATGAAGGTAAAAATGTCTCATTTGAACAGAACCGCTGATCTTAAACAGATCATCACAATTCTCACTTTCAACCAATGTTCTTATGATTCATGTATAACCAAAAATTGCCTAGATTTGACTGACATAATTATGATCATGGTGGACATTTCTACAACTGTCTTCATGTGTTGTTGAAATGGACAACCATTACAGAATCTTGAGATTTTGTTTTAAGTTAGAACCATGAAATGAAGGAACTTTCCAGGATCTCGAACAACCTGCTAGACTGATCGATTTTCTTATTTTCTTTGCGTATGACTTTTACTGTGTTACCATGCAATATGTGCTTTTTTTATGTAAGTAAAATCCATGTGGTTGTGGATGAAATGTGTGTTTGGGAGTGTCTACCCTACTCTAAATATATTGCTGTAATTATATGACCCCCCAATAAGATATCAGTCCTTTATATCAATTCTCAAAATCTTTGTCGGATTGTGATATGCCTTTTTATGTATATATAATTTTCCTGGCTTTCTGGCTATAGTAAGTAAGAACTATTTAATCTCCACCTTCAGACATGAATATATTTCCACCCACAGTCGGTTGTCCTTGACCAGTAAGCTGCTTTATTTATTATTCTTTGCCATACCACTGGAGCCAGTATTCCTATCACATGTTCCTATTTATTGTCAAGATAAGAAATGATTAGCCTGGTCTCAAGACACAAACACGGTTCACTGCAGCAACGTGAAAAAAATCGTGTTTATTAAAGCTGATTTGGGAATGTCAAAAGCACGCCTGCTTCAGATGGTACTCCATCATACAGCTAACGAAAAAGCCTTTGAAGCTGTAGGAGGCAAAACAAGTTCATATTCAAATTTCAAGCTGTTTATTGCATAACTTTTATTCTTTGGGGATCCAAACATTTGAGAGTGTAGATGAGTTCTTTCAGTCTCTTTACTTCATTGCTACCATAGCAACAACCAGCAGAATTAAATGTGATGGTATTGATGTTACGTCCTTAGCCACTAAAGTGTCTCATGACGAATTGAAAAGTCCTTGATTCTAATGTCTGAGAGGCGCTTAACAAAATAATCAGCCGATTTTGTTTCTCCAGTGTGAAGCATGTCTAAAGAGTCAGCCAATAAACCCAATCCAGCAGGGATACATGAAGAATGATGCATGATGATTAGTGATTGCACATACACAAGCAACTTTAATAGCAACACCCAATACCCCTGCTCATTCATGCAATTATCTAATCACTCATGATCAGATGCATAAAATCATACAGATTGCAATCAAAACATATCAAAACAGGATGTCAGGCTGTAAGTTTGAGTATTTTAAGAAGTGGTGATCAGGGATTTTCATACAAAACTCTAGAGTTTACATGGAATAGAGGAGGCTCTGCAGGCGGAAACGCCCTGATGAGAAAAGTCAAAGGAGAATTCGACAGCTTTTCTAGCTGCCAGGAAGACAGCAACTCAAATAACATCTGTTTACATCTGTCTTGAGCAGTAAAGCATCTCAGAATGCACAACATGCCAAAGCTTGAGGCAGACGAGCTACAACAGCAGAAGACCATCTGAACCTACAGTAAACACTCATCAAACCTGCCTTCCAATCATGACCATCATATTTGACTGTTTAATATCGAACTGAACTGTAAAGCTTTTTCACCAGAAATGACCTCATGTGTTCACTCCTCTGACTTTGTAACTGTTTCTCCTTCCGTCAATATTATTATGCCACGGTTGCTATGGTTATCGAACCTGTGGAGGCGGGGGCACGGGAACAGGTACTGTAAAGACATGCCTTGTGGGCGGAGCGAAAACAAGAAGGGGGCGTGTTTACCAAACCGAGAGAGTTGTCTGTTTCAATTACCGCAGCACGGCGGGCGCTTCTCAGCTGCAGCTCCTGTAGAGCTAAAAGCGCGTATTTCTCTAGTCAGTGCTGAGCTTCATTCTATTTTTTATTGCATCTAGGAGGCGAAAAAAAAAAAAGAAATCCTAAAACGTGTTTCGGATAACCATTTTCTTAGAAGAGAGTGTTTATGGTTTGGACTGAAGATATCACCATGTCTCGTACCGACGAGGTCCACCGCGTTACGGAGAATGTCTACAAGGTAAAGTACAAGCTGATCACAAGCTCTCGGTCACGCAGTGTTTTACGATTTATTAGGGATTTTTTTTAAAAACCTAATATAATGTTCAGGAGTATCAGTGCTGAAGTAGTTTGAGTGCAGAATATGTGCTCTTATGTTTAGACTAAGACCAACAATTCGGGTGTGATCGCGACCCAAATGACTAGACAAACTTGATCGCATGCATTATTTTCTGTTCTAATGTGAGAAGGATAAAAAAAAACCCCAGCTTCACCTGGTTGTATGAAGAAGAACATTGATTAAATGTGTGTTTTCCTCCCCTTATGCAATCTCTCTCTCTCTCTCTCTCTCTCTCTCTCTCTCTCTCTCTCTCCCTCTCCCTCTCCCTCTCCCTCTCTCCAACGTGAAGCTCAGGGTTTGGCTTCATAGTTGCCCTTCCTTCACAGGTGCTTTAGAAATGACTCGCTCTGTTGCAACAGGTCTCTTAGTCAACTCTGCCCTTAAGCAGTTTCACATCAACTCCATCCACACCCCCTGTGTCTGCTGGATACATTGTGTATTCCTACTTACACCACTTGCCCAACACCTAAAATCTTCCTTTCTCAGGCTTAAGCAGCAGTCTTGTGATATATAAGCCTGTTAAATAGGGCGGCTGAAGTTCAACACCTAAAACGAGGACAAAGAAACTATTCTGATAGCTCAAGGCCGGACGCACGTGTCCTGTACGAGGGTGTTGTCTTTTGCATGGCAGTAGAGGCACCTAACCATTTCCCTACTGTGTTTACACCAGTCTGGGCTGGACTCAGACTGGGTTTTTATCAGTCGAGTCACGCCGTAGCTTTTGTCAGATACTGATCGAGGAGGGGAGACTGCGGCACGTTCCGAATACATTTCCATGTATTGTACATTGTACATTTCCATGGAAATGTATTAGTCTTCTCTCTTAAGTAACCTAAAGTGTCTGCCGCTGAGGAACAGGGTTAAAATGGTGATGATCCTCAAGGATCCGGTCAGTCGTGATGTTTTCAGCGAACAGCACTGTATTTCTGTACACCTTTACAGCACTAATCTGAAGCCGGAACTAATCCTAAAAGTAGGACGAATTATCAGGAGATCGTGATGTGATGATTTTCCACACAAAAAGTGCAACAGGGAAGTATCAAGGCCACTTTTACTTTGGCATCAGGGTTTTGTGAAAAGTCATTAAACGGTTAACCAAGCAGATCTCCACCCATATTTAAATTCCTTAGCCAGGACATTGGGCAAGTAAAAGCACCATCATGCTGCTCAGTGCCTGAAAGCGAATGTTATGTAGTAATATATTGTGAGCTAGAGTACTAATTTAGTGCATTAATACATACTAAAGGAATATTTCCGTTCATTATGAAATGAGGTCTTCAAATGCACATAGTCACGTGCACCACATACCTGGGCAGTAGCGCCTTTATTTCCTGTTATCGTGTTTTGCCACGAAACAGGAAAGGTATCTGTACTTCAATTTATTTTGCTCGCTTTCCACCTACCTGTGTGTTCCTGATTTGGGAAAAGTTCATTTGCGGCATTGAGGGTTAAACATACAGCGGGGTCCTAAACTCTGAGAGCACTAGTGAAAACATTTATTCTTGCAAATTGTATTAATGACGTCATTAGCAACTTTGAATTTTTTTTTTCCAGTTTGTTTATATTAGATATTTCCCATTTTTGTTTTTACATTCAAGCAGGTTTGTGTAAAAACTCATGATCCATTTTAGATCAAATCCATCAGTGTGTTGTCAGAACATTTGCTTCAGTAGAAGAGATGAGGCATGAGGAAAATCTGACCTTTAATTCACAGCAGTTATCATGGTCAATAGCACAAATTTGTTTACATTTAAATGTGGACCTAGCAATGCAGGCCCCTCCAAAATTATTGGCACCGGTAGATCAATTCATTTGATCAATTCATTTGTTCATTCAATTTCATTCCTGGTGTTTATGTAGACGTGTTAAAGAAGACAACACAGCACATTTCTCACCAAATCAGTTTTTAGGCAGGCAAAAATATTGGAATACGTGTGCTCTGATTGATTCGTTTTTAAAACGGAAAATAGCTCTGAAAATCCTGCTCTTGGTTTTAACCTTCAGCCTCCCCTGTGAAGACTGTATTTGCTGTTAAAACCTATAAACCAACATAAACACCAGAGAGCTGTCTAAAAGGAAAAGCAAGTCATTTTGAAGTTGTGAAAAGAGGGAAAATCAGAGGCACTGCACAAGCACTGGGTTTCACCAATACAGCAATTTGGAATGTCATGAAAAAGAAAGAAACCACTGGCGTACTAACGACCAGTCATCAGACAGCTCGGCCAAGGAAAACAACAGCAGTTGATGAGAGAAACTGTGAAGAAAAACCCTTAAACAAGAGTCAGTGACACCAACAACCTCCACAGAGCCGGAGAAGATTTGGAGAGCAGAAATATTGAGTTCATAACACAAGTTGCAAACCACTCGTCAGCAGTAAGAATCAGAAATCCCGATTCTGGAATTCTGAAATTTGGGATTCAAAACACACAAGCTCATCGGTTCCGTATGGTGGAGGTGTCATGGCTTGGGCTTGCATGGCTGCTTCTGTAACAGGTTCTCTAATCTTTCCTGATGATGTCACTCATGATGATAGCTTCAGAATTCTACAGAAACATTCTGCCAAATTTACAGAGAAATGCGTCCAATCAGGGAGATCTTTATCATCTAGCAAAACACACTGCCAAGTCAACAAAGGAATTTAGCCCAGGGGAAAAAGTGGAAGTTTTTATATTGGCCAAGCAGGTCTACAGAGCTTAACCCAGCTGAGCAGCATTTCGCCTCCTGAAGAGGAGACTGAATGAAGAAACCCCCAAAACAAACAAAAAACTGAAAGGTGCTGTGGGAAAAGCATGGGGGAGTAGCACAAAAGAAGAACCCAGCAGTTTGGTTATGTCTGTGGGTCACCAGCGTAATGCAGTTATTGCAAGCAAGGGATATTCAACCAAATATTAAGTGCTATTTACCTAAAGAAGTTTTGTTCTTACATTCACCATAACAGTGGGTGTTCTGTCATGTTTTTCTAGCACATTTACACTATATTGCCAAAGGTTTTGGGACACCCTTCCAAATCATTGAATTCAGGTGTTATTTTTCAGGGGTTAAGCTTGGCCCCTTAGTTTCAGTGAAAGGAACTCTTAATGCTTCAGCATACCAAGACATTTTTGATAATTTCATGCTCCCAATTTTGTGGGAACAATTTGGGGTTGGCCCCTTCCTGTTCCAACATGACTGCCTGCACAGAGTCTTGACCTCAACCCGATAGAACACCTTTGGGATGAATTAGAGTGGAGACTGTGAGCCAGGCCAAAACTGGGACGTCTGCCTGTACATGCACATGAATGTAATATGGAGTTGGCCCGCCCTTTTACAGCTATAACAGCTTCAACTCTTCTGGGAAGGCTTTCCACAAGGTTTAGGAGTGTGCTTATGGGAATTTTTGACCATTCCTCTAGAAGTGCATTTGTGAGGTCAGGCACTGATGTTGGACGAGAAGGCCTGGTTCTCACAGTCTCTGCTCTAATTCATCCCAAAGGTGTTCTGTCGGGTTGAGGTCAGGACTCTGTGCAGGCCAGTCAAGTTCCTCCACACCAAACTCGCTCATCCATGTCTTTATGGACCTTGCTTTGTGCACTGGTGTGCAGTCATGTTAATGGGTCATCCCCAAACTGTTCCCACAAAGTTGGGAGCATGAAATTGTCCAAAATGTCTTGGTATGTTGAAGCATTAAGAGTTCCTTTCACTGGAACTAAGGGGCCGAGCCCAACCCCTGAATTCAATGATTTGGAGGGATGTCCCAAAACTTTTGGCAATATAGTGTGTATGTAAATATCAGGAAACCCCAATGTCTTGAATTGGCCTTTCTAGTAGTTTCAGGGGGAACATGGTATAAAATCCTGAATATTAAATATTCACAATATTGATTGTATACTTTCTTTGTTTTAAAAAAAAGTCAAAAACCTACTGTTTATTTTAAAAACAAGCCCAACAGACCTTTGGACCTCACTGTACACACAAAACCATTTTTTTTTGTACAAGTCAGTAAAGAGGTGGTGTTTTTCTTCCACTTTTTTTTTGCTTGTCCACCAGGCAATTTTCAACAATCAGAATCAGAAAAGTTTTTATTGCCAGGTACAGCAAAGGGTTCACGAAGAGCACTTTACAGTACTAGGAATTTGTCTTGGTGTCAGGTGCAAACATATACACAGATAAAATTTTAAAATAATAAAATAAACTATAATAAATTAAATAATTTTTATTATCTGGGGGTAAGTGGGGCACTGTTCAGCAGGCTGACTGCAGTGGGGAAGAAACTGTTCTTGTGGCGTGAGGTCCTGGTCCTGATGGACCGGAGCCTCTTTCCAGAGGGGAGGGACCGAAAGAGTTCATTTCAGGGATGGGAGGGGTCGGCTGCGATCTTGGCTGCACGTCTCTGGGACGTGTTATTATGATAACAGCAACATAATGATTGTTTGTCCTGACCTGCTGATCCACCTCTCTAGCTGTTTGCTTCTCTGGATGCCCTGACATGAAATGTAACCAAAAATAAGCATTGATCACTTGACAAAATACAGGATCTTTTTTTTTTTGTTTTGCAGTGTGATGTTAGAGCATAAGTGGTCTTATTTTTAATCTGATTTTACATTAATACGCATTCTTACCGTTCCTGATCTGTTGGGCAAATCAGCTTGTTTAGAGGAGAGTGAAATGTGAATGGTGGAACATGCTGAATAATCACAGGAGAGCGGTGAATGACGAACACGGCGCTGTGGCTGCTAAGGTGTGTTCATGTTTAAACACAGGGTGCGGGTGTGAATCCACCTAACACTCCGTTATGCACACAAGCACGCACATGTAAACAAGGCACTCCCTGCCTGTGGTTACAGCTGCCACCTTGCTTGCGAAACAATCAGCAGTGTGATAAGAGGCCCCCCGCTGTGAGTCACGGCTTTCATCATTTCTGACGTTCAGTCTGCTGTCACAGTACTGAAAATTTGATCCGGGTTTCTGCGCTCTGCCTGCATTGTCACATTCCAACATGTAGCTGCTCATCAGCAAGGCTTCCACAGGTGAGAGGAGGACAGCAACAGCCTTGCATTCCCTGACTGCATGATGTAAATCTATATGGAGGTTGCCGTTCTTAGCCAAAAATGGGCTAATGATATTGGAATGCTGGGGTCAGGGGGGTAGTTTGAGCCACAATGAGGTGCTGAACATGTGACAGGACAGTGTTATTGCATCACAAAACATAAGAGCCAATCATAGTCCATATGCAAATTCAGGCCTGCTAATGCTAATCCTAGTTCCAGGCTAACACTGTGTCTGTTTAACAAGTTTCTAATTTACATATTTATAGGATCTGAATCTATCAATGTTGTCGTTTTAGTGGAACTTAAAAACAACTACAAGAAATGAATGCTCTGTAACACCAAGCTTACCAAGGTGACTGCAAACTAGGGCAGATTCCAGCATTCTGGATGGATGGACATGTTTCACTGCCTGCTCAGGCTCATTATATACATCACTGAGAGTCTTATTCTAGACTTATGTTGCACATTTTGTTTCTCATCTCATGTCTGAAATCTCTGTTCGCTCGTGGATGCTCCTATCTTTAGCTTGCTGCCGGTTGCCATGGTTTCACTGGTAGCACCAGGCTAGTGTGATATCTATACAAGTTACCTACGGAACATGTACAAAGCCAGTCATGTAACTACAGATTGGATGGCTGGAGGGTAATTGAGTGAATCACTGTTTGCTAGTGACCACATGAGGCTAAAAACATACAGGTGATGAAATGTAACTTCATCTAACATCCTTCACACTGCGAGCTTCGCTTCTGCTTTACATAAAGGTAAACTCTCAGTGCCTCTATTCGCTTTGGATGTCAAACAGTTGTTCAGACAGATGTTGGCGTAGATCAACAAATCCACTCCTTTGCATTATGGTACAAAGTTGTTGGATGAAACAACTGATATAGGGAGCAAGCAGGTTGAGTAGGCTGCTGATATAATAAACACCAATTGTTTATTCCTCCAAAAAGGAAGCTACATTTTTTTTGTTTAAACATAACTGGTTAAAATTCACAGTTGCTCGATTCCTTCCATGCTATGATTTTGCGAATGCTGTCGTCTCCTACACTCCACACGTGTAATGAGGGTATGATCTGGCTGTTGGTGGGAATTGTTTTCCTGGTAAACGTATTAATTAGCTTGAATCTATGCTAGACAAGCGCTCCAGAATCAGGAATACGAAGTGACAAAAGTAAAGTGCAGCCCAATGCAGCATAAATACTGTTATTTCTCTCAAAACAAAATGCACAAACTATACAGAGAAAATAATGTACTCCAGGAAAAATTGTACGTGCGGTGAGGGAGCACTACAGCTCATAGACTGAATGTTTCTGCTTTGCTGCTGAAAGCTCTGACATGATGCTTCATCACCAGACTACGGCTATGTGAAGTTCTTCAGCTCAGGGACTCGTTTATTGTCCAGAGTCTGTATTAATGTATATAATTAGTTCACCATACTTTTGAAACAAAATGCTTCTCTATATCTTCATTAATGGGAATTTTAGGTATGTGTGATATGGGAATGGGTAGCACATTGGATCACATACACTGATCAGGCATAACATTATGACCACCTGTCTTATATTGTGTTTGTCCCCCTTTTGCTGCCAAAACAGTCCCGTCATGCACTGTGTATTCTGACACCTTTCTATCAGAACCAGCATTAACTTCTTCAGCAATTTGATCAACAGTAGCTTGTCCGCTGGATCGGATCACACGGGCCAGCCTTCGCTCCCCATGTGCATCAATGAGCCTTGGCCGCCCACGACCCTGTCGCCGGTTCACCACTGTTCCTTCCTTGGACCACTTTTGATAGATACTGGCCACTGCAGACCGGGAACACCCCACAAGAGCTGCAGTTTTGGAGATGCTCTGATCCAGTCGTCTAGCCATCACAATTTGGCCCTTGTCAAACTCGCTCAAATCCTTACGCTTGCCCATTTTTCCTGCTTCTAACACATCAGCTTTGAGGACAAAATGTTCACTTGCTGCCTAATATATCCCACCCACTAACAGGTGCCATGATGAGGAGATAATCAGTGTTACTCACTTCACCCGTCACTGTTCATAATGTTATGGCTGATCGGTGTACTTATGCACTATTCTACTCCATTTTATAGTGTATAGTAGATTTGAGTCATGTGTTTATAATAAAAAATCCATCAAGGAGAACCTGGATGATGCACGTATGCGGCTGAAAAGATCATGTTATGCTCTCGCAGCTTTTGATTTATGTACATCAGAAGAGAGGCGGGGCTATATACATGACGACACACTGATAGACAAAACCTTTTACAAATGGCTTTTAAATTAGTCTACCTTGTGTGATTAGTATTTTTTTGAACATTTTAAAAAAATTCACTGTATTGTGCTACATTACGTGTGTTTGACATTTTCCAAAATGCCAGGGGTCGCCACAGCGGACAAACTGGTCCGCACAACAACTTGGCACAGGTTTTACGCTGGATGCCCTTCCTGACGCAACCCTCCCATTTTTCCGGGACTGGCACTGCATCCAGTGGCTGGGATTTGGGCATTGACTGGGAATTGAACCCGGGCATTCTGCATGATAGACGAGAAACCTACCACTGAGCCACCAATGCCACTTAGTATTCTATTTGAGACTCTTCTAAAATTCATACCCTAGACTGTAGGGGGTATAGTGTGTAGTACATCAACTGGGACGTGGTTTTAGGTTGCGTTCAGGACTTCCTTGATTGTAATACCGCCTACTGCATGTAACTTTCATTAATGATTATTCTCTCTTTTAAAGCTCTATTTATTAATAGAGCTTATTTGCTACCAGACCATACTACCGGATTGGGAGGGAATGATAATCACCTTGCACTAACCAATCCTGCTATTGGTTGGCAGCCTTGAGTGCACATAGGCATTGTGGAGGGTGTGTGTGTGTGGATAAACACTACCTGGTTGCCGTGTACTGGGCAGGGTGTGACTTGCCGGGTCCTCGGTTGAAAAACAACACTTGAGGAAAAAAAAGGGGGAGTGTCTCCTGCACCTCTCCCAAAGAGTCAACCGTGGACAGGTTTGTCTCTCTGGGTACAGCACTGCTGTGTATCCCAAGGTGGAAAATACCAGGCGTGGCTCTGGTTTCTCACATACCAAACCTGTGATGATGTTGGCTCGATCTCTCAGGGCTGTCTTTCCGTTTCAAAAGTCTCTCCACAGTACGCTTCTGTTCATGGCGTCCTTCCTAATCTGGCAGATATTAGATTTCACTCGTTCTGAGACGTATTTTATTAGTTATCATCACCGCAGGGCGATTTTAAAAAAGATGAGCACTGTGTCGCAGTGTGGATGTGGCGGAATCTAGACAGGTGGTTTCTTAGCAACAGCGTACCATTATGTGTTTCTGTCACTCTCGTGTCATATGAGAGAGGGAGGAAAAGAGAGACGGAGGTGGGAAGAGATGGGAGATGTGGAGGAGGGCTTTTTAAAGGAATTCAGAATAAACGGCGAGAGTAGTTTTAAAATGCCTTCCAGGCAAAACCATAAACTCTGCTTTGTTTCACAAGCATTTTTTTTTTTTTTTTTGAGGAGTGAAAGGCTTTTATGTCCACTGTAATTAGCCTCTCTTGACAGCACTGACTTAGAAGCCATCAGCAGTTTTTTTTCCTTCAGTTTCAGTTGAATTACAGTTCATTTTAAGTGTAAAATAATGACTTATGCCAATGAAGGTATCACACTTTATATGGTGTTTTTATTTATTTATTTATTTATTTTTATTTTTATTTTTTTGAAAGTCTGTATTCAATTTCAGGCAGTTTGTTGCAGAAGCGTGTCTCATGAAGTGGGTTTTATAAGCGGAGGCACCGCTCGAATCCATACACCCACATTCTCTCTGAGTCTGGGGGTGGGTGGCTTGGAGCCACTGCTGCGTCTTATTGTCAGCGCTCTCTCTCTCTCTCTCCTCTCTCTCTCTCTCTCTCTCTCTCTCTCTCTCTCTCAAAAAAAAAAAAAAAAACATCAAAATGAAACATGACAAGCTTCTAAACTAATTCCACGAAGCATTAAGGCTCGGAGAAGCTCAACTTTACATCGTAGTTCTGCACGATATCGATGAAAGCAGTAATCAAGATTGTCGTACATTTCCCAAGCATTGTTTCATTACACTTTTTTTTTTTTTTTTTGGCTTTTTTTGTCCCTTTTCCACCATCTCCGATTTCATAAACCTTTCCTAAGCACAATTAGAATGTCAATTAAGCAAACGAGACCCAATAAGCATGTCTGTACAGGCAAAATAAATGAAGATTTAATGCAGAATTTAGTAGTCTGATTCGATAATCACCAATGACACAATTAGAAACGGTTAACAGTCAAGTAATTGTTTATTAACAAATTAATTAAAGGAATCGAGTATTTTGCTGAATTTTAAA
Organism: Hemibagrus guttatus; assembly: GCA_033459395.1. Taxonomy (NCBI): domain Eukaryota; kingdom Metazoa; phylum Chordata; class Actinopteri; order Siluriformes; family Bagridae; genus Hemibagrus; species Hemibagrus guttatus. Next base: position 10,998,763 of record JAUCMX010000016.1, on the reverse strand, counting down.
TCTGACGTTATTTCATGTAATTCCACTGACATTTCTAATAGTGTTTTTTTTCTTTCCGCGAAGTCGTATCACTGCGTCTGATCTGTAGTCGAGTCTGTGAATGCCAGGACAGAGTGGGATGTCGGCGGTGGCCTTTGCAAGGAAAAAGCGAGTGTGGGAGAGAAACTGAGAGAGGGTGAGAGAGTGAGGGTGGGGACAGCATTTCTTCATCCTTGTAGAAATGGCCTGTAATTGCTACGTGGGGCCGTGGGCCTGTAATTAACCAGAGAAGAGGAGCTGGAACAGAGGGGCAGGCAGCTCTGCACCCAGGCAGCCGGCGGCGACCTCCTTTTCTTTCATTTCATTTTTTAAAAATGACATGGAAATTTGTTCAAGTTAGTTACGTGAAATAAGTGTTTGAGGAAAGGGGGAGGAAGTTAGTCTTGGTCACATGATCTTCACACCAGCCTTCAGCAGAATCCTCAGATATCTGCTTACTCAGGGACACCACAAGCTGCCAGTGTGACAATATAGCATTGATATTGTGATTATTTAGGCGCTAATACACTTATCTTTTATTGCGATGTGTATTATTATAATAATAATAATAACGACATTTATTTATTTATTTATTTACTTACTTACTTACTTACTTACTTACTTACTTACTTTGATGTTAAGCTTTTTTCCCCCCAACAGTTTCAGTTTTTGAAAGCAGATTTTGATAGTTTCCTGTGCTGTCTTTGTCTAAATCTAAATTCATTCATTCATTCTACCGCTTATCCGATCTATTCTCGGGTCACGGGGAGCCTGTGCCTATCTCGGATGTCATCGGGAATCAAGGCAGGATACACCCTGGACGAAGTGCCAACCCATCACAGGGCACACACACACACACACACACACACACACACACACACACACCACACACACACAGACATTCTCATTTCTAAATCTAAATCTTAAAATAATTTTTTTTCCCTTTTAAAAACGATAATTTTTAGTGCTAATGTTTATTTTTTCACATAATATAAAAAATAGCAGCAAACAATTGTTTTACTGTAGTATCATGATGCATTGTGATCATTCATATATATATATATATATATATATATATATATATATATATATATATATATATATATCTCTTGATGCATAGAAATGCCTTGAAATTATGTTTTTCACATATCATACTTATTTCTCTACTGCAGGCAGTTTGTTAGGAAATCTATAAATGTCAAACTCTCCTGATGCAATGTCATGTACCGTAGAAATGCCCATAGCTAAAGTAACCCCTAAATGGATAAAAAGTGTGGCATTGAGTTAAAAATTGTAGTCTTGAACAAATTGCTATAGTATAAGAGAAATGACTGGGGGAGCTGTCAAACTTTGTGAAAATAATCAACACAGCATGTCCTAATGTGGTTATACTGGATATTGCTAATAACCTGTATAGAGATGTACTGAATAGTGATCATATAGGTTGCGTGTTTTTGTGTAAGGGCTGAGTAGATCAGCACAAGGAGCCCAATAGACCCATTTTAACCGCATTGTCAAATACACGATCAGGCATAACATTATGATCACCTACAGGTGAAGTGAATAACACTGATTATCTCCTCATCATGGCACCTGCTAGTGGGTGGGATATATTAGGCAGTAGGTGAACATTTTGTCCTCAAAGTTGATGTGTTAGAAGCAGGAAAAATGGGCAAGCGTAAGGATTTGAGCGAGTTTGAAAAGGCACAAATTGTGACGACTGGATCAGAGCATCTCCAAAACTGCAGCTCTTGTGGGGTGTTTCTGGTGTGCAGTGGTCAGTATCTAACAAAAGTGGACCAAGGAAGGAACAGAAGTGAACCGGTGACCGGGTCATGGGCGGCCAAGGCTCATTGATTCTTGTGGGGAGCGAAGGCTGGCCTGTGTGGTCTGCTTGCGTGTTTGCACACATACGTGTTTGCGTATGTGTATACAATACTAGTCAAAGGTTTGGTCTTTAGGTTGTCTTACAGTTTCATAAAGGCTTATAGTAGAAATGTGTCAGTAACACACACATATCCAGTGAAGTTAATGCCCATATATAAATATGTTATTGACTCTAAATGTATTTTTTAATAAGCATTTTTTTTGCTGGAAATGAAATTGTTTCTCCAAACAAAGCCTCCTGGGTGAAGCTTCTTCATGAAGCTTCATAATGACATTTCCACTATGAAACACTTCATTATTATTCTAAAATATTTAGATGTAAAAAAGGAAAAAAGCAAATGTATTTAAACAATTATTGAATTGTGGAATCTAATGAATATGTACGGAATAAAACACTCCATATGGATTTATTAGAAATTGATCAACACTGGTGAGATGCTTTTCCTACCCTGGTGTTGTTTGTTTCTATAAAAGCATACACCTAAGTGTTTTATTACTCGTGTATATATACACAGCAATTTGCTCAGGGTTACAAACATTTTAGCCAGCTTAACCTGTTGTTATTTTTTAACCTGTTTATAGTGTCATGTAATATTATTCAACTTCCATGAACAGGTTAATTCATGTTTTCACTCGATTCAGGTTTCCCTCAGACACAGCTGCACAAACCCCTAGAGGTTAGTTCTGGTATTGCAGCTGGTCAGTGAGAATCTACTGGAAACATCAATGGCAAGTTTTAATAAAATACATTTTTACAATCGAGCCATGTTACAAGGCAAGCTTACGTAGATTAAAATAGCAACAAAACCTGGAAAGGAGTAAAGCACTTTTTCAGCAAGGGGAAATTTTCCTTAATGTCATCCTGCTGAACATTTCCCACCTATTACCCTGGAGTCTGAATCAGAGTGAAAACTGACATATATATATATATATATATATATATATATATATATATATATATATATATATATATATAAAAAAAAATTTCTCATTTCAGATACTTGATCCCACCATTCAAAAGGTGAAAGGAGGAAATCATAAAAATCCTCTAAGCACAAAAGCATGAAGCTCTTTTTGCAAGACTTTACTAGATACACTATATTGCCAAAAGTTTTGGGATACCCCTCCAAATCATTGAATCAATCAACCTCATAGAACACCTTTGGGATGAATTAGAGTGGAGACTGCGAGCCAGGCATTCTCGTCCAACATCAGTGCCTGACCTCACAAATGCGCTTCTAGAGGAATAGTCAAAAATTCTCATAAACACACTCCTAAACCATGTGGAAAGCCTTCCCAGAAGAGTTGAAGCTGTGATAGCTGTAAAAGGGCAGGCCAATTCCATATTACATTCATGTGCATGTAAAGGCAGATGTCCCAGTTTTGGCCTGGCTCACAGTCTCCACTCTAATTCATCCCAAAGCTGTTCCGTCAGGTCGAGGTCAGGACTCTGTACAGGTCAGTCAAGTTCCTCTACACCAAACTCACTAATCCATGTCTTTATGGGCCTTGCTTTGTGCACTGGTGTGCAGTCATGTTGGAACAGGAAGGGGTCATCCCTAAACTGTTCCCACAAAGTTGGGAGCATGAAATTGTCCAAAATGTCTTGTTATGCTGAAGAATTAAGAGTTCCTTTCACTGGAACTAAGGGGCCAAGCCCAACCCCTGAATCCAATTATTTGGAGGCATGTCCCAAAACTTTTGGCAATATAGTGTAATTGTTGAAACAACTAGTTTAAAACATTTGTGTATGCTATCTGCAATTTATTTCCATTTTTTTTGTGTTCATTAGTCCAAATCTCCAGAACCCATCAGTGTACAACTGGCGGCTCAGTCAAGCAGTTCTTGTGTACAGTAAAACATCATCCACAGCCCAAATCGCACAGCACTGTTTATTCCACCTCTCTGAAACGATCTCCGCAACATTTCAGAGCAGTTGTTTTGGCCTGGAGTCTGATTGCTCTCTTCTCACCTGCGCAAATGAACCTCACTTGAGAGCAAAACACACTAGGGTTCGATTCAAATACTGCTTATGCGAAAGCAAGCTTCCGTTAAAGGGGTTCAGTTGACAGAAAAGATGAGCAGTAATTCTCTCCACAGTCTCTCTTCTCTTGAATAAATCTAGCTTGTCATGATTCTGAGAAGAAAATATTACTAAACTCTCTGACTTGAAGACTTTCATGTGGCAACAAAGTTAAAGGAGCAACCTTAGAGCTGATTTATAAATGTTAGATAAACATTCAAAACGACAGCTTGGCTTCTCTCTTAAAATCTATTTATTTATCATCTTAAATTAGCCGAGCGTCGTCCAGACAAGTCCCTGTGAGTTGACTGTTGCTATAGAAACGCTGACACGTTAGAACAAGTGCATTAACATAAAACCTTGGATTAAATTACAGCCAAAACTACTGTCAGAGCTGCAACCATCGAAAACTAATCAACACCTCCTGACCAATCAGATTCAAGAATTCACTCGTACTGTAGAATAATTGTGACAGACTTGGTGTCTAACCCCGAATTCAGAATTCCTGAAGGTGTCATAGCACCTCTGACTTTTCCCTCTTACAGAGAGGTCTCATTAATAGGACATCCTCATATTTCGGAGGATGAAAACGTGATGAGGGCAGCAGACGACTCCCTTTTGGAGTGGTAGCTGCAGTCGTAGCAGAGAGCGTGTGAGGAAAAAGCACAGCATGTTCTGTACAATTGAGATCTTTTCCTCACTAAGCCTCTGAGTCATACGCTGGTCCTAAAGTTATCTGTACATGTTTAAGACTAAAAGACTGCTGAGTTTCCAAAAGCTGTGTCGAAAGAGTGCTGACGTTCAGATCCGTCCCTCTCCAAACCTGTGTGCTGGATTGATTTCACTACAGTCTGAGTGCCGTGATTAGATTTCCCTGTTCACAGATATCCCGACTGCTCTATTGCACAAGGGTCAGAGTTTCATTGTGTAAGGTACACATGCATTCCATTAAAATCCTGATTTTAAAAGAATTGCCTTTACCACACCATTATGACCCTACCAAAGGCATTTACGATCGCTTTCTAATTAAATACTCAAAGAATCAGGGCGGTGGTAACTCAAGTGGTTAAGGCTGGTTCAAGCCCCAGCACCGCCAAGCTGCAACCGTTGGGCCCTTGAGCAAGGCCCCCAACCCACCCTGCTCCAGGGGTGATGTATCATGGCTGACCCTGCGCTCTTACCCCGACACCTAGGTTTGGGATATGCGAAGAAAAGAATTTCTCTGTTCAGTAATGTATGTGACCAATAAAGGCAACTTAACTTAATGAATCAATCAAGTAGGGATGAGGCGAAGAACTAAACACGCTGCTGTTACCATGGACACCGATGCTGGTGTGTGGAGAGTGTGTGTGCACAGGGGTCAGGAGGTTACAGCGCTCAAGAGCTCTGACTAATAACTGCTTCTGTGGGCAAGGACGTAACAAAGTACAGTACTGTATGATTTCCCACTCAATCACACAAAGTGGCGCATCCATTAGCACTTGTATTATGTTTCAGATTTCATCCACGACTTGGTGCTTAGGAGTTATTGTTTAGGATTGGGAATATTAGTCTTGGAACATGGTGCTTCCAACATTTCCAAGGTTCTGTCTGTTAGGCATGGGAATAAATACTTAAATATCTGAATATCCGGACTTGTATTTAGTTAAATAATGACTGCTACCAGCATTGGAGTATGCATCTGCTAACCCTGACTCCTCCTGTTCCATATTATAACTAACTCTCTTCTTCAGCATACACAACCTACAGCGATATGCAACCAGAGACCGTTCATTTTTAACCAGAGCTGACGACATGAGCGACAGTGACCATTAGTGGCTAGGTGTGGGCATGTCCAGTGACGCAGCAAAGCTGAGAAAAGTCTATGCAATTATGGAGACTTCCTGAAGGTTTCATTTTAGCTGCAAGAACACTGATTTGGAATGCTAGCACCACCCACTGATAAACATTGATATGGCAACCTGTAGTAGGAACACCTCCTGTGACTATGTAGGAATTTGTGTGCCTTTCCACAGCTGTTTAATTGGCTACTGGTGCTGTTATTGAAAGGGGAGAGATTTTTGCTCCTTGGCTCTCCACTACAGGTGACTGAAATGATCAGGTTTCAGACTCTTGTCTGTAAAGCAAGTATCTGAATATAGATGACTATAGGGCTTTTCTGTTGCACCATTCTGGGGTTATTGTTTGTTTTCGAAATACAGGACACAGCTAATATTGTGTTTCATCTCAAGCTAAATGTGCCTCAGTGGAAATGCCAAAACAGCTACTTCCGTACTTATTTCCGCTGTTTGTTTTTTTCTTGGCGACTAATAGTCGCCTAACCTGCCTCATGCTTGAACAATGCCTATATATTTAACCCGGTGAATGTTTTAAAAAGCTAGTTGTTCTTTTTCATATGTATTCGGCCAGTTTGATACTTATGCCTCATCTGGTCACGTCTAGGTTCAGCAACATTATGTGCCCTGAATGTACTGAATGACCAGTTTTTTCATGTCATATTCCATGAAAATGGCAGGATTCATCGGGCTCAAACTGTGAAAGAGTGGTTGAGAGAGCATAAGACACATTTTAACCACACAGATTGGTCATCACAGAGTCCAGACCTTAACCTCATTGTGAATCTTTGGGATGTGCCAGAAAAGACTTTACGTAGGGGTCCAATACAGGATGTCGTTGAGAAATTGAGGCAGCTATGGACGGAAATAAATGTTATGACCTTGCATAAGCTTAACAAAATGATGTCACAGTGAATGTTAGTCTGACTTTATTGGCCAGCTAGTGTATATATAAATTACAGACGGGCAGCACGGCGCTCCAGGGTCCTCAGCGCAGTCCTGAACACTGGCTTCTGTCTGTGTGAAGTTTTACATCTCCTACTCTGGGTTACCTCTGGGTTTTCTTTCACCTGCCAAAAAACATACCAGGCTACACTAGTTTGTATTTGGGTATGAATGAGTGTATCCATGGTGCCCTGTGATGGACTGGCTTCACATGAGTATGTTCACGCTTCATGCACAGTGTTCACTCTGGATCCACTGCAGCCCTGACCTGAGTGAATAATGTTGTTGTTCTTCAGCTGCTCCACGGTCGGGGTCATCACAGCGGATCATCCGATCTGTATATTTAATTTTGGCACAGGTTTTATGCCAGATGCCCTTCCTGATGCAAGCCTCCCAATTTTATTCAGGCTCAGGACCAGCACTAGGAGTTAACCCCTCAGTGGCTGGGTTGGTTTCACAATAAATTAATGAAATATGAAGTGTTTTTTGTTGTGTGTGTGTGTGTGTGTGTGTGTGTGTGTGTGTGTGTGTGTGTGTGTGTATATATATAGAAATGGATAGAATAGCTAAAAGTTTTCTGAAACTTTCTTCAAGGGTTGATTAAGTAGGCAAACTTCTTGAGATGTTAAGTAGGCTATATGAAACTTTTGGAATAAATGGCAAAGCATGCTACCTTTCAGATTGTGAAATTTTACAATTTTTTTTCTTTTTATAATTTTTGCCTCCATACACGTCTTGCATTTCGAGAACCCTCGGTTATGAAACCGTGGTTTAATCAGATAAACACATTCTCATAGGCATATTATTTGCTTTTAATGGCTACTTAAACGGCGAACGTGTTTAAACTAATCAGTTCCCAATATCACTCACAAGGTGCATTAGATATGAGAGCGTCAACCTAACCGTTAAATCAAGTTGAGCACATTTTGCAGCTTCTCTAGGAACATGGCATTTGCATCAAATTTAGCTGCTTAAGCAATAATAATGCTGGTTAATGCAAATCAAAGTGATAAGTAAGTAATAAGAGTTAATGCATTCTATCAAACAACATGCTATCAGGCTGTTAATGTATCATGCTAATACTTTTATACAGAAGGTTGCATATCAGTAACACTGTTATTAACACTGTTTTCTCAAAGCACTGAGCTCTCACGGATTCCCGAATGCAGACCCGCGCTCGCTATTCGCCGAGAGATCGTGAACCCGGTTCTTAGCAACAAGCTTGGCTTTGCAGTCGTTTCAGAAAACAGGCTTCACTACCACCCTGATGTAGCACTAGAAGCGATGCTCATGCAGTACTTACCATGAATACTACAGAATGAAGAAGATTAACTGGAATTGAAGCCAAACCTAATGTAAAGGGTGAGAGATTGAGTGCAGTGTGGGGTGGAAGCGGAACGCATTTCCATTTTAGAGGTATATATATATATATATATATATATATATATATATATATATATATATATATATATATATATATATATATATATATATATATATATATATATATATATATATATATATAATATATATGCACTGACTGCTTTCACTGGATCACATGCACACCTACACGTTCATGCAATTCTCCAACCAGCAAACCAAATATAGATACAAGTCAATGCGGACATGCTTTAGCATGCATGTAAAGAGTGGTTCAGCTATTTGCTATTTTAAATCAGTCTGTCAGTTTAAAACAGTCTGGCCATTCTCCCTCTGACCTCTCATATCCACAAGGTGTTAACTCACACCAAGCTGCCTCATACTGGAGTTGTTGTTGTTGTTGTTGTTGTTGTTGTTGTTGTTGTTTAGTACCATTTGGTGTAAAAGTGTGAACTCTCAGATAATCGTTTTCTGAAATACTCAAAGCAGCCCATCTGGCATCATCAACCCTGCCACAAGACCACATTTTCCCCTATTCTAATGTTTGACGTGAAAATGAACTGAATAGAGTGCAGACATTAAAGGGCTGCTCTGCATCTGTAATCTGTGCACTCCTGCATCTGGATAATCTACATTCCTGCTTGCTGAAGCCTGCCTTTTGATCTAAAGTGAACATTAAAAGAAAAGATCTTTGTGAAATATATTGGCTTTTGGCCACCTGGCAACCCTTCGCTCAGTGTAGCCCTCATAGAAAGAGATGGTTTGTGTGTGTGTGTGCATGTATGTTTAGTGTATCTTAATGGGATTAAGTCATGGGGCTGAGCAGAAGCCTGGTGATGTACAGTTGCACTACTCTGTGTACCTTCATCCTAATTGTACACAACATGTGCTCTGGGCTTGTTCACGCAGCCCTGCTACATTCCATTAACTCACTGGCATTGCCAAATCACTCATTAAATTGGGGAAAATTGCATCACAGGTGGCCACGGTGGTGTATCACAACTATCTTCTGTCTCTTGATGGGATGGTGAGACAAACCGAGGCAGATGGAGAGAGAAATGGGAACACTCCTGGAGGAAACATTTTAACAGCGTGACTGGGATGAAATCCCAACACACACACAAAAAAAAAACCCCAAGCAAGTTATCTAAAGTGTTTTCATCAAAAGCTCAACGAATGAGAAATGTTATTTTGACTATAAATGAGAGGGTGGAAAATTTACAGAGAACATCTTCCTGTGGGGAAGAGTACATGCACTCTCGAGTGAATTTTCTTTCTCTTTGGGAAAAGTGCTAAAGCATTACTGCTCTCCTTAAGCCTTGTATTACAAGTAGATCTCATAGATAAACCTGTGAGAGTTTAACTCGCGTTCGCGTGCTTCTGGGTATCTCCAACACAGCCCATGGTGCAACTAACTAACCAATTAGCTGTGTGGAAGCTCAACCCCTTTCTGAGAGCATCTCTCCAAATGCAATCTATATATTTAAAAACAGATGGTTTTGTGTATTGAGGTCAGATGAGCGTACAATTTTGATCAGGGTTTAGTCCTCCATAGTTTGTCAATGTTGCTAAATTGATCATCCATCCCAGTCCCTTTACATATTCCAGGCTAATTGCAGGAGCTAATTGGAACCCCAACATTTTGATCATGCACCATCAGAATGATTAGATGAAAAATGTCCCACCCCCTCTGCCGAACAAGGTGGTGGATCACTGATGCTTCGGAACAGATAGCGGTCCAGGAGTGCATTGAGAGCTTGATGCAAGGACATTTCATCTCAAAACCTAGCTGCTTCCATCAGGAGGTTAAGACTTGGCTATATGCAGCCTCAGAAACTGGCAGCTTGTGTTGTGGTCAGATGAGGATAAAATGAAACTAATTGGCCATAAACACCATCAGTCAAGAACAAGCCCCTAAACCTGCTTTAAAATGTTAGAGAATCATTGATACTGTGGGAATGTTTTTGTCTGATGGCTCTTGTGAAAAGTCATGGATTCTACATAGCAGAATATTTGAGTCCAAATCCTAATGCAAGTCTTGGCCCTGCGTTCAAATCCACATTGTAATGGTGAGACAGGGATTCAAACCTTTTTAAAAAATCTGTGGTCTGAATCGAAAAGGGAAGTGAAAGAGAATTTATCACCAATGAAAGCACTCCGTCTCTAATACTAGCTTTATACATATAGTAGGTTTAAGGATGTCCGTTTGAATAGACAGGGTTGAGATGACGCTGTATTTTATCCAGTAAATGATGCTAATTGCAACAGGAGAAAACAGATCTCGGATGAATACAGCTCTCAAGATAAACACGATCTGACTGAAAAATTAAATCGGACCGTATCGCCTGTTGAAATGCTATTATTATAGCGTCTAAAAGTTATAGTGTGAACAGTCACTTGCATACAGCGAGGAGAACGAGTGCAGCAGGCTGACGAAAGGAGTCTGTCGATCAGGTTAAAACAATGATGCCATGTAACTAGGCCATTCCTGAATGAAAGCAATGTGAAAAATGCAGCATGGTCACTGCCCCATTGTGATTAACGCAAGTGTGTAGTGCTGTCAGAGCTCAGAGATGTATCCGTCCATTTTGCTGACTTATGCTGATTTATTTGCTGATTTATGGCAGAGCGATAAATAGCATTAGACAATCCAAACCATTGCAGTGGATAGTTGTATTAAACATTTCACTTTATTAGGAAAAGTTATCTAATCAGCCAATCAAACTTTTTGCACTAACAGGCTTTTTTTTTTTTCTTCTTTTCAACTACTCTACGTGCCTTAAATTGCCCCCGGGGACAAATAAAGTTTTTTGAATTGAATTGAATCATATCGCAGCAGTGCTGTGGAGAAAAAACGTTCAGTTAACCTCCTAGAACCTGGCGTCCACATACGTGGACATCACATTTTTGGTTGTGTGCACCATAATACTTAATTCTTTTAACCTGCAGTACACAAATGTGGACACTTACACTGCATCTGTTGGTATTTATTGGTTCCTTCTAAATAAGAAAGAAGAAATCTAAAATGCAAGCCAAACCAAAGCTCAGGTCTTAGGAGGTTAATGTTCACATTCAATTAACATCAAACATCAGAATGAAGAAAAAGTGTGATCTCTGTGACTTTAATTGTGGCATAGATGTAGATGAGCTGATTTGAGTATTTCAGAAACTGCTGATCTGCAATTTTCACACACAGCAATCTCTAGATTTTTAGATTTAGACATTGCATGAGATACGGTTTTTGGTTTGAGCTACCAGGATGCATATACCAACTCTTTAGTACAGTCACTCTTTACAGCCGTGGTTTAGGTGGATAGACTACAACAGCAGAGATAACTGAATTACATACTGGATAACTAAGCAGGTTATGAGTTCATGTTAGTGTTTGGTGTGTGTATGTTGTGTTATTGCTTAGTTAGTGTTTCTAAACCTATCCAACAGAAAGCAGGACTAAACTCATATCTGAACACGTATTTATTTAAGTGTTTACTATGCAAGTAAACATTTTTTTCCATTTCAAAATATCACAATAATCAATTAAATTCTCCAGAACTGCTAGCCTGAGGGGGGAAAAAAGAGTAGAAAAGGCTTTAATAACATTTAGCTGTCGGTCTGAAGCTGTAGCAATCCCAAAAACCCATTTTAATGAGTCCTGGTTATTTTAAAGTGATTATTCAGTCATAGCTATCGAAATAAAAAAGCCAAAAACAGTATGTCAGTATAATACTTTTACAAATGCTGACGTGATCCTGTTGAGCAGACTCCTCCAGTGTATTTAATGATGTTCTAATCATCACCATTAACAGCATCACATTTTAAATATATAGAGAGATTTATTTTTTCTTTCTCTGTAATGAACTGAAAACATTCTGTGCAAACCTTTTGGAGAAAGGAAGGGACCCTGTGCGACTCGACAGCACATGAGACTGGAGATGATGTCGTTTAATATCGGGAGTTCATAACACATGCGCTGATCGTTCCAGATTAATATGTCTATTGGCTCATCTCCCATTTTATGAGAGGAAAAAAAAAGACTTCTTTCTTTTCTTTGTGGTTTTTTTGAGAGATAAGCATACTGGCGTACTCTGCTGTGAAACTGAGGAGCTCTTACTGCAAAATGTGCAACAATTAGTGAGAATTTTCTTTAATGATGCAGTTTAACTGCACCATAAAACAATTGGACATATGCTTATATGATCTCAACCTAAGATGAAGATATCTGTTTGATAATACTTTTTTTCGCACCAAATGGATCGATTTTAAGCGCATACTTGCACGGATCAGGCATAACATTATGAGCAGTGAGAGGTGAAGTGAATAACGCTGGTTATCTCCTCATCATTGCGCCTGTTAGTGGGTGGGATATATTAGGCAGCAAGTGAACATTTTGTCCTCAAATTTGTTTTGTGGGGTGTTCCCAGTCTGCAGTGGTCAGTATCTATCAAAAGTGGTCCAAGGAAGGAACAGTGGTGAACCGGCGACAGGGTCATGGGTGGCCAAGGCTCATTGATGAATGTGAAGAGCGAAGGCCGGCCTGTGTGATCCGATCCAACAGACGAGCTACTGTTGCTCAAATTGCTGAAGAAGTTAATGCTGGTTCTGATAGAAAGATGTCAGTTTACACAGTGAATGACGGGTCAGGGCTGTTTTGGCAGCAAAAGGAGGACTAACACAATATTAGGCAGGTGGTCATAATGTTATGCCTGGTGTATTTTGAACATGAGACATCATGACACGTGTCACACAACAGAGAAAAAGAAACCAGAAAAATGGAGAGAGAAACAGAATGCAGCTGTAATTATTTAGGCTAAGAGTTTCTGTGTCTTGTTCCCAGCGCAAGTGTGATTCTGGAAAGCTTGAACATAGCACCTTTTTTGCTTATTTAACTCTAACACACCTGTTACAGCTTATCAGTTAATAACTAGGTTTAGTGGAGTGTGTTAGAGTGAGGAAATCACCAACCTGCACGATACGGGACTGCAGCTGAGCACAGTGTTCTTTATCTGCTGTTGCTTGTTAAAAGACAAAAAAAAAAAAAAACCACACAACTTGCGTTTTCTGTTTTTTGCGCTCATGTGAGTGTGTACTTGCTTTTTCCTGTATTTTTTTTCTTGCCTTATTTTTTCAGCTTTCCTGCCATGTCACTGAAGTAGAAATGGTGTGTATACCCCCTTAGCGCGACTCAGGAATAACCCAGCTCCGCCGAAGTGCCTGCCGGCCTTGGGTTCCAATTAGCTCCTGCAATTAGCCTGGCAGATGTAGCACAAGAGGACTGGGATGGATGATAAATTTAGCAACACTGACAAAATATGGAGAATAAAACCCTGCTTCTACCTCCTCCCACTAAGCTCGCTTTGAATTCTAGCTCATTTTGATTCATAATCTCATGGAATTTATATTACACCTATGTCACATGAAACTGTTTTTTTAATCCACGGTGATGCCAGCAAATGTTCTGGATGAGATAATGATGCTCTTTGTTAAAGAGCGCAAGTGTGTGTTTGCACATCTAGTTCAGCGGGGAGTGGAGAGCTGCTGCCGTCCCCCTCACTGTTCTAACCGAAGCCCAGTGTGTTTATATGAGCATATAACAGGAGTACTGCCATGGAGTCTGCTGGCTGTTATATAAACCTCCCACCTTTTCTCTCTCTCTCTCTCTTCTTCCTCCTCTTGTAAAGCTTGTTAAAACTATAGCGTTTTACATGCACCTTGTTTCAAGTGGGAAGGACTGAGAGAAAAGTATTCTCAATAAACCTAAGCAGGAGAAAGAGGAGGGAGAAAAAAGACCTTCAAGTTCTCGCAGCCCCCCTGTGGACACGGAGGGGTCTTTCATCTGGCAGGGAGATTTTTCGAAGTGCAACTGATCTCTGTTTTGACTGGCACACGCTTTCCTTTCGATATCAGGCTAATATAATGCGGAATATGTAATGGCTCAGACAACCTAGTGAGTCTCATTAAAAATAATAATAAAATCCAGTATGTGGTATTCCCACAGTAATCATTCTAGCCCATGTCCAAGAAATTCATGTTGAACCTCTTGAAAAATACATAACAATCATGCACTTTGTGCCTTTCACTCAATATTCTTGACAACTGTCATTGGTCTCATTAATATTCAGTCTGAACCTGAGGGACACAGTGGGATTTCTCATTTTTGAAATTTTCTCCGCCAGAAAACTGTACAAGGTTTCATTAGTATTCCACCTGCTCACTGTGATTTTGGATGATGGATGGTTTTATCTAACACTCTGATATCAATGTGTGTGTTTAATTTACAGCCTAATAGTTTTACTGAAAGCTGAATTAGAAATTAGTTTGCACCAATCAAAAGGACATTTCAAACTATCCTTATGGACAAGTCATAAATAAGCTTTATTTTTTTCTAATCGGTATTTCTACATACCTGCATCTTCCTGCATCTGGCATCATTGCATGCTAATTACTCATCTTGACACATCGGCAGTCTGCTGTCAGAGATATTGTGTTTTTTGATTCGGAGCGAAAAGCCTCTGCTACAGTTGCAGCATGTGGGAGGCGTCACAGCACAATGATGTGCATTAAGTTGAAACACTACAGCCTACTTACTGAATTTAAATGCAGCTAATTTTGTGAAAGGGAGTAAGGAGTGGGGTTTGTTGCTTTCTACTTATGCTGAGCAGCTACAAAAATGAAGCAAGACCATGGATGGACAAATTAGTAGCCTGGACATGAACTCGGCTTCCAATACAAATCGACCAATAACGTCCAAGTGGACTGTTGTCTTTGTACTGAGTGTACCTGTGGTACAAAAACTATTCTTGTTCATCGATAATCTACTTAAAATCATTTTCTGTCACACATTTACCTCAAAATGTAAAGTTGGCACAGCATTAGTTATTCAGTGAGGATGCTGAGGCTGAAAGCTTTTTCTTGGGCAGTTTTCTCAGGCAAAATAATGTTGAGAACATTTGAAGCTGATTAAAGGCAATGTTTTCGGTACTGATGGATAAGCAATAACGTTAAAGGTAAATATTAACCCATGCACATTTTTAATTTTACTTGCACAACGTTTATCTCTTGTTCACCTGTCCAATTTTAGCGAGTCTGTTGCCACTATAGCTTCAGATTGCTGTACCTAGTGTAGTTTCCGGCTGTTGTAGCTTATCCTCCTCAAGAATCGACGTGTTTGTTCGGGATGCATTCATTCCCACCGTGGTAGTAAAGAGTGATTATCTGAGTGATCATAGCCTTTTTGTCAGCTGAATCAAGTCTGAGATGAGACCTCCTTCATCACACTTTTGCTCTAAGAACTGCCTCTAACTTGTGTAGATCATCAGTTTCGGAAATACTCAGACCAGACTGAAGTTCCTGATTTGATCTGCATAATTTCATGCATTTCGCTGCCTCCAAAGGGGCAGGAATAAATGTGTCCTACCTCACTATTCATCCTACAATGTTGCTTGTATCTTCTAAAAATTAACACCTTTAGAAGAACAAACCTTTTTTTAACTGTTATGGACATATTACAGCACAGTGTAATGATATTCTTCACATATCCCAGCTTGTTAGGAAGTCGGGGTCAGAGCATGATGCAACACCCCTGGAGCAGAGAGGGTTAAGGGCCAAACAGTGGCAGCTTGGCAGTGCAGGGGCTTGAACACCAATCCTCTGATCAACAACCCAGCGCCTTAATCGTTTGAGCCACTGCTGCCCAATTAATTTTAATAAGAGCTTTTCTTGACATGATACCATGGCAACAGTTGAGAAGAAAATTCCCTTTAAACATAGCCATTCCTGATCTAACACTAGAAATTCAGTCATGTCTCCTCTGTGCTCTGACTGGATATCAGCATTACATGAGTGATAAGCTGGGGTGAGAATGGCTGTGCAGAAGGTCATTCCAAGCAATACAAGAGTTTCATCCAGCATCCTTTTCTCCATCGCTCTTCCACCCAGTTTAAGCGCTCTCCTCAGTGTGCTGTTCTGCTGAGCCATTCCAGGCTTCTCTGTCCCCGTCAGGGCCAGACCCACTTTCCGAGCTATGCAGAAACTTCAAGGTGACCTTGCTCTCTAGTCCAATAAGGCAAAGAGAAATGAGCTGCTTTCATGCCCACAGTGACTACGCTCTACCCCTTCATCCACAGGCCTCCGTGTTTGTGATTACTCCCCCGTTTACGAAACCTAGGTTGTAAAAAATTCAAATAAACCAGCAGCAGCGAGTAGTCTAGCGTCTATAAATACCTGACCCAAATCAGCCAACTGCGTTCGGCTCAAATCTATCTTCCGCTCGCCACATCCAATATGGGTTCTGACCTGCTATTTTTCATCCCATCTACTAATGATGCAGCTAGCACTCAGGTTTACAATCTATTTCTGTTCTCTTTTGGCACTCTACACGCCTGCATTCACAAAATCACTGTTGCACAAAATTCTCGGCTCAGGTTTTCGCATTTTTTAACCGACCCTTTGGAAAGCCACGTTATGAGTAGGGATGGGAATCTCTAAGGAACTCATGACTTGATTTGATTACGATACAGGACATTCAGAAATTGATTCTATATACATCTTGATGCATCTCGCTTATTACTGTTATTATAGCCTACACTAAGTTTTTTTTTTTTTCCATCTAGTGTAACAACTTGCTGCTATAAAAACATCATCCATCATAATCTTTTTTTTCCTATTAGGGCTGTTGGAGCAAACATCACCTGAATTTTAGTTTAAAAAAAAAAAAAAAGTGCACACACTGTAGCCACTGTTCTACTTTATTGAACTATAAAAACTTTTCTTTTTGTGTCACTTGGTATACGAAGCAGGCAAAAGGTGTCATACGTTTGATTCTGTCAGGATTTTTTTTGGCATGTATGCATCAGAAAAGACTGTGCTGTGTTCACCATGTGTTCATCATCACTGCAAGATCACTAATTCAACAGCTCAGATCACTAACAGCTCATCACTAGCCAATGACATGCTTTTCTGAGCCCATATATGTGGAAGTGGGCAGATAGAGCTTTCCTCTGAATGCACTGCCAAGTGATGCAGAGCGAGTAGCAGTTTAGATGGATGTGGTTGACTGGCATCGTATGTCTCATTGGAAGCACATATTAGTTGTCTTCTTCATCTTCTTCTACTTCTGTTGAAGTTGACCCTTGATAGTCATTGGCAGGTGACCAGATTAGAGGAGATTTAACTTTCTTTTAAAATGAGAATGGATGTTGTATTGTACTGTCAGTCATCCCAAAATCTCAGGGATGTCAGGGATGAGTGTGTTTGGAGCATTTGTTCCAAGGAGGAAGAAATGAGCTGCTGAGTAATGCAGAGCAATTGATCCAGGCATTGTGGTAGTTCTGACACAAAGCCGAGGAATGGGAGCAAGAGGGAGGAACACAACATTTGCACTGTACTCTCAGCTGGGGAAGTTGGTTAACCCCATGGCCCTGGCACTGCTGTCGCTTTAATTGGAGAAAGGCCTGAAGGGAAGGGGACGGAGCTGGGAGCGTTATGGCAGGTGCCTGCACAGCTGAGCTGAGCTTCTACTATCATGCAAAGAAACGTGTTTATTTTGGTCACTTGAATGTCACTAGGGAGATTTTTTCCACCTTACAAGAGATGGAGGCACTTTTAAGCATTTAAGGATGTGCGTCTTGTTTTCTTTAAAAAAACAACACCACCTGACTCGAAGCTCAGGAAATTGAATCAAAGCCATCTATAGGTTTCTGTCTTCCACCCCCACAGTCAGCGACTGGTCGCCTCCTTTAGAAGCAGACATGCACTAATGCGCATGATGCGTACAGCAGCAGTGCACAGTGGGGTTGTGGTGTAATGGGATGTGTAATGGGGAGGAACATGAGCAGATCCTCTTCATTAGAACATGATGTTTGTGCCCAAATCTCACCCTTTCATCAGTGGATCATTTCAACCCTGATTTTGTTCCTAAGACCTGCTTCTGTAATCATGAAGCTCATACTAAAAATCCGTTCAACACTCTTGGCATACAAATGTGAAGGTATAAAGATTAGTGGGTTTGTTTTTGAGTCTGGTTTCCTTCAAAGCTTCTTCCTCTCATCTTCCCAGTGAGCGTTTTCATTGTCACTGTTGCCTCAGACTTGCGCAATCTAAATATAAATCTACATTCGGATTTAGATCTTGGGAAGCTGCTCTGTGAGGTGTGTTGTCAAAGCATTATATATGGAAGTGAATTGAAGCTGCTGAGTAAATAGCTGTATATTACAGATACCGTTGCTTTTTTTTTTTTTTTTTTTTTTTTTTGCTTTCTTTTACATTTCAGCCTTGTTTGCATTGTTGCAACAATTATTTTGACACTGAGGTTCACAAAAAAATCTGAATTCTTCAATTTGGGACAGAGCCCGTATGCGCGTACAACGACAGGGTGGTTAAGTGATGAATTTTTCATGTGTGTCAATTCTAGTGCCGCTATTACCACCATTACTGACTAGGTTATCTCTTCTCTCTTTGCTTTTCAGACCATCATGGAGCAGTTCAACCCCTGCTTGAGGAACTTTGTTGCCATGGGGAAGAACTATGAGAAATCTCTCTCCAGTAAGTACAGCACCGTTTTCTCCCATTCTGTCCTCATTTAGCCGCTCCTTCTGGGCAGCCAGCCAGCGCCTCCCGCTTCTCACCTCCTGTTCGTGCCACTTCTTTTAAAGACCATCATGACAACAACGCCATTCAATTTATCATCCTGCCACTCTCAACGACCTCAATCAGCCTTATCAGCTCCAGTCCAGCCATCGGTACCTTCAGCACCAGAGCACGAGTTGTTTCAAAAGAGAGACAAACAAATCCTATAGACGCTCTTCAGACTGAAAATGATGTATACTACATGTGTGTGAGAGTGATATTTCGTCAATAGATGCACGGTAATGGAGCTGAGAGGACTTTTTGTATCTGTTGAAGTTTTTTAAGATCCAGATAATCTACATTTCCATTCAGGCTCATTAACGTCCCCTAATCTCTGATATAATGGAAAGCAGCTCTCAGAATACAATACCTTTGAGAATGATGAATAGACCTGTATTGAAGTAAAGCTGTGGTTCTGCGATGTGCTTTTAAAAATGCCATTTACTCTAATGAGAAATAATCTCGTATGCTATTGTGCAAGGTTTTTCTTTGACGTGAGAGAATGATGTTTTTCAGCGCAATCTTTAATGATGGCAAAAGGACGATAAATGCAGTTCTAAAATCTTGTGGATATCACAGTGTCCCTTTGTTGTTGGATTTTTTTTCCTCTTTAAACTAATTGCATTACAAACTGACTGGCCAATTGGTAAAATTGGTAATTGCTTAACATTTTGTACTTCATCTTTAAAACTATTAAATAAATAAATAAATAAATAAATAAATAAATTCCTTATTTTATACAAATTTAAATTCAATATAAATATGTATATTTTTTTTATAAATAAAATGATAATTAAAAAAAAAAAGATATACAGTATATGCCAATTTTTTTGCAGACATTATATAATGGAATCAAACAGGTTTTTATTTTATTTATTTATTTTTTAAAACATAATACAATAATATCAATAATATTACTTATATTGAGACAGAGCCTCAATATAAGTAATATTAACTGAAACGGTCAATAAAAGTTCTGAATCATTACTCAGTCCAATGAAAAACAAGCCACGTTATCGATAATTATCAAAGATCATCATTTTAACAACACTAAATGTGTTTCCTTTCAGAAAGTTGAATAAGTAAACATGACAAACTGCTGGTTTCTACTAACAGAATGTCCTGAAGTAGTAGTGTCTTTCTTTTATAAGAAAGCAGGGATGCTATACTAGTTTATATGTACATTTATTGTTGTGTTGAGTTGCAACGGCTAGAAACAGTTGCTCTCTCAACTGCGTCCCTTACTAGCATTTATTTTCTCTTTATAAAAGTTAATAAGACATAAAAAAGTGCAGCTTGAAGACTTTCCCGTGGTGGAAAACCTACTGACTGTTCCAAAGCTCTGCCATCTGAGACTCTTTCCATGTGTATTACTTGCCAATGATTAAGCTATTAGAGATGTAGTATGTGGAGCATCTTACTATAGAAATGATGAAAATATTAGAGTGAATACATTTAATATGTAAAGAGTCAGCTAAATGGTCTCACAGAGAAGAATACATCTCTCTAAAGTGCCCTGGGGGTATTAGCACTCCTCAGTGGGCTGCTTCGTGAAAGCCATAATGCAAGACTGAGGATAAGTGAGCACACTTTATTACATATTACACTCAGCACCGAGCTCTAGAGCAGTCACCAGAGGTGAGAAAGATCAAGGTCATGTTGGGTATCCATTTAAGAAAATGGTCCGGTTCATACTCCCAGGCTTTAAAAGCGCAATATAAAATATTGTCAGGCTTAACGTCAGGCCACTCTGAAGCTGAGGGCTAAAGGCTGAAAGAAGATTACTCCTGATCATCTATCCACTGTCAGCTAATCACCACTCAATATGTGTTGTTGATTTTGGAGCCTGTAGTAGCAGCAGCAGGAGGTAGTGGCAACCAAGAGGTGCTCCACTTGTGTGTTTGGGAAAGAAATGAGGAGAATTTGTAGAGACGGTCCTGCTAAATGATGGGCTGCTATAGATTATGATTTAATTAGTGCAGCATATGAACATGTGGCTCTCTCCAGCTGCTTGCACTGATTCAGAGAGCGTCTTCCTGAGGAGGACACGCAGCTATCCGCAGGCACTGGTCCCATCTGTCGAGAAGCATTTCAGCATAACTCTCCACCAAATGAGTTCTGAACAATTTGCACACACACACGCAAATCTACACCCACTCTCACAGAGGCAGAAAGAGTAACAGCGCCTGCCCTACTTTCGATATAGACAGGGGCACAGCTGGCCAGGCTGATCAGAGAGCCGCTATAGTCGTCTAGCCATTGTGAAACGTGAGCATCTGAGTCTCATTGTGAACTGATACAATACATGCAAATTACAATTCAACTGACTCGAGGATGAGGAGCGGCGCTGAGTGAGTCCACACCACAGAAAGCCTTTTTCCTGCCTCTGAACAAAGTTGTGTACGAACCGCACACACATCAGTCACTCGCAGCGTTGCACTAGTCACGACTGATTACTCAGTCTTTTTGTCTCTTTTTGTGCAGTAATGATAATGATGCATTGTTTCTCAGCTCTGAAGTTGATAATTTGTTGGTTAATGAGGCAGGCTTTGTGTTTTGTGTGAATTATGCATGTTTGTGTCTACATTTGTGTGTTTGAGCGTGTGAGGTTTGTGTGTGTGTGTGTGCACCTGTTTGTGGTCTTTGTGGATAATGTGTTTGTGTGTGATTCCTACATTTGTCTGGTTTGTGTTATATATGTATCAGAACCAGCATTAACTTCTTCAGCAATTTGAGCAACAGTAGCTCATCTGTTGGATCGGATCACATGGGCCTGCCTTCATACCCCACGTGCATCAGTGAGCCTTGGCCGCCCATGACCCTGTCGCCGGTTCACCACTGTTACTTCCTTGGACCACTTTTGATAGATACTGACCACTGCAGACCGGGAACACCCCACAAGAGCTGCAGTTTTGGAGATGCTCTGATCCAGTGGTCTAGCCATCACAATTTGGCCCTTGTCAAACTCGCTCAAATCCTTACGCTTGCCCATTTTTCCTGCTTCTAACACAACAAATTTGAGGACAAAATGTTCACTTGCTGCCTAATATATCCCACCTACTAACAGGTGCCATGATGAGGAGATAATCAGTGTTACTCACTTCACCTGTCAGTGCTCATAATGTTATGCCTGATCGGTGTATATCTGTGTGTGTATGTTGTTAGTGCTTCTGTCTATGCTTTTGTTGTTTTTCTATGTGTTTGCGATCTGTGCAGTCATTAAATATCTTTCTTTTAAAAGTGCTGAGTTGTGTGCTTGTCCTGTGCAGTGCCAGGGCTGAGCAGCAGCAGCTCCAGCAGGGTAATGAAGAACAATAATGTGTTTACATGAGCTGTGCTTTCACACAACCGGCAGGAAGTGGAATAATGAATAAACTTGGCTTTTAGTGTGTATTAATTCTGACCTTGTTACTCGCTCTCACCATGACTCTTTTTTTTTTTTTTCCCCAGCTGTGACATTTGCAGCCAAGGGCTACTTCGACGCTCTGGTGAGGATGGGCGAGCTGGCCAGCGAGAGCCAGGGATCCAAAGACCTCGGTAAGTCTATGTGTTTGTCTGTCCTGTCTCACTGGGCCATGAGCCTGAAAACACACAACTAACATGACAAACTAAAGCACGGTGTGAAATAGCTGTTGATGCTTAGGCAGAAATGTCAGGTCTGCTGAGAATAAACTTTGGAAAATGTTTTTGTATGCTGATATTTGTGTATTGTGGGGTTCGAGGTGATGGGGTTGACTCAAATGCCTAGAAAAATCCTGATGCTGTATTGGAATTCACGTTGCTTTGGTTCTGTTTAGCTTGTGACCTCAGGTTTGCTTGTCATGTCCTCGACGATCATTTAATATTCAGAGCCTGATCCACTCTTTCACTAATTGAACATTTTAGAGATTTGAGTGAACTTTCTCATTTCCCGGCTGTCATTGAGCGTGGGCGAGCTCCTGATTTGAGGGTTTGGACTCATCATGGTTTTTTTCCATATAAGAAAACCACATCTGCACAATTGGGTCTCTGGAGGGACCTTGTCAAACTGGCAGCCGGTGATTTTCGGGTTTAAAATGCCTCTCATGGGGCAATATTCAAACTCTATTCCAGTTTTTCATTTCAACTCAGAAAAGCCAATTAGCACTTGATATATATATCTATATTTTTTTTTCTTCAGTCTCGCTCTCTAGCTCTTTTCTTTTTTGCTTCTTTTCTTTTCTTCCTTGTGCACACAGCTCAGTCTGGACCCGACTGACTGATTACAGGCCCTGCAACACCCATCTCATCGTACAGTTCATGTTCGTGTTGGAGTCTTTGACTTTGAGCTCGAGTCTTGCTCACTTTTCAGGTCCCAGTGATGTCGAGTTTCTTGTCCCTGTGTAATTATTCTTTACCACAGCCTGGTTTCAGGAGGTATGACTGAGCGATGATGCCCCACTGAGCTTGTGACTAGCCTCTTTAAGCTGTGTGTACCAGCCTGTTCTCAAAGTTCTCTTGTGGAATGACTCATTATTGTCTGATGAAGACATCCGCGTGTGTGGGCATGTGGGGGTGTGTGTGTACACACAACACACATTTATTCAATGTGGGGTAGAAACCACTTTTATAAAGCTCATCTGAAAAACATGTTCTGAGGAGCTATGCCTTAAGGGAAATGCGTGTGTGTGTATGTGTGTGTAATCGGGATAATGACAGGACAATAACAGTAATGTTTATCCACATGGAGTGGTCCACACCCTGGAGTTAAAACTTTCCTGACCAGCCTTTCCTGTCCTTGAACCCTAACGAGAGAGAGAGAGGAAGAGGTTATGCCCTGTGATGAGCGTCCTCCACCTTGTACCCTGAGTTCGCTGGGATAGACTCCAGGCTCCCTGTGACTCTGTGTAGGACTGAATGAAAAAAATCATTTTGATAGCTCTACTATATGCTATGGCCATGCTTCAGGTTTTTGGCATTACCATTTTGGGTGCCTCCATCAGTCCTGTTGGTTTAGAGAAAAAAAAAACTTTTTTGTGTCATCACTAGCAGTCTCTCCACCTCTGTAGCTCTCCAGCTTGTCCTGAAACAATTACATCCAACTCTCTCTCTGTAACATTGCTGCAGGTGTGAGCACTGTCTCACTCAGGTAGTTCTCAGTAAATAACCTTCACACATCATACGCAGATATACACACATTCTCTCTGCCACACTCCTTTCACATCACTGGTTATCAGAGAAGCCAATGTGTGGCTGCTGTCCTTCAGAAAGTGCGCTAGCTTAATGGTTTGTTGTTAAATTGCACGCTTTTGTCTGTTTTGTTGTTGCTGTCGTACAGAGCTGCATGTTTCTATCAGACTTGGCAGTGTGCAGACAGTCCTACGTGTGTGTTATGCACTCAGTGAGAAAGCCACAGGGGTTCAGTTGGAGCCCAACTGTAAATGCTTTCCACCTACACATGATGCTTGTGCTTCTCTTTCTCTCTCTCTACACACTATTGCTCTATTTTGTTCACTTTTCATTAATTCCTGCCCCCCCTTCTTTCTTTCATATGCAGACAAGTGCACTCAGTCACGTAGACGCTTGTGCAAGCATTGTGTGTTCTGAAAATGTCCTTGGGTGTAAGCGGCTCTTCGTTCGAAACCGGATGAGTTTTGTGTTTGTGTTTTGCTCTCTTGCTCTATTCCTCCCCAACTCCCCCACACTCCCCCACACACTGTGCTGTTTAGGATAATGATCGCTCTGTCAATGTCCCACCCACTCAAACCCTCCAAGCTCCTTCTTTCTCTTTCTCCATCTCACTCTGTCTGTCTCTCTCTCTCTCTCTCTCTCTCTCTCTCTCTCTCTCTCTCTCTCTCTCTCTCTCTCTCTCTCTCTCTCTGTGTGTCTTTCTGTCTCAGTTCACCTCTTACATCATTCTGGCACAGCCAGCAGTGTGGACAGTAATTGGACCACTGATAGGTAACATATCATAGCTCACCGTTCCCTCTCTCTGCCTGCTAGTATGCATCTAACAAGGTTGTAACAATGTTCTGCTTGTCTGTCCATCATCATGACTCTCAACAATCCTTGCGTCCAGTTTGAATCATAGCCAGTGCATTATTTATGTGGAATGGAGCTTTACGTTCTTATTTTCAATTATAAGGGTATTGTATATTGAAGGGCATCTTTTGAATTCTGGATAAAGACACAGGGATGAGGAGGATGACTGCACAGTTGATCTGGCATCCTTGTTAGGTGGGTTTTTAGACACGCTCTGTATGAGCAGCAATGGCAGAAACTCGTCACTAATACCTATTGAACTTCATGCTAGCTTTATTACATTGGCAAAGGTTGCTAATTGTACTAGTTCTGTATACTCACCAGAGGCACAGTGATCTCTGCTACTTCCTTTCATTCTATACAGTGGGGCAAAAAAGTATTTAGTCAGCCACCAATTGTGCAAGTTCTCCCACTTAAAAAGATGAGAGAGGCCTGTAATTTTCATCATAGGTACACTTCAACTATGAGAGACAGAATGAGAAAAAAAAATCCAGAAAATCACATTGTCTGATTTTTAAAGAATTTATTTGCAAGCTATGGTGGAAAATAAGTATTTGGTCAATAACAAAAGTTCATCTCAATACTTTGTTATATACCCTTTGTTGGCAATGACAGAGGTCAAACGTTTTCTGTAAGTCGCCACAAGGTTTTTACACACTGTTGCTGGTAGTTTGGCCCATTCCTCCATGCAGATCTCCTCTAGAGCAGTGATGTTTTGGGGCTGTCGCTGGGCAACACGGATTTTCAACTCCCTCCAAAGATTTTCTATGGGGTTGAGATCTGGAGACTGGCTAGGCCACTCCAGGACCTTGAAATGCTTCTTACGAAGCCACTCCTTCGTTGCCCAGGCGGTGTGTTTGGGATCATTGTCATGCTGAAAGACCCAGCCACGTTTCATCTTCAATGCCCTTGCTGATGGAAGGAGGTTTTTACTCAAAATCTCACGATACATGGCCCCATTCATTCTTTCCTTTACACGGATCAGTCGTCCTGGTCCCTTTGCAGAAAAACAGCCCCAAAGCATGATGTTTCCACCCCCATGCTTCACAGTAGGTATGGTGTTCTTTGGATGCAACTCAGCATTCTTTCTCCTCCAAACACGATAAGTTTTTACCAAAAACTTCTATTTTGGTTTCATCTGACCATATGACATTCTCCCAATCCTCTTCTGGATCATCCAAATGCTCTCTAGCAAACTTCAGACGGGCCCGGACATGTACTGGCTTAAGCAGGGGGACACGTCTGGCACTGCAGGATTTGAGTCCCTGGCGGCGTAGTGTGTTACTGATGGTAGCCTTTGTTACTTTGGTCCCAGCTCTCTGCAGGTCATTCACTAGGTCCCCCCGTGTGGTTCTGGGATTTTTGCTCACCGTTCTTGTGATCATTTTGACCCCATCTTGCGTGGGATCTTGCGTGGAGCCCCAGATCGAGGGAGATTATCAGTGGTCTTGTATGTCTTCCATTTCCTAATAATTGCTCCCACAGTTGATTTCTTCACACCAAGCTGCTTACAGATATTGCAGATTCAGTCTTCCCAGCCTGGTGCAGGTCTACAATTTTGTTTCTGGTGTCCTTTGACAGCTCTTTGGTCTTGGCCATAGTGGAGTTTGGAGTCTGACTGTTTGAGGTTGTGGACAGGTGTCTTTTATACTGATAATGAGTTCAAGCATTGTTCACTGTAAATTATGTATATAGATTACTCTGTATATCACGCATAGTAAGAGAGACACAGGATGTAATTCAATTAGTTATTGGTTAAAGCTTTGGAAAAATCTAAGTGTAACCCATCATTATATCAACAGTATGAACACTGAATTTATTAGCAGTCTAAAATTCAGAATAGAGCATTTTTGAGCAAATATTCAAAAATAATTTTAGTTCATGTGTTCCAATGTCGCAATCAAACCCATCAGTATCCATTAGAACCCTTCAGTACCCATCAGAATCCTTTAGTATCCATCAGTACCTTTCAGTACCCATCAGTGTCCGTCAGTACCCATCGGAACCCTTTCAGTACCCATCAGTGTCTGTCAGTACCCATCAGAACCCTTTCAGTATCCATCAGAACCCATCGTTACCCAGCAGAACCCATCATTACTCATCAGAATCCATCAGAACCCATCAAAGCCCACTAGAACCCATCATTATCTGTCATTACCCATAAGAACCCATCAGTACCCATAAATGATGCCCAAGTTTTTAGTTTGCATAAAAATGAAGTCTACCTTCTATAAAAACCCAAAACCCCTGTGCCCAAAACTCTGCCTTATTCTCTATGTACTATACTTTCTGCCATTTTGTGGCCCCTGGAGATCATCCAGTGCACTGTTCTAATCCCCTAAAGTCCCTTAGCAGGTCGTGTATCAGTATTCCCAAATACCCCAAATGCACAGCGCTGTTTGGTTCAATCGTTCCACACCTCCATCTGTCTCTGAGAAATATAGCCAGTTACTATGGCAACATCCTTTCATACTTCCCCTTATAATTTTTTTTTTTTTTTTTTTTTTTTTTTTTTAAACAAATAAATTGTTTTGTAGAGTCATGCACATTCTGTCAGTAGTCAGCTCAGTTCCTTTAAGATTCTCAGATCTGATATTAAGTTGATTAGGTGTGAATGAATGCTGTTTGCAATGATTCTGATCTTCCACCGTATGGAACATTGTAGAGGGAGCCATTTTGGACACAGCACATTATGATATCTGCATAATTTTATGCAGATGATTGGAAATGTTATGTGTGTCTGATTTGCCTGCTGCCGAAATGCAGTGCCAGATTAGTGTTTGAATGATCATGAGGTCATCCGAATCTGCATCATTTCACTTTCATTAGGTGGATGTAAACTCATCAGACTACAATTTATTCCTATTAGGCTTAAAAACTCGGCCTCGGCACCTGAATTTTTAGCTGAATCGAGTGTAGCATCTCTGCTGCTTACGCATGTATACAAAGAGTTCAAGCTTTGCCTGCAGTATACTGTGGTGTGTGCCTCTGCTGTGTTCTTTTCCCTTGTGAAACACAGGATGGATTCTAGAGATAGAACTGGGACAACCCAACTCGAATACAGGACCTGTATAGGAAATATGGGACGACTTTGTCACCCTATTCATTCCTGCAGTTAATCTATCGGTTTCTTCATAAGCAGTGATGAATTTTGAGATGACTCTGGCTTTCTGCTGTTATGAATCCTCTGGAAGTGGAGAGGAACCCACGTGCGGTTACCATGAGAACAAAGCTGCTCAAAACGAGGCTGTCTCGCGCTCATTAAAGTCAGATTTGCCACTTGTTTTTGATATCAGCCGTCCGTTTGATACGGCACATAAAGCAATTTTGCTCCCTGTCCACTTCTGTTAAACATCCTTACATCCACTCAAGGGGAAACAGGATGCTGTGTTTTTTTATTTTTTTTTTTATTATAGAGAGACCACATCACCGATGTCTCGCCCTGGGGAATGGACAGCACTGGCTGCTAATGAAAATTTTCAACCTTGTAAACACAACGTGGCGCATGAACTTTCTGCTTGTAGCAGGAGGAATTAAACATGACTGGGTAGTGTGATACGCAGCGTCATGAAGACTAACTTTTTTTTTTTTTTTTTCTTTTTCTTTTTTTTTTTTTCTTTTTTTTTTTTTTGTTTCTCAACGATTTGCCGACAACTACACATTTTACTGTATTGATGAATGTGAACTGCTTTCAGTTTAATGCTGTGGAATGTCCATGAGACAACTTGGCTCCCGTTATCACTTGTTGTATCAGCAATAAACAGTCATTCTGTCACTAACCTTCATATTTTTACCTTTTTAATGAAACCCACACCTCAGTTTGTCATGTTAACAAGAAACCAGAAAAGTCCTGTATCCTGAATGTGCTTTAGACTTACTATTGCAAAGCACTGACACAGGAGACTCCTTTCTTGCAGTGGCAGTGCGTACACACGAACGAAATACAGTTTTTATTTATTTATTTATTTTTAAATAAATGATATGACTAACAGTGGAATAGTACGACTAAATGATTTTATTTGGTTATTAAAATATTTAATTATTGTTAACGTGTTAAAGTAGCATTCTTCTCTGGCTAACTTTAAGGTGGCGCCACCCCAGCGCCACCTATTGACCAGCCGCAACTGCTTTCATGAATATTAGACAAGCATATTCTAACAAAACAATTCATCTGATCGACGATAAGACTCCTTTTCTGTTAAATAACTCTTTTTTCTTTTTTTTTTTTTTTTTTTTTTAGTCTCAGGTTACAAAGAAGTTGCTGTTACACTGTTGCTATAGAAACAGTAACCTCTACTAGACTGTGCACATTAATAAAAAGCTGTGATCTGAGGTGTAGCCCGCACTGTTGCCAGAGCTGCTGTAATGAAATATAGATCAACCCCTCCTGACCAGTCCAATTGCTGTGCTGCGGTATAACTATTTTATTTTTTTTAATAATAGGTTTATTTTGATGTCCTTCATATCCAACATGCTCTCTTGTGCTCTGCATCATGAGTGTAACTAATAAAAGAGTGGTGCTTAGTGAGGTATGGGAATAGGACCAGCACTTTGGAGCACACTTGTGCTTAAGTGTGTAACGTGCGCGCCTCGTAATTACGCTGCGAGACAGGGAAATGAGTCAAGGTATATAATTGCCTTTTGAGACTAATGGATTACGGTAGGCCAAGAGTGGGAGATCAGCGCTCGCTAATGGAGGTTAGTTAGTAGGGAAATGGTGTTTACTTGTTTGAGGGGGGGAAAAATAGAAAGAGAGTGCTGACTGTCATCTTCCACTGTCTGGTTTTGTCTTTGTCTGTATAAGTGTCTTTGCTTCAGTCACACACAGTGTTGGCCCGGTTGGAACGGGAGCAGTGGGGCTCTTTTATTAGCCCTGCTCCGTGGTCCCAAGAGCCCCTACTTTCTGCTCTATTTCTGAGCGTCGTACTGCATGCTGGGAAAGCATACAAAACCCACATAGTCCCATGGCCCGGCCTTGATTCGCTTCCTTGACGCAAGACACTTTAATGCAAATACACGTACTGTATGGACATAACACACACACAAACGCACACATATGTAGGAAATATATATATATAAACCACGTTATTTGTCCTGATACGAACTCTTGCTGAGTGCAATGTGCTATAAACTTCTCCTTTCTTTAAAATTAAAGCCTTTCTCCTTTTCATCCTGTAGCGCTTTATTACAAAGATGCCTTTTCTTCATAATTACTGCTATTTATCTCCCTCTCTTTCTCTCTCTCTCTCGCGCACACACACAGACACTTGTTCTCTCTTTGTCTTTGGCTCTGACGCTTTCGCACTCTTTCATTCTGTCTCTTTCAACTCTCACTTTCTGCTCTCTTTCTCTGTAACTTTCTCAAAGTTACTCCTCTTTAAACAATTGAAAAAGAATGTAGGAAAATAATTTGTCTTTTGAGACCTATTTGGGCCGGTTCCATTTTACACAAGGAGGTGGGGGAATGTAATTAATACTGGAGCATCTCTGATTTTAGTCCTGTCTGAATCCATTCTGTCAGTATTATTACTGCAGACTTTCCTACGTTTCATGTCTTTTACTTACCGGAAAGGATGTGTAGAAACCTAATCATGTACAGCTAGGGGAAATAAGCATTCAGACACTTTTATTCTTGCTATTTAATATACACCAATCAGGCATAACATTATGACCACCGGCCTAATATCGTCTTGGTCCTCCTTTTGCTGCCAGTACAGCCCTGACCCGTCATGCACTATGTATTCTGACACCTTTCTATCAGAACCAGCATTAACTACTTCTGCAATTTGAGCAACAGTAGCTCGTCTGTTGGATCGGATCATACAGGTCAGCCTTCACGCCCCACGTGAATCAATGAGCCTTGGCCGCCCATGACCCTGTCGCCGGTTCACCACTGTTCCTTTCTGGGATCACTTTTGATAGATACTGACCACTGCAGACCGGGAACACCCCACAAGAGCTGCAGTTTTGGAGATGCTCTGATCCAGTGGTCTAGCCATCACAATTTGGTCCTTGTCAAACTCGCTCAAATCCTTACACTTGCCCATTTTCCTGCTTCTAACACATCAACTTTGAGGACAAAATGTTCACTTGCTGCCTAATATATCCCACCCACTAACAGGTGCCATGATGAGGAGATAATCAGTGTTATTCACTTCACCTCTCACTGCTCAGAATGTTGGCATTTTCTTCCAGATTATAAATCCATGCATTATGACTTTTGATTTTTGACACAGCCGTAGCGAAGAACTTTGGTTCCTCCTCTGCTAAATTAGAGGCACAGAGATTGTGTTAAAATGCTTTTGGACAAAGTTACAGGTTACAAGGTTACAGGGCACTCCATGTCATTAAAGGAAACATAAATGAACAAATGTACCGAGATGTATTATAACAGAATAATAGACATATAATAGTTTGATCTTATAGAACTGAATTTGTGGAGAATGCGGGCTTTCCAACAAGACAACAAGCCCACACATGGTCTTGCATGGCCTGGCTTATCTACTGACCTGAATCCCACTGAAAATTGATGGAGGATTGAATTTTGAAATTGAGTCCATCAGAAAGACCCTTGTAACATTTGTGGAATTGAAGAAGATACACCAAGAGCAATGGGTTAAAGTTGAACTACGATGCTACAGAAATGTAAACATGTCAAAGCTTTAACTTGGTTGGTCGTTTGTGGCGTCTGAATACTTTTCCACTTCTAATTTCTTTTTACATCTTTATGTATGAGTTAATCCTTTTTTTGTTCATATTTATGAGTATAAAGTGAAACAGCTTTCCGGATATAAACTTGAAGTGGATTTATGCACTGGAATTCTATTAAATAAACAAACAAAAACAAGTCTGTGCGCTTAGTCGGATCTGCTCATTAGGCATGTTAAATATTCAGGAAGTGCTCTCTTACTTCCAAAACAAACCGAAACTAATTATAGTTTGTGTTTCAAATGCAGAATATTAAAGTAAAGGCAAGGTTTTAAAGGTTGCATGCACAGGCATGTAACCTACTAATAATCACGGGCAACTTGCTGGGTCACTGTGTCCTACAAGAAACGATTAGAATAAAGTTCAGGACACTCAGTGTGGATTAAAGATGTGATGTAGTATGTGTGGGACTTGCGTATGATGGGCATGTCTGTGTAAACTGGTCATAATTGCTATAGCGCTCCTCCAAGCAACAATATCACCAGAAGCTGATGTGATATTTTTGCCATCTCTCTCACACCAACTTCTCTTTTTCATAGTCTTCTCATGCTTCAAGAGTGATGAAGTGTGTGTGTGTGTGTGGGAGATGAATTTGTTGCAGGCGTTTCTCTGTAGACTGCTCTCGTTCCCTCTCATTGGCATTCCATTTTGGTGTAAAATTCTCTTCCTCATTAGAGTCACACCGCTGGCATTTGGCACCTCACACATCTCTCAATAGAAGAGTTGTACGCACTCCACTTCTTCCCACTTCTTCTCTCCTCCCCTCTGTCACGGTGCACAGGCTGTGATGCGAGGATCCGAAGATCTAACCTTCACTCCTAAAACCGCTGTGTTATCAGTGTAGGCATTCCTGTTGGATCTTAATTGCTACAATCGCACATAACGTGCCTGAAAGAGACTCTCTGATTTTGGCTTCTCTTTCCCGTTTCAGTTCTGTCATTTCATCAGCATTTCTTGCTCTATTTTTGTATCTCTCTTTCTGTTACTTGGGAGAATGCCACCGCAAGGGTGTCTTACTAGGCTAGTAGGCCATGGCGATCGACCTGCTCGAACCCGCTCTCCTTATCCAACCTTATGTAGACCTGAATGACCTTCTGTCATGCCGGTTTCAGCGTGTGATGTAAGCAGTAACACAGTTGAGCTGAGATGTTTTTTCTTTTTCTTTTTTTTTTTTATAAATATTTATCATCTTTATATTAAATCTGCACAAGGTTGTGCTGTTACAGGAAGATCTACCTTGATAAGCACCAGAAGTACCAAAGTCTTTCATTCTTCCTGCACTACAGTGATTAGCCATGAACTACAATCCTAATTAATTAATAAATAACAAGTTGCTTGTTACAACATTTACAGTTCTGTTTAGTGTTGTTGAACATTAAACAAGTTCAATTATGGTAGTTAATAAGACAAAAAATTGTTACTGAGATACTAGAGAGCACAGATATTCTGTCCTGATACTTACTGCCTGGTACAAAGCACTGACACTGGAGACTTAGATTGCTTAGACTGCTGCCCCCGCGACCCGGCTCTGGATAAGCGGAAGATGATGATGATGATGATGACGACACTGGAGACTCCTTCCATAAGTGTTAAATAACATGTATGTACAGGAACATTCACCGTCAATGATTAAACCTTTTTCTTTGTTAGATTTTATCAAAAAATTGTTTATATTAGTCTTGGATTAAGTGGAGCCTCCATGTTCGTACACGTATACAAATTCCTGAGTTATTTTTAGTATAGAAACAATAACATGTTACAGTGAGCTCATTCATTAATAAAATAAATAAATAAATAAATAAATAGGCAGCACGGTGGCTTAGTGGTTAGCACGTTCGCCTCACACCTCCAGCGTCCTGGGTTTGAGTCTCCCTTCTGCTCATTGTGTGTGTGGAGTTTACATTTTCTCCCCGTGCTTGGTGGGTTTCCTCCGGGTGCTCCGGTTTCCTCCCACAGTCCAAAGACATGCTTCTAGGCTGATCGGAGTCTCTAAATTGCCCAGAGTGTGTGTGTGTGTGACCTGCGATGGGTTGGCACTCCATCCAGGGTGTATCCTGCCTTGATGCCTGATGACGCCTGATAGGCACAGGCTCCCCTGTGACCTGATGATAGATTGGATAAGCGGTACAGAGAATGGAAAAAAGAAATAAATAAATAGGTAAATAAGTAAGTAAATAAATAAATATATTAGTAAATAAGTAAATATATAAGCAAATAAGTAAGTAAATAAATAAAATAGAAATAAGTAAATAAATAAATTGGTAAATAAGTAAGTAAATAAATAAATAAATAAATAAACACTAGTTGTGTTCTGGAAAATGAATCCGCACTGATATTTAGGAAGCCAGCAGCAATGTGGTATAAAGCTTTTGAATCCAGCTGTATGCACACATCATGTGAAATGGCAGCCTTTCAGTGTTTTTTTTTTTTTTTTTCCCTTTAACTCTGAGTTGATGTAAAAAATGTCTACATCAGCTCTAAAGCGTTAGTTATTTATCGTTACACAGGTTTGTCATTCTGCAAGCTCTGCACTGAACACACCACTGAACATGTTCAGTAAAATAAACTCCACCGCAGTAGATGCTGGTGTAAAGAACAGCAGGAGATTCCTGGAGCTGTGACCTGTATGCAGTGATTTGCTCATCAGATCCACCAGGTGTGATTCCGAGACATTTCTACCACAGAAACCTCTCGTCAGTGAAGCAGGTGTATTTCTACCTGCTGCTGGGTCCAGAACATTTCACTCTCTTTGCTGATGCATGGCTGTGTGACCTTTCTAGTGTGACCTCAGTCCTTTGAAAGGAAAGCAGTCCTTTGAAGTGGCGGGAGACTTCAGGGCACGTTAGGCGCATTAGGTATTATACTTCAACATTAATGCCTATTTGCTGGAGAGGGGGTTTATGGGTAAGAGCATTCATGATTTGCGCTGCTCTACATGTTAAATGTTATTGTGTATGTGTGGTGCTGTGTATACACTAGCTGTCAGGTTGATGGAAAGGTATGTCTGACTGCCTAAAATATTTTGACCTTTGGGATTTATAAAGGGTTTTGAGAAATATGGAAAAAATTATATATACACCTATCAGCCATAACATTATGAGCAGTGACAGGTGAGGTGAATAACACTGATTATTTCCTCATCATGGCACCTGTTAGTGGGTGGGATATATTCGGCAGCAAGTGAACATTTTATTCTCAAAGTTGATGTGTTAGAAGCATGAAAAATGGGCAAGCGTAAGGATTTGAGCGAGTTTGACAAGAGCCAAATTGTGCTGTCTAGATGACTGGATCAGAACATCTCCAGAACTGCAGCTCTTGTGGGGTGTTCCCGGTCTGCAGTGGTATTAAGTGGTCCAAGGAAGGAACAGTGGTGAACCAGCGACAGGGCTACTGTTGCTCAAATTGCTGAAGAAGTTAATGCTGGTTCTGATAGAAAGGCATCAGAATACACAGTGCATGATGGGTCAGGGCTATTTTGGCAGCAAAAGGGAGACCAACACAACATTTAAGCAGGTGGTCATAATGTTATGCCTGGTCAGTGTATAAACAATAAAGATTTTCCTTCATAACATCCAGGCATTAATGTTTTCCACAGGCTCGTGAGCCTCAACTGCTTTTTGAAAATTAAAACCACGCCTGTCGCACCGTTCCTCACGCTGATGTCTTTCATACAGTTTCTCCTCTATGATAAAACTCCTGCATGGATAGCTACAAATGAACAGCAAGAGCAAGTAGATCAGGTTTCTTCTCCTGTGGTTCATGTTTGTTTTAAACAAAACTGTGAACAAATTGTGCATGAGTGGATATACCGAGACCTGTTGTAGCTGTCTTTATGGGGGATGTGGTAGCTTAGTGGTTAAGGCACTGGACTACTGATCAGAAGGTTCTGAAGAACCTTCCCAGGTCCACCAAGCTGCCACTGCTGGGCCCCTGCCAAATGCCAGAAATGTAAATGTTGGTCAATTGCTTGTACATGATTTATTTCCATGTGAAGAATGTAGATAAAGAGAACCATAAATGACAGTCCATAAAAAAAAAAATAGATTTTTTTCTGAGAGTGTGAGATTTTAATATTAAACACCAGTTAAAGTGATGTCCTTTGATAAAAGATGTGCTTGACATTCTGTTAGTGAGAATAGGCTTGGGTGATAATTGATCACACAAGGTTACCATCTTCCCCGAAACAATGCTGCGCTCACGTCCTCTTCTCTTTATTATTCTTTCAGTGAAACATGCAACTTTTGTTTGTTTGTTTTTGCTGTTATTATTCACATGTGCTGCATGTGACGCTGTCCGCTTGTGTACACACTCACATTACGTGCAAGTGTGAAGACTTCACTTTAGATGAGTGTCCACACACAATCCAGACATGTTGATAGATTCTCTCACAAAAAGCAGCAATCAGACGTTCTGTGCCAACTGCATCAAAGATGGAAAGGCTGACACCAGGACATATGCAGAGCCCAGGTTTCAGCAGCTATCTGTATCGGATCAGTCAATATGGAGGTTAATACCAGGTGTGAAACCTTTTACTTTGTGTACCATGATGCATAGTCAGTCCAGTGAAGCCTTTGGATTCTAGAGACACTTCCTTCTAATCACTAGGATTCACAGAGTGGTGTGTGTGTGTGTGTATATTTGTTTGTGTGGCCTGGAAGTTATACACACAAAGAAGTGATGGTATCTCCACCGATAATGGCTACTGTAATCACGAGATAAAATTACCTGCTGTCTTTGTGGTTACCACACTGAAGCCTCTTCTCCCACAGTAACACACACAGACACGCCCACACTCATTTCCATTATCAGCCACCACACAGATGTGTTTTTCCCAAGAGAGCTCGGGAGATTACATTGTGTGGGTTTCTCTGTGCCAGCTCCTGGTTGTTTTTCCTGCTCTGCTCACATCCCATCAGTAACTTCTTTACCACAGCTCTGCCTTCATGAACACTTACAAAATCAGCACCAGTACGTTTTCGTTTGTTTGTTTGTTTGTTTGTTTTTGTCCGCTGAAGCATTCTGGGATATATAGTCTATTTGACAACTGTAGCGAGTGATGTAATCCTCTCATGGTTGTACAAGAGGAGCAATGACAGCAGACAGCTGTTGAGAAAAGACCCGAACGCCTACAGAAGCACAAACCCTTTCTCTCTCCTCTCGCCTCTTCTGGCCCCGAGCCTCCGCGTTTCCTCTGTTTCCACGACACCCTGCAGTAATCTGCACTTGACCTTCATCCGTGATTCACCCTCCGCCTCCTCTTCCTCCTTTCAGACTGGTCTGGGCTGTTGAGTTGGCTCGCGGCTGCAGTATCTCATCACTGCTCAGGTTTCCGCTTTCTCGCCCCTACAGCCTGCATGGTGTGTAATGAGTTGATCTTTATACACACACACACACACACACACACACACACACACACACACACACACACAAAACACAGGTAGAGGCATGCATGAGTACTCCTGTTGACTCATGTGGGTAAATCTGCTCACTGATTGACAGACTAAGAATCTGCTTTTGTTAATGTGACAAAATGTTCTAAAGGAACTGGATTTGATGAGTCCAGAGCTCGAAAACACCCAAGCACTCTGACCCATCAGCTTCAAAAACACGAGAATACAGATCTCTAACAAGAATTGACATGCTAAGTCTCTGGTTACTCCTATCGAGCAGTTTTGCAAGTGACAGTCAGTGTATTTCCTGTGGACTTTCCCTAAAACCACAATGCACAATAGCTCCTCTGTGGCGATCTTTGTGAATTGAAAGTTTGGCCTTGTGTATGTGTGTATACTGTATCAAGGTGCACTTTATTCCACTTCCACTTTAAAGCAAAATCAAACAAGCATTAGATTTCTGCAGATCAGCTTCAGTGTGGGTTTTTTTTTTTTTTCTTCTTTCTTTCTTTATTCTGTTTGTTTTAGGAAAGCCTGTAGCTATGTGTGACAGGCTGCTACTTGCCTTTTTTTAATTGAAGCAGCTGACTCGGTCTCAGTGGTTCGGCCAAAACCCTTAAATTTAATTGAAAAAAGAAAGAAAGAAAAGAAAGAGAGCCATGAATTACAACAAAAATGCTATAGTAATCATTTCCTTCCCCCAGGCCAATATTAAATCCAGTCATTATGTGCAGTGTCTTTGCACTCAGATTTGGTCATTTCAGGCATTTAAATGGTATTAGCGCATTGAATTTGTTTTTAATTATTTTATTTTATTTATTTATTTTTTTGGGCCTACAACCTCCCTCCTTTTGGGGGACTACTGAGACGTTATTTTACTTCTTTCATATTTGTGTCTGTGTTGTACTTTGTTTTTAGGGGTTGGTATGTGTGAGTGGTGTGTAGGATATAATAGACCGGACAGTAGATGAGACAAAATGATGAAATGAAAGAAGACAGTAGACAAATTGTAGACATGGTAATTATCAGCACTGGGGTTATGGAGGGCTATGTGTAGCACTTGGAATGTCAGTTGAGTTAATTAACACTTTCTGGGAATGTTCATGTATGAGTGTTTAATTTAGATTGTTTGTTTGTTTATTTATTTTGCATTACGCTTGATGGAGAAAATTCTGAGAGATTTATATTGGTTTAGATGATTCAGCAATTTTTTTTTTTTTGAGTACTGATGAGCTCTTTCGGCTGCTCCTTGTTCGGGGTTGCTACAGTGGATCATTTGGTCCGGATGTTGCGATTTAGCACAGGTTTTACGCCGGATGCCCTTCCTGACACAACCCTCCCATTTAATCCCGGCTTGGGACCGGCACTGAGAGTTAACTCTTCAGTGGCTGGGTTAGCGCTCTGCCCGGGAATCGAACCCGGGCCACAGCAATGAGAGCGCGAGATCCTGCCGCTGGATCACCAGGAGGCTTTTCATAGTACTGATAAGAATTGCTTTAAATGTTATATAGGTCCCACATTTTTGTGATGTGAACCATTTTCGATGTCTGCCCATGGAGTTTGGATCTGTGACACTGAAAGTCTTCCTTACTTGGAGTGTTTAGCAAAAGTTCCTTTTTAAAAAATTTTTTTTAAAAATGGTGCGCTGTTTGTTTTGCACTACTACCCCTAACACATGAGATGTATTGCTGCTCTAATACCACCTTAAGGCAGTGCAAGTAGTCCCAGTGCTGTATTTGATTTATTTCAATAAATCTAGATTTATTTCTAGATGCACTATATGGCCAGACAGATATGGATTTTCTCACAAATATGAGCTTGTTGAACATCCAATTCCAGATTCTGTTTCTTTTCGAAAGCGCAGATCTTTAGTGGATCCATGTCAGCTCATCCAAAAAAGCAGAAAGTGAGTCATGTTTAGATTTCTAGACATCTAGAATATGATTAAAAATTAGACACAATTTTTACACAACCTGGAAGGGGCGGAGCCACCGGAGTAAATTTTTAACAGTTTAAGAGTGCGGCTATATGACTAATGTAAATGAGAGGCAAAAAGAACCCCAAACAAACAAATAAACACTTCATTTCTTGTGGATTCTGTTGTCATGATGTGGGGTCTCACACCAGAACTTAACATTAATTTTGTGCTAAATGTTTGCTTAGGTGCAACATACACATGGTTTCTTATAGTGCACTCCATCAGAGATTCTCCATCAGCTTTCACTTGCTTTACAAGCAAGGACCTTAAATACCTTAGACATTTATTAATGCATGAACACTATCTTCAGTTGCACCTGTGGAACTCCCTATAAAATAAAAAAAAAAGTGCTGCTTCAGGCTCGGTCGGTGCCTGATAAGGCGGATGGGCCTTTGGTCGGCTAGAACGCTGTGCTTCTTTAACTGATTGAACCTCTGGGAGCACTCGACTGAGCGCAGTGGTGTGGAAGCCCCGGGGTTGTGATCACAACCGATTATCTGTAATCGGCTTAAGTAGCCTTCTGAGAGTGTGCTATCTCCTTCTGTGGCCTCTATCTGTGTTTGTATTTAGTACACAGGATTGCTCATGCTTGAAAGAGTTCCTTTTGAGGAACAAAGAGGTAAAGATGTAAGCAAAGATGCGGTGAATGAGACAGGAAAAAATAGTCTTCAATGTCCAGCTACTCCGAAAACTTTAGATCATCTGCAGTTTATAAAAATCACATGCTTTATTTATGCAAATGAAAATTATGTAACTGAAGACAGATCAGACCAAAGACTAGCCATAGGGCTAGAGGAGCAGAAAGAGGAGAGTTTTCACAAATGTGGGCCTTGGTGACGCAACACTTACAGCTCTGGGTTATTGATCAGAAGGTCAGGGATTCAAACCTCAGTACTGATAAGCTGGGACCTTGAGTAAAGACCCCTTAACCCTCTCTGCTCCAGGGGCGCTGTATAATAGCTGACCCAGCGCCCCCGTATCATAACTCTGACTCTATCATGTTCAGTGGAAATGGTGACATTTTGAATCATTGTCTTTAGAAACTAGATTGTATCAAGTGGAGGCCTGAGATTTCTAACCTTCTTACAACTCTAATGGTGGTGAAGATTTTCTGTGTCTGTGCTTGTCTGTGTCTCGTGTGTGTGTGTGTGTGTGTGTGTGTGTGTGTGCCTTGATGACTCCTCCTTGATGTGTGCCCTGCTTATATAAGCCATTTTATCAGGAGCCTTTCTAAGTACAGGCTGTGTTTCACACTGTTAGTGTGAATAGGCCACAGTCTGCTTCTGTGTCTAATTAGCTTCTGGCATTGGATTAGTATTGTGTATTGTACGGTTGAGAACAGTGTGAGAACGCCCAGCCTGCCCCTGGCTCTCACAAATATCTTCAGCTTCCTCTCTCAGAGTTTTCTGAACACTGTTTACCATCTAGTTTGTTTGACAGGCAGCCTCAGGATGTATCACAGACTCCTCTTGGGAAAAAAAAATTCACGTCTTTTTGAAGCCACAAACCTGCAAGTCAAACGTGCGAATGAGCTTTTGCATGTTTACCACCCTGATTGTGTAATTATGATTAATCAAACCAAATTTGCTTGCCAGGAGCAGGCTCTCTCCTTAGGCAACCTAATGAGTATGAGTTTCTGTGTACTGGAGAAAAGTAATAGCTCTTTAATCAGGTCTGGAATTGCTCTGGATCATGTGATATTTTGTGACCTTTGGTTAAAAGTTTTAGTTTGTAGAGTTTTTGAGTTTCAGCTTCGGACTTTCGTTACGATACGTCTGGCCGTGTGCGTGCGCACGCATGTGTGTATGTACATGTGTGTCCGCCATTGCTTTCTGTGGTCTTTTTCCTCCTATTGTGTATGCCTCCACTGTCTCCTGCTCAATGTGTCTTTTTTTTATTCTTTTTCTTCACAACGCATTGCATATTCAGAAGAGGCAGCGTGTAGGTATATAAAATGCAAAAAACGTCCTCAGCCAGCTGCATGCCTTCATTTTCCCTCTTTGTTGATCTTGTTTGTTGTTTTTTGACTCTTTTTTTTTAATTAGTGCTATTTGTAAGGGAAGACAAATGAAATAAGATGACTGGTTTCATCTGCAAAATTGCAAGTATGTCGATGCTGATGATGTATTTATTGTTTATTTAAACATAAATAAGATTACACTTAGATTGGATAACTTTTGAAGTACTTAAAACATTTTTCCCCAAAGTTTCTTTAGAGATTATTAAACTTTTCTTTTTAGTGTGGGTGTTTGTGTTTGTTTGTTTGTCAGTCCTTGTTCCATTGTTCTGTCTTGTCCTCTGTTTGCTCATCTTGTCTGCGTGTGTGTCTTGTGTGACTGCATGGTCTTAGTGCACGACAGGGGTTTCCACCTCTCTGCTGTCTCTTTTTTTTTCATAGTCACAAATGATTAATCGTGTGTCTTCTCTGCAGGGGACGTGCTCTTTCAGATGGCCGAGGTCCACCGGCAGATCCAAGTGCAGCTAGAGGAAATGGTGCGTTATCTTCTCTCCAGTTGACTTTCCCAACGACCTACAGATGGCCTCTGGGTTTATATAATACGATATCGATCTAGAGTCATCCTTGGCCATGCCTGTATGGATGTTCATTGTAAATAAGAGAGCTGAATATTTGAACTCTCTCTCTCTCGCTCTCTCTCTCTCTCTCTCTCTCTCTCTCTCTCTGCAGCTGAAGTGCTTCCACACTGAGCTGCTTTCAGAGCTGGAGAAGAAAGTGGATCTGGATGCCAGATACCTTACTGTGAGTTTCCTCAACACACACAGTTTCTGAAGGTTCTAAATTGAGGAAGAACAGTCTGCACATGACTGTTCTCCTGATGCTGCACTACAGAAGCTTGTACAGAAGCTACTGCACTGCACAGAGATGTTCAGTCTATTCTCATAGCAACAGAAATGACTGATGGTTGTCTTTCACGCAGCAGCAGACTTCAGGATTTCAGTATGTGTGTGTGTGTGTGTGTGTGTGTGTGTGTGTGTGTGTGTATGTGTGTATATATATATATATATATATATATATATATATATATATATATATATATATATATATATATATATATATATATATATATATATATATATATATATATATATATATATGTGTGTGTGTGTGTATGTATATATATATATATATATATATATATATATATATATATTATATATATATATATATGTGTGTGTGTATGTATATATATATATATATATATATATGTGTGTGTGTGTGTGTGTGTATATATATATATGTGTATATATATATATATATATATATATATATATATATATATATATATATATATATATATATATATGTGTATATATATATATATATATATATATATATATATATATATATATATGTATATGTGTATATATATATATATATATATATATATATATATATATATATATATATATATATATATATATATATATATATATATGTATGTATGTATGTATATATATATATATATATGAACAGCTTGAACAATATGAACCGCAGTCTCCCTGCAGGTTCATATTGTTCAAGCTGTTAATATTGCAACAGCGCAGCAACATCTTCATCCCCCCCGCCTTTCATCCTCACACATGCTGCAGCGATTCAACTCAGTGATTCAACTAAGATTCAACTAAAAGATATCTGCAGCGTCTCACGGATATCTTTAGAACGAGTGGGCAGTGGGAACGAAACTGGGTGCTGTTACAGTATGGAATCACATAACAGAGGGGAGGTGGGGGGTGTTGCTTGCCTTTGTACTATATTGTCAGTCAGCACAAACACCCAGCCTTTAATTCATTATCCATACAAGACACTGTAGTGGTGGGTGCTGCCTGTAAACATTGTCTTGCTTTAAATTGAGCAAATCAGTTGGCAGGAGATCATTTCTGTGTGTTCCAACATTTGGTTAAAAGTCCCACTATCTAGCATAAACTCACTGATTAACCCAGATGTTTTTCCAATTTTCAGCTCTCCAGTTTTTGTGAATACTGCAGCCTTAGATTTCCCAATGTGTCCTTTTCTCATTTAGCCCATAAGCTACAAGATTTAGCTTTACTTTGATGTGCTATTCTGCTCACCACCTATGTAAAGAGTGATTGAGTTACTATCGATTTGCTGGCTATTTCCTTCTGACCTATGACTTTTGTTTTGAATGCCATTCTAGAAAATGTGTGTATGAAAATATGTAAAGATCATCAGTTTCTTCTAAACGTAAACCAACCCCAAATATTACATTTTCTTAAATTCTCATGTCTGA
Source organism: Hemibagrus guttatus (assembly GCA_033459395.1). Lineage (NCBI taxonomy): Eukaryota > Metazoa > Chordata > Actinopteri > Siluriformes > Bagridae > Hemibagrus > Hemibagrus guttatus. The sequence continues at coordinate 10,955,708 of JAUCMX010000016.1, read as the reverse complement.
TGTGGACATGGACTGAAGCTCTTGACCTGCATCTGCATGATTTTACACATTGAGCTGCTGCCACATGATTGACTGGCTGGATAATTGCATGAGTGTACACATGTTCCTGGTGGTCAGTGAGTTTTTTTTTTTTTTCATTCATTCATTCATTGTCTTCTGCTTATCCGGAGCCGGGTTGCGGGGGCAGCAGTCTAAGTAGGGATGCCCAGACCTCACTCTCCCTAGCCACTTCCTCCAGCTCTTCCGGAGGGACCCCGAGGCGTTCCCAGGCCAGCCGAAAGACATAGTCTCTCCAGCGTGTCCTGGGTCTTCCCCGGGGCCTCTTCCCGGTGGGGCATGCCCGGAACACCTCTCCAGGGAGACGTCCCGGAGGCATCCGAAACATATGCCCGAGCCACCTCAACTGCCCCCTTTTGATGTGGAGGAGCAGCGGCTCTACTCCGAGCTCCTCCCGGGTGACAGAGCTCCTTAACCTATCTCTAAGGGAGCGCCCTGCCACCCTACGGAGGAAGCTCATTTCGGCCGCTTGTATCCGGGATCTTACCCTTTCGGTCATGACCCAGAGCTCATGACCATAGGTGAGAGTAGGAACGTAGATTGACTGGTAAATCGAGAGTTTCGCCTTCCGGCTCAGCTCCTTCTTCACCACAACAGACCGGTACATAGACCGCATTACTGCTGCCGCTGCACCGATCCGTCTGTCAATCTCACGATCCATCCTTCCCTCACTCGTGAACAAGACCCCGAGATACTTAAACTCCTCCACTTGAGGAAGGACCTCCCCTCCAACCTGAAGGGTGCAAGCCACCTTTTTCCGGTCGAGAACCATGGCCTCGGATTTGGAGGTGCTGACCCTCATCCCAGCCGCTTCACACTCAGCTGCAAAACCCCCAGTGCATGCTGTAAGTCCAGGCCTGAAGAGGCCAACAGGACAACATCATCTGCAAAAATCAGCGATGAAATCCTGTGGTCCCCAAATCGGACTCCCTCCAGCCCATGGCTGCGCCTAGAAATTCTGTCCATAAAAACAATGAACAGAACCGGTGACAAAGGACAGCTCTGTCGGAGCCCAACATGCACCGGGAACAGATCTGACTTACAGCTGCGAACCAAGCTCCTGCTCCGGTTATATAGAGACCGAACAGCCCTTAACAGAGGGCCACGGACCCCGTACTCCCAGAGCACCTCCCACAGAATGCCACGAGGGACACGGTCAAAAGCCTTCTCCAAGTCCACAAAACACATGTGGACTGGTTGGGCAAACTCCCACGAACCCTCGAGCACCCTGTGGAGGATATAGAGCTGGTCCAGTGTTCCACGACTAGGTCGAAAACCGCATTGTTCCTCCTGTATCCGAGGTTCGACTAACGGTCGGACTCTCCTCTCCAGTACTCTGGAATAGACTTTCCCTGGGAGGCTGAGGAGTGTGATCCCCCTATAGTTGTAACACACCCTCCGGTCCCCCTTCTTAAAAAGAGGGATCACCACCCCGGTCGCCCAGTCCAGAGGCACTGTCCCTGACCGCCATGCTGTGTTGCAGAGACGTGTCAGCCAAGACAGCCCCACAACATCCAGAGACTTAAGGTACTCAGGGCGAATCTCATCCACCCCCGGTGCCTTGCCACCAAGGAGCTGCTGAACTACCTCAGTGACCTCAGCTTGGGTGATGAATGAATCTACCTCTGAGTCCTCGGCCTCTGGTTCCTCTACAGAAGGCGTGTCAGTAGGGTTGAGGAGATCCTCGAAGTATTCCTTCCACCGTCCGACAATATCCCCAGTCGAGACCAGCAACTCTCCACCTCCACCATAAACAGTGTTGGCAGAGAGCTGCTTACCCCTTCTGAGGCGCCGAACGGTCTGCCAGAATTTCCCCGAGGCCGTCCGATAGTCCTTCTCCATGGCCTCACCGAACTCCTCCCAGACCCGAGTTTTTGCTTCCGAGACCACCACGGCTGTAGTTTGCTTGGCCTGCCGGTATGCCTCAGCTGCCTCCGGAGTCCCCCGAGCCAACCAGGCTCGATAGGACTCCTTCTTCAGCTTGACGGCATCCCTTACTTCCAGTGTCCACCACTGTGTTCGGGGATTGCCGCCGCGACCGGCACCAGAGACCTTACGGCCACAGCTCCAGATGGCTGCGTCAACAATGGAGGTGGAGAACATGGTCCACTCAGACTCAGTGTCCCCAACCTCCCTCGGGATCTGGTTGAAACTCTCCCGGAGGTGGGAGTTCAAGACCCCCCTAACAGAGGGATCAGCAAGACGTTCCCAACAAACCCTCACAATACGTTTGGGCCTGCCAAGTCTGTCTGGCATCCTCCTCCGCAAGCGGATCCAACTCACCACCAGGTGGTGATCGGTTGACAGCTCCACCCCTCTCTTCACCCGAGTGTCCAAGACATGCGGCCGAAGGTCAGATGACACGATCACAAGGTCAATCATCGATCTCCGGCCTAGGGTGTCCTGGTACCATGTGTACTGATGGACACCCTTATGCTTGAACATGGTGTTTGTTATGGACAGGCTGTGACTAGCACAGAAGTCCAGCAACAGGATACCACTCGAGTTCAGATCAGGGGGGCCGTTCCTCCCAATCACGCCCCTCCAGGTATCACTGTCATTGCCCACATGGGCGTTGAAGTCCCCCAGCAAAACTATGGAGTCCCCAGTCGGAGCACCTTCCAGCACCCCTCGCAGGGTCTCCAAGAAGGTTGGGTACTCCACACTGCCATTCAGCCCATAAGCCGAAACAACAGTGAGACACCTATCCCCGGCCCGAAGGTGCAGGGAAACAACCCTCTCGTTTACCGGGGAAAACTCCAGCACATGGCGGCTGAGCTGGGGGGCTATAAGCAAGCCCACCCCAGCCCGACGCCTCTCACCATGGGGCACTCCAGAGAAGAAGAGAGTCCAACCTCTCTCAAGAAGTTGGGTTCCAGAGCCCAGGCTGTGTGTGGAGGCAAGCCCGACTATCTCTAGCCGGTACCGCTCAACCTTCCTCACCAGCTCGGGCTCCTTCCCCCCAGTGAGGTGACATTCCATGTCCCAAAAGCCAGATTCTTTGTCCAGGGTTTGGGTCGCCGGGGCCCCCGCCCATGACCGCTACCCAAAACACATTGCACTGGACCCTTATGCTCCTTCCTGCGGGTGGTGGGCCTATGGGAAGGTGGGCCTACGTCATTTCTTCGGGCTGTGCCCGGCCGAGTCCCGCAGGCAAAGACTTGGCCACTAGGCGCTCGCCTGCGTGCCCCAACCCCAGGCCTGGCTCCAGGGTGGGGCCCCGGTGACGCCAGTCCGGGCGACGTAATGGTCCTTGATTTTTCTTTCATAAGAGTCTTGAACTGCTCTTAGTCTGACCCGTCACCTAGAACCTGTTTGCCTTGGGAGACCCTACCAAGAGCACTAGGCCCCTGACAACATGGCTCCTAGGTTCATTCGGGTACTCAAACCCCTCCACCACAATAAGGTGGCGGTTCAAGGAGAGGTTGGTTTTTTTTGTTTGTTTTTTTTTGTGTGAGATAATACTCAAAAAGATAGTCAACCATTTTAGATTTTCTTTATGGTCAAACAATTTTCTCTTTCATATTTGGATTCAAAATAATGCCGCAGTCCTCACTGGCCAAGCGTGCTTCATAGCTGTGCTTCGAGTTGTTGTTGCTATGGTTACCACTTCAGACACACACAAGCCTTTGCTGTATGAAAAGCAGTGAATATGACTTTTCACAGAGACCATGGAATACTGTTAGTGGCAAAATTCAGATGAAAATGTTTAGTGATTTAATATAAATATACACCACAGTCATATGTGCAGTTTTTACCACATAGATTTGGAGGTTTGCTCATGGAAAACGAAAACACATTTCCTGAACCACACGTGTGTTACATGCGATGTGGAATAATGGTGTCAAAACGATGACTGAAAACGTCTGCGGATTTGCAGTCTCTAATGAGGTTTTTGCTGTTTCCTTATCAAAGAAAACAGGATGTTGGGAAGCTGCAAAATTCAGATCTAATGAGGGGTGCAGCACCTCCTGCTTGGTCTTGGAAAATGCATCCTGAGCCAGTTGCATTTTCATTTGCACAGTCATCCAAGTGTCAGCCAGCGCATCGGGGCACAGTCACAGCAGTAAAGGAAATGTCAGTGGCACGATACCAAATGGCAAATTCAAATGCCAGCACTTGAATTTTCAGTTTGAGCTACAAATTGCATATTGGATTGTGAAATTGGAGGTGAAATTCACAAATACGTTGCCATTTGCTTGGCATTGATTCCCAGTTCCATCATCGATCAGCTCAGGCCTAATTTCAGGATCCTGCTGCATGACTCATTGCCTTCAAGACTCTCTTTCACACAATTCTCCGGTTCGTCTCTGACTGTTATAAGGAATAAAACATGACCGGGCATGTCATTATACAGTAGCTGGCTATTTTCCAATAACAGCGTATACCAAAGCATATTATTTTTCTTTATACCATAGCACTTTGCCAACAATTATGATGCTTTTATTTATTAAAATACAACATATTCTTTATTTATTCATTTACAGTTATGTTTGTTAGTATAATATCTAGAAAAACAAGTCCTATAAACAAGCTATAAACAGTCCCCAACTGCCTTTCTGCTTTCTCACTCTTCAAGCAAATAAGAAGAAAATAATGCACTGTCATGTTACTGAGAAACCACAAAGCCCACCATCTTAAAGACTTTCCCCATGGTGCGAAACTTGACTGTCTGCTTGGTTAAAGCAGACCGAAGTGCTAACAATGACTGAAAGTCTTCTTTCATGAATATTAAATAAACATCTCCTTACAGAAAGCTCAACACAAAATCATTTATGCAAAGCATCTCTGTACAAGTCCCTGTGAATGAGCTGTTACTATAGAAACAATAACTTGTTAGCACATGTGCATTATATTAAATCTGGGATTTGGCTTGCAGCAGCACTAGTGTCAGAGCTGCAGTGGTTTATTTGAATTAACACTATTTGCTTTTTTGCGTCCATCTGGAAAAAAATCATGAGCGTCATTAGTTAGCTAGCACCGAGTAAGGAATTTGTTTAGCGCATTGTTGCAGTGAGTTGGGAAGATCACTATTCATTCTGTTTTTAATTTTTTTCCGTGTTCTCATATTGTAAGCAATTAATATGGATGAATATACATGCGACCCAGAATACTTTTTACTGAAAAGCTTGTTTTTAGACGTAAATGTGATAAGTTGTTGAATAGATTTCTGAACACAGCTGTGAATCAAATTGTGAATCAAATGAACCAAAAGAATTGATTCAATGAATCAGTTAGTTCAAAAAAGTGAATTGGTAAATGAGTAATATTAGACAGCTATTAGTAATGATTTTATTTTTGAACAAAACCTGTTCCCTCCCATCCTCCCTGTATTTTTACACAACTTGTGTGATTGCGCATGTGTGCTGTGTTGCAATTTAAAGAGCTTTTGCTTTACACAGTCCAGCTTACAACCAACTTGCAGCTGCTGCCAGTAGCCTCATAACCGCTGAAGCTTCCCCTCCATTCAGTTTCAGCTCTACACTTGTTAAAATGCCACGCATTCATGTTTAATAAGTTCCAGAGAATTGCTTCAACTCTTAAAGCTTGTTTGCTTCAGTACTTCATAAATTATTATGGGCTGTATTATTGAGTTGAGCAAACACAGGAGGAAGAGAAACATGGTTAGTGAATGAGGAGCACTGCTGTGCCCGTGGGTCTGCCCTGACTGTATGACAAATGAGTGCTAGCCTCCAATCTCATCTCGTTCACGCAGCTCTCCGAGTGCACTTGTGTCACGCAAAGGTTTTCACTCCAGTGGCCATGGTAACTGCTAGTGGGTTATGAATAATGAGCTTGGAGCTGCGTTATTTAAGAATGCCCAGGTGTCCACTTAAGCCATCACTCATAGCGCCATATAGAAAATCATGCAGTTTGCTGTTTATTACATACAAAAAAAATGATATTTACTTGAACATTTTAATGAATCTTCCAGTTAATCAGCATGAAGAGACTGACTGACTGATTGCTTGTTAGAGGACATTTACTGCATCTGCAGCTTTTCAGCCTTTGAAAAATCTGTTTTCTAGCATAATGTTTGAAGCATGCCTGAGTCATCCAAAAACTTTGTGTACGCTAAGCTTTTGTGTGTTTTGTCTCCTGAAGGCGGCTCTGAAGAAGTACCAGATGGAGCACAAGAGCAAAGGCGAGAGCCTGGAAAAATGTCAGGCTGAGCTGAAGAAACTGCGTAGGAAGAGCCAGGGCAGCAAGAACCCATCCAAATACAACGACAAGGAGCTGCAGGTGAGACAGCCGTTAGCCCCGTCCTCTGCGTACTCCTCTTTTACCTCCTCTGTTTCCTTCTCCTTGCCGTCCTCCCCACTGTCAGTGACACGGTAACCTCCACCTCCTGACATGTTGCTGTACGGAAGGTAGGAGAGACGTGAGTCATGAGCTGGGTCATTACGCCTACACGGCGATAACACTGCATTATGCTAACACAGAACGGTCGGATAACAATCCACTTTGATAACGCTGTGTTTATCTTAATCGAACATGATTAAGAACAAGAGTCATGGGCTCAGGAAGGTAGGTTGTGTAGGAGTTACCTCCAGAATGATTATCACTCTTTCTGGAATGAATATGTAAAATGAACGGTGTTTGGTGCTTAAACTTATGTGGATGATGTACATTTTATTTTAACGTACTATTTTTCCTATAAGATCAGCACCTACATTATTAGTATTTGACCATGTGTTATTGAGGAGCACTGTTACATATAAAAAAAATTTTTAAAAAGTGTGTTTTTATGATGTGGATGTTATTGCAAAGGTAAGTAGTTTCTCCAACACCTTTTTTTTCCCCCCTGCTTTTGTTCTTACACAAAATCACACACTCTCTGTAGGTGACTACCAGCTTTTTCCCCTCCTGCTCTGTGTTTGCTGTGATGGTGGAACAGGCCTCAGCTCACACTTTAATTGCTGTGAGTACAACAGCATAGTGGCAGAGTCCTAAAGGAAATAAATAGGCTCTGACTCCGCACAGTGTATACAGGCTCCCGAGAGACCTGAGCTCCAGAGAAAGCTTTCACGCTTTCCAGGGTGTGAAAACTCTACTCTCTCAACCCCATTACCTAGCTTTAATACAACACAGCTCTCGTCTGTACATGACTCTGGGATTGTGCGTATAAATCCGTCTCTGTTTCTGTATCTCTATCATCTCTATCTGTATTTGTTTAGTTCTCCAAATTCATGTGTTTGTGTGTCTTTTGCTTTAAACCCAAAGTAGGCTTGCATTTTTTTTATTGAAAAGAAAAAAGACTCCTCTACATCACTCAATTTGTTAAATGGAGTTGCACACAGAACATTTTTTTTTTTAGTTATTATTTGCCAGCAATGTATTCCATAATTTAGATTATAACAAATTTATGTATAACAAATTTAGATTAATTTAAATTTAGATCATGGTCTTTGTCTTGTGAGCTTCCTATCTTAAGCTCAATGAAAGTAAAAACATCCCAACTGCAACATTTTTACATCCATCAGGATCTCTGTCATGATCAGGTCTCTGCAAGATGTGCTGTGACTTGAGGAAAAAAAAAACAGTAGTGTGTATTTGTATTTGCATTTGTATCTATTTATACCACCTATCTATTTACACTGTATAATGTTTTCAGTTCCAGATTGTTATTTTAATCTGTTCTCAACTCTAATGTAGTATTTGTGCATAGACCAAAACTGTTTTTTGGGTTTTTTTTCCCCCTTCCCCTTGAGGTTAACTATGAGTTGGCTGCATTCTTCAGCAGGTAACCCTGCTCTGGATTAATCCATTTTTCCTGCCTGATGTTGCTAGGACTTGATGAATGCTCTCTGGGTGCTGCCAGATACCCTGTGGACAATGTCTCAGCGTAGGCTCCAGCCATACATCAGCCATGATGTGGCTCAGCTCCCAGCTCTCGGCATGAATCAGTGTCATCAGCACTTTAGGGTTCGGTGTGTGTGTGCTCAGACCGTCATCAACTGCTCCCAGACTCATCTTTTTTTCTTTTTTTTTTTTGACCATTTCAGACTAGAAGGAAGCAATTTTTCCTTTCATTTAATTTCCCTCCCAGCAACGCGTATGTCAATAGAATTGTGTAGCTGCAGGCGAGAGCAGACTGCATTTATAATACAGCTGAGTTTATACCAACCTGATCACTCTGTTCTTGAAAGATAGGCAAACAAAGGCACATGCAGCCAGTGCTGGGGAATGGCAGGGGTGTCAACATAGCTGTGTGTTCCAGCATTTTACACACAGCAGAGTGCCCACGCTTTACAAATTGCATTGTTTAAGTGTACCACATTCCTGAGCCCATGGTCTTTCCTCTTTCTGCCCCCCACCCCCCTTCCATTCTGATGCTGCCTGCATCTCTTCCTCTCTACACCTCTGTCCTTCCGGTTCCCTGTTTACTTTTTCCCCAAGCTCACTGTAGCATTATACACTCTAAAATCTCTAATTAGCTAATTATTTACTGCAATAAAGGAAAAAGGTAGAAGAGAATGCAGCTTGTGGCAGCTGGTATGTCGTACTTAAATAACCATGTGGAGGTGGAGCTGTCATGGCCCATACTGAGGCACATTTGGTGACTAAGGAGAAGCATATGGAGATTGGTGTTCCGCATCATTTCAGGATTATGTATGCACACAGGAGCAAAGCCATGCACACATGTGTGCACTCCCAGAGACATGCCTGAGTGCTCACACCCACACATACACACACGTACACACAGAGTAGTGAGGGGCATTTTTGCAGTCAAGAAATTTGGGACAGCAATTTTTTTCAGCACTAGATATTTGACAGATATGCTTTACTATTTTTGCTATGAGGAAATGTGACTACTGTTTGGGTCTGCTCTATCAATATGAGTAAAAAGCCTTACAGATGGATAAGTGACAGCACTATACCACAGATTCACACTTTAACATAAATTATACAGCGTTGCAGGTGAATTATTAAATCTGATCGATCAGTAGGTGTTGATAAATTTCTAATAACAGCAGCTCTTGTAGTACTTCTAGCTTATGTTGTGTTATGAATATGCTTTATTAATGTATTTCTATAGTAACAGCTCATTCACAATGACTTTGCATGGCTAATGCTCCACATATATAAGAGACATTTATTTAACATTTTTGGAAAGGGGTCTCCAGTCTCCATTTCCACTAGGGGTGAGACAAAGGACTTCCAGTTTCTCTCTAACATAAGAAGCTTTTAGTTTGAGTTTTTATCATATTAACTTCAAATAATAACATGAACTAATTTGTCTTGCTATTGTTCCAGACATAACTAAATTAATAATAAAAAAGTGGCATGCATAATTTAGTAATAAAGTAAAATGTTGTTGTAGTGTAAGAGGAATTAACAGTTTTAATGCTGTTAAAATAATAAAATAATGTGCTTTCTCTTTTCTCTCTCTCTCTCTCTCTCTCTCTCTCTCTCTCTCTCTCTCTCTCTCTCTCTCTCTCTCTCTCATGCACACAAATACACTGCTTGCAAAATCTCTGCATGCAGCCAGTGAAGGATGAGGATTAGGTATGGCTTTGGAAAAAGAGGCTAGAAGAGTGCAGAAGAATAACTGATTGCAGTGTAAGCAGATATAAATGTCCCTGTCTCGCTGCATCGTTCATTTATTGCACAGCTTTTGCTATTGCTATATATCAGGAAAGTATTTTAATAAGTGCACTCCATTTAGACAGCCTCACTAATTTCATACTATAATTCACACACATTTAACGAGTTCTTTGATGCAGTATCAAACATGGAGGTGCTCAGGTCCATTGTGCATATTTAAGGGGTTAAAGTTAATTCACAATTCTCTGTCTCTCTGTCGCTCGCTCGCTCGCTCTCTCTCTCTGTCTGTCAGACAGATCCTGTCATATGATAAATGTTTTGTGAGTCACGAGTGAGCAGCTCAACCGGTTCTCCAGAAGCTGTGATTAGCCTCAGAGGTTTAGTGGGAATCTGAGCACAGTGACAGAAGCATGTGAGTGTGGAGGCTGCAGTACGGCTGAGTTTCCACCTCTGCATGCTCAACCAGTCACAGCAGCTGAGCCTGTGTGTTGGCTGGAGCGTGGCCGACAGCTGTCGTATATCAAAACGAAGGTCCTTCTCCTTCCATCCATCATGCATCGACATGTCTGGGTGCTCACTCACTTGCTGGTCTTGATTCCATGCCACAAAACTGACCTCTGACTTACTTCATGTTACTTGTGCACTTGCTTTTCTTTCTTTCTTTTCATTTTTTTCATTTTTTTTTTTAAGTGATCTCCACTTCATGTCCCTGAAATTATATGACTCATGCTGCATTCCTGCTTCAATTTTTTTCCCCTCACTAAACCAAAAGCTGTTCTGCAAGGGGTCTGTAGAGGACCTGACCCCACCACACTGTACTGTTCAACAGACTGGTACTGATTGTATGTCAGTTCACCACTGAAACCTTCATCCTTTAATCTACTGGCTGCAAGCCAAATTGTATAAAGAGAAACCTACAACCCACATATATGCACAGCCTACGTCTGTACACAGTGTGGACACTGGTCATTTCTGAGCATTTGTTCACATTTTATTGAGAAACTAGCACCAGCCTGTGGTTAAATAATGAACTGCATGTGCAGTAATACCCCAGAAGTGCTGCTATTGCTTTCTCTTTAGGATGGTTTGTGCTATAATAAAGCCCATTCAATGGTATTAATCTCCACACAATTTTAAAAGGAAACACTAACCTAAATCCAGTCTTACATACCTGCGTACCATGCAGATGGCTAATCTCAACCCGAGACTGCAGTGGACACCAGAGTGTGGCTTGATTTAAACAGCATCATAACTGACTGAGGGAGATTTCTTTGCTTTGTTTAGATTGTCAACTACTTTTCTCTCCCTCCGGTGGTGTCATTAACTTGTTCCTCTGAAGCCGTGTCCGCTATTGATTCCACGCTGTGCAAATGTATGTGTGAAGAGTTCTGTTCTCATTATGGCAAATCTCCTTCTCCCAGGGTGAACACAGCAGTATGATTGAAATGGATGATAACACAGCAAGCCAGCGGGGAGGCCCCTTACCCCTTTGTGGGGAAATTACATTTGGGTGTTGGAACACCTGGATGTGTTCCAGTAATGAGTTCTGTAATGGTGCTGACATTTCCATCAGGTGAAAACTCCTACTGATAGAGGGGAGTGGGTAGAGAGGGAGAGAGGAATGGGTGAAGTGACAGATGAAATGTCCACATGCTTTTTAAAATGAGGGCAGTGGGTCAGAGGCATGGTCACATTGAATAAAAGGAGCACAAGTTTCATGTGGGGAAAAGAGCTTTCAAGACACACACAAGACTATTTTACAGTGCAAGTATGTCAACACCATTATGATGTTTTATAATATTTCTCTACTAAGTATAACCCTCTCTAGGGATAGCTGGTATAAATGAGCTACCAGGATTTTTTTTATTAGTTTTTTATTAGGGTGGCATGATGAGCAAAGATGTCTTGGTGGCTGAAATCTATATCTCAAGCAAAGAAGCGAGACAAATTAAAGGAAAGTATCAGGACAGAAATGTTTCATCATAGGCTAAAGGCAATTAGTTAGTCAATGAAGTTGTATTGGTTTACAGTGCCCCTTCCCTCTAAAGAAACAAGTGGAACCAAAACATCCTGCAAAATACCTCCCACAGTATATCAGTACCAGCAGATCCCCTCAATGTAGGGTCAAGCATTCAGACTTGGACTGTTCTTTTTGCCTCCCACTTGTCGCAAACATGACTCATTTGTCCATAGTACTTGTTTTTTATTATTTATTTTATATCTGTATACGAGTTTTTGCTCAGGTATTTTTGCAGAGACCTAAATGCAGAGGCCTTTTAAGTCAGTGTTGCTCTTCCTCTTGAGATTCTGATCCAAAATCAAGGTTGACTAGACCTATAACTCAATTAGAGCCTTTTTATATATACCTGTATATATGATGTTAATGTTTAACAATTAATCTCTTTTTCCTGTTTCCTATATTGGCCAATATGCCAAGCAACCAGTTCCTTCCTTGGGGTAGTTAAATTGGTCGCATTGACTCACTGATTTCTACTGTACAGAATTTTGACTGACTGCTTGATTTTTTTCCCCCTTTGTGTGTGATCAGTATGTGGAGACCATCGGCACTAAGCAGAACGAGCTGGACACCTTCATCGCAGAGGGCTACAAAACGGCTTTGTCAGAGGAGCGCAGGAGATACTGCTTCCTGGTGGACCGCCAGTGTGCTGTGGCCAAGAACAGCAGTGCCTATCATGGCAAGGTGAGAGATGGAGCAAATTCATGTGATGGTCTGTTGAAATCTGCTAACAAACTGTCCAACGCAATGCAAAAGGCCATTCGGCAGAATCTTAGCAGTTGCCATGGCAATTCCCCGAGCTCACTCCTGCCATGTTCTGCTCTTTGCTGCATTATGTTTGTTGCAATTAGCAAAGCAGAAGAGCTCATTTATGTCATTGGTTTTGTTCACAGAATAAGAACTGTTCTTTAGGAACATTTTAAAAAGAGCTAGTGGGTCATACTACATATGCTTCATTTCCGTGTGTGTGTGTGATTGAGTGTTTGTGTTGTCTGTATGTCTTTGTATAGTCTAAGCCCTGATAATGGTATTATGCATGGTGTAGAGAGAGAAATAACCTGACAGAAAGTTCAGCAGCAGTGCAGGGGCATGTGTGGGAAGTTTAGAAATGGTACACTTGTGTGCGTGTTTCTGTGCGTGTGTGTGTGAGCAAGTGAGTCATTGGGCGAGGAGTGGGCGGATGGGTAGAGAGGCAGGCTCCTCACCCACGCTGCAGCGTGTTGGAATAAAGGGCGAAGAGGTGAGGAGAAAGAGAAGCCCTGTCGTGATTACCAGCAGCTTTTGCATGATCTAATCTTTAGATTACATGAATCAAATTGCATACTAAATTAATCAGTAATGAAGAAAGTTTAAATCGTGGCTGATTCCGAAAAGGTTTTATTTGATTTTTGTTTCTGTGTCTAGGGCAAGGATCTGCTCACCCAGAAGATCCCGGTGTGGCAGCAATCCTGCTCTGACCCGAACAAGCTCCCAGAGAGGGCCATGTTGCTGGTGCAGCAGATGATGTCTGGCTCGAACCCCCTTCTCTCCAGCCCGCTGCATTCCTCTAAGGGCAACCTGGTCATCTCGGACCCGATCCCTGGCGCTCAGCCCCTGCCTGTGCCCCCTGAGCTGGCGGCCCTCATGGGCCACCCAGGAGTGAGTGGCACCTCCCCACCTATTACCTAACTATAGCTCATTATTAAAGAAAATTTTGTCATTCTATGTGAAAGCCCGTGACATTATCTTAAATATACAACACAGATGTTCACAATGGTGATTCCTTAGGCTGATTATTTGCTTCCTGTGCGGTAGGAAGATGTAAATGAGCCTATTGAGATGCTGATGTTATCATGTGGTGAGATGGATGGCTGGTAAGGAAAGGGGAAATGAGTGAACATTTCCATAGGCTAGTACAAGATATGTGTCAGGTTCAGAATTTCATTTTTGCAGATGGTGCTATTGTACAGAGCACCTCACCCTCAGCAAATTTTAAGATCCAAGCTGGATTTAGTTACACTGGCTCTTATATTCTGATATTAAAACCAGACTATGTCTCATGTGACTTTAGACCCAGTTCATCCTTTCATATTCCTTTTTCAGTACAATCTAAACTATATAGTATGTGTGGCTATAGCTTGTGAATCACTACCTCACTGCTTCACTCATTCACTACCTCTCTGCTTCACTCACTACCTCACTGCGTCACACACTCACTACCTCACTGAGTCACGCACTCACTGCTTCACTCACTCACTGCGTCACGCACTCTCGACCTCACTGCGTCACGCACTCTCGACCTCACTGCGTCACGCACTCTCGACCTCACTGCGTCACGCACTCTCGACCTCACTGCGTCACGCACTCTCGACCTCACTGCGTCACGCACTCTCGACCTCACTGCGTCACGCACTCTCGACCTCACTGCGTCACGCACTCTCGACCTCACTCTTTCACTGCTTCAGTGCCTCACTCTTTCACTGCTTCAGTGCCTCACTCTTTCACTGCTTCAGTGCCTCACTCTTTCACTGCTTCAGTGCCTCACTCTTTCACTGCTTCAGTGCCTCACTCTTTCACTGCTTCAGTGCCTCACTATCTATCTCCTTTACTTGCTTCTTAACTCACTTCATGTCATCACCAACTTCTCATTCCTTACCTCATTCACTCACCTACTTTCCTCCTCATTTATTTACTCATTCATTTTTATTGATGCAGTAAATGAATAAAGAAGCAAGGAAAAGAGAAAAATACATTTTAGTGAAGCAGAGTTTGAGGTTATATGTGACCTGTTATAATAGCCAATAGTATGAAAATTTACATTCATTTTGTAACTTGATTAGGTCAGATTATATTGAGGACAGTTTTCATTCATTCATTCATTCATTGTCTACCGCTTATCCGAACTATACTCGGGTCACGGGGAGCCTGTGCCTATCTCAGGCTTCATTGGGCATCAAGGCAGGATACACCCTGGACGGAGTGCCAACCCATCACAGGGCACACACACTCTCAGTCACTCACGCAATCACACACTACGGACAATTTTAGAGATGCCAATCAACCTACAATGCATGTCTTTGGACCGGAGGAGGAAACCCCCAACCCTGGAGGTGTGAGGCAAACGTGCTAACCACTAAGCCACCGTGCCCCCGACAGTTTTCATTAAATATTTATTTATACATATAGGTGGGCTCCTTGTCCATCTTGAGCAAATAAATATGTCCATATAAGTTCAAATAAACAAAACACTGAAATGATTAATACACTAAAAAGCAAACTCCAAAAACTAATAAATGAAGACTAATAATGTCTGGTGTGTGTTTTTTTAAAAAAACTCAAAAAGCAGACAGATATATCAAGCATCTTTGACCGTAGTTTAAGTGTCTACATCCATATTAGCACTTTATGGTGTCTAAGAGCAAAAGTGTTTTTCAACCCTTTAAAGTGACTTTTGCTAATCTTCATTTTGTATCTCATGTTTGCAGAGGCTGATGGGTCCTGATGGCATGTCTCTGGTCAATGGTACAACAGGAATGCAAGGGGAGGAGTACTGGGGTGAAGGGGGTGTGTCTCAGGGAAGACCCGCCTCCCCACAGCCTCAGTCCCAGAGTCAGCCACAGAGGCAGGTCAGCGAGGTTTACTCCAACACCCTGCCTGTCCGCAGACCCCAGCCCGCTAAGAGCAAGGCCACCGTGGGTACGAGACTGAGCCACCTACAAAATAGTCAAGCAGCTAGAATATTTTTTAAATTAACAATCAATCAGCTTCAGTACCTAAATGTTCAGATCCTGGAACCAGCACAGTTCTGGCATTTAATATGTTGCTAAATTGAATTCTAAGTAGTATAATGATCTCATAACTCTTCCCCGCAGGAGAGACACGGACTCTCCCCAGGTCCAGCTCCATGGCAGCAGGACTGGAGAAAAATGGGCGCTCACGTGTGCAGGCCATCTTCTCTCATGCTGCTGGTGACAACAGCACACTGCTCAGCTTTACCGAAGGTGACATTATCACGCTGCTGGTGCCCGAGGCTCGGGATGGTTGGCATTATGGAGAGAACGAGAAGAACAAGATGTGAGTTCTTGTGCTGTGGGAATAGACAAAAACCTGTTTTTACCAACAGCTGGGACATGACTGAACAGAACAAAACTCTGGTGGTTTTGTTCTTACCATTTCTGCCTTCTTGGGGGTTCGTATTATTGATTTACTTTTAAAAGCACTAAATATTGACTTCAATTTTCCTCTCTTTTTAGGAGAGGCTGGTTCCCCTTTTCTTATACGCGAGTGTTACCTGACAGCGACAGTGACAAGCTGCGAGTTAAGTAAGTACTTTGACGCTCTTTCGCAATTGAAAAAAGCTCCAAGTGTTTATTGTTTTTCCAAAGTGCAAAAACGTACATAGTGCGAATCTTTGGTAATAGCGGCACTCTGAAGGTTGATTCATTTTTGTTAAGGATTTTCTCAGGCTGTAGTTTATTAGAGGTTTGACACAAACCAAGTGCACTTATCTCTTATATTTGCTTCTTAAGTGGATTTTGGAAATTTCTTGCTTGGGTGCTCTGTCTTGGCTAAAAAAAAAAAAAAAAAAAAAAAGTACACAAAAGCTGGGTTTTGGGTGACCTGCCTTTTGCATTCAAATAAGACCATGGCAAAAACTGATTTGATAAAAGCTACAGCGACCTCCAGCGGTGCATGTATGGGCTTAAGTAGTCTGGGCTGATTGTGCACTCTCCTTCAGTCTACATCACGGGAAGAGCAGCAGCACGGGGAACCTGCTGGAGAGAGACGACACGTCTCTGCCCATGCCTGACTACGGTCTGACCGCCCGTCTGTTGGCTCAGAGCCTCACACAGAATCGCCCGCGTCCCTACAGCATGGCTGGCTTCACACAGGTACACAAACACACACACATACTTACACACACGCAAGCATGCTCGCAGACTTAATCCTGTAGCTTTCTCAGCTAAAAATTCCTATACCGTCTCTGATTCTGCATGATTCTACTCCTCTTAATGGGGGACATAATCCTTTGAGCTCAGAAGCTTACTGACTCCACCTGCTGGAGCAGAACACCTTTGTTTCTGATTATGCTGCACTGAGCAATGCATGACCTTTTATTTATTTATTTTCTTTTGTAAACTAACACCAATTACGCCGTCTTCACTGGCTCTGCTTTCGTGCACTTCAGAGTAGCATTGAAATGTTCTACTTACAAATTCACAGCCAGCGATTGAGGATTATGACAGTCGTTTTGCCACAAGGTAAGATTTAATGTGGAGGAACTGATGTGTGTTATATGTAAGAAATGAACTGTATGGTGCATCAGATAGCGGGAAGATCCTTTTAAAGGAATATTAAAGGAATACTCCAGTGTTTCTGGGGGCAGATACACAGCTGCTTATAAATGGAAGGCTAAGTGCAGTCACTGAATAAATATGAATATATTTAAACTCATTACTGTTGCACTATAACAACAGAGGTCTTCAGGTGAGACAGACATGAGAGCAGATCTTGCTGAAGAATTCATTATGGCTTTAACATGTAAGAGTTTGAGGAATTCATTACAACTTTCTAGAGAACTTTATTGACTGCCCTTACCCTGAATCTTTTAAATGTATGCCTATGTGTACAACAGGTTAAATAAAACATGGGGATAGAGACAATGTTATAAATACGTCTCAATGAAAATTTGACATGAGACAGTGGTGAAAAAAAAGAAGAATTTTTTTTGTTTGGTTTGGTTTTGGTTATACTTGTAGTGGAGACTCTTGTCTGGGGTACACACTACAGCTGTAGGAGAAATTAGGAGTATTCTTTTAATACCTGTCTTTTATCAGTATTTACCTTTATTCCTCATTGTGGCATCTGTCAGCTCCGATAAGTAGCAGATGTGTAAAAGTTTGTGTTTAAATGCCCCCCTACCTCCCCTAAAGGAACACAACAATATATGCCCTATGTGTTTGACTGGACAAGGCTGGATGTATGTCTTTGTGTTGTGTATGTGTTTGAGCGAGTTGGTGGGTTTGAGGGCTGAGAGAAGCATCATCAACATGTGCAATGCATCATTTCTGACCACATTGTCTGTATCCTGTGTGCCCTGAACTCCTGTCTTTAGGTCTGTACGTCTAACCTGAATCCCATCTAGCCATGCAATTAACTTATACTGAAGAAGATGACTTTGATAGCCAAATGACCTCAAATCTGGCCCATTGTTTTTCTTTTTGTTTTGTTTTTTTGTTTGTTTGTTAGTTTTTTGTTTTTGTTTTTTGGGATAACCCAAAATCTTCTAGTACTTTTGTGGAGCTCCTGTTTTTTTTGTGTTAAAACAGTGCTCCTATCCTCCCTACCCCTCAAAGTCACTTCCATCCCTTCCTTCCTCCACTTCTTTTGGCTGTCTTGTCTTTTCTCCATTTCTTTCTAAGTGTGTCCGACCTGGCAAGCTTCCTTCTCTCTTTGTTCCACAGTTCCGATGGCAAATTGATTTCGACAGTGTGAACACAGACAGGCTATCAGACACAGACACAACTCCGGATAGCACAGGGGTTGCACCCCTTCCTTCCCAGTTTCCCCTCTAGCCTTCCCTACCCCACTCAAAACAATCCTAACACGTGCCTCCACGCACCCCTCCTTCAGTGGAAGAAGGCCGCTCTCATCCCTCCTTTCTGTCCTCTCTTCCTCCCCTGCGTGTTGTCGCCGGGGGGCCATAGTGCTGGTGGCGTGTGGTGGGTCGGGGGGGACTCTGACAGTGATAGCCAGAGGGCGCTCCATCTGCTCGCCTCGCACCTTTACAGACACTGAGCTGCTCTTCGCCTTGCCCGCTGTCGCCGTGGACTTCTCCAACTGGACTCCTCTCCCATGCATGTGCACAAGTTCTGCAACTGTTGTGTTTTTATGATGATGATTTTTTTTTTTTTTTTTTAAAGGACATCATCATGTAAAAGTGCCAAAAGCTATGTCGATATTTTCAAGCAGCTCTCCTTCCATAAAAGACATGTGCCGTTTGTCCTTTTCTTTACGCTGTGGACTGGCACTATTGAAGCTCTCGCTCGCCACAGAGCCTTGTATTCTCTTTCTGGTTCAGTTGTGCGGCGTGTTTTTTTCTCTGTGTTTTGTAGAGCGTTGTGTGCTTCCACCGTGTCTTTAAGCAGCGCGACATGCAGCCCAGAGGGTGTGTCACTCTTAACATTGTGGGATCAATTTACAGTACAGTCCACACGTCTCCTTTATTATTTCTGAAAGATCTCAAATCTGTGAATAAGTACAATATACAAGCCAAGTAGGTCCAAACAGGTATGCTATCATGATAAAATATCAAAATCTTTCAACAGTATGAGTAATATTACCATGCTACCACCACATAATATAGCAAAATCTAAAAAGAAAATCACCATCATTTTATTTACATCTGGTTGTTGTATCAAAGTATCAGGTTTGTATCCTGTTATCCTTTTGATATGAAATCCATCTCTGGATATCCAGATTGAAATGTTATTGCTGTAGAGCAAAAGGATGTACATTGTAGTGTTTTCCTGCTCAGATTCTAATAGTCAGCTCAGTAACAGGCCTGAGTTTAAATGTGTGCAACAGAGCAGGGAAAACATTCATATGTGTAGGACAGGGGGTAGAGCAGGACCAGGTTTTGGAACTTAAGGTTTGTGCAGCAAGTAATATTCAGATTAGCTCATTTTACTTGACCACCATCTTCCCATGCTGTGCCTTGATTCCACTTGTTTTGCACAAAAGTTGATAGTGGTAGTAAGTGTTCACAGTAAGAGTTATATGAATAATTCTACATTATTGCCAAAGTGAAATGGTTTTCTGAATTGCACAATTAAACATAAATCTGTAGCTCTAACTGCAATAGCCACATTTGGGGGAAAAACATTCCTTCTCTTACGAATATGAATCGTAATTCTTTATATATTTATATCGCAATAAGTAACTTTTTCATTTACAGCATTTCTACTACGTTTACAGTTCACTGGTTACAAAACAGTGGGTTTTGAGAGGCACAATATTGCAACATATTATAGGGCAGGCCCAAGCAGATGGTTGCAGAAGGCTAAAACTAAAGCAAGCCTCGATATAGTAATCACAAAAAGCGTGTACTGAATGGACAAATACAGCTTTTGTAAAGATCACAAAAAAGTATGATATTAATGTTGAATTCTCATGTTACTACCACTATGCTCAAGAGAGAGAGATGCATTTATTGTATAACATTTGACCCAAATGCCTCTCTTCCCGTCTGATTGTATTTATAATTAGAACTGGATTAAAGGGTATAATCCTGAGACTCAAGATGCATGAAACCACCAGGTGTAAATGGCGTCTCTTTCTTCTTCCGTGCATCTCTGCTTTCTTTTCATCTCTGAGACCTGAAGCTCCTGTAATTTCCATTAAAAAAAAAAAAAACTGTAATATATGTTCTCATTTCTAATCTGTTGTGTTCCAAAATGGTCAGCTGACAGATCCTCTGGAGCCGTGGTGTACTATCCTGCTGTGCTTTTGTACCTTTTGTCTCTTTTAAAATGCTTTCTTTTTCTTGTAAATCAATTTCCAATGCACAGAAATCAGTATACAGAAAACATTCCATCACAAAATGCATGCTATGGAGGAACTTCAGCAACATGTTGACCTTGAATGTATTGTGGATTTTTACAAAAAAAGTATATATAATATATAAATATATCTATATATTAATAAAACACTTGTTCAAATTATATATGATTGTTAACTTGAATCCATGCTGTTGAATCCATGGTGTGTGTTTCTGCATTTCTGCACTACATCATTATATTGAGCTCATCTAATGCCCACTCACCAACTTTAGTACCAAATCCTTTTTGTAATACATATAGAATGCTGTTTCTGTATTCTATGTGTGTGTAGAGTGTGTGAGTGTGTTATGTGAGTATGTATATCTGTGTGTGTGAGTAAGTAAGTGAGAGAGAGAGGTGTGCTTAGGTTTGTGTCTTAATGTGATCATGGGTTGTTGTTTTTTTTGTTGTCGTAGTGGATATGCCGTCTGTCTGCTGTGTGAGATGTGTGTATTAAGGATAACAGTAGTGAATTTAGTATAGGGTCCTGACACCCCCTTTACAAAATTTGATGGTTTCATATATTTTATCGTGTGAGAACGACTTAGAACTGAGTTTTTGTTCCCAAAATTGGTCTGATCAAAGGCAAATTGGATGACTGCTATGGGCAGACTCTTCATTTTACACTATATTTTGAACCCCTCATCATCTGTAGAGACGTTTTATTTACTCATGTAGGAACATAGGGTTGGAATGTCCTTCATCCATCTGAGCCAGTGCAAAACTCAGACACCATGCCACAAAATGAGTAACCTCCCACCATCCTAAACAAAACTAACAGTCGGATATGTAGCCATGCATAATCCTAATCTGAGCTGAGCTCCGGTACAAACCCATGGACTCTCTTTACCTTCCAGTTTGGGTCCTGAATTGTCCCGGTTCTGAGTGTACAGGACCTCCGTAAGTCACCTGCCTCCATCGCTGTTCAGCCAAACAATCATGTCCTTCCTCTCGCTCATTTTCCCTCTGCTCTCATTGGTTGTCTGGCGTATAATTGGGGAGTGGGGCTTCTGTTATTTCTTTTTTTTTTTTTTTTTTTTTTCTCCTTCATTCTGTCACCGGCCTCTCTGGTTGGTTCTCTTTTTCCTTGTGGTGTAATTTGTACCAGCCAATCAGACAGGTCATTGGTTGCCAGAAGGTGGTGTTTTCATGGAGGCAAAATGTTGGCACTGGAGGTAACTCGAAATCTAACACTAATGCATGCCTATCAATGCCTAACAAATGTACACACTAGCACTTAGTTGACAACGTCCTGATTCATTTGCATGCTTGCTCAATACACCCTCCATAGAAAAAGTACTTTTGTTCATAAGTATATGTCAAATGAATCACTGTATGCCTTTCAGCAGTACTCTTTATCTTGACCAAATTCACTTGTTCTTTGTAGATTGTAGTGCATAGATTCAAAAAATAAATTTTCCTGCTAAAGTGAATGGCACACTCATGTGCACCAGTTCACACACTGACGATATTTGTTGATACCCCCCCCCCCCCTCTTCTTCCAGTGACCGCTCCCTGGAGGTCTACCTCAGATCAAGCCTGATGGACGGCCACACAGCTCAACTCTTCTACTAACGCAGCCTGTTCACAGGCCTGCTGTCAACCACCTGAAATAATACACGGAGCCACATGCTTAAGACTCTATAGGTCAACTAGGGATAAAGCCCTGGATCCATAACTCGGGGTACTAGGAATTAAACAGGTGTTTCATATAGCTTCCTAAACATTGCTGTATAGTTCTACACAAATATCAGCTTCAGTTTGAGCAGCTCTGAAGAGAAATTAGCTCTGTCTGTGGGAAAGGTTTATAGATCAGTGCTCTTATCTATTCAGTCCCATTATGGTTATATACAATCATGTGTGTGTTGGTTAAGGGTTTTGATACAAAATTAAGAAATTATTCACAAAAAGGCTAGTTACATCAAAAGGCAAATGGCTTCCCATTGTAAAAATGTAATGATTGAGTATAGATTATTTTAGTTCTTTTTTTTTTTTCTTTCATCCCTCATTTATCTGTTACTGCAGTAAGCCTTGGCTTTTATCATCTTTAGTCGAGGTAAGATTGGAGCTTTAGTTTATATTAGATGTTGATTAAAGTGATCTTATTTTAACTCTGTTCTTAAGGCTTTCCTCTGCCATTGCTATAGCTGCTGTAAAATGAGGCTTTATTTTGGGGCCTTAGTGGCTCAGTGGTAAAGGCTTTGGGTTACTGATCACATTAAATCCCAGCCAGCATTACCAAAAAAAACACTGTTCGGCCATTGAGTATGTCCCCCGAACCCTCAGCTGAGCTGCAACTCGCTGTGAATAAAAGTGTTCGCCAAATGAATAAATGTAAATGTACTCTTGCGCCTCTATACTGTGGACACTTTAATAATGAAAGTGTCACTGCACTCGTCTTTATTGCTTCTATATAAAGCTCTAGCAGTCTCTCTGTATGTTTCATGGCAGGGAAGCTTGTACAATGGTTTTCCCACCAGGGGTTTGTGCCTTCTACAGCTTTAGGTATTCTAGCGTTGGGGAGGAAAAAAAGCCTAGATGTTCATAGGCAAAGGGGAAACTTCAGATTTGTTTTTTGTTGTTTTTTTTTTTTTTATGATGATTGCTTAGTTTCTTTTCATTTTGAATTTTATTATAAACACCACAAAATGATGAAACTTTTGTGCTGTTGACTAACTGTGTGAAAAAAGAAATCAATATAAACAATACTGTTTGTTCTTTCACATTAATACTGCTTCTTAAAAAAATCTGAATTAGATTTGTGGGCTTATGAGCACATGTACAATTGCTTAAAATGTACAATTAGTGTAAATAGAACTTTTTCTCGATTCGCTTGACAAATACATCCTCACTAAGCATGTCATCTTGGGCAGAGAAGTGACGGGATTCTGCAGCAATCTGTGGATGGGATGCTGGTTTTTCACAGCAAACCATGCACACACACACACACACTCATTCACACCTAGGGACACCCATGGTTTTATTTTATTTTATTTTATTTTTTTTGGGGGGGGGGGGTTGACTGTGGAACGAGGAGGAAACCTCACACAAACATTGGGTGCGCAATAAGTGTAATGCACACGCAGTAACCCGTGCTCAGGATTGAACTGGGAACCCTCGGTTGCTCTGCATCGTGTTGCCGACATGTTGAAATGTTAATAAAAAAAATCCACTTATCTGCAGGTCGTGCATCACTCTTCTGCTTATTAAAAAATGAAAAAAATATTCTTAATGCTGGAGCTCAGAACTCCAGCAGATATGAACTTTTAAGATTTAAATGGGTTTGTTTTTTTTCATGGCCTTTTCTCTAACACACAGGGCATTACTTGTTCTGTGCTGAAAACATGTACACTCCTATTATAGAAACTTGCTACAGTTGACTATGAATTGTGAGAATTAGCTTAAAATACTCATTATGCCTGAAAATGTTTTGCTTTCATGTTTCATGATCTCATTTTTTCTTAACACCTTGATATTGTTTAGCTATATGTGTCTTTTTGAAAACCTCTAGTTCTAGTTCCTACTTAATCTTGAAAGCTTATGTGTACTTGCAGTAGCGTGCACTGGTAAGACTGCGAACATCACCGGATGTCTTATTGGAATTGCACCGCATTCGGAGAATGAATGCGTGCTTGAAAACAACCTTTGATTTTTATAACGTCGAATCCATTTTAGCTTTCTTTCTTCTTTTCATTCTTATTTATGTTGATGCATTTTAATAAGACATTTCTGTTCTTTGTGAAATAAAATGGATGAAATCAAGTGTACATTGCTTACTTGATGAGCATACCAGTGGCCATGCGTTTGAGAGAGACTGGGAACCAGGCCACATAAAACTTCGAGTGGAATATTGAGTTGGTCAATATTAAGTATTCATCCTCCTTTTGTAAGAGGTAACTTCTAACCAATAAGAGTAGCTGACCTTTCACTTTGGACTGTCAGAGCAACCATGTTGGCTTAATTTAATTTGCTATATCACTATAATCATCTCAAACCTATTCTAATTTTACAACCAAAGCAGCAGACCAAGACTACAATTTGCTCATTCAATGAATTGGAAAAGACACACATTTGTTTCTGGTATCTTTTTGTTCACACCAATTTGACCTAGATGAACTGTGTGATCTGTGAAATTACAAGCTTTGGCGTTAGTATAGTAACAAAGTAAATGGGCCTGTGGGCTTTTTGGTCAGTAAAATAAATTGATGAGATGGGGAATTTTTCAGCAATTGGTCACACCTTTGCTCGCTGTTGACTTTTACTTGTTGTTTTACACTGTTCTACTGAAATGCATGGCAGTTTTTGTTTAAAAATATCTCTGCCTTCTAGGATTTTCTTGTCAGCTTTCTTGTAACTCGTAGATTTGACTGATTGGCAAAAGCAGAAGTAGCAGTAGAGCGTCTTTAGTTCATATTTAGCAATACTGTAACATGCATACCGTAATCGGTTCTGATTATTTTTTTACCATTGATATGTAGCTTGCAGGGTTACTATAGTAACTATAGCTTATTTAAGTAAGCCCACAAGTCGAAACTAGCTTTTCTGCAAAAAAAAAAAAAAAAAAAAAAAATTACAGTGAAACACCTGACGAAAAGAAAAACTATGGGTTTGTTTTATTTTTTATTTTTATTTTTTGGAATACTACAGTCAGCATGGAGTGGGTTGAAATGAAACAGCCATGGTGCTACTACAAGTGCAGGAACAAATACACCACACACCGTACAGTAACAGGATGATTCACTCCTGATGATCAGGTATCACTTTGGCAACTTGAAACAGTCTATCTGTCCTCTATAAATTATTGATATGTGTTCCAAAAATAGTACAGTGCTGGAGGATTGTACAGATTACAAAAAAACCTGTTAAAGAGGATCAGTGTATACTGGTGCCTGTTCAAGAATATTGGCACAGTAATAAACTATGGGTGTGGCCCAGTAGTCCTGGGGTAAGTCTAACAGCTTGCGCAGCTGTAGTGAGACCGAGTAACATACATGATTACAGCATTTGAAGTGAAAAATGTTCCCAAGAACTTAGTGTCGAATAACACAGATGTGTAACTGAACATGAACAGTGTATGAGAAAGACAGGAAGTCCACAGGCATTTATTTTGACAGGCATTGTTTTTACACTTCTGTTTCTTTTATACTGGTATGCTCTGCTATGTTTTCTCTAACAATACATCCAGCATCTTCCAGCATTATGAGGTACCATTTGTAGGAGCTGTTCATAGAGCTTGTAATTCAATATTTCAGTGTACAGGTCAACAAACTGAAATTTGAGGTTATTTGGCAAATCAGTGGAGTTGTCCTTTAAGATTTGCATCTTAATCAGTTATGCAGTATTCCGATCTGATATCTGTTCTTTCTCTCTTCTCTCTCTCTCTCTCTCTCTCTCTCTCTCTCTCTCTCTCTCTCTCTCTAGTTAAGGCTATTATACAGCAATATTACTGGCAAATACTGGAGTCTTTTGTTATTAAACAGAACTTATCCCATCACTGTGTACTTGTAGCTCAATGATACTAAAGACACACAAACCCAGCATATGTAAACTGATAGAATGAAATGCTAAGTCCCTACCTTAACAGGCATGGAGATGAACGTTCACTTGCATATAGGTGAACATCAGTGACAGCAATAACACTGGGATACATTTGAAATGTACCTCTATAAATAGACATGGTTGATGGAAACAAATTTGCACATAACCTCTAGGATTCAACAAAGAAAGTGCATGTATGTAATATTTTCCACATCCTCAGGGTTGTATAGCAGCACAGAGGGGAAAATGGGGAAAAGTGAGGAAGCATATTATATTAAAACAAAAGTATCTTCATAATGTGGCTTAAACTTTGATGCTGTGCCAATTTTTACATCCTTCAATACAGTTTACCTGAGCCATAATTTCTTTTAGCTTAAAGTGGTCAAAAGTGATTGCCTCCATTGAAAATGGTCTGCAGTCTGGCACACAATTTGAGACCCCTTGTAACTAACAAAAGTTTAATGTTATTTGAATTGAGTTGTCTTACCGAGACCTTAACCTTTTTCACTTATTTTGCAGTTAAAACCAACATCTGGAAGATCTGACCAGTGAGTGACGAGTGCACTGTAAGTAAGCCAGTGAGGAGCACAGCAATGTAACCAATACCCTTATGGATGCTACAGTTTGTAATAAAGTTAATTGTTGCTATACGAGT
This sequence comes from Hemibagrus guttatus, assembly GCA_033459395.1. Lineage (NCBI taxonomy): Eukaryota > Metazoa > Chordata > Actinopteri > Siluriformes > Bagridae > Hemibagrus > Hemibagrus guttatus. The sequence continues at coordinate 10,929,313 of JAUCMX010000016.1, read as the reverse complement.
GTGGCAAATAATCTTATCTTAAATATGCATACATCATTTTTTCCTTGGAGATTTTTCAGAACTTTCAAATGCTGCCCTTAATAGACAATGTCATTGCCAACCTCTGGCTCAAGACATAAAGAAATGGTTGGCAAATATAATTCAATTACAGCATGAGCCGCTGTCTTGCGGATTCGAAGAACCCTTGTCCAGAACATTAAATAAACATCAATGAGGATCTAAAGCCGTATCAGGCCAAAAGGAAATCTGGATGTGTTCTCATGCCTGGTTTCCATCTGAACAGCTACCTGTGTGGGGATGACAAGAATACAGGCTGTGATGTGCAGCAAAGAACAAGAACAACATTACATTTAATGGTTCTTTAGCAGATATGTACACCACATATGTAGCTCACATTGCTGAAAGTTAATGAGTGGCGCTGACCTCCCATTGACTCGACATCTGAGTCTGACACTTGTGTAATAGAGAAGCGGGAAACACTGAAACGGGAACACTGGGGTGCCGGCTTCTCCTCAGGAAGTTTGACTGGAGAGTTTAGGGGAGTGCAGATTCTGTCAGAGTCGGGTTCTAATGTTGAAGCATTGGGCTTCAACGGAAAATCATTTTCCCACTCTAAGGTCCCACCTGTTTATCAAGAAGGTCTATTATTTTTATAGTAATAGTAGTGTATTTTCAGTTTTTATTTCTTACTGTACACCGATCAGCCATAAAACCACATAATATAATACCACTGACAGGTGTATATTTCATTACAGTGGCACCTGTCAAGGGGTAGGATACATTAGGCTGCAAGTGAACAGCAAGTCCTTGAAGTTGATGTGCTGGAAGCAGGACAAATTGGCAACTTTTTAACATGGGAAAAAAATGTGATGCCTAGACAACTGGATAAGATGCAGTGGCTAGTAACTACTGATGGTGATCCAAAGATGGACAACCGTTGAACTGGTGTAGGGTTATGGGTGCCCAAGGCTCACCGTTACATGTGGGAAAGGCTAGCCTGTTTGGTCTGATGCCACAGAAGAACGACTGTGGCACAAATTTCTAAAAAAAAAATAAAACTTTGATAGAAAGGCATCAGAAGCACATCAGAAATCGCAGCTTGCTGTGTATGGGTATGTGTAGCCACAGACTAGTCAATGTGCTCATGCTGACACCTGTCCACTACTGATAACACCTAGAATGGGCATGTGAGCATCAGAACTGAACGGAAGAAGGTGGTCTGGTCTAATGAATCATGTTTTCTATTACATCATGTGGATGGCTGGGTGTGTGTGCAAATAACCTGGGGAAGAGATTGCACCAGGATGCACTGTGGAAAGAAGACAAGCCAGTGGAGACATTGTGAAGCTCTGGGGATCGTTCTACCGGGAAACTTTGGCTCCTGTCATTCATGTGGATGTTACTTTGACATTGCCTGCCTAAACATTGTTGCAGACCAAATTCATAGCAGTGGTATTCCCTACTGGTAGTGACCCTTAAAATTGTTCAGGAATGGATTGAGGGACATGACATCAAGATTTCAATGTGTTTATTTGTCCTCCAAATTCCACAGATCTCAATCCAATCAAGCATCTGTGGGATGTGCTGGACAAAAATAGTGTGATCATAAAGAATCTGCTGCTAAAATTCTGGTATCAGGTATCGCATAACACCTTCAGAGGTCTTGTGGGGTCCATATCTCGATGGGTCAGAGCTATTTTGGTGGCACAAGGGGGACCTACACAATGTTAGGCAAGTGGTTTTAATGGTTTATGGCTGATTTGGTGTTTAGCTACACTGTGAAATATGTACATTAGATTTAGGTGCAGTGCATAACACTTACTATCTTGCACAACATTATCCGAGTCACTGACTTCCTTCTGTGATGGATGATCCCTACACTCTGCTGCCTGACCATTTGCCTCCATCCCTGGAGGAAAGGTGTATTCTGCCAGTTCACCAGTAGGACTGTCCTAGAAGATAAATATACTATTTCTCAGATATACAAAATCTTTATTAGTTACTAGATCAGCTACATTTATGTATTTTATGTTATACATTTCAAATCTCACAACATCCATGTGATTCAATGCAACTGACCTGGTCAAAAAGGAACACAGTGACATCATCAAAAAAGGAGACCGCTTTTTTCTTGCGTTCGAGCTCATCACAGAAGGACTGTGTGAGCAGGGATGGCATTTTGAGAAGGCTACGCAGGTGCCTTGTGCTACTTCGCTCACTCATGACCACCATTGGAACAGTGGTAAACTCCTCCTCACTCTCCTCACTCTGTTCTTGGACACTGTAGCTACGCAACTCTTCATCTGACTCATCACTGTCATCAGAGTCTTCCTCTTCCTCACAATTCCCCAGGGGTGCTGGTATGCCCAGGTTCTCTGGTAAGGCAGGCAGAATATTGTCCAGGGAACTATCCCGCTTAACATTCAAAAGTGCTTCTTCTACCAGCTCTGCTTGTTCCTCCACTCCTTTATTCTCCATGTTTTCTCCATCCATCTGGCAATCTAGATTGTCTTCCCCATTCTCACAGTCTTTGACTTCCAATATAGTGGAGGCTGAACCCAGAGACTCTGCAGATGAAAAGCCCATGCTAGTACTGTTAACTTGGTCCTCCATGGTTGAGGCTTCCTGTGTTGTTGATGAGCCCTCAGAAGCTGTGCTGGAGAAGCATTCAGAGGCTGGCTCTTCTCCAGAGTGCTCAGATTCCACACCAAGGCCATCATCTGGAGCAGATTCTTTGGTCAAACATCCTCCCATCTCTGGAGGAAATGGGGCTAACAATGTAATCACTGGACCTGATGCAGGAGATGAACTTAGATCAAACGCCATGTTCCTCCTCTCAAGACACAACTGTTTGACACTAAGCAAAGCATTATCTACATTTTCTGTCATACTTGGAAAATGATACTGATCTTCCTTCTGACTCACTGGGAAGCCACCATCTCTCCCAGCCTTCTTAAGAGAGCCATCTTTTACAGGTTCTTTTCCAAAGAAATCACCTAATTTGTTGTCAAAGAAGATGCTGCCTTCTTCACAGGGACTTTTTTCATTTTCTGCATCGTAATCTGAAAAATAAGCTGAATCTCTGTATTGATTCCTATTGGCCAGGCTTGCCAGATTAAGAGTGCTATTGCTAGTTGGGGTCAAATCATTTTCTTCAAGGTCCATCTGAAGGACCATTTCATACTCTGATTCCACACTTGTACTGAGAACTGGTTTTCCTTCCAGGTCTTTCATGACAAACTCGGGTGACTCATTGTTCTCTGTGTCATAGCCACTGTCTAGTGATTTGGGCTGTATGGACGTGTGGTAAGCATCTGGGCTGAAGGCTTCACAGGGGCTGCTACTTGAGGCAAGCTCTATAAATTCCTGAGGGTCTTGGTTTTGAACCTCTCTCTGCAATGGTATGTGTGCTAGATTAATGTCTCCAACTTTTGCAAAATCAGAAGGAGAGTCTGCAAACACTTCAGAGGTAATTTCAGTAACATCGCCATCACTGCAGTCATCAATGTTTACCAAGCTGATGCTGTCCTCTGTATGACAGCACTCAGAGACACATTCGGACGGAGCTGCAGGCATGATTGTAGGACCAGCTGACTGCACTTTTATGTCTTGTGCAGGAGTTGTGCTTCTGTCCTTAGTCACCGATTTCTCAGTTAAAAGAGAATAATGATTACTACTTGAATAATCCCTTATAGGGAAATATGTCATATTCTCTCTGATATACAAATGAGGAGTGTTCTGGTTTGGATGTATAATTTGGAGTTTTTCTGGGGATGATGACTCTACCATCTTCTGATCCTCAGAGCAGAGTTGTATATATGACACACACTCTGTATATGAATCTGAGTATGAAGATGCACTTGAGTTGATGCCAGTAACCTCCATGTGCTGTTTAAATGTGTCAGAGTGATAACTTGGTGAATTTTGCCTGGTTGTTATTGTCCCTGGCTGTAAGCTCTGGGCACTGGAGGAAGGTGTGGTGTGGTGTACATCAATATAGGTGTCAATAAACCCCCTTGTTTGTCGGTCATCAAAGTTTAAAGTGTTGTTATTTGTGGAGTGGTTTGAGGTCCAGTTAATTGTTTCACTCTCAGTAAAATGACTGTCATCCTCTGGATCAGCAGCACACATAAGAAGACAATCAGCAGATTCAGCATCAACTGTTATATTGTGTGGCCTGGGAATATTCTTCGGTAGGCTACCCATCATATCATAATAGGCCTCATTGGCTATATTTTTTTCCACAGTCTTCTGGTTGGCTTCAAGGTAGGGGTCACATTGTCCCAGACTGGGGCTGCTCAGTGAAACTGATATGCCACGTGGAGTTTCTTGTACACCTGTATTGTGCAAGCTCCCAGACTTAAGACAAGACTCAGATATTTGCACTCTTTTCAAAGGAACTTCCGGTTCTCCTGAGAGTGCCAGTTCACAGTGCAATCTATCTCGGTCACTGGGGGAAAAGTATTGACTTAATTGTTCTGCAGAATCCATATGGTTCATATCTTGTCTTTGAGGTGGCTCATATCTTGTCTTTGAGGTGTCTCTGAGGGCAGCACTTGGACTAGCATCTGAGTCATTGATGATGCTGTTAGAGACTTTTGCTCCTGGCCAGTATGTGTTTGCATGAGCCTCAGTAGGACTTTTCATTTCAGCCATGGAGAAGGTGCATTTGCTGGCTTCAAGTTCTGGACTATAGTCAAGAGTGGCCTCTTCCACACTGATGTTGCACTCTACAGGTTCCTCAATGCGAATGTAGTACTCACTGCTAACAGACGGACTGTGTGCACTCAACACTGGGACCACACCTGGGTGATCTGACTTGTACTGAGATGGAGAAACACCCAGATTGAGACTTTCCCCTTTGCAGCTTCCTGTGGAACTGCTGAGGGGATAGTATATGTCCTGGTAATGTGGGTTGCTACTTCCTAGAGGGCCACTTGTAGACGATGAGCAGTAGGGCTGTTCAGCTCTGGCCTGTTCCCACTTGTACTCAAAGTTGAGCCCATCACTGGTCTCAGTGACTGTTAGTATTTCATCACCGTTCTCAGACTGAAAACTGTCAACCATGGAGAAGTGCTCCAGCAGAGGGAATGAGGAATTCGAAGATGGTACCTCTAGGGCTGGTGTTCTTTGGGCACTACCTGAGTCGAGACTTGGTCTGAGGGAGTTCCAGCGTTTCTCAAAGTCCTCCTCCGCCTCACCAGTACCTTTAGCACACAGATAGTTTAACAGCAGGTAGACCTCCTCCACAACAGGCCGTTGCTCTGGTTGCAGCCAACAGAACTGCATCACTTCATACCTGCACATACACAATGAAAAAGGCACAATTCTTAGACTTGGAATGAAAACTGCAATACCTGAATTATAGTAATGCTTGGGCAACTGTACAGAAGTATGCTGTGTTTATTTTGGTTACTGTTGCAAATGCTAAGCCAGTACTACAGCTATATAGATAGTGCATAAAGACCAACACTTATACTGTGATGAGCTGACAGAGAGAGCAGGCTTCCTTTCACACAGAAGGTCAACATTTGCTTGACTTAACTACATGTATAATGAATGGTATTGTGTGGGACCAGAATTAATGATCACAAATTTCTAGGAAAAGCTGAATGTATGATTAATTGGACGGTGAGGAAAATGAACGACCAACCACACTGGACCTGAGCAGTATTGATTTGCTGGTTTTGCAAGGGAAAAAATGGAATGAGCATTCATTAGTAAATAAATTCATAGAAAATAAATTCACTGTGTTGATAGTAATTATTTTAGGGATAACTGATGACTGCTCAGGTTGCCTGTGGTATGTTTTGTATGTGGTGATGGAAGAGTAATGATTGTTCAGCACATGAAGAATAGTAGGTCATTGGCCAATGGTGGTGATTATGACTCTGAAGCTAAAATGACTCACCAGCGTTCGGACAAGGGGACTTTCAGCAAAGGCTTTGGAAGCTTCAGCTGCTGCTCTTTGACTGCATATGTCAACACCTGCCTATCTGTGTAGTGTCTGTATGGCTGGCTCCCCAGCTCAAATAGCTCCCATATTGTCACACCCAGTGACCTAATTTGGGGAAAAAAAACACATCTACATTCTGGTGTCACGAAAGATAGGTTAATCCTTATGTTCAGTGGGTGACTTGTAAAGCATCTCTCACCAGACATTGCTGGCCTTTGTCTGGTCCACTACTAACAAGTTGCCATGAACCTCATCAATGAGCTCTGGGGCGATCCAACGAAGTGGTACCCAAATCTGATCTGCCGTCACAAAGTAGTCATCCTAACAGAGACAGAGGAAACATCTGTGGACTGAAGCAATGGCTTGAATAGGGGCTGATGTAGCTGTGTCATTACTTCATCATTAGCATTGCAGCTCAGCAGTCCCTGTTCTTGAATTCCTAGCTCACCTTGTACCTGCTGTGAGAGAGACCATAGTCTCCGATCTTCACGGACATCTCTGAAGTAAGGAGACAGTTCCTGAGAGCCAGGTCACTAAGGACACGCAAAAGTTCATAGTCAGCAAATGAAGTGAATGTTGTCATTAAAAGTCTAATACAAAATAAAATGTCTGTACACCAATCTTTTGAATGGTTTAATTGCCTGTCAGAGCTTCCGATGAACAACAGGTTCACCTCCAGCAACAAAATCACTGATGCTGGAGTTTGTAAGAGGCACTCGGGCAGCATCAGGATATTGTTACAAGAAGAGACCAAAAGACGGGCTGAAATCCACGCTCTGGACTGGGACAAAATGGGCCAGAGAATCAGCTAACAAGGCGGCATGTTTCTCCTCACCTGTGAATGTAATTGTGTTTGTGGAGGTACTGAAGCCCGGAGGCAATTTCACACGCCATTTGTTGGAGGATGAAGGGGTCAGGGGTGGCTGAACCTGCTGCCCGGCAGCTACGGAGGTATCCTTTGACATCACCCTGAAATTGACCAAGAAGTTCTCATCCACAAAGTTGTGATCAGCAGTAATATACCACTTTAAAGGTGTGCAAAACCTATATTTCAAAGTGCATTTAAAGTCTGTTCGAGCTGGGTCCATTTGAACAGACTGACCTTATACTGACCAGCAGAGGGAGCCTCATTCCCTCATAAATACACACACACGGGGCAGGGAATGCAGAACTACTAGATGTGTGTACTTATACCATCCAACTTGCATACACGAGACTAATGGAATAAGCTTTGTACTTTATGTATGTATATATATATATTATATATATATATATATATATATATATATATATATATATATATATATATATATATATATATATATATATATATAATGTATGTGTGTGTGTGTGTGAAACAGAGTGAAAGACAATTACCAGGGGGCAGTATTCCATAATCAGCAAATAGGGTGTGACATCTGTGCACTGGGCCAGGCACTGCAGGATGGCAGGATGCTGTAGAGTACTGTATCATTTATACATACACACATCAGTACACACAAGTCCTATTGTTTATAAAGTTCAATGAAATAAACAGTGATCAAATTAAGATATTAGAAACAATGAAGAGAATATAATGAGAGTGGAGAAAAAGAGGACAGAGATTAATAGCAATGAGCTCAGACCGGTAAGGTAGAGCTTCTTCCAGGAACTGCATCTGTTCCTGTATGCTGGCACTGGCATTCAGCTCCTTCACCACCACCTGTGTGGTGCTCAGTCCAGCATTCACCTCCCCGAGAAAAACCTGAAAACCAAACACACACAAACTCATCAGGGATACAGTAGACTTTCATGAGCCATCCTGTGGACTAAGCAGCAGAGATTTACAAGTGTGTAAATTATGTGGAATTCCCCAAAACCCAAACAGTTCTCATGGCTCAGAAGCTGCCTTCCTCAGCACAGTAGCTTTGAATGATATTGTATATAATTACACACACATTCCACAGCCTTCGCATCAGCCTTAGACTCTGTGCCAAGAAACAAGAACCCTGCATTGTAAGGCCTTCATTGTAAAATTGTTTGTTTTAGAAAGCTCACCTTGCCAAACCAATCATGGCCAATCTCCTTTAGGTAAAGCAAGCTGTGACGTCCAAGATCCGCTGACTTCAGCAGCTGAACTAAAATAGGGAGAAAGGAAGAGAGATCATAAATTGTAAGCATGCAACCTCAGGAAAAAGAGGTTATGTGACTTGTTTAACAATGAACAATGCAAAGAGACTAAAAGCCAAGGCAGTTCTGCAAATCTTAGCTAGCCATTGGCAAATGAGGAACACAATTAAAAGAAAGGTAACATTTTAAATTGTATCATTTTGCTAAGAAAAATGCTTACTTAAGAGAAAGAGACTATAAGGCTATAAATAAAATTTCCAGCAAGTTTTTTCATAAAATGGCGTGCCAGAAAACAGCACATTTACACTCAGTGGATGATGGTGAAGAGGCTAGTGCAGATGGTGAAAATGATGCAAAAAGCAGTCATAGCTGCAAAGCAGAAATCCATGGCTCGGTCTTCAGGGAGGAAATAGAACAGCAGTGCTGGCCCAGTTCAAGTCGGCATGACTCCCAAGAACACTCAGAGCTTTCACCCAGCAAGGAATGCAGTCCTTTCTCGTTTTCATCCTAGTGACCATGGGCATCCTGCCGCACCACCACATACTGTCCCTCAACAGTCCCATATGTCTTGTGGCTGCAACTGTGGCCTGGAGGCTGGCATGTACCTCGTTGTGATGTTCTTGTAATGAATGCCCAGAGCTAAGAAGCTAGAGCTAAGAGTTCAGTCATCCTTTAGGCTCTGCTGGGCGTCTTCTCTCCCTGTTCTACGCATGTCAGAATGTTTCTGACGTCTTGAACCCTCCTGCAGTGACATAAAAAGCATATAATAGCCCTGTCTTCACTATGCTGTCTCTGTCTATGTCCCTGTCTCCCAACGGTGCTGTGGGGGCTGAAATAAACAAACAGAGCTCTGTAAGCACCAGAAAGACCTCTGTCAAACACATGACCCCCCTCTCACATACTCAGTCTGTGTGCACTATTCCCTTGTCCCCTCCTACAGTTCCCTCCCTGTATTATTTCTAGTGATGTGGCCCATCCTCCTCCTCCTCAGTGTTCCAGAGGTCACTCATTCCAGCCACTCACAGCCGCTCACGCTCTTCTCTATGGCAAAATCACTGTCTTTGTGCAGGACGGGATGGCGCATGGTACCCCGGTACCAGGCTGGACACAAGGCCCATTCTCTACTCCTCAGAGCCTGGATTGTAACAGTGATAACAGCCTGCCCCCCTCCCTATTCCTGGCCGGACACAACTATCTCTCTCTTTTCATTCCTACTGTGGTCATCAACTGGCTCTTTTATATTATTTGAGTGGTATTTTGGAGCTATGCATTCCTACCCCACTTCTGGCATTTGCATAGCAGGCCAGCCCTAGCCTCAGGCCATCTTTAAAAATGCATTAGAGCTTGAGTAATATGGTGTCCACTTGTATTTGAACATTTTGCTAATTACACATTTTTGTTCCACAGCTACACCATTTAAATGAATTACATCTATTTTATGCCATACTCATGAGCCTGATGTCTGTGTACGAAAAGACATCAGAGATTTCTGTTTATTGTAGCAAGCCTGTAATGCATTGAAAGTAAGATCTGCTTATATTGTGGAAAATGCGGGGGGAAAAAGCATGTTCTCATTAATGTCTTGGGTGGTCTAACAAATATCTATGCACATGTACTACTAGCTAGCTCAGGATAGAAAAAGTAATCCAGATAGGCTTTCTGGAGAAACACCTTAATGTATGTCTAGGTTCTTTCCCTATTTCAATACCACAAATTTTGTCCAGCTTATTGGTCAGGTTTTTGTTTATTTTATTTAAATCTTTTTCATGCCATTTACTGTCATAATTTTTCTGTAACATTTGTTTCTGGTGGTCATGAGTTTGCATCTTTAATAACCAACACCGACAATCCACAGGGCATACACATTCACATCTAGGGAAATTTAATGTAACCAGTCCACCTACAGTACGAGCAGGTTTTTGGGCAATGGAAGCAAGAACCCAGAAGAAAGCCACATGGGGAGGAAGAAATGAATGTTAGTACATTATATAAATAAACTTTGCATATACTAAACTTTGCACAGACAGTAACCTGAGCTCAGAATTTAACCAAGTACCCTGGATCTGTAAGGCTGCATTGTTCTCTTTTTTATAAGCTGTAGGACTGTTGTAATGTTTAGCCCTAATATGGACTAGTTTTCCCTTCCATCATATACCAGATAATCCTATTAAAACTAATATTTATGCTTTAATTTATAAGGAGACAGACAATGGGTCTTCAGTCGCAACAAACAAGCATGCATCCATTTGTTGAAACATAGACAACAATTATTCACAGACACAAAGATATATAGATTTACCTTTCTTGGAAGCAAATTAATTTGACTTGAATAAAAATGACAGTAGTTATTCATATGAGAGTAAATCTGAGCTTTGTGATTCCAGACAGCAGTGGCACTGTGTCTTGTTTAAGAATAGTCCTGTTTATTGCTCTTTGTGTAGATTCTCAAAGGTGCTACGTTGCTGTACATGTATATGATATGATGTACATTTCACCAAATTAATCAGACGTGTTGCATTATCATATTAAGGTGATGATTGATATTCTGCAGTTGTCCTGTTGCACATCTTAACCATCAGCTGTGCGGTAAGAGCTACACTCTTCAGCCATCAGCTCTGTGCGGTAAGAGCTACACTCTCTACAGCCTGCCATAGCCCTGAGAAAGTCTCTGGATTGAAAAGAGAAATAAACTGGTGGGGAGTGTTTATATTTCTCTTAAGTATCAATTTTCTGTTCTTTTTCAGCTTGTAGGAAGCTGGAAGATTAACAAGCGAGATCCAGCCTCATTGTGAGCAAGCACTTCTCAGTATAATGGGGGATCAGGACCCACATTTCCCCCTCCACACAACACCTGGACCAATCACATGCCCGTAACTACGGATGTCTGGAGGGAGTGATCCTATTGGCTGCCCTGCTTAAGGATTTTGCTCCAATCCAGGGTTCCTCTGTCTACCCCCTCCTTACAGTCCACACGGACAATACTGCACCACAAACGCACACTCAAACATGGTCTACCATTCAATCTGCTGTTTATCATTTAATGCAAAATCTCTGAAGATCTACAGTCCACCAGAATTTAAGTTAAGGGAAACATTTCTCAATCCTGTTGGAAGGTGAAATAATTGTATGTATTCTAGTTCTTTACAAATGACAACTGTATAGCAACAGTGAGCAACTATATTTTTCTCTCTTTGCTTTCTAGTTCTGCTTTTTAGATGGCTTCCTTTAGCCACGTCACAGTCCTCTGGGCCAGTCTCGCTACATGTTATGCAACAGACAGCTGTGCATCCAGCTTTCTGAGGCAGCAATCTCTCTGCTCTAGTGTTCACTGTGAGAACGCAAACAACCCGACTCTTTTTCTATATGCAACCCCAGTGAGCTGGGACAGAGGTCCCGTTCTTTAAAGGCCGATTAAGACATGCAGTCACTATACCAGACTGTATCTCCATAAAACCAGTTCATTGTTTCCCTGCTAAACTTCCCTGCTAGACTACTTTTCCCAGATAGATTTGAGATTATGGAAACATGCAACAGCACAATGGTTGTTAGATTCCATATTATTTCTCCATAAAACCAGTTCATTGTTTCCCTGCTAAACTTCCCTGCTAGACTACTTTTCCCAGATAGATTTGAGATTATGGAAACATGCAACAGCACAATGGTTGTTAGATTCCATATTAGATGCTAGGTTAACACACACACAAGCACACACTAGCCTCTTTTATACATACACTTTTACATAGCATGTAGGCGTGACGATGAGCTTAAGAGCGAACACAAGCTAGTGTACAATTCATTGCAAAATATCGAAAGGGGTTGCTTTGTGAAAAGAACTGAATACACTACCAGAAAAGAGAACAGCATATTTCTTTGTCCTATGATGTTTGACAGATACACTCAACTGGTTTTTATATAACTGTTCTGGCTGAGGAAAAACAGCCCTAATGCATGACGCTGCCACCACCACGCTTCACCATGGGTATGGTGTTCTTTTAGCGATGTGCTTTTTTGCGCAAAACACCTTTTGAATTGGTCTTGTGAGACCTGAACACATTTTACCACATATTTTGGGCTGATTTATTTGGGCTTGGGTCTTTTGTGAGAGCTTTTGTATGCTCCTTGTGGACCATAGCTTCAGCAGGCAATTAAAACCAAAAAAGATTTCAAAAAATCCTACAGAAACAGCTGATCTTTATTTGCGGTTAATCAGAATAATTTCATTGATGACAGCTGTATGATCATTTCATTTGAACATGAGATAGAATGTGATTGCTTCAATCTAAACACAGCCACATCCACAAGAAGGATGTGTACACGTATGCAACCAGGTTATTGTAACTTTTTCATTTCTCCTATTTTTTCTATATTTCCCTAAAATGTTTCCAATTGTTTTTCACTTAATTTTTATACACTGTAATTTCACATCAAGGGTGTATGTTCTGACAAAAATTTATCTTAGCTTAATTTTTTTTTTTACTTTACAAAAACCTGCCATTTTAACAGGGGTGTGTCCCACAACCAAGAAATGGCTGGTTGTCAACTTACTGCTCTGCACTAAAGCTACAAGGTTAAAACATCTATACATCTAAATGATGGACATAATTGTTAGCTGCATTGGATTTAGAAATCCAGGAGAAGTCATGCCTTGACCAGCTACATCTGATGTAAGAAGAGAATTTGCATAAAGCATGTTATATGCTATTGTATATTAATTTGACCCTATTTCTCATTTTATACCCTACCACTGTTGAGTCCTCTAACAACATGTTTTTCAATGTTGTCAAGAGTGACAAGGCTTATTTTATAGCAGTTATAATGTAAGTGATAACTGGAGCTTGTTTCACAGACTATAAACAAACATGATGTGCCAGTGTTTCCAGTACATTGTAATTGTTTTGGTATAAGAATAATTCATTTCATCGCATAATGTTATAAAATAATCAATTTTGGTGTGGAAAGTCCCCAGTGCTTTGCATCCCAATAACTCGTCACTGATTATTTTCTTATAATAAAGCAAGATACATGAATCTACAACATGTTCTTACTTGATCTACATGGTTGTTTGGCCACAGGCAGTGAAACCTCAGTAAGGGGCAGGACATAGACATCTGGCCCATCTTGAGAGCCAGAGGAGGCGAGAGTGGACAGATCTGCCTGGTACTCCTCACCAGTGTTTTCAAACTCCTGTACAAGACAAATACACAAACATATAAGATATTGTGCAAAGTCTTAGACACATGCAAAGAAAGGCTATAAAGCAAATATGCCTTAGAAATAATGAAATTAATTGTTTCTACATTTTTAAAATATTGTAAAAAGTAGTAAACAGTAATAAATTAAACAAAGTCAATATTTGGTGTGACAACCCTTTGCTTAAAAAAAAGTCTTGGGTACAATCTGTGTACCCAGTGTGTTTATGGGAATTAAAAATTCCCATAAACACACTGTTTTATAATGAAATTAGCTTGTAATAAAACTTACTAGCTAATTTCCATATAAAACCACACAAATTGCAGAGCCAGATACAGGTCTTCTGGAGACTTCTGGAGCAAAACCCAGCAGCCTTCATTATGTTTTTATTTATTCTGTCTGAAAACCAGTTTGTTATGTAATATGCTGCTTTCTTTACTGACATACAAACAGTTTTCTGTAACCATTTAATATTTTTTGCAGGAATCTAAAATGTTTTTGTGTTTTTTATTGACTATTATTATAACATACACTATGTTGCCAAAAGTTTTGGGACACCCCTCCAAATCATTGAATTCAGGGGTTGGGCTCGGCCCCTTAGTTCCAATGAAAGGAACTCTTAATGCTTCACTATACCAAGATATTTTGGACAATTTCATGCTCCCAACTTTGTGGGAACAGTTTGGGGATGACCCCTTCCTGTTCCAACATGACGGCACACCAGTGCACAAAGCAAGGTCCATAAAGACATGGATCAGCGAGTTTGGTGTGGAGGAACTTCACAGAGTCCTGACCTCAACCCGACAGAACACCTTTGGGATGAATTAGAGCAGAGACTCCGAGCCACGCCTTCTCGTCCAACATCAGTGCCTGACCTCACAAATGTGCTTCTAGTGGAATGGTCAAAAATTCTCATAAGCACACTCCTAAACCTTGTGGAAAGCCTTCCCAGAAGAGTTGAAGCTGTTATAGCTGCGAAGGGTGGGCCAACTCCATATTACATTCATGTGCATGTAAAGGCAGACGTCCCAAAACTTTTGGCAATTTAGTGTACAATGTCGTAATATAAAAATCTATAGCAATTATGTGTTTTTAGTTTGTTCTTAAAAAATAGGGTGCCAAGACTGTATATACTGAACTATATATCGGCCTTGCCTTTCCAATACCTCTGGAGGAGGCTGTATATATGGGACAGAAAAGCAGGTGTTCACATACTTTTGACCTGAAATACATTGTTGTTTTTCTATGTTGTACTAACAGCAGGTAGCAGCTACTCATTCGTGCTGGAGTGCCATTTCATTTCATTTTACATGGAAATTCAAAATAAACCATTTTCTAGTTTCCTGAAAAATCTTTCAGTTCAAAAGCCTTGGGAATATTACTCATTTCTTAAATAAACAAAGAATCAGTTTTTACAACAACACAACTCAGCTCTAATTAAAAAGCTTCACACATGCTGTATTTCTTGCTGTACCAACAAACTGTACCAACCCTCTCACTGGGTTTTAAGCTTGATAGGATTCTTAGATCCTGAACTAAAGCAGAGTAGCATGAGGACTGTTTTAAAGGAGACTATAAAAAGTACTTAATAGTACTTGAGTAGCTTTGGATGCGGGCATCTGCAGAATTCGATCAGTCTATTTTCCTATCTGTTTACCTAGGTGGTGTGTCGAAAGCTTATACTCCATCATTGTACTGAAATATTTTATGTTCTATTAAAAACTAATAAAATTTTAAAAAAAAAATAAAAAAGTCCAAAAGTCCAAGTCCTAATTAAGGAGGACACCTGAAAAAACAGTGGTCACAGAATCTTTCTCAATGATTAAATGCAGAATAAACAGAGGATAAATAATAGCATACCTGTGTTGAATAGCAGTCTTACGGAATATAAACACATTTTCTAACTAACAAAACTCTGACAGATTTCCCCTTTCCTGATTTGATTAATTTATTAGGGCCACATTATTTGTCTATGGTAAATATAAGAGAGGACTTACAACCAAGAGCTTTCCATTTCCTTGTCAACTAACTGCCAATACTGTCATTATTATTAATGAGATCATTAATTTTGCTACCAAAATTGATTCAAGTAATTAATGTAGTTCTCTGCTTTGTATAGAAACTTACTGAACCGTTTAATGACTTCCTGGTGTTTGGAAGTTTGTGCAACAGACAGACTTCTATTTGCTGGGGAACAGATGGAGTAGGAGGCTTTGCTGAAATCTCTGACCTACTGGACTCTCATTCTCTCTCTCTCTCTCTCTCTCTCTCTCTCTCTCTCTCTCTCTCTCTCTCTCTTTTTCTCTCTTCTCTCTCTCTCTCTCCTCCCTATCCTGATGAGACAGAGAAAGCTTCTATTTAACTGATTCTCTACATGTACCCATTGACCCCAAAACAAACAGGCATTCATGGGTATACATACACATCCATACACTAGCACCAGTTCACACATAGGCAACATGTATATCACCTCTGCAGCTGTCTAATAATCACCTATTTTCTTCTAACACCCATATAGAACAGTGGAGCCCTCTGCTGCCCCAAGATATAGTACATCCTAACCACAGAAACCACACATCATGCACGTTAGTCTAACTGGCACACAATAAGGCTTTACAAATTCAGCTCCCATGCCAACCTCAAGTATGAAAGCTGTATCAACCCTCAACAATTGTTCATCTCCGCCTGTGTAATATTATGTAGTAAAGACTAGGACATGTCTTTTTATGTTGCAGGTAATGGATTTTTTTCTTTCTTTCATCATTCCTGGTTACATGCTTTAGTAGAAACTTAACCAGTGAGGTGAGAATATGGGGACCCAGTTGGAAGAAACAAAAGCCCAACCGGTGCTACATCTGAATTTGTCTAATGTGATATTTTCTAACCCACTTTGATCCAAAACTGTGCTCACAGCATTCCTGTCTCTCAGGTCCTTACATACACAAACATGTTATTTTTCGGTTATGCCTGTTGGGTGGTTCATTGTACTGCTAAAATATTGTCATGAATTATGTAAGTGAAATATAGCATTTTGTATTCATAACCTTTCCATGAGCCTTGGATTAACACATCATGACGGTGTACAGTGTGTTGAAATCTGCTCCACATAACCCTTTTTTAAAATACATGCTTTATGCTTTAGTGATCATTGAAGAATGGACGAGGGAGCCAGCAGTCCCTAAAGAACAGCCAGCTGCAGACAGCCTCAGAGAAGAGGAAGAGGGGGCGGAAAATACTACTGCAGTGAGACTCAGCCTCAGTTTTTACATTCCGTTCCCTTCCCCCTCACGTCCTGTCCTTTTCCCTCTCCCTTTATCCTTTTCTCTTTTTCTGTCTGTTTGTAATCTCGGTCTAACCAACCACCGCTCTTTAACGATAAACTACAAACACGAAGCTCTCCTCTCGACAGGCTGGCGTCCCTGCAGTGTCCACATCATTCCATGCACTGTCCTAATTATTTGTGATATGGTGACATCTCTGACTCACCTACACAGTCCATCACAAACCTCCCAGAGATAAACCAAGCACCTATACACACAAGCCATTCTCTCTTAACAGCTATAACTATTGCATGTGCACGGCCATTAAGACTCAATGTGAGGAGCTCAGAGGTCCAGACTAATACAACCTTGATACGTTAACTGCCGGGTATCAGAGCTCTCAGTGTAGAAACATGGTGCGATGACTCATGCTTCACGCAATGTAAACAGGGCCAATTCACCTAGAATCTAATCAGAATTCATGCTTGTCTGCAGCATGAAAAAGCTGCCTATTTATCCTCCTGATTTAGTCCACAAACACGGTTTAGCACAGTGCTTCTAAAATGCTGTTTCCTTTTTTTGCTCTTGTTTTTAGTCATCTGTCATCTGCTCATCTCCTAGAAAAGATACACTTCCTATTTTACCAGTTTCACTAATGTAACTAATGTGACCTCATCCAGTAACTAATGTGACCTCATCCAACCTAATATGATCATCTATGCACTGCTTTTTTTTTTTTTTTCACCTACATGTGTGAGAGAAGTGAAAACTGAAAAGTGAGAACTGATAACACAGATCTCATATCATCTCAGGTCTTCAACCTCAAGATGTCTGGCATGTCCTTCTCTGAGCTAGACAGCCCTGGTGTCTCCATTCTTTCCAGCAAGATCCTTAAGTCATTCCTTTTCAGACAATCTGCATGATAACACGATAATTTAAATGTCTTTTTCTAAACTTGTCTGCATTATTATTTATGTGCTTCAGTTTACAATAACTTCACCTTATTGTTACTGCCTGAACCATTCCAGCATTTGTAGAAACCAACACTTGTCTCTAGTCTTTCACATAAGGAAGGTGCTCTAAGTGACTAAGGTGGTTTTCACACTGGACACATGTGCTGGGGTCCGACCCGAATGTGATTATTCCCGGCGCTCACAAAGCGTTGGTCTGGTTTCCCTCTTTATTCTATCGAACCCCAATGCATTTGCATTCATCTTATGTCATCACAAATGTGCGTGAAGCACACATCGCAACTCACCATATTTTTTTTTTATTATATTGGTCCTATAATGTGCAGTAAGGGATCTCACCTCTCAATGTCTCCTGCCACTCCTGTACACTTGTATTGTGGAACCTAATGATGTCATCATTGGCTAAAACATATATGCAGGTTACTTTAATTCCTGAACAACTGTCACAACTTATGTTCACACTGACAGGAATCATGGCACAGTTCCAGTGTAAAACTCAGACCACCTTCTATATGGAGTGTCGGACTGGTACCATGGTGCACTTTCCCGGTCCACATGACAGCTTTGACATTACCAATTTTCATGTGAACCTTGCTCTGTTTCAGACCAAATCGCTAGCCTGAAAACACCCTAAGAACACAGTACATAAATAAGCTAAATGTACATATTGTATCTACAGCACCTCTAACAGCTTATGCTTATTTAAAAGTGTTATTACACTAATGACACTCATTACACTAATATGTGGAACCAGAATAAACACAGATGCTGTTTATTCGCTGTCTCACTATCTCATGTCAAGTGTGTTGTAACTTCCTCTGGCCCAACTTCATCCCAGCAGCCCGTGTTCAATATCTTATTCGCGCTGTTGCTTACTTTTCATCAAAAGTGATGTGGATTGCAACAACCACATCTTTAGCACATGTTTTGAAGCATATCAGTGTCATTTAGGTGTCTGCTATTTCAGCAAAATAACTGAGATCTTGTTAAAATACTTGCATGTAAGTATTTTAAAAGTAGGTCTTAAATCTAAGTCTGTGTATGATTCCCAGACAATAAAATAGCCAGTGTAAAAATAACACTAGACATGTATATTATGTCTGTTAGATAGCACCAATTTTTATCAATAAAAAAAAAAAACAGACAGTTTTTAATATGAATATGTCCATGGGATTTGGCTACAACAACCTCATACTCAACATACATATTAACTGCAACAGGTATGCTAGCAATTCTGCCATGCTAGGTGAATATTGTGTAATTATTTGTGTTTCAAAGCTACTACAGCACTGCCAAACCTGATGGAGGGATAATGAGTGGGCGGGGCTTAGGGGTACAATACAGAACATTTTCAATAAATGTATACTAATAATATATATATATATACTAATTTATTGATCCCTGAAGCCAGGACATGTTCTCATGAGCAACAGATCAGCACAGTCAGTGACTTTCGGTTTTTTGATTATTGAAAAAGTCAGTCCTTTGTATATTGTATAATTACTTGTATTATATCCCTTTAGAAAATGAAATGGTTCTACAAGGCTGACATTTTCACTGTTGATTTTCTAGTCTTTACCAGGGCATGAGAGCAAAGGGGGGAAAAAACTTCATAGAATTATTTAATGATTTGTAAATTGCTAGATTTGATACTTCTTTGTAGATTTATTACATTTTTGGGATAATAATTACATCTTATGGCTAAGCAGTGAATGTGCTGTGATGATTTGTGGTGGACAAAATTTCAGTGCATCCCTAATAATTATAGTTAACTGATGTTAGCCAAGTCTAACATATAATGACAGATTTTATTGCACATTAATAAACTTGAAAAAATTTTGTCTTTTGCCTTCACAGACAGAGATAAAATAATTCAATTTAAAAAATGTGTTTTACTGTTAATGCTGGCTGTGAATTGTTGTCATTTGAAGGCATGTGAACACTTCTTATGTTTCAGTATAGTTTGGTGATGTATTGGTTTTACAAAATAAAATCAGTCATGCTGATTTAGCTGCCTGTATCAATAAAAAGTACACAAAATCTAAAGTGTTTTATTAATGTTTAAACATAGGACATGAGGAGTAACGTATGGCTGAGAATATACACGACTAATATTATCATGAGGTCAATTTTTGTCTTTCATATCTTTCTACCTTTCTTGTTTCTTTGTTTCACTTCCTCCATCTGTGCTATTAAATCAAGCAGGGTCTTTATCTCTGTTGTGAAAACTCGGACACTGCTCATTTCACTGAGCAATAGAGAGCCAAGAGCTCAATGCTTAATTTCTCATCCCCTTCTAATTTTTCCAACCAGTTTGATGGATGAACTAGTCAGTGAGGATGGCACACTCACCTTGAAACTGATGTCCCCTTTCTTGCAGCACAAGCAGGCCAGCATGAGGAAGATGAACGTGAAGAGCCCAGAGAAGGAGACGGCCACCACAGCGAGAGAGGACGGCCATGACAGCTCACTCAGGGGGGCGCCACCTACAGGACCCAAGCAGAGGTGCAACCGTTATGATTGAGACATAATTTTGCCATCTTGTTGTTTTATGAAAGAAATGTAAAGAATTTTTAGGACACTGAGGAAAATGAGGCATGGAAACAATGCCTGACTTAAATGCAGAGCAATGCAGCATGAAAAGAAGCTTTGTGTCTTCCTCTAGTGCAAGGAATAGAGACACTTTTGTGGCCCATTGAGAGTCTATTCATTTCCCAAGTCAGTTTATACGGATGTTTCATAACACTCTAAAACAGTATGTGCCTCCTGGTGGTTGATTTAATGTTGCGGCCGTTGTGTGTGAGCGCTGATTACATCGCCTCCTGTGAAAGAACATGACGAAAATGGTTTTAATGGAGTGTTTCATAGAAATGTTGTTGCTACAATATGAAACACAATCTGGGAGAGAAAAAAAACACAACCAAAACTTCGGCAGTTCTATATCATTAATTCTTGCTTTTTAATTATCGCTTAGTGCTTACTAAATAATTTACTCCTTTTGGAATGTTGATTCTCAATACATAGATCAGTGTGTGAGTTACATTTGTTAAACCATGCAAAACCAGTTAGTAACTTAGTAGTTAGTAGCTTTGGAAATGTCAAATATAACTAAAATATGTGCATGTTATATGCTCTATATAGCCTTATAATGCAACATAATAACTAGCTCAGCTGTTTACATGCATAGCTAAATGAACTCTCTATTAAAGTTTATTTTATGACTAATAAAAGACTGCTATTGATTGATGTAGACATGTCCGAGCTCAGCAGAAAATCTTATCTAATTTCTTGTAGCATGTCATGTTTTATATATTTTGGAATTGAATTCCTGGTGCTATGCTAGTTAGCTTTCTAGCAGCTAGCTACTTTGGGTAAAGAGCAGGGTGTGAGGGTGTTTCTAAATCGCATATTCATGTATATTTATGGTTCCTGGGATTGTTAATGAGCGTAGAGATGTAGTGAAAGGGTCATCAAGTAGCAGACAGAGTGAAGTATTTCAGCAGCTCAAACAAAGACCTTGAAAAATACCATTACTGTGTAAAAAAAAAAAAAACCCTCTCTGTAGTTCAGGGACCACCATAGATTCTGTAGCAGATCCTCTGTTGCAGCATTTCTGTAAATTATTTAACTGAAGGCATCGTATCGAGAAAGAGAAGAATTCTCACAGACATTCAGAGATTTACACTCTCTTGCTTGTTGGCTGAAGCGAAGACATAGCTTGCAAAAAAAAAAAGGCTTTGCTGTTTTTACACTGTGGTACAGAAATGACTACATTTACTATGTTTTCTTAGACATTAGAAATATTAAACTATTATGATACATATATTATATATATATATATATATATATATATATATATATATATATATATATATATATATATATATATATATACATGTTCTGGGGTATTGTAGTAGTAGTAAATATCTGTATGTAAATATAGAACATTAATGGTAGAGTTTGATTGGCTCTGTGGTGATAGATGATGACAGAAAAAAATCACATTAGCCTTTTCACAGGCTGTCTGGGGTCAAGATAAAAAGCTACAGGGCCAGATATCACAGTTTGAAGTGTTCAGATTTAATCTGGTTTTCAAAGCCTCCAGCTGGCAAGTGAGAGAGGGTAATGTGACAGTAAAGTCACACTCAGTCTCACATGCTCAGACAAATGAACACACACACACACACAGCCAAATGGTGTACAATCTTGCTTGGTTCTGTTGTAATGGCAAATGTGCAAAACCCTTAAAAACCTACCACACACAACCAAGGAGTTGTGTCTTTTGCTTGCGTTTCACTATTTAGTACACATCAAGTTAAACACTTAGTACTTAAAGAGAAACATTAAGCACAGCATGACACACACACGCTTGTAAATAGCAGTATCAGAAACATGACCAGTGATCCACAGTCTGAATACACATGCTCCCTCACCTCACTCCCACAGTGCCATGGTAACACCCTGGTCAGCTGACCCTGTCATTTTTGATGGGCTCTAACAGAATCTTAAATCTTTCTCTATGCCTAACCCCCATTTTCATCACATTCTGCCATATTTATGCTGATGCATTAACAGCTAGGCCTTCAAGGGCTTCTCACTCATCTTCTCTTCTCTCCTTCCATCTCATTTACGTTCTCACTCATCATCTTTGTTGCACACCCTCTCTAACACACAGGCACAGACACACACAATATGTGTGTTCTGTACGGTCATGAGCAATGCTGTGATGACTGATGCGATACATTATGGTGGTTGTCAGGCCAGGAGTCAGAGCCATCCAAGGACACGCAGATTGAAAACATGTAGGTGTGATTGAGTAAGAGTATGACTGAGTTCGTGAGTATGTATAGTTTGACTAGTACACAATACGCTTGTAGTTAATAGGTTATATAATTGGAACCATCTGTGCCTAGTGTGTGTGGGTGTGTTTGGATTATATGCAGTATTAGTGATGTACAGGTATTCCTGTCTGCGTAGTCAGGTCAGTTTAGAAGGCAGCGTTTGACGAGGAATACTACACTGCATCATTGGTGTAGGAAAACATATTTTGAGGTCACTCTTTAATCTACTCTTACATACATTTCTCTTTGAATAATCGTTTACATATCCCAGCTCTCACCACCAAATGGTGATCAAATCAGACGGCGATCAGGAACTGTGAACTAGCTGACAGTTGGGGGGCCAACTCTGGGGATCTTTCTCCCATTCAATGCTTTGTTTAAGAGTATCACCTCTAGGCTTTTGTATTGTCACACCTTCAAAGCCTGCCCACTCAAGTCCTTTATAACTGCAGCATATGTTCCTTTTCAATGGACTCGATGACTACACTACCAACGCAGTGTGTTCTGATCTCCAATAAAACATTCCTGCTGAACACTACTTCCGAGTCCCCTGGTCTGCTTCAGGGAATTCACAACATAGGAACTCTCTTTCACTGATAAGAAGCTGATACTTTGACCTGGGCAAGCAATGGTTTGGAAACCAAAAAACATAGATTTAAAGATTTAAAAAGATTGAAAGATTTAAGTCCTGGTTCTAGTACATATTTAGATGAGAGAAACACCTAGGTTTTACCCCTGGATAAGAGAAAATATTTTAGTTTGAGAACATTTACTTCAGCATGTTTGCACAGGTCAAATTTATCATCACGAAAAGCAATTACTGTATGTGCAACATGCGAGATGCATTTTATAGATTTTATGTTTTAGGTGAGCATGTTGATGCCCAGAGGAAGCATATTATTAATTCAGTTTAATTTCATTTTTATTTGTATAGTGCTTTTAACAATGGACAATCTCACATAGCTACTTTATAGAAATATTAAAAAAATCATAATACAAAATATTAAATTTTTAATTGAAATTTATATTAGTCCTAACTAGTAAAAGAAGCTCCCATTGTTCATCAGACAAATATAAGAAATACACTAATATCTCAGGAACTGGCCTAAACCCAGACTGTATGGACATACAGTATAGCTAATCGTACTGTATTACTGTGAGTCCAGCTGTTCCATTGGACACTGAGTCACAGTGACATAATAGAATATGGGTGAATATTTTTTCATTCAGCTGTCTGCACCACTCATGTTAAGGACAACTTGTAAAAGCACTTAATAATACTGGAGAGCTTGCATACTGAGTTTTCTGGAATCACTCCAGGAAAGAGTATAACCTGAGCAAATGGATGAGATGTGCTCACTGCATGGCTCCACTTCACAGAGGAAAGCAAAGCAGAGCCACAAGTCACACTTTATTTCCCAAAATCCAGGTACAGTGAAAATACGAAATGTAACACAAGAAGCAAATAACTGGCAGATGTGTCAGCAAGATGTTATCTGGTAGATGATAGTGGAACACTGTGATACTCTCTGAGTCAGGCCTATGGACTTCTCATGCAGTTTGGCCTGTGTTCTCCATGTATAAAAACAGTCTTCAGAACCTCACAGCACTGTCAATAAAAAAGTCCAACATAGATTTAATAAAGCTTAGTAAATGGAGATATGAGAAACTCAGAAGTTTGTGGGAAAGGCCACACCTCTCTTCCATGACGGTGTATCCACACCCACCGCCTCCTGCTCGTTATTCAACAACTCTTAATCAAGACAATTTATTAGGGGGTCTGGCTGTCTAGAGCAAAACCAAAGCCTCCCACAACTCCAGCTGTAACTCATATTCCACACCCATAATAACTCTCCATACTTCAGCTGAAGGTGAAATTCATGCATATTTAACCTTAAACAGAGATGAAGGTGCATGATGGAATCACACAGAAGATGGATACATTTCCTTTTGACTGTCAAATGTCAACTTTTCCTCTTTGTGTCATTTTAAGGAGTTTTCCTTGCCATTACAGCTTCTTGCTTGCTTAATATAGAAACGATCAATATAGAAATCTACATCTGGATTTCTTTAAATATGCTTTGACACAATGTCTGTTGTTAATAAGTTCAATATATTTAATTGATTTGATCCAAACTAAAAAATAAACTAGCAAGATTAGAGGGAAAGTTAATTGTCATAATGTGCCACCAAGTGCAACTTTAAAAAAAAAAAAAAAAAAAAAGACTCATAGATACTATTATTAATGGACAGATTAGGACTTCTGATCTTAATAAACCCTGTTTCTGTCACAATCACTTCCGCACCATGGGCATCTCAGCACACAGCATCTGCATCAATACAATAGATTTAGTTGCCACAAACCCTACTCATAAAACCCCAGATGCCCATTTTATTTAAGACTATATTTGAAGAAGCAGAGGTCTTTTCAGGAAGTTTGGCAGCATGGGGTCTCTCAAGGGCCCAGGGAAGAGAAATGAGTTGTCGTGGCAACGGAGAGCAGCAGACCATTGAATCATCCTGTGCTGTAGGTAAGCACACAGCCTATGCTAGAAGCAGTCCTTACACTCTACTGAAGCAGGAGGGTTTGACACACTTGCACAGGGAGCAGCATGAGGGATTGACTGGCTGCTTTTTTTAGCCCCCCCCTGTCTCCTGGTGTGTATCTATATTTTTCCTCTTGCTCTGTAGTCTTAGCATGCTTCAGAATGTAGCTGCCTCCTTCACCTGCCTCCTCTGTTTGCACTCATAAACAAATACAAGTGTTACCCTGCAGTCTTGGTACTGGGTGTTGATACTACAAAATGGAGTGTCCTCCATGTGAAATCCATTAAGTGTAGAAGATAAAAAGAGACAGAGTGTAATAAAGATAGCGTGGTTGTTGCTAATGAAAGGGGTTGGTGCTTTCTAAGCATTAAAAAATTAGGAACACATTAGTATTTCTCTGAGTCGGCAGAGCTCCATTTTTTTCTATTTCTCTCTTTTTACACATGCCTAGCAACCTTTAGCCCCATTCTCCCTATTGGATCGGCATGTATTTGTGTTTATTGGAGCACATGTCAATGCAGCATGGCTTTGATGGCAGACCCCTAGCATAGCTTGACCTTTCTCGACTTCTGTAGTACAGAATGCATTGGTCTCTGGTTTGCATGTGGCCTTGGAGACAGCATTGAAAGACAGGCACTAAACCTATGCTCCAACATTTGTGAATCATTGTGTGCATCTGGGCCTCTAAATGATTCATTCCACAGATGGGAAGTGGTATCAGTTGGAATTATAGTAATGCAGGACACAAGATCCACAGATAATTTGTGTTTGAAGAGCAGGATATTAAGGATGTACAAACACACACTTCATTAAATAGCCATGGAAAGACAAACACTTCCTCGGTAGGAAAGCATTTTCATTTTTCTGTCAGCAGGGTGTAGTCAGAAAAGAGAAAGGCTAAAGGAAAAAGAAACACCATATCCTGCAAAAGGAAATATGAAGCACTGAAGCACTTATGGTTGATATGCTGCCTAAATTCTAAATCCCAGAAATTGTGGGTAAAAAAACTATCACTGTATATGTTATGGATGAAGTGGAAAGAGTAGTGAAAATAGTGATGTGGTACTTTAATCTGTCCTGCTTCTTGAGCACAGATGGCAACTCAACAGGTTGTCTAGTCCACCGGAAAGATCACAGTCACTACCCTGACTCCAGAGCCTGATTTCTCCAAATCTACCACTCTCTTCCAGACTGTTAAAATGAAATTGTCTCTAATACTTTTAAACCGAATCTAAGAAAAATGTTAAATGTAGTTTTTCGTGGCCTGTGTGGCTGCAGATGGCTCAACAGTTCTGGAGTCGATGCTGACAGACTGTTCACAGCTTGTGCTCACTTAGTTGGGGAAGTATTTTTTACCAGAGTGTTTGTGGTCGCTTAAACACAGCACAGCTTCTATATGACTAAAGGCATTAGGAGATTTTTTTTTCACCCTGTTTGTGCTTGTGTAAAAGTCACACTCAGGAAGGAGGAAGCCTGAAGTGTTTATGCAACTGTTCCTTCCCCAGGAACAACGTGTGTGTCACAGATAACCCGCAATCTCAAAGACATACATACACATCATAGTTACACAATGTTTGTTTGGTTCTAGTTACAATTTGTTAGCCATTAATATTCATGAGGGCCTTTAGAATTTTACCATAAAAACATCATTCAACTTTTTTCCATAACAACAGAATAATGTCAATGGAAAATAAGCCTGACCATGCATTATTGGGTTCACTGACTCTAAACCCATATTCAAAATATGTCGTATGTCATATATTCTCTGTTTCAGCACGCTCATGTACTTTTATTTTAAGTTCCTTCTATCTGTTTTCGCTAAGATGTGATTTTGTTTTGGATTTGTTCCTGCCTACACCCTGTTATGACACTGGTTGATTATCCTAATGTGTTCACCTGTTCTGTGTCTTACCCGGGATACTTTGGTTATTTCTACCCTGTTGTTTCGGTCCCTCATTAGTCTTGGGGTGCTATTTCTCTTGTTATGCCTATAAGTATTATTTTTCGGCTTCTATGTTTTCTGGTTCTGACACTCCCTTGTTCAAATGTTGACTATAGATTATCCTGTGTTTAGCCTACCTGCCTGTGTTTTGACCAGTGCTAAGGACACTAGGTGTGTAAAGATATGGATTAACGTATTGATCAAATAACTAACAAGCCAATGTATCAAAGCAATGCATAAGCATCAGTGCATGCATCATTTTTAAGGTAAACTTGTTTTTAGGACATGATATAACAGCTGCATCCCAGATCTGTCTGCATTTTCATCTCATGTCATTTTCAGGTTTTACACACATCAGCCAATGCCACAATACACATAGCACCACAAGTGATCAGGAAATATTTTGGATTCACCAAAAAAAAATATGGACAGACATTCAAAAGCTACATAACTTGTTAAGAATGCCAGCATGAGATAAAATACTCCAGGAATACAACTTATTTAATAAAGGAGACATGGTTGATGCCATTTCAATTGCTAGCATGGAATAGACTGCCTCACCCATCTTAACCATAATTTTTTACACCAACATTAGGCAATATCTCCAAAAGAGAATATAACCTCTGCCATTTCTTATTTTATTTGTAAAGATCTAGGCTCTATCATGTCATGGAAAATGAAGGGTTTTCAGATCTGATGCATGTACTCGAGCAACAATACACTACATCATCGAGACTGTGCTTCAGTGAAACGTATAGCATATTGTAGCTGTACACTCAAGTTAAAGATGATGTACAACATGAGTTAATGGAAGCAGTGCGAGTCACAGTCACAGCAGATGGATGGACATCAGGCACAATCCAAGCATATATAACCATTACCTGTCATTATATTTACACTGACTGGAAAACGAAGAATTATGTTTTCCTGACATTTATTTTTGAGCGATACAAACACACACGAGTAAATCTTGTGGCTTGAATCTTGACAGATGCGTGTGTGGAGTGGAATTTAAATGACAAAACACCTACACTTTTGACTGACAATGCTAGCAACATGGCCATAGTTGCATAGGGGTGGAGGCAGATCTATCACTTGCCATGAAATGTTTTGCATGTACTACTAATTTAGCAACACGGAAAGGTGCTGGAGCAGCATTTCGTTTGGAAAGAATGAGACACGTTGTAAGATTATATCTCAGAAGCATGTTAGCTACTGCAGTATTAAAAGGGAAGTAAAGGCTACTTGGAATTCCAGCACTATCAAAGAAAATAATTATCGAATTACTTATAAAACCGATGGATAGTGGTATTTCATTGCACATCTACAATTTGCATGCTTGTCCATGAATGTATGATACTTCAGTTTGAGTTGGGATTGATTTCATTTTTAAATTAATCTACACTCCTTTTTCTCTTCTGTGCATTGCCTATATGAAAGAATATACAAGTAAATGCTCACTGAATACAACTGTCTAAAGAATCCACAAACCTGATCTGTGAACCTAGAAGCAATTGTAGAGTTATTGCCTATATGAGATGTTTTATAAAAGCTTTTCACTCTTAGCCAGACTACATTAGCATAGATGTATTATAGTATTGAATTCCTGTCTTCCTGAACCTGGCAAAAAACACTCTGCATTAGTCTTTATTACCTTTGGGGAAAATATACAGAATGCAAGACATGGGTCAATTAATAAGCATACAAAGAGATTCTAAAATGAGATTATGACATTAAATATTGTATTATTTTGACTGCTGTTGAGTCAGACAGTTTCACAGGGATAGCTGAGGCAAAAGCACAACTACCAACACTCTCCCATGATATAGCACTTGAATAATACATTTTTCTCTACCCAAAACTGAACATCTTAATTCCCTTATCTCTAACATTCTTGTGCACAATATCATTAAATCTGATGCGTAACCTTAGGATAATATGTAGAAAAAAAAGAAATTGAATTTATAGTAAGATATTTTCATTCCTTTGACCATTAATGTTCTGTCTAAGAGGTCTGTGATAGATAGATAGATAGATAGATAGATAGATAGATAGATAGATAGATAGATAGATAGATAGATAGATAGATAGGTTGATTGATTGATTGATTGACAGACAGACAGACAGACAGACAGACAGACAGACAGACAGACAGACAGACAGACAGACAGACAGACAGACAGATAGATAGATAGATAGATAGATAGATAGATAGATAGATAGATAGATAGATAGATAGATAGATAGATTGATTGATTGATTGATTGATTGCCTGGACTACAAACTTACAGCGCCCAAAAGTAAGATTTGGGGGTTTTTTTTGCTATAAAAAGAGTGAAAATTGAAGTCAAAGAATAAGAGAACATTAATTTCCTTGTATTTGCATCTAATTGTATTAGACAACTTACAAATGTGGCACCTTTGGTGGCAGACCACATTATATTTAGATGAACAAGCATATACGCAGCTCAACTGGGTTAAGGTCTTGGTCAGTCTAAAGCTTTCCAATTTTTCTCCTTGGTTAAGTCCTCTCTTGTGTTGACAGTGTGTTTTGGGTCATTGTCTCGCTGCATGAAGACATTCAGGGCTAAGCTATGACACTATCAATTTTGGCTCCAGAACTTGTAGAACATCTTGTAGGACATCTTATAGAATTCGTCTTGATAAACTGTAGAACCCAGAGCTCTTTTCCCAAAAAAAAAAATAAATAAATAATAAATAATAAATAAAATATTGCTGCAAATCTGTTTTATTTCTATTATATCTGCCAGCACAGGTGCAGAACAGCCATTGCACTCTCCATGGTGCTGAAATTCTGCACAGGTAATTCTGAAATTCAACAGCAGACATGTAGTAATAATTAGTTACGCAATATATCATAACTATACTGTTACAGTGGACAATTTAATATACACTCACTACTGCAGTTCATTTAGAAGGCAGTTGCTGAGGTAGAATTTATGGGCCGCATTTGCATGCTCCAAAAAAAATCTGGCACACTCCCTAGGCAGCATTTTTTAGGGGGGCAAATATCAAGGCAGTGTTGCAATATTTCTGTTTTATGTAAAAGAAAACAGGATGTCAGACTTCAATGTGACTAAGGAATGCATTTACAAATGCAAGTTAACCGAGTGTCTTTGGAGAAATATTTTCTTAAAACAAAATCGTGTGATAAAACATTACATGAATATTGTGATATGAAACATTTTCAATCTACGCAAGAATCCACAATGTCGAGCAAACAGTCACTCAGGGGCAGCGCTCATTAAAGCCTGATGAAAATCATATGTGACCACAATTAAAAGGTCGTTCAGCTAAGCAGCCAATAGGTACCACAATTAGTATTGATTCATTCTCTTTTATGGAATGTTGGTAACAGAAAAATCCAGTCTTATTGCACCACAGGAGAGAAAAATAGCCCATTTTCCAGCTTTGTATCAGGTCAGTATCATGTGAATGGCATTCTTTGATATATGATAATGGATTAAAGGAATTTTTAAAGGTTTCACTGACCATTTCAAAATCTGTAGGCACAGGGAGGTAGTATGATTATTAAACACAGCCTTCACAACTTGACAAGCTGTAATTGAGAAATATGAGGTACAAAGCCTTTCTCAGCATTCAGCCTATTCCAGAGAAAAGTAAAAATGAAAAAGCACTGATGACTTCAGAAAATATAGTTGCACAGATCATATAATGGCCACCAATAAATGTTTAAAGCTCTGTAGTGAGAATCAAGTGATTCATCGCTAGGCTGTAATTTATCAGTAAAAAAGGCTATCCTATAAAGTCAGCATAAGTTCAGGAAATGCGTATGCACAACTGCAATAAACAAAGGTTCTTTAATGAGCTAATTTCTATATTGGATAAAGGTGCGGTTTGTGATTCGGTG
Organism: Hemibagrus guttatus; assembly: GCA_033459395.1. Lineage (NCBI taxonomy): Eukaryota > Metazoa > Chordata > Actinopteri > Siluriformes > Bagridae > Hemibagrus > Hemibagrus guttatus. Next base: position 10,898,605 of record JAUCMX010000016.1, on the reverse strand, counting down.
GCACTTTTACATAACTACAAGTGCTTGACCTCGAGAAGCTACAGTTAAAGAGGAACAGAGCAGACCTTACAGCAGCCATGAAAATACACAGCATTCCATACACTTAATCCTGTTCTCTGTCAGTAAAATTTATTTTTATTATTTATCATATTATCCAAATCTTCAGCTAGTCACATTATAGGCTGAATCTGATATGTTAAGTCCCATTTGGCGAGCAGTACTGGGGTAATTCCGTCTTTTACAGGCATTACTCTGTGATTTTATTTCCATCCAGATGTGCAATGTTGCCATTTTTTGCTTTTTGTTTTTTTCCCTAGGAAAATTCCAGGCTGAAAGTCAAAGTATGATAATATTCAGTAGTAATCGATGTGATTTTGCAGACAGGTGACATCTTTTGTTTAACCCCTGTTTAGTCATTTTGACCAGGATTAACAGATAATATCAAAGTCTATAAAATCTCGTTATCTTAACTAGTTTATTTGCTTTCTTCAGTGGGAGGAAAATTTATTTTATCTAAGGAAAGCAAGTGATTCAATAGGCAGACTTGCCATTCTTTATTTGTTACATACTTTGTGAAGCGATTTTGGGCATAAGACATTGTACAATACACAAACAAAGGATTATATTAGCATATGCCACAACATCATTGCCTTACACACAAGTGGCTCATGGGGACCAGCCACAGATAGTTATTCCTATCCTTCGGGGCTGACTGGTCCCCAACAAGCTATTAACACTAGCGTACTGTAACACAGGAAAGCCCATGTCGTTCTGCAAAACATTACGGATGAGTGTGACCTGCACAAAAAATTTCAGTCTCTTGATTCACACCCACATAAACAACATACCATATATTGCCATGGTAACATCAATTCTCAATTCCATTACTCAGCCAGTCATAGTAACAGATTGCCACTGACTCAGGCCCGTTATAAAACATATATCACAGAAGCTGAGGAGGCAGCCTACAGCAATTCAGCATAAAGAGAGAGAGAGAGAGAGAGAGAGAGAGAGAGAGAGAGAGAGAGAGAGAGAGAGAGAGAGAGAGAGAGAGAGAGAGAGAGAGAAGGAGCTTCAGACCAATTTCATCAATTTAACCAAACCACACCAGAATGAGCTCTCAGGATGCTGTAGCAAGGCATGAATACTGCATCATAAATGTGCCTGACCTCCTGAATTGAACTATATCTCATTAACAGCTTTCATGAGGATAAAGGAAGCTGTGCTGTGGGCTTTACAACCCCCTTCAGTGGGCAAGAGAGGGACTGTGCAGATTAATCAGGTGGACTGCAGAGCCATTCTGTCTGCAGTGCTGAGGAAGAGTTTACATAATAGAGCATTACTGAAAAAGCAGATTTTCAGTAATGATGATGCAGTCGACCAGCTCAGGATGTATGCAGGGTGAACCCGAATCCTTCTCAGACACAAAATTAAAGAGTGGCAGAAGGAAGAAAGTATGAAAATTGACAAAGATTCAATGAAGAATAAATCTATGTTCTAGATCACCAGTGGAGTCATTTGGTTAGCCTAATCATTTCCTAGCTTACATATGGCAAACCCTGCACTGTATCTCAAACCGTAGCAGCCTGGACTGAGATCAGTTTGGACCCGGATACTGCATGTTGGCATGACATGTCTGAGCCAAAGTAACAGTTTTAGCATTATTTGTATGCTCAGCACACAGCCTGTCTAAGACTCTCCCTCACATCTGTGTAGAGCATTCAGAGTAACACTGACTAGGGCCCATATTTATACACAAATTATACTGACACTAGCTAGGAAGTTCACCCTGGACTACAGCTTCAATGCAGTGTAACACAAAATAAAACACATCCATGAAATGAAATCAGCGGGGTGGCCTTTGTGTCAAGGTTGTTCTCATCGTCTCCTACAGCTCTGCCTGCTGTTCAATGCGTCTTCAAGACCTTTCGCAGGCCAACAACCTCTCCATGGAGTAAACAACAATGCTATGTGGCAAGCATGCAGCCACGTTATGTAACAGGGCCACTGTGGGAACAAACACACAACCGCAACCACAGACAGGAATGCAAAGGCAGGATCTTGTCAGATGATGAAGGCTTGGAAATATCTCACTGTTAATAAGGCTTTAAATATATTCATTCCACATGGAATGTTGTGGAGGACCAGTAACACACAGTCCAAACGAATACACATCACATTAAAGAGTAAACCTCAACCCATCATGATTAAAATGCCATAATAAAGTAGAACAGTATACGTGTTTCACTTGATTTGTGCTGGACACTCACCTGTGTCGTAATGTGAGCTGAAGGCAAAACTGGGGTTGAGAAATACCGAGGACATGATCACGATGAAAAGCGACGATGGCATCCTCATTGGAAGGCTTGATGTAGCTGGACTGCGGTATTTCACAAATATTAACTCTTAAACACCGTCGTACTGAAAGAAATTACAGCCGGCAGTGAAGGTGAAGTCAAATGCAGCATTTTACTCGTCACGGTGCCACACATCAGACTCGAGCACTGGAAACCTTTTTCCCGTCCTCTCTGTTCTCTGCCTTAATTAGCACCGTCACAGGTTTGATTGACATGCCACTTTTCCCGCGCATTTCCCCGTGCTTTCTCGGGGGTTTTGACGTTAGTCGGTGTCCCAGTGTTTTCGACGTGTGTCTCGTCAAAGACACGCTGTTCCTCTGCGTCCCTCTTCGTCCCTGCACCAATACGCTGGCCGTCGTCCAGCCCCGGTGCTGCTAAAAATCAGAGTCTCCTGTGCAACATGTTCATTTGTGCCCAGCGCTGGAATGCAGCATCAGAGCTATTAACAAACTCCAATCGGAATCTCGCATCAGTCAATTAATAACGCCGCTTTATGATGCGTCCCTTAATAGACTGAATGCGGAGCAAAATGTGGTGGAGCTGACCAGCGCGCTCCACCTGCCGGCCGAATGATGAACAGCACTGTGTGTTACACGAAGGTCAAGAAAATGGGATTTAATGACTGTGTTTCAGCAGCCGTTCCCTAGATTGTCCTTCTCCCCGTGACTCATGGGTTTCCCCCAGATACACCAGTTTCCTCCCCAGACCAAAGACATGCGTTGTACTCATCTCTAAATTGCCAATCGTGTGTGGGTGTGTGTGTGGGTGTGGGTGTGTGTGTGTGCCCTGCGATGGGTGGGCATACCGTCCAGGGTGTCAACTACCTTGTACGGTAGGATAAGCAGTGCAAACCATGGATGGATTATAATAATAATAATAATAACAACAACAACAATAAATAAATAAACAAATAATAATAATAATAATAATAATAATAATAATAATAATAATAATAATAATAATAATAATAATAATGCCCCTGCTATCAATTTTTGGTTTGCAGAAAATAAAAATTCTAAAAAATTTGGGGTTTCTAGGTAAGTGCTTAAGCTCAGATGCTCTGTAATATGATACCAAATATTTCAAGAATACTCAGGTTCAAGCTTTTTCTAGGAGAAATGCACTGCTTGAGAAAGTATTTTAATATTTTAAACCAAATTGTGTTCAAATGAATTATTATTATACTACATATATTCTTATAAGTTTAAATGCAAAATATCACTTTGTTTAAAAATAACTCATTCTAACAAAAAACATAATAAATTAACAAATAATTAACAAATAATTCATTTTAGATATTTTTATTTTATTTTATTTATTTCAAATCATCAATTTACAAATCATCAATTGAGACAATAATTCTGGAGTCGATAAATAAATAAATAAATAATGATAACAACAACAACAACAACAACAACAACAACAACAATAATAATAATAATAATAATAATAATAATAATAATAATAATGTCCCTGCTATCAATTTTTGGTTCCCAGAAAATAAAATTTCTAAAAAATTTGGGGTTTCTAGGTAAGTTTTAGGCTTTGTATCAGTATTTAAACATGTCTGTGTAATTATATTATTTAGATAATAAAAGCCAGACCCATGCGCTTTCTACTATTAATACAAACTGTATACTATATAAATACAACCCTGACCAGGATAAAGTAGATCCTGAAGATAAGTTAATGAATGCAAAGAATAAAGCATTATTTATTATTATTATTATTTGCAAAGAATAAAGCAAATAATCATATATTGACATTTGCTCATTCCATTGATGCTTTTTTAGACTAATAGCACTCACGGTCTGTGAACTGGTGAACCAGTATCAGGATGGATTTATTGAAAGCGACTTCAAAGCACTTCTGTAGGTTGCTGTGGATAAGGGCTTCTGCCAAATGCCATAAATGTAAATGTTAATCTAAATTAACTTACAACTGAGGCAGGATACAAATCAGCAGGTAAGGGTTAAGTGACTTGCTTTCAGATCAGTTGCCTTCTTAACAATTTTGTTTGTATTTTTTCCCCTTTTCTTGCTGGAATTTATCTGCCCTTGCTGAATTACCACTCCTAATGCTCGATCACTAACTGGCTAACATGCTCTACCAGTTTGACCAGCTTGGCCTGACCAGCTTTGACCAGCTTGGCCTGTGTTTTGGGAGCTGGTAGATTTTTTCACCTGTGACACATTACCACTCAATAGTTTTACAATAGTTTTTATAACATAATAATAATAATGATGATGATAATAATAATAATAATAATAATAATAATAATAATAATAATAATAATAATAATAATAATAATAATAGTTTCCTAATAATAAGAACAGTTTCCTTCTACTGGGTCTTAGACAGACCCTCTAACAAGATAAACTCAACCTTCCATCCAAAATGGCACAAAATGGATGCCTATTTAAGTCTTTAATTTTGAACTCTATTGAATATCTGTGGTCTGAATCTAACCTCTGAATCCCAGAGGTTAGACCACAAGTGCAAGCCTGTCAATATAAATAATCTTAAAATGTTTATTGAAGATCTTCTAAGCTTAAGCTCAGATGCTCTGTAATATGATACCAAATATTTCAAGGATACTCAGGTTCAAGCTTTTTCTAAAAAATAATTTTCTAAAAAATTATTTTATTTATTTCAAATCATCAATTTACAAATCATCAATTGAGACAATAATTCTGGAGATGAATTATGATTTTTATTTAACTCTACCTGCTCACTGGACTGCTCTGTCATATAAACAGCATTAGAGCATGTCAGTGTGAGCATGCACAAATGTAGTATGGTTGCTACTTTTATTCCAGATTGTGAACGTGGGTATACAGAATCCTCATTACACTTTCTCAGTGTCTAGAGGTCAGACAGTTACTGTAACTGTAAACAGGAGACACTGGTGCACACTCCTATCAGCATAATGTCTAGTCATCATGTCCTTGGTCAATAGTTGAGTCATTACTGAGCAGGTATGACTAAAGAATAACACCCAGAATAGACAGAAGGTAAAAAGAAATGTTTCTCAGCTTTATAAACTATATTCAGGCTCTTACATAATTCATATATTCATATTCAGGCTCTTACATAATTATGATTACATAGTGTCTAGAGGCTTCAGTAAGTGATTACTGTCCAGGGAAATATGATAAAGAAGGTGAATTTATAACATGTATTTCTCTGTGAATGATTCAGATCTTTGGGGTAAGGCTTAATAAGTCTCAGGTTAATTTCACACAATTGGGTACATGCTGGTAGACTATATTGCCGAAAGTTTTTGGACACCCTTCCAAATATCATTGAATTCAGGGATTGGTATTGGCCCCTTAGTTCCAGTGAAAGGAAATCTTAATGCTTCAGCATACCAAGACATTTTGGACAATTTCATGCTCCCAACTTTGTGGGAACAGTTTGCCCCTTCCTGTTCCAACATTACTGTGAACCAGTGCACAAAGCAAGGTCCAAGACATGGATGAGTGAGTTTGGTGTGGAATACATTTTAGATAGTTATAGAGCTCAGATTTAAATGATCTGATCTATGATATGAAATTAAGTAGACCTGCATTAAGAATCAGTGAAAGAACCTAGAGAGATGCAGTGTTGTGGAAACTTTCCCCAAGAGATATAGTTTCGGTCTCATAATTAGTATCGGCACCTCCTCTCTCAGTCAGGATACACCTGCTACCTCTGACAGTGTCATTTCAGCTTTATGCAAATTGTTTCACAATCAGAACATTCATTGTCTACCGCTTCTGATCTATTCTCGGGTCACGGGGAGCCTGTGCCTATCTTAGGCGTCATTGGGCATCAAGGCAGGATAATTAACCCATGTGTGTGCCCTGCCAACCCATCACAGGGCACACACACACAATGGGCAATTTAGAGATGCCAATCAACCTACAATGCATGTCTTTGGACCAAGGCACAGGGAGAACATGCAAACTCCACACACACGGGAATCAAACCCCCAACCCTGGAGGTGTGAGGCAAACGTGCTAACCACTAAGCCACCGTGACCCCCACAGTCAGAACATAATTATTTTAAATACTTTAGTATTACGCTTTACGTGCTTAGATTTCACTCTTCTTTAGAAGACATACGCGATTTATTATGATGAAAGTTGAAACAATTTTTGTTTATTTGCATCTGAAGACAAAAAGGTGGCACAAACACTAATTTAAAATTAGTGGACATGAATACAGCTGCGTTAACCAAGTTCACTGTAAATGTGTACTGTACATTGTAGTATATTAAGTAAAGCATAATGTACTTTTATAACAAATTACAATAGATCATATTTAATGTAGATACAGTGAAAGAACTCAGAAAACAATGCAGTCATGTGGAAATTTCCCCCAAGAGATGTTTCAGTCCCATAATTATTATGAGCTTCTTCTCTCAGCCAGGATACACCTGCTGCTGCCGACTGTGTTATTTCAGCTTTATGCAAATTATGTCATTACTGTCAATCAGACCACTTTATTGTAAACACTTTAGCATTATTATTGTTTGGAAGTACAAGATACATGGAAGGCTTATGTTTACAGGAGTCATACAAAGTCCATGTCTCACTAACATTCTGTTAAGAATGTCTGTACTTTTTTTGCAATTCTTTAGATATTGTATTTAGGCACTGTATGTAAAATGTATGATTGGTTATTGGCTAAATAATGCGATTGATAAAGTGATCTCAGAATGCATGTCTGAACGCGTCATTACAGCTGCTCCACCCCCACCCTATATATCATTCCATCTTTCTCCATCCTACACTCACTCCTTATCTGTGTTCTTCTTTAAAATCTTTGGACTCTACACACATTAGCATCATGCTTGCAAGGCTTGGGGTGTTCATCTTTGCTTTATCTTGTATGGATCTCTGAAATGCCATTCTGTATTCTCTTTAATACAGGTAGTCTCTATTTGTTATTTTTACTGAAATTTGTTGTGGTGACATGTTTGTACATTTCCTTTATAGATGTTAAATGGCAGAAGGTTATCACCCAGACACCAATGTCACGCACTGTGAATAAGGGAGAAACGGCCACGTTTACATGCAATGTTGTAAGAGAAATGATGATGCAAGCGCTAACTGGTACAAGCAGATTCCAGGAGGAGTTCCCCAGTATGTGTTAAGGCATTATCATAGCTGGAGCACTCCTAAATATGGATCTGGCTTCTCTTCACCCAAATTTACATCTACAAGTTCATCTAAAATTGATTACAGCCTAATAATAAATAACGTGGAGGTGGAGGACTCTGCAGTGTATTACTGTCAGACATATGACGGCACTGCCAAAGATTGTGTATCACAGTGATTCACATCATGATATTAACCACCTCACTGCTTACAGTCACGTCTGCTTTACAACGAGCACATTTCTCAGCTGGCTGATACAATCTGTTAGAAACACCTTTTTTTTTTTTTTTTTTACAGATTAATAATATAATGTTGCACTGTAATTACATTTGAAGTATGTGGTGAATATAGCTTGTAGAAAAGTTAGCTAAGGTTTGCAGGATGTTTCAGCTCTATAAACAGATGTGAAACTATGGAGGGTTTTTGTACTGGTGAGGGTAGAAATATATCACTGTGGTATTTGCCCAAGGAAAAAAGCTTATTGTGGTTGGTAAATACTACTCGCTTTCTGCAGTAAACATATATGGTATGTATTTCATGGCTTGAATTATATATTATATATTATTAATTATATTATTATTATTATTATTATTATTATTATTATTATTATTATTATTGAGCACTATAAATTAATTTTGCAGGTTGAGAATTTTTTGCATGTTTTGTGGGAAGTCAGTATATTTTTACATTTATAGTAATAGATAGATATTTATGTAATAGATATTTATGGCTTCCTCGTTAATGTCAGTGCACACTTGAAAATTCTGAAAATGTATTTTCCACAAAAATTGTTACAGAGAGATTTTTTTGGCAGTAAGGGTTTGGGTAGAAAGTATTTATATTAATCCAAACCTGTAACAAATGGAAAAGATTGGAACTGGATTTGGAAAATATTATTTTTTGAACTGGAAATGTTTATAAAGATGTAGCTTTATTTATTTATTTATTTATAAATAAAATGCCCAGTGGTTTTGCTGAAGTGGAATGGCTTGTAGGTGGAAGATCAGTCACCAGTGGAGTCATTACTGGATCTGCAGCCCAGCAACTGAATAAGAAATTCGTCCTGAGCCGCTATCTGAGTATTGACCTGTGTTTGTGGGACACTGATAAGCAAGTAACATGCAAAGTGACTTCTGGAGGAAAAGAAACATCAGTGGAAACTAATAAGTCTCAGCGTTTTGAGTGTTCAATGCAGATCTAATAGAGACTGTGGTTTAATGTAATTGCTACTTTCTTGCTTTGAGCTTTTGGTTTTAAACCAGCCCATATGGTACAATTTTAATAAAGAGCAAACCTGGAAAAATAAGCAAAAAAGAAAAATGCCTCTGTATCTGTTCAATAATGTTACGCAGTACATTTCAATAAGCAGTTTGCTTAATTTGAGAGACAAACTGTGACAGAACCTTTAATGTTAAAAGATATTACATTAAGCAAAGTATTTGTTGAATAAAAGCTGCAGTGTTGTATGCTTCACAAGGTAAGGGGCTATAAAGAGAGAGAATAGAAACTCAATAGAAACACAATGACAATGTGTTGACAATGTCAAATTCACATATGAAAAACAACACTGTAAAATGTTGTAGTGATTTACACCATCAACACTATGATCAATAAATACAAACTTTATGCTAAAGATCCTAAAATAGAATCTGCTAGCAATGAATATTAAATACCAACTGAAGCTTGAGTAATACACCACAGGCTAGAAATGTAAAACTGAAACATTTCCAGCAATGTCCAAGGACAGGTAGTAGGAGTAATTTCAGAATTTATTTTAGACATGTACACATAATAAAAATAACAACAACAACAACAACAACAACAACAACAACAACAACAATAATGATGATGATGATGATGATGATGATGATGATAATAATAATAATAAATCGGTACAAAATTAAAGAAATAGAACATTTTAGTTAGGGTTTTTTTGTACATCAGAGATGGTATTACTCTGTAACACAGCAATTTGCTAATAATTAGGTCTATAATTTCTGATCTATCAATGAATGAAGTCTATCAATATGGCTTTTTATTTTAAAGGTCTCATAAACAAAAAATTTAAAAAAAGATTAATAAAATAGATATTGGTGAGGGATTGATTGTATAATATATATAATATAATTTCACTAGAAGGTACTCAAGAACAGGAACTAAGTTCTGTATCAGGAAAATTAATGAATGTTACAAGTGCTGAGACGCCTTCCATAAATGTGAAAACCCTCACCATATCAACAATAGAGCCTGTAATTTCATCATTCTAATCTAAACGTACATTCTGGAAAAGCAAAACAGTTAATAATAATCACTGATTTTAAAGTCTAATAAACTGAGAATAAACACATGAAGAAAATCAGTGAGAAAAAGTACAACAAACATTACTTGAGTAAAACTGCTACTACTGTAGTCATCATGCAGTTCACTGTGAAATTAAAAGTAGAGGAAATTATTCAAGTAAGAACACATAAGTCAAATAGCTAAGAAATTACTTTAAAAACTATTCTATTATGTATACAATATATAAAAATACTCTGTTTTTTATTCTGTCTTTATTTTAACTTGCCATTTGATCTATGTTGACGTAAACAGCACATCGATTATCAGCAGTATACTGTTGGGGAAAAACAGGGTAACTAGCTTTCTAGCTAACTCAGCCAAATGCTGTTGGGATTCAAGCAGCCTGCTAGGCTCATTAGCTAGATATATAGCTCATGCTAATTCATATATTTTATATATAACACAACAGACATCAAAGTGAGCTTTCAATCTGTAAAACATCAAAGATCAGACTCGTGACTGTAGCTCACTCAATCAGCTAATAATTTGTACACCATTCTGCAGGTTGGATGACAAATTGTGAATATTGATTATAACTTGTAATGGTCAACTTATAACTTGACCATTGATTATAACTTGTATAATTTGCAGTTGAAGATCCTACTGCGTCCTTTGAAGCAATGAAACTGAAGAGTCCAGATCAGTTGGGCAAAGAATGTTCATCTGCCTCCACTGTCTGAGACATTACTGCTGCTGACTAAGCGTTTGGCAGCTAAAGTGCTGACTTTCAACAAGAAATTGCTTTATTTTGATTGGATCTTGAAACCAAACTATTTCAAATTTGCACATTCTTTAACTTTTGGAGTTAAGTGCATTTTTATATATTTATTTTTAATATATCTTAAATTTGTACTTTTTTGAAATCATCATCAGAATAAATGTATCAGTTGAATATTTTATTTTTAAAATACACAAGAGTCAGCAAACGTACCCTGATATAATTACGCTGGAAAAAATACCATTACAGTGAACAGTTGTTACTTTCCACCGGTGGAAAAAGTAGAACTTCAGTGACTGTACACTTGGCCTTAGCAGTATTCTTCACACAGTGAGTGCGGTGTCTTGGGATAAAGAATAAAGTAAACTGGAGCCATTCACTTCAAAGGACATGTGCTGGTCAGTAGGATCACGGCCTGAGCTCAGATACGTATCCCATAATCCTACAGGCATATGCAGTCCCCGGAGCTCCAAGCTGTTTTCAATGTTCTTCCGCTTGAACTTGAATTGGATCATGGTTTTGGTGTAGTGGTTGAGAGCAGTGACAGCTGAGGCCATGCAGGTCACGAAGGAAACCCAGGCCAAACTGGGGCAGAGGGAGAATGTGAAAGATTATCATTTCTAAGCTTGGGCGTAATGTATAATAGACATAAGCCTAAATTTAAAAAGGCTTCTTTAAACAGTCAACTGTAAAAAAGACAAATTTTGATGTCAGGTTGACACTTTTAATCAGTTCTATGTGTGTGAGTGTGAGTGTGTGTGTGTGTGTATGTGTGTGTGTATGTGTGTGTGTGTGTATAATAACATGTTGCTGACTCACTATCACTATTTCAGCTGCCACACAAGCTGTGCCATACTGAATTTGATGATCCTTCATTCCCATGGACCATGCAATCAGAGAAGACTATAAACTAACATAGACCATCAATCAATCACAGATGTTGACTAGAAGGCTCGTAATGACCGGCAAATTGGATTAATCTTTCCAAATGTACTTTGTCAGGTCAGATTTAAAACGATTTTACTACCAAGTACTGAGTTTCAGAGACACAGTAAGCTCAGAGATCTCAAACATACCGTCTGCAGTCGGGAATGGCTCAATAAAGGTTCTGATCTGACCGGTTCAATGAAAACTGTATTCTAAATTAAAAGAATTTTTGTGTATGTTGGCTCACTCTTTTGTGTAATTAAATCAAAAGATTTTAAAAAGCACTAGCCTACATAACTACACGGGTGCTGAAAACCTGAGACCCCCCTTTCAGAACAGGTGACAAGGCAGTTTAAGATGAAGTATTTTCCACTACCTTTCCCTCTGCAGTTTTATTAAATTCGATTAAATTGCTGCTAAAAAAAAAATAAACAAAAACAAAATACAAAATGTCGGGGGGGGGACCGTGGCTTAGTGGTTGGCACGTTTGCCTCACACCTCCAAGGTTGGGGGTTCGATTCCCGCCTCTGCCATGTGTGTGTGGAGTTTGCATGTTCTCCCCGTGCCTCGGGGGTTTCCTCCGGGTACTCCGGTTTCCTCCCCAGGTCCAAAGACATGCATTGTAGGTTGATTGGCATCTCTAAATTGTCCGTAGTGTGTGATTGTGTGAGTGAATGAGAGTGTGTGTGTGTGTGTGCCCTGTGATGGGTTGGCACTCCATCCAGGGTGTATCCTGCCTTGATGCCCAATGACGCCTGAGATAGGCACAGGCTCCCCGTGACCCGAGAATAGTTCAGATAAGCGGCAGACAATGAATGGATGAATGAAAATACAAAATGTTGTACTGATCGACTAATTTTGCGGCTAACACTATATTTATAAAAAATATTCTATTTCTTTTTGTATTACACCAATCAGGCATAAGATTATGACCATTTTATGATCATGATTATGACCATTAATATTGTGTTGGTTCACCTTTTGCTGCCAAAATAGTCCTGTCATGCACTGTGTATTCTGACACCTTTCTATCAGAACCAGCATTAAGTTCTTCAGCAATTTGAGCAACAGTAGCTCGTCTGTTGGATCGGATCACACGGGCCAGCCTTCGCTCTCCACATGCATCAACGAGCCTTGACCGCCCATGACCCTGTTACTGGTTCACCACTGTTCCTTCCCTGGACCACTTTTGATAGATACTGACCACTGCAGACCAGGAACACCCCACAAGAGCTGCAGTTTTGGAGATGCTCTGATCCAGCCGTCTAGCCATCACAATTTGGCTCTTGTCAAACTCGCTCAAATCCTTACGCTTGCCCATTTTTTCTGTTTCTAACACATCAACTTTGAGAACAAAATGTTCACTTGCTACCTCACATATCCCACCCACTAACAGGTGCCATGATGAGGAGATAATCAGTGTTATTCACTTCACCTGTCACTGCTCATAATGTTATGCCTGATCGGTGTAGATTATTGTATTGTTTTGCATGACCTACTACATCTGACAAATCTGACACTTGTACTGTGTTCATTGTACACTTTAGTGTAGTCCTGTGTAGGTCTGTGTAGTCGTATTTAGTTCTGTGTAGTCTCATGTAATTCATGTCTTATTTTATGGAGCACCACGGTCCTGGAAGAACATTGTTTCATTAAATTGTGTACTGTATTCAGTATTTCAGCTGTATATGTTTGAAATGACAGTAAAGCCACTTGACTGGTCTTGTTATTCCAATGAGGGTGAACGGATATCTTTATGTGAAAGAACGAATTTAGGGGTTTCACATTAGTGGGAATGAATACTTATGCAACTACAACTTTTATATTTTTTTGTGGAAAAATCTGATGATTTTTTTTTTCCAACACCAAAGGAGTTAATATGACTTCTATGATGATGTACATTATATTGCCAAAAGTTATGGGACTTCTTCCTTTACATGCCAATGGACATAATATGGAGTTGGCCAGCCCTTTGCAGCTATAACAGCTTCAACTATTCTGGGAACGCTTTCCACATGGTTTAGGAATGTTTTTATGGGAATTTTTGACCATTCCAAAGTGCATTTGTGAGGTCAGGCACTGATGTAGGACGAAAAAGCCTGGCTCACAGTCTCCACTCTAATTCATCCCAAAGGTGTTCTATCAGGTTGAGGTCAGGACTCTGTGCAGGCCAGTCAAGTTCCTCCACACCAAACTCACTCATCCATGTCTTTATGGACCTTGCTTTGTGCACTGGTCTGCAGTCATGTTGGAACAGAAAGGGGCCATGATCCCCGAATCCTCCAAAATGTCTTGGTATACTGAAGCATTAAGAGTTCCTTTCACTGGAACTAAGAGGCCAAGCCCAACCCCTGAAAAACAACACCTGAATTCAATGATTTGTAGGGGTGTCCCAAAACTTTTGGCAATATAGTATATGAAACCATGCTACTCCATAGTAAGCCACCAGAGGACGGCAGTGGCGCAAAATGAGGGCAGCCATTTGGGAGGGTTCATCTGCCCAAAATTCTCCAAGCTGATTAACCTGGATTGCCTGCACTTGCCAGGCAGGATACTTGAGACTAACCTTTGTAGAGGGGTTGACTGGTATGGTATGTTAGGGCTTTGCTTGAGGTAAGGTGAAATGGGTGAAATATAAAGGAACTGAACTGAAATGCAGAAAGAATATATTCTTGAAGAATTATGATGTTGGAGCCTATTCCCATTTTAAAATTTTATTTGTCTTGGTTTGGTAAAAAAGATTCCAGATTATGCCTATCACAAACAAGCCATGTCCTTAATCTTGATTTCAGCAATATTCACAATGCAATTGGGTCTACACAGAACCATCCCATATCACATTAGGTGTTGTTGCACTGACATCTCTGCTGTAGATCAACCTTTAGAAGCCCTCACATAAAAAAAAAAATCTATATAGTGTAAATTTGGCCTCACTTAGCAAGTTATGTTGCATCACTTTTGTCTGATATCAGAAAGTCACTGAGCTGCAGTCAGTTCCACAGTAAGCTAAATTTCTGATACAAATCACCCTGAGAAATTTATTAAAACATTGTTAACACATAATGTCACAAAGTGTATGTGTTAGATTCACTTGACATCAAATTCCACAAATTTATATGTACTTTTATAAATATAGAAATGTGCTTACATCCATCATCATAAAAGGCTTGTGTTGGTGTAACCCTGTGAATAGTAGACTTAAGTAATGTGACTGCTTTTGTCACTTTGCATTATTTGTTGGTTTGGCTTTGGCCAGACTGTGCTTTTTTAATGCACGCTAAGCCTTTTTTAGTGAGGTTAAACATAAACTGAGAAATATATCAAGGATGAACCAGCATCCCTCTCATTTACTGATTTTACTTACAGATAAGACCAGCTGTAGTCCCAGGTTTTGGGTTTCCAGTCTTCTGGACCCAAAATGACTGCAAGCTGAAAGGCTGTAGTGAACATCATATGTGCTACCATGCCAAACAGACCTGTCAGACAACAACACAGGCAAGGTACTGCAGTGTCTGTGGTGATCATAGTGCACACCACAAGGGTGCAGTGTTGCTCAATGTTCAGTGTTGAAGATAAAAATAACAGCAGTCTTTAACAGTGTCAAATGAGAATTTGATTCAAGATTTCATTTGGAAATGATGGAAATGACAGCGGGAGAATGATAAAGAGGATGAACTACTCTTTTAGAACCGTTGTCCCCACTTCAGTCCAATCACAGCACAAACCATTCCTGCATCTTTAGCTCAGACAGCAGATCTGGACTGAAATCTCTCCCTGTTCTAAAGCTTCCTTTACACTCCCTGCCTCAACATTTTAAGTGATTTTAGATCAATTAGAATTTGCCATTTTGTTGTGCACAGATGTAATGAACATCTTGTTTCATATCCAAATACATAGCTGTGCTGTTCTGAGTTAGGCGGGTTAAAAGGCTGCATGTGGAGCAGCTGGACCAGCTGGCATTGCGTAATCCCCCTCCCTTTAGCTCTAGTCAGAGGATCTCCTGCCTGCCATGTGAACAGTGCTGCAGCCTCTGTGACTGACAAAGCTACAGATGCAGCAAAACTCCAGCCAGGCTGCCTCTTCTTAACCCTCGGCCTTTTTTTTAGGTATTTGATGAAATGGAACATGATTAGCAGTGCTTCAGGGGTGACACATGCCAGATTGCTGTTTTAAAAAGGCTGTTAAACTGCCACAAGTCATTAATGTGGCTAAACAGCAACACTCCAATAGAACTGCTTTATTATTATTATTATTATTATTATTATTATTATTATTATTATTATTCATTTATTTATTTATTTATTTATTTTACTTTTTTTTATTAATAAATTTTTTTGCAGGGGTATAGATCATATGGGTATTTGAAAGAATTTAAGTGAGATTTGCACAATTTACTTAACTGCTATTTTGCGATTTATTTCCAAAAGGTGTAGCATAACAACTCTTATATCAGAGACAAAGTGTTCTGAAAATAATTTGTTTGGATATATTTTTTTTCCCTAATTCTGTTACTGACTTGTTACTGCTACAATTTCTCCCTTATTTTTTGTACCAGTTACATAGCTGACATTTACATAAGTACATGTATTACCATAATATGCCATTAGCCAAATTACCTAACTAATACAGATACAGCATGTCTGTAAGCAGTATCTCTGCTCTAACTAGAAAAGATCTCTTTGCTTATAAGTGTGAGTAACATAAACCTTTCTTTAAGAGCTTTCTGTTTGGTATTGTAGGGACTTGAGCCTAGAAAACCCTCGTCTATGACTGGTTCAGAATGTCATGACACAAAGTTGATCAGTGATTTAAGAGTAGCGGACAACTGGGTTGGTTTACTGTAGTGTATGCATTGGTGCAATGTTAATACACAACTATGTGACTCGTAATCATTATTATTTAGTCTTAGTGCAGGCTGTTACCTGAAAGTGCAGTGAACAGGGCTGCAAAAGCGTTCAGCTTGAGTCGGTTCATCCTGTTACAGCAGTGACTCATATCCATCGCCATGAGTGAGACTCCAATAAACAGCAAAGTGACATACAAACATTCACCAATAATGCACAGCCATAACACCCCTGAAAAGAGAGAGAATAGAACTTTAATAACTTCAGCAATGTAACAGCAGTCTTTTACAAATGACCGTGACCTTCTTCAGCTTGCTTGCATTTAGTTGAATGTTCTTTAAATTATTATTATGAAACTTGAACTGGATGCCAAGAAAGCCTTTACAGATGTTAAGGGTTTAAAGTACATTATACAGATGTAAAAAAAACAAAAAACAAAACACTTATTTGATTAAAAAAATCAGGTTGGGGAGGACTAGGACATAATAGCTAATAACGCAATATATAAATATATATTTAATAAATATATACAAATATACACTTTCTCATTCCAATTGCATCAATTAATGCAATGTAGAAACCAATAAGTAGGAAGTTCAATTCCCCTATTAATACTGATTTTGTTTTCATCTGAATGATTTGCACTGTTATTCAACATAAATGACACCTGTTGCTTACTCACCTCTTTCATGATCAGGTGCAATCTCTAAAAATGCTCTACAGGTGAATCCTTAAACAACGAAAGTCTGTTAATATGTCAGTTTTCTCAGTAACTCCATTTCACAATATACTTTATATACCAATTGTATAAGATCTTTCATCTCAAGAATACTTACCCAATAGATCAACAGCCTGCTCACAAGTGAACCAAATACCTGTGTGGAATTTTTTCAGTATGAACTGTTCCTCTCCAGTCTCGTAAATATACTGCACCAGACGTGTGTTGTTCATGTCAGAGCTATTGAAGTGGATGCAATAGTCCTGCTTGATTTTTGCTGGGCCTGTGCACAAGGGCTTCACTACCTTCCTGGTCCCAGAACACCAGTAGCTGGTTGTTACAGCAGAAACAGCCAAGGTGAAGGCTAAGCAGTTTAACGTGAACGCCAGTGTGGCTCTCGAACCTTGTTGAAGCTTCATGGCTTCTTTCTGGCTTGAGTCAATTGATATTATATGTCCTGTAACTGAACGATTCCTCTCTTCAGTCATGTGTATATTTTGTAAATGTGTTTTAGATTAAATATTCAGCAGAGTGGGTATTTTGCAGAGCCAAAGCATCAGCATCGTTTTTCAAACTCTCTCATCCTCTTTGTGAGCTTTCTTTCTGATCATAGCTTTCTGTTTTTGTATCTACCCACCCCTGCTGTTAAAATCATTTACTGTTCATGCAAAAAAAAAGCACATGTAAGCGCTCAGATTATATCATATTCTATCTAAAGCCAGAGTATATTTCAGCAGAGTGATTTAAAAGATTATCAGTCAGATTACTTCCCAATCTGGTGCATGGCTTTTCCTTGTGTTCAATTTAGGACTTGTGCATTCTTGGCTATTCTTTGAACTGTTGAATTTAAATAGCATGTACTGACAAAAAGCATTAAGTAAAGAATAATATGTGCTTAATGTAAGGTTTTAAAGACCTCCTGAACAATTTATGCTGTGTGTGTGTGTGTGTGTGTGTGTGTGTGTGTGTGTGTGTGTGTGTGTGTGTGTGTGTGTGTGTGTGTGTGTGTGTGTGTGTGTGAGAGAGAGAGAGAGGGAGAGAGAGAGTTTTATATTACATGATTATTAGGAGACAGAAGGAAAAACATTTCCATCTTAGACCTGATTACCTGTTTTATGTACTCTCATTGACATAATGTATTATTTTACATATCAACTCACCATCATTGAACTCATCTTGTTAAAAGGTAAACTCTTACATGTTGAATCTTAAAACCTCAGCTGTTAAAAGTTTCATGTAGATCCTATCAGTTTTCTTGTCAGAGAACCACTGCAGATAGCTAACAACCCTGGACATGAACATTTTCCTCAGCTGTGTTAAATAATCAAGACTGAAATATAAGGATCCTGCAGTTACACTTCAGCCACTAATGATTTTCAGATATCGTAGTAGGATGTTTTTGTTGACTTGCATGTGACGTGTAAATGACTTTATGTTCCATTGAACATGATAAGTTCAGCGTCATATATAAGCCTCCTTTCTTTCTACGATGACGCCAAGGCACTTGAAACAGATAAGAAGTGATAAGCACATAGGCAGTAGATCAACCTACAGCGTGAATACACACTCACTAATGGATGTCTATGACAACAAAGTAAAAGACATATGTTTATTTAAAAAAAATTATCTAAATGGATTAGCTTTAAGGAGGGCAACACTTCTCTTTGACATGAAGGCAATATTAATAGCCAACATGGCCGAATGAGGAGAGGGGGTGTTATAAGCTCAACAACGCATGTGCTCATCTTTAAGGCCAGCATAGCACAAAGCCACACAATTAATTGCTCCACATTTGCACAATCATTTCACCCCAATAGACTTCTGCTTAGAGGACATTGTATATTCAGCCCAAAGAAATGTATCTGCAATTTATATCTATACGGTTTTTATTTATGTATTTTATGTATTTTTATGTATTTTATGTATCATTTATTCAAAATAAATATAATCAACAGAGCTGTGGTGTGCTTTTTTATGGGGTGTATGGAGTACAAAGCTATAACATCTGTATATAGAAGGTGAATTCTGTAAGTAGAAAATAGGATTATTTTCCATTACTAATGCTGTTGTTAATAATTTGACATTTTATCATTATGTTACTTGAATCCAATTACAGATCCATTTACATATTTCTTGCCTTGCTGTTCACAGTGAGTGTATGTAAGACCTGGGTTACAATTAGGGTTAGGTCTGGCCTGGCTCCTGGCTCCCTGAGCTTAGTGGAGGCCTCTGCTTGCTGTTAGATCCATACAAAAAGCCATGTAATGTCTACATACAGACACTGATCTGTTTTCGATAAATAATGAGATTTTTTAATGATTTCAAACATTCTACAAAATATTTTTCTAAATGTTCATATAGCCCTCTTTGTACATCAGGAGAGTGTTTCTTTTCTAAACCTTTAATAAATCACTGCTATAAAGCAGGTTATTTCATAAATATAAGTTAAATATAAGTTTCTTAAATATAAGGAATCATTGCTTCCCATAGACTCGACAAATGAAACAGAACACATAGGACTGCTGTGGTGATGGGCATGCTAATGATCTACTGTGGTAAACAGTTGCACTGCCATTTAAGATGTCAGAGATGCATGACGTAGCTAAGTAATCTCTCAGAGAGCCTGCCTGGGTATAAAAAGAGAGCCCCATAATCCTATCAAGCACGTACCTGAGTTGGAGTTGTCAGGTAGAGCAAATCAAGAAGATTTACACATAGATCTAGTTGGGTATTCAGACAAAACCATTAGAGAACAGATACCAGGAAGCAAAATCAGGATAAAGTAAAAGTGGTGATTTAGGTTTAAAATACAGCATGGGAAACAGCAAAAGCAGCGCTTTGTCCAAGGAGATTCTGGAGGATCTAAAACTGAACACCAAATACAGTGAGGCTGAGCTTAGCGCCTGGTACACCACCTTCCTGAAAGAGTGTCCTAGTGGGCGCATTACTAAGGAGCAGTTTGAGGGCATCTATGCCAGCTTTTTTCCTGACGCCGACCCCACTGCGTATGCAAGGCACGTTTTCCGCAGCTTTGACCTCAATGCTGATGGCACTCTGGATTTTAAGGAGTACATAATTGCACTGCATTTAACCTCCTCAGGCAAAACTCTGCACAAACTCGAGTGGGCTTTTGCTCTGTATGACGTTGATGGCAATGGAACCATCAGCAAAAATGAAGTTCAGGAGATTGTGAAGGTGTGTATGTGTGTACATAGTCTAAATGTGCACAAAACATTGTATTTTACTTTGTTTTTGTTCATTCTGAATCATATAACGGATTAGGTCTTTAGCCTCTGGGCTGGGTTAATGTATCTTTGAATCAATTTATTCCTTCTTGATTCTGCCTAAATCTAGGCAATTTTCAATATGATTCCTGTTGAGGACCAGACAAAACTTCCAGAGGATGAGAACACACCAGAAAAGAGAGCAGACAAAATATGGAACTTTTTCCAAAAGAAAGAAAATGGTAATTATAATTTGTATAGATAAATAAAAAATAAAATATAGGACTGAATGACACAAAAATAATTATGTAACATTACTGTAAATTATATTTTCTGTTTGTCCATGTGGTAGAAGTGGTAGAACCTGTAAACAAATGTTTCAAGAAGAAGCCCTTAAAGCTAAAACTTTTAACCTTTAAAAGATGGGTATAGTTTTTATTAGAAGCCACTAATAGCCACTAATGTATAAAATATCATGTTCTCACATTCTCTCATTGGCTTTGCAGATAAGATCGCAGAGGGTGAGTTCATTCAGGGAGTGATGGACAACAAAGATGTTTTGAGGTTGATTCAGTTTGATGAGCCAAAGAAGATACAGGACAAACTGAAGGAGAAGAAATTATAACATTCACACTGCTTTCTCCTGAGACTGTGCATTGCTCATTTCCTGTTTACACAGCTAAACTTTATGCCGCTCTGGCACTCTTTTGCTCAAGAGGATCACGTGTGTGTGTGTGTGTGTGTGTGTGTGTGTGTGTGTGTGTGTGTGTGTGTGTGTGTGTGTGTGTGTGTGTGTGTTTGCATGTGTACTGTCTAAGTTAACACAGCAGAGCCAAAACCCTGACCAACCATCTGTATTCCTATTGCACAACTGTACAAGCCCATTTGAGCCACTGTATGCTCATGCATGCACTCGATTTCAATTCAAACTCATTACTTAAAAATCTAAATGTATTTATTTGCTTTATTTGTTTATAATAACAAGGATGTTGTATAAAGAAGGTAATGAGAAAGCAATTAGGCTCAGGTTAGCAATCCCTCTGGCATAATCAATCCTCTTAAACTCTGAAGGTCAATCCAGGCAAACTCTCATGAGCCAATGGCAGTTTTAATTTTGGCTGCTAATTTGTATTTGTTTTGGCCTTTTTATATTGACAACAACAAAATACACTTAATTATATTTAGTCATTTGGGGTTTTTTGGGGGGTAATTTTAACCAACAACAGCTAAATAGTTTAGCCAATTAATTTTTTATCTCAGTTTTCCATCATTTCCCCCCCCCCCAAAAACAGTTTCTCATTTCTTCTTGAGTGAAACATTGGATTGTATTCATGAGCTGATCAGAAGATTCTTTTACAGAGCAGTGTGCATGACCACATCTTTTCCTATTTGCTCTCTAACCATGTGTATTAATTATTTTCCATGTTCAAGTACATTTGTTGGGAAGTCAGTGGTGGTGTTGGAATTTGGGATGAAAACTGAGCTTTTCACTTTCATCCTGTTTTTAGTTGTTGAGGAAAATTTCTTTACATTTTGTCTTAGATTTTGAATACAGTGGAAGATTTTGGTTTAGTTATTGTTTCTTTTTCATCAAGGTAAAAATGATGACAAAGTTATTCTATCAGCAAATGAACACTGCCATCAGGCTCTCTTCTTGATTTGTATTTACCGGCTGGTGGTGTATATGGATTTGGGTGGACTTCATCTCTCGCATCTCAAACATTTGTCCTCAGCTGTTTATATATTATATATACTCTAAATGCAAGACAATCCTACAGTTATTCGATCACATTACTTTTGTTTTTGCCTTGATATGATATTGCATGTGTCAGCTACAGCTGTTTGTCAGATTTTTCCAACTGCTTATGGCTACAGTCTGTATTGTTAAGAACGGTGGATTTGTTCCTGTGTATTTTTAGGTTAGTCAGTTAATAATACACTGCTCATGCATGTGCACATTTGTCCATGCTTATGAGGATTTTTTTTTTTTTTTTGAATAAACTAATTATTTTTGGCCTCATACATGCATCGCATTTTAGAAGAAGAAATTTGCAAATGCTGTTGTGTAACAGTTCTACAATGGAAACCTTGCATTACAGGTGCAACAGGATTCTCTGCTGAATCCTTAGCATGTTGCTGCTCTGCTTTGGGGAAATGGTGAGAAATGCATGGGCTTATTTCTTTCTTTGGATTAGGTTAATGCATGGCCTGGATTCAAGGGTGGAATGCTGAGCTGCTGGAGCTGATTGGACATGGTGGAGTTGTAGGAGTACTGGTGCCAGAAGGCTAGGTTTCATCTACTTAAAGGGATCAGTCCTTTCCAATCATAATGCCTGGGTTATTAAGGTGGTGTGAGGTGATAACAGTTTGACAAAGATGTTATGGTCCTCTACTTGTTGTTATGGAAAATAAAATGTAGTTGAAATCATTTGTTATTATTATTTCTTTATTTTGGTGATTTCATGGGCATATTCAACAGAAACATGATGATTCCATAAACATGTTGTATTAATGAGGACCATTAATTTCAAAGCAAATAAATCAACAATTACGGCATCATATAAAAAAAGCATCTAATTACATACACAGACATTTAATGTAACATTTTTTTAAAAATACACAGTTTGCACAATGTTGATGTGAATACAGGTTATGCCACATGTAATTCAGTAATGGACAATGCTAGACATGCAAAACTGTGTAAAGGTAAACCAGCTACATCCAGTGGTAAGCAAGAGAGCAATGGTAGTTAGTAAAAGATATAGTTCAAAAGAAACAAAAATGCATCTGTATACTACCTGAAAAATGTCCGAGCATGTGTCCTATTTGATTAATTTAAACAAACAACACTGTTCAATCCCATAGCTCTTTTTTTTTCCTTTCATGAGGTGACACGGATTTACATCAACCTCATACAATCCCATTCTGCTCAGAGTCCCTGCATGGATTTATATCTACACATACACTTACAGTATGACATTATCACAGAACAACAATGAAATGTAGTAAACACATGCAGCTGCTTTCCTGTAGACTGCTTTAAAGAACTAATTCAGTATTTCTCACAACTTCTAACAGTATCATGTTTGTCCATCGTATATCATTTAACTCTATTATTAAATGCTTCTCCCTATATATGGACTGCCTTCATAGATCATTAATAAAAAATGAATTCAGAAATAGCAGAAATGTTTTAAAATGGCTTTTCTGTACTTCAAATTCCTATGTGCTGCATATCCAAGTTTTGTCCAATTTTCATTGGGCCTCATTTACCAGTTTTTTAGTAAAAATTGTGTGTAAATGCTTTTGTAGGCCAAACAGATTTATTAATGTTTTGGTAATGCCGATTTTCTCCGTACTAAATGCCAATCAGCCATAAATTAGCAAGCATGTTCACATGACATAGCTGTTTTACATAAATACAAACGCCATAAAAGAAAAAAAAAATCACAGAGCTGACAACAACATGATTACTTCATGGTAAATGAGCACCTTCTAAGTGTGTTTTGTGTATGCAAAAGTTTCTAGTTATGTAGCTCAACAGCTGCAGCATGTCAGTTACTGAAGACTCAAACTCTCATTTTATAAGCTGCTATTACATTTGTCCTGTATTGTTTATGGTCTTGTTTGTCATAATTTATAGATTTACTTGAGGGAGTCCCCTTATACATAAATTTATACTCAGGAGCTTGTGTAAGATTTTCCTCAAACTCATTTTGTTTTCATGAATACCACATTTCTAGGTTAAATTGCTCCTGTGATTGATTTACAAATAAATATAATAATATTGAGCGTGAGAACCAAGGCTTTCTGTGTGAAAATAGTGAGAAACATAATATTCAATGCATTTTGCCTGTATAATATAAAAGCCTACAGTGTTCAGCTGCCTAACACAAACAGCTCTTGATGTAAAAATGTTTAACCGAGGTCTCGATATGTGAACAATCCCACATTAACTAACCATTACACAAGAATTTGGGTAGAATTTGCTTATGACATTTGCAGACACCCAAAAAAGTAACACGACAGACACATATTTACACCTACATTATGTACAGACAGAAACCATATCATGAACATTCCAAGACATAACTTTAGGCACTAAAAGGTGTACATTATACACTCTTAGATGATTTGGAAACCTTAAGAGCTCTTCTGTTGTCCCTCTGGGGGACTCCTTAAAGGTTCTATGTACAAGAGTGGTTCTTTCTCAGAAGGAGTAGCAGTAGAGAACCCTTAATTTACAATAAAGCCTTAAAGAACCTTTTTGTTCTAAGAGTGTACATAATACAAATGATCATGTCACATCTACTGACACCTATACTGAATATTACAGTCCATTCACATTTACATGTACTGTAATATGTAACTTCTTCTTCTTCTTCTTTTTTTAAAGTAAAGCAGTTTCTACACTCAACTCTAAAGTTTATCCTTAGTACCAGCTCTAGTAACTTCTCCAACTGAACTTGAAATGAAAGCAGAATGAGATTATGATGTTGCACAGAGCTGATAATGTTCTGCATAAAGAAGTTTCTTGGCTTCGCTTGAGGAAATTTTATGATCGGGCTTACAAATGCAGATATTTTGCAGACACATACTCTATGAACACAGTAAATGAGCTGAATTTTTTTTTTTTTACACAAATATTATTCTGTGGATGAAATAGAACTATTCATCACCGCATTTTATTGAGAACTGCATGCTTCTTTGCAAAACAAGTCTGCAAAAATATTTTTAAAAAATATTCGTACCTAGATAATGCATTTTGTTCAGGCTCTTTTTCAAGAAGATTTTGTCATAAATTTAGGTTGGGTATGAATATAATATAAATTTCAATTTCTCATTGAAATAAATTCTGTATTTTTCTTACTACATTACAGATTAAACAACATAACTATACAATGACACTATAATAGAATATTATTCTGCACAAATTCTACAAATGGGATCATGCTGGTTATTTAGGTTAAGACTGCTGCCTTTTTCAAACTGCAGCTGTTTTTTCCTGTAAAAAGCATTTTCAAACACGATAAATGACTGAGTTCCTCTTTTTAAACCATTATTTTACAGAAACAATGGTCTGATTTATGCATGCTTCCATAATGTCGTCATATTTAGGATTCTGGATGTGCTTCTATGAGCAATATGAATGTTGCCTGAATGTAGTTAACTGTAACATTTATCTTAAAAGATTTTGTTGCTTGCATCGTGTATATGCATATGTACCTTCAAATCTAACATCAAAATGTTAGTGCAGTAGCATGATGAGATCTGTGTGTGTTGAGGATCGATAAGGCTGGTGGATTTCTATTCATGCAAAACAAAGTGCTGAGTAGGTTAATGCACTCTGCATGTAAATTGTTTGATATACATAAATGATATCACCACTCTTTGTAATTTGTATGTCCATGGAAAGATAGTGAAGAATACAAATGTTGGCTTGAGTGGGACAATGCTTTATGGCTATGGCCAAGAACTTGATGTGTTGTACAGACGGACAGGCAGACTTGACTAGTTTGGGTGAAGTGTGTAATGTTTGTGTGTGTGTGTGTGTGTGTGTGTGTGTGTGTGTGTGTGTGTGTGTGTGTGTGTGTGTGTGTGTGATGTGGTTGTCTTCTATTACAAGGTTAGTGTCCTTAAATGTCCATGTCCACAGGTCTCAGATCCCCTGTCTTGTGCTCCCGCACCCACAACTCTCTGTCTTTGGCAGGATCCACACTCTGGAGGAGTTGGTCCACTGGCTCCAGGGTCTGAAACGCACGGGTCAGACATTACTCTAGTAAAACACATCTTTCAAAATCAAAAATCTGATTACTCCAGCTGTTGTTACTTGATGGTGATATCTAGGTCTTTCTGTTGTTTATGGTTTATCTACAGTAGAGACATATGTAAATAGAAATCATTTTTCAGATTGAACAGATAATGTGTTCTGAATGGCTACAAATACAGACACATATGAAAGATAAACAGCACTATTCTTTTTTTTTCTAGAAAACGTGGTAGAAATATTGATGGGGCTCCTGTGGAATGCAATAAAAAAGTCACACGAGTGGGAGGTTTTACTGTCCTAATGTAAAAGCTTGTGGGATACACAGAGACCACATTACATGATGGATTTACAGTGTTTATTTATGACTGATGCTGAATGCACTGGTATTTCTACATCCGTTTTCTCTCCAGTGTTCTTCACTGTTTCTGGAGGCAGAGTGGTTCATATTTAATTTGGTTCTGGTTTAGGCCACTCCCACCTCAGGTTTAAATCTGAATACAGATACAAATAGGAATATTTCGAGCACTCAACAGGCATGCCATTGTGTTACACGCTAATCTACAGACTTGAATATAATTGAAACAGAATGCTTCTTCACTCTCAGTCATCTTCATTCACGAGCGTGTCACAGTGCTTAAGTGTAGTGGTGTAACGCAGAGATCTCCCTATTTATTACTGTGTCTGACACTAATACTTGTGGGGTAGCCGTCATTAAATCTGCAGCTTTCACTGGTGCATACCCACAACACTTATTTACATAGCCCTGGCTTGGACAGCCCGGTGACCGAAGAGCTAAGTGGCAGGATTTGCTAAAGCATTTAGCCCTGGGTGAAAGATGTGGAGCATGCACTTTTAGTAACAGGATCAGTAACTGGATCATGTCTAATCCCTTAGCTGACTAGTGAGCTGTACATTCAAAATGTGTGCATGGACTACGAAGTGCTGAATCTGATTGGAGTCTTATGCTGTATGATGAAATTATTTCTATGGTGGCCCGGAAAAAGATTTTGCATAGTGAAATGTTGACATTGTCTTCTGTATAAAGTTTTGACAACTACAGGTTTTCCTGAACTGAAATATATTTTTTCTGCATGTGTCTTACCTGAGTAACGTTATAACATACCTGTTAGTGAAAAAGGTTAAACTGAACTGAATGATGCCATCACATGACATTGATTTCTGATTTTCAGGAAACCTGGAAAAGCTTAGAAGCTTAATAAAACAATCTCTACAGCATTTTGGGGGGAAAATTTTAATAATTTTTGGCTGTTTATTAGAATTTATCCAAAATGATATATGATGTGATTTTCTTGTGTCACAATTTGTACACGCAGCCTATTTAATGACTATGTTGATTCACACTGACTGGGTAATAAAACTACAGTGCCAACTTTCATCATGATGTAAACAGTGAACTGTTTACTGTGGCTACTATGCTGTAAGGACTAGCTTATAAGTGCAGACAGATGGTCTATCTTTTTACTACTCACACTTTGGTTGAACATGTCTGTCTCACGGCGTAGAGTTGTGTACTGGAGCAGGTGCTGCCGTATCATTTCCACCCTTTCTACCTCGAGCCTTTCCAATTCCTGCAGAAAACAATCAGACTTGAAACAGTTGGCATATGAGTGTGTCTTAGAATATTAGTATGGTTATAAGATGTTCAGAAGATACATGAATCTACAGATTCAGATGAGGGATATTTAACAATTCTGTGCATTGGAGGTGAGGTATGAGATTTTAGATGGTGGATGTGTAGTTTAATTACCAAACTTGTAGTGACCATCTCTTCAAACCACTTAGATTGGGCTTGATTGTAGAGATCCACACAGCGCATCAGGTCATCACCTATTGGCAGAAAAACAGATATTCCTGTAGAAGTCATGCTTACAGAGCCACAGACTCAAAGTCTATTTACACCAACAGGGGGCAGCCACAGCTCACACACAGCTCACAGCTGCGTGTGAGCTTATATTTTGGTATTTTCCAGAGAATATATATATATATATATATATAATATATATATATATATATATATATATATATATATATATATATATATATATATATTCATTCTCTGGAAAATACCAAAATATAACTATTTCTGCAAAGGAAAGGTGTATGGCTAGATTGAGAATGAGAACCCAAATATTCAATCCTACAAATTAAGTGACATGTCCCTGTATATATGAACGAGATGCTGACTTTTATGATGTTTGCCTAAAAAATTGCACTGAACATGATAATTGACAGCAGGTAGGCAGCATCTAATCATGAATGATGTTTTCTATTTACAATGTGTGTGTGTCTGTGTGTGTGTGTGACTGTGTGTGTCTGTGTGTGTCAGTAAGGCTACACTTCTGAGTTCATCAGCACAAAAAAGGAAAAGGCAGGTGAGATGTTGACACTTCCACAATTAAATGTGCAATGTACGTCAGAGTAAAATGCAGGGAAGGATTTCAGGAAGGATTGCTGCTTGCTGCAAGGTGTTTTAGGTTGTTTTTTTTTTCAAGTGAAATGCAGCTGCAGTTTAGTGTATAGTGTACTGCTACTACTGTGGTTAACAATAAATTTCCCTAAATATTCACAACCAGTAAGTGATATGGATTTGACTGGGATTATAAATGCCATGAGTCTCACAAGTACATAATATTTAAATAGCGGGGTCAATATGGCTCACAAAATATTTACAAATAAAAAATAATTCACAATGTTGAGACCACTTAAGTATTTGGCACCGTCAGTGTCAAATGTCTAAATTATTTATGGTGTAATCAATTGCCATCAAACAGACATACTTAGTTTATTAAAGCAATTAAAGTGTCATAGTCTCAGGATCCTGTCTGGAAAGAACCTAGAGTTTGTTAGAGAACATCTCTAAACAAGCAGCATCCTAAAGACCAAGAAGATATCAAAACATATCTAGAACAGATTTCTGTAAAAGTATCAATAAGGGTTAGTTATTAAAAAAAACAACTTTAAGCTTAACTTAAATCAGTTACCAATAATTGCAATATTTATGCAAGCCATTGCATAAGGTTTAAACAATATACAGGGCATTCAGTGATTATAATAGCAGCTGGTATACACTGGTAAATATGTAACTACTTAGGCACTGAACTACAGATCTTTATATGGTAAGATCAGTCTATCACATAGGTATCTGTGATGATCTTATGCTATCAAAATCCCTCACATACCTTATTCACTTTATTCATCACACAAATCAGTGTTCAGATCTCAGAATTATCTAAAGCCTTAAGTGCTCAGACAGGGTGGAGATGCCTCTTAGTTGTCTGCTATTTTCGACATTGAAATGTAGTATTTTCTTGTGGTAATTTTCAAGGTACACCCTGACAAGAAGCTGGAATTAATGCGTTTTGGTCAATATTTATATTATGAATATTTATGTAAAATGAAGCATAACTCATTACAGCAACTATATAGTATAACTGAGAAGTGATACTTGTTCTAAATTTAGTGCCACATGGTGTTGTTTCTAAAAACATCTAATGGCAAAAATAAATAAAATGAGTAAATATAGGAGCTTCAAGACAGAGAAATGTCAATGGCAATCGTCAAATTAACATTATCAAATTCATTTCATAAACCAGTACAGTTTGGATCATTAACCTCAGCCTTTATAGCTAAGACGAGGAAAAAACAAATCATTCCAATGTTCTTGTAGTTCAGTCTATATTCTACCCAAGGCACCTAAGTTGCTGTAATTTGTTGCATTTCACAATGAAACTCATGTCTTTGGGCAATTAAATGTACATGATGGAATAATTCTTAACATCCTCAGAGGTGTAAACTGCAGGCAGGTAATTTCAGCAGTATGAATCAGTCATTTGGAAAATAGTCTCAACCTCAGATGTACCATCCCGGGGCCATGGAACATCTGGTGTCTTCTGTACACCTTTCTGGTCACAAGATTCAGAATGTTAAAGGCTCTTCACCCTTTGATTGGCTCTTCACCCTTGCATATATTCAGCTTTCCGTGGGAAAATAAAGATATAGATTTTGTGAAAAGATATAATTACTGGATTGAAAAATGTTCATGTAATAGCAATAGAATAGATAGGAATAGAAATGGAAATAGAAAGTTATTACATAGCAGATAACTTTCCATGCATATCTAGTCATCAGCTTTCAATATGTCCCTGGCGCGCCGTCTAATTTCAGACCCTAAAGCAGAGACCAAACTGTTCTTCTTTGTATGCCTACACACCACCTTCTCCCTGAGCTCTGACTGGGCTATAATACTCTCCCACAGTGCATCAGGCAGTTCACAGCTTTGAAAAGCTGCATCCTGCAGGTTCCTACATCCCCTCCTGTTCAGCAGTGCTGACTGATCAGCATTGAAATCTAGTATTGATAGTTCTCACTTGGTGAGGCTAAACGTTTTCTAAGCCTGACTGCTTTTAGGCTATTATGCCACAGTATCTGCACCGGATCTCTAGTTTTCAGCTGTCTGGACTGGACAGAACCTGGCACGTTTAAAATGTTGGATCTTGGCAATAAGACAAGAAACTCTTCCACAGGCACAACAGTGTTTGCTAACTGACTCCATACTAGAGTGGCATATGAAAAACTGTTTATTTATGTCTAAGTAAGGAACACTAGATAATGGTAGGCTTATTTCAGGGGCATTTATCAAAAAGAGAAAATGGAGAGGAGTGCAGAAGACTTGAGCCCAGTATTCTGAGAAGGTGTTATAATAAAGGTTCTTATATATATATATATATATATATATATATATATATATATATATATATATATATATATATATATATATATTGCAGGAATCTGTATCTGCCCTTGTCTAGATTCAGAATACAATGGTTAAGAAACCAAAGTCACTGAAAACTGGGATCTGAACTGTTGCTTAGTGATTATGATCACATTGGAAGTGAAAAAGCAATAAATATGAATTTGCTAGAAAGCCTCTGACCTGCTTGAGTGGATTTCCTCCGGGCCTTCTTGATGTCCTCTTCAGTCTTGTTACTCAGTTTGATCTCCAGTTGCTGCGTCTTCACCTCCAGGTCCTTCTGCCTATCTGCCAGAGCCTTACGAGCCTATAGCCACACAAGTAAAATGATTATTGTCTGGGTGTATTTTTCATCACCTTACTAACATGGCATGTCTAACAGCACTTATCATGCAGTTATCAAATCAGCCAATTATGTGGCAGCAGTACAATACATAAAATCATGCAGATACAGGTGAAGCACTTCATTAAATATTTACATCAACAATCAGAACAGGAGAAAATGTGATCACAGTGATGTTAAATGTGGCATAGCTGTTGGTGCCAAATGGGCTGGTTTAAGAATTTTTTGAATCTGCTGATCTCTTGTTATTCATACACACAACCGCCTATATAGTTTATATAATAGTGTGAAAAATGAAACAAAGAAACAGCTGTTCTACAGGTAGAGAAGAATATCCAGACTGGTGCATGCAGAAAGTCTTTACAACTGTGAAGAGCAGAAAAGCATCTCAGAAGACACAAAATGTGGAACTATTAAACCAGCCAATATTTTTCCAATCCTCAAATGTCCATTTTGCACTGCACTACTGCCACATGTTTGCCTGAATGTCTAATTGCATGAATGAACAAGAATATAAGTGTTCCTATTAAAGTGACCAGGGGCGTAGATACCATTAGATAGGTAACATTCTCCATGCGACACTAGAACAGCACTTGACTATTTAATAGGAAATTCCTGTTTTATAATCTTTTTAAGTTTCAGTCTAAATCATTTGCTAAAGAATGGTCTACACTACACTACACTACGCTACACTACACTACACTACACTACACTACAGTATGTTAAACTCTCCACTATTAAACCACCATTTTGCTGTTGTTTTCTGGTGGGAAGGACCAAACTGATCGTTTTCATGAGTTTAGCCTAATGCTTCATCCAACCACCTGCTGTGGATGAGGAAATCTGGGCAGAGATACAGTATGGTGAGGTGGTAGTGATGCATACAACACAATCTGTTTATGCTCTGCTTGCTTGTTTACATTTGGGCAACATTTAAAGATTTTTGAGCAGAAAAGAAAATGTACACATTAAAACCTGTACATTAAAATTTTACTTCCACATCATAATGGCATCATACGTGTGCTATGGTACATGTCATACAATGTTAAGTCAACTCCTGTCCAGTTGTGTAGCATTGCTATGTAGCTATTGCTATTTGTTTATATAAGTGTGCCATGTTTAGCATGTGTTTTATTACAGATATCATGGTTCATACCTTACAATTATTATTCGAGCAAGATACATTCAATCATGACCAAGGTTAAATAGATAAATACTATTTAATATCCGTTTTAATTTACTAAACACAATAAAAGCTAAGCTAACTAAAGCCCACTTAGCAAAGAATTGATCAATGGCATGTAATGACATCAAACATGACAATGTGTTTATGTCAGGCACTATGTATCAACACAAGTACATGAGTGTGTGTGTGTGTGTGTGTGTGTATATGACAAAAGATTTTTAGTGTAACTCAGTGGTTGTATCCAACATGCTTGCTGTGTGTGTCTCTACAGGATTGCTGCTGCAGATATAATGAGTTGCTGCTTCCTGCTGCTAGGCTTTGCCTTATTTTAAGAAGGGTTACTGTTGGACCAGGGACAGGGTTACTGTCTCGGCAACAATTGTTTCATCACTTCCAATAATAGACAGTAGTTTCTTTTATCTGTCTACATTACAAAATATGTTATGACAGAAATCATAAACTTCTTACGTAATTTTAAAACATGTGCTAACTAGCATGTCTAGGAAATATTAGGAAGTACATTAAGCTTTCATGGTGTCAAACACTAAGAAAGCTATCATGACAGGATATAAATCGTCATGCCAGCTCACATCGGCACATGTCATGGTGTGTTTATGATATAATTATTTCACCCTTACAGAATTCAAGTAAGATTTAAAGATTAAAAGATATAAATATAGGTAATAATACTCTTAAGGCTTTTTTCATATGAAAGCTCTCAGTGTATTTACAGAGAAAATGATTATGGAGTTTACAAAAAAAACATACAACTTAGAACATACCTTCTCTACAGCAGCATAACGACTGACCAGCTGTTTCCTCAGGTCAGCAATGTGGTGGTCGTATTTCTTCATGTCCTTCTTGAAGTTGTCTCCTCTGAACGTCAGCAGTGGCTTCTCCACCTCACACTGAAGCTGTAAGGCAGACGTGGGAAGGTTGGTGTGAAGAGAAAAAAACCTCATTACACTCACAAACGGCCCTTAACCACAGCCCACTCTCCCCACAGTACTGTCATCCATACACCTGTGTAGGTGTAGGTCAGTGTAGGTGTTGTATCCACACAAGTACATGAGTGTGTGTGAGACGTATGAGTGTATGTATGAAAAAGGACCCAAGCATCCATTGTGGATCAGGATTTTTAGTGGGCGGTTGTGTATATCAGTGTTTGTATCCTACTTTGAGTGCTGTGTGTGTCTCTACAGGATTGGTACTGCAGATATAATGAGTTGGTGCTTCCTGCTGCTAGGCTTTGCCTTATTTTGGGGGGAATGGGGATGGGGGGGTTGTTTGGACTAGGGACAGAGTTACTGTCTCAGCAACAATTACTGCATTCTGAGAGAGCACCAACATTTTCTTGATGTCTCTAAAGCTATGAATAAAAAATATTTCTGAGCATTGTTCTACTCTCATTATACGCATTAAAGAGGAAATATTTACACACATGCCCTTCCAAATATTTGTGCGCATATATCCATCCGACAACTTCATTATTCAATCACTCTATTTATTATTTTATCCAACAGCCTGACTCATATAAACCTGCCTCTTCTTCACAGCTTGATATTTTCTTTGAATGCATATGTTAACACAATTAAGACAATATTACGTTTTGCTGATTCCTACCTTTGAGGAGAATTTGAGATGGACCTCTGCTTCATCAGACAAACTTTTCTTTAGCTGTGCCCAAGCCTCTCCAAGTGTCCTAAAACATGCCAGAATAGCCACTGCAGTGAAATAAAGCTAGAATACATCTATACACACACATGAATCACTCAATCACCACACACACACACACACACACACACACACACACACACACATATATATATATATAAAATTTATGCCTGCCATTATCTGGCTCTACATACCCCTCTTCTTGAGCGGCAAGTGGGATCTGGGAAAGCTTGGAAAGGTTCTTTGCGTACTCTTCTTCAATCTTTATTCTAATGAAGACAGAATGTACAGGAAAGACAGTCAGGACTGGCAATATGCTGTCCCAGAGTTACAGTGTTGCAACCAATTAAATTACTGAGCATTCATCTGATAGAATGCTAATGCTCCTGGCTATACCTTCTGAATTAATTAGTTTCCTGAAAATAATGTAATTAAACACAATGTGGACATGAGATACACATTTGATAAAGGGTACATATGATGCCATAGGCAGAGTTGTGTAATAGGGCAACCTTGTTCTGAAGTAAGCAAAGAGATAATGACTCACTCTTCCCTAAAGCTGAGAGGAAGAAACCATGAGATGAAGGAAAGTCCCATGAAAGAAACCGCTGACAGTGAAACAGCTTCAGCAAAGATGTCCTTGAATTTGTCTTGCACTGGGCCATAAAAGTGATTACTACAGTGTGTGTGATGAGCCGCTTTAATGGAAAACTGACCGAGTGACAAATGTATGAGTTATGTAAATGAAATCTATGCTGTAGGATCCACTAAGATGTTATAGGTAGCATACTGGTTGTTGTTTTTTCCACAGATGTCACCAGGCTTCGTAATGCCTGATCCCAGCATGCTACTCTGTATAACTCAAATCCCACAGAACAGTGAAGCTATGATTTATTAAAGGTGTGTGTGTGTGTGTGCGTGCGTGTGTGTGTGTGTGTGTGTGTAAAAATGCATGCAAACTTGGTAACACCTGCAGAAACTGTGCAAGCTGATTTACTTTCAGGGTCTGTGGAGGATTGTATATTTCACATGAGCAAAACAAATGAGTTGTTCATTTTGCACATTTACCTTAATGAATATGATGTTTGGTGCTGGCTGAGCCAATTCAAATAGATTTAATTTAGCACCTGAATTTAGCACCTAAACCTGAAATTAGCTTCAGGAAAAGTAATTGAATAAACAAAGTAATATGGCTGAAAATCAGGTATTGTAGATTATGTCTCAGTATCTCAAATGATTCAAAAGCTTCTTAACATTATGCCTTAACATTACCATGAGCAAAGCCTAACTGTATGATTGCTTACATTTTACATTTCCATTTATGGCATTCGACAGACGGCAGAAATCTCTAGCAATAAACACATTGATACTGGTTCACTAGGTCATGGACTAAGAATACCATAGGTCTGAAACTCAAATGTCTCATGACTCAAATGTTCGGACATCTAGAGGAAGT
The DNA here is from genome assembly GCA_033459395.1 of Hemibagrus guttatus. NCBI lineage: Eukaryota > Metazoa > Chordata > Actinopteri > Siluriformes > Bagridae > Hemibagrus > Hemibagrus guttatus. The sequence goes on along the minus strand of JAUCMX010000016.1, from coordinate 10,863,133 downwards.
TCATTCCACCAGCCAGGAGTCATGTTCCTTGTAACCTGAGAAATGATGGGATCAGTGGAGCAGTGCTAGGGGACCTGACGGAGTGTGGTGAAGTGCAGGGAGTGATAAGAGCTTTGATGTAAGAGTGTGCTGGTCCGTTTTGGGCAGTGTTAATTTCGTTAATGAAGACAATGACAAAAAATATTCGTTAACGACCATTTTTTCTGTGACTAAGACATGATGAGACTAAGAGGAAACTAATATCTGATGATAAAAACTTTGACGAAATTTAAGACATTTCTTTGTTAATGAGACGAGACTGGACTAAAATGCTTTTTTAGGACATTCATAATAAATAATCCCTCTGTATCGGCTAACTGTCTTTAAAAATGTGTGTCCCTGTCACTGGACTGGATAAGGGGCGTGTCCATCTCAGACAGTTAGCGGGTAGGATAAATAATGTCCAACTGGCCTGGCGAGCTGCAATGGCTTCAGCACCTGAAGCTTTGGGAACAAAACGAAGAACTGATATATGCAAGCATTTCTGTTATAATTGCTCTGAAGAAAAAAAAAAAAAACCCATTGTGCACTGTCACAGAAAACGGAGAGAAGCCCTGTGGCTATAAAATAGACGGAAAGAATAACACAAATCTTAAGAGGCATCTGAAGGCGCGTCACCCTGCTATTTATGCAACTACGGAGAGTCAGCTATTTAGTCTTATTTAAGTACTTTTTCTTAGCGTTAGGTCAGTGTTACTGGATGTGTCCACAGGGAAATTCACTAGCAAGTTTTACGTTTTAAAAAAGTTTTTCTGTTAACTAACGTCAGTTAGCTAGCCTTACTGTATAGTTCTGAGCCAGACTTTCATAATGTACAATGCTTCATTATATATTGTACAACAGTTCGGCTTTTCTGCAGCGTTCACTTCTGTTTCTAATGAAATCTGTATCATGTGCTATAGCAAGATTATTTAGGCCATAGCCTATTTGTTGTACTAACTTAATAGCATGCAGATAGCAAACTTTCTAAAATGACAGATGGATTTGGAAGTTGTTTAAGTTATTGCTCATGTACGTATGCTTAAGGCTGGAATACACTACATGATTTTTGCCCCGATTTTTGCCCTATTTACATTCTGGAGAAGTTGACTCTCCCATATCTGAGTTGACAGATTTCATAAAAAAATTTTATTTTGCCTCCAAATGTACACCCTTAATGATTATTATACAGTACATACTGTTGGCAGACAAAGGTATGTTAGTAATATATGTTCAGCTGCTTTTGAACATCTGTCTGTTTATTGCACCTTTATTTAAAGGTTCAGAAAATAAATGCTGTTTTTCCATAACAGCTAAAAAAAAAAACATTTTTGGTTTTTACTTGATACTTGAACTACAGACCACTTTTACCTATCCTTAATGTATGATCCTACCTTATATATTAGCAAGGGCAGCACAGCAGGCTGATCTTCAGCTAAGAAAAAAGGATATGTAGAGCTGCACAATCTTGATTCAAATTTCTCATAAGCTTAATTGGTCTAAAGAGAGAAAAATTATAATGACTATTTTTGTCCAAATACTACATAGAAAATTAACAAAATTAAAGCTGGTAACTGCAGTTTGACTAAAACTAATGACTAAAACTTTCCGTCGACTAAAACTAGACAAAAACTATGAAAGACAAAAATGACTAAAATGTGACTAAGACTAATAACCATTTTTGTCTGAAGATAAAGACTAAGACTAAATCAAAAATGGCTGTCAAAATTAACAGTGGTTTTGGGCTTTGTAGGCAAGCATCAGTGTTTTAAATCCGGCGTGGCAGCTACCGGAAGCCAGTGGAGAGATTGTTTCTTTCATGAGATGTTTATTTAGCATTTTTGGAAGGAGTTTCCAGTGCCACAGGTAAGCCTGTAACAGTTTTTTAGATATCTTTTACAGAACAGAGGGCTTTGCGGTTTTTCTATAACAGGAGCTAACGTGCCTCATGGATGTTTAACAATATTACATCTAAACAAAAGATCTTTAATTAATATAAAATTGTACACTTTTATTCTGCACTGGGATTGGATTAATTTTGGGTTATATCATCCAGTCGATTATTTTCAGCAAGAACGATAGAGTTTCATTATTTATTAGGGGATAATACTTGAAAAGGGGGGCACGGTGGCTTAGTGGTTAACACGTTTGCCTCACACCTCCAGGGTTGGGGGTTTATTCCCGCCTCTGCCGTCTGTGTGTGTGTGGAGTTTGCATGTTCTCCCCGTGCCTCGGGGGTTTCCTCCGGGTACTCCAGTTTCCTCCCCTGGTCCAAAGACATGCATTGTAGGTTGATTGTCATCTCTAAATTGTCCGTAGTGTGATTGCGTGAGTGAATGAGAGTGTGTGTGCCCTGCGATGGGTTGGCACTCTGTCCAGGGTGTGTCCTGCCTTGATGCCCAATGACGCCTGAGATAGGCACAGGCTCCCCGTGACCCGAGAATAGATCGGATAAGCGGTAGACAATGAATGAATGAATACTTGAAAATTAACCACAATGAACCACAAATTCTATATGAATGCTTCTTAGCTTTACATTAATGTCTTTCTATTGTGTACCTATGTAAATATGTGTAGTGTGTGACCCTTGACTAGGTATACATAATATTTGTGTTTTTGGTACTCTAGTATCTAAATGACCTCTTTGGGATCGACTGAAGACAATCAGCAAATCAATACCTCCATCTACAGTCATTAACATGAACTTTAACATTTGCTGGAGGTAATTAGTATTTGTCTCTTGGTCCTTTATTTGCATGACCTTTAGAGTTATCTGAAATTCCTGTAGCATAGCCTACAAAACAAAGCTAAGGTTAAGAAATATCCATGGAGTGTGAGAGATTGGCATACCTTTCCCTAATGAATTCCGCCATCTCCTTCTGCATCTGTTTACCCTTCAGCTGTTTCTGCAGCAGAACCTCAAAGCCCGATACCGTGGTCGTCCCCTGAGGGTCCTTTTTATCGGCCTGAAGACCACAGAGAGAACAGTTAATCAACACAAACACACACTTGTTTGTTTATATTGGCTTTATATTATTTTATATTATTATATTATTTATATTGGCTTTTGTATTATTATGATAAATGATACTCTAATGATAACCTAAACCATAGCATCAGTAACTAAAATATTTTTTTTATTAATGAAGTGCCTTTTTTTGTTGTCTTGTTTATTAGGAGGAGTCAAATGTCCTCACAAAGGTCTAAACCCTACCCCCAACCTCCTACTCAGTCAAACATAAATACACCTGAACTGTGTGTGTGTGTCTGTATGTGTGCGTGCGTGCATGCGTGCGTGCGTGTGTGTGTAAATGTGTGTGGGTAAATACGTGAGTCAGTGAGTGAGGGGATGAACTTGTATGAATCAGAGGGTGTGTGTGGGCATGACATCACATGTGGGGCTGTACATGATTTAGGAGAGAACGCTTTTCATCCTATGAGTAATTGTGTGTTTTGTGTGTGTGTGTGTAGGGTTTTGATGGCCAAACATGGATGTTCACCTGTGACGGCACAACACAAAACCAATATTACTAAATGTTGATTACCACTGTTTGTGTGTGTGTGTGTGTGTGTGTGTGTGTGTGTGTGTGTGTGTGTGTGTGTGTGTGTCAACAGCAACTGACCTGCTTCCTGACACATAATTTGAAGGATGTAATGCTGACTGAGCCGAAAAATGACTTGGAGTCGTTATTTAAAGTGTTAAACTGCTTTCTATAGAAAATGCTTAATAACAAATATCACATATGCTACATATGCAGTAGATAGAGTTGAAGTTGAAAAGTGCTTCCATCAGCATGTAGTACTTAGTGTGTGTCTTTCTGTTTTGGGGTTATGTGATGTCTTGGTGTTTACGCTGCCATGTGTCTTTGTTTTGGTCCTGTATCCTCGTCTGTCTTTGTTTTGGTCCCCTGTCTGGTCATTGGTTGACTATCCTACTGTGTTCACCTGTTGTGTTTAGCATTGTTCCATCTAAACTACACACGTCTGATGATGCCTCCATGCAGAAAAAATAAAATTGTGAATAAAATGTGTTCTTTGTTCTAATATTGCCTCACATTTTTCCCAATTGTGATTAATGGATTATTAAGTTGAATACTGTCTGCTGGTGTTTTAAACAATCATATGGACATGAGTAATAGTTGTATATAAATTGTTGTATATAAATTTTTTTCTCATTACAGTCATCTTACCACCCCTCCCCTTCCCTCATTTTCTCTTACCCAGAAATAGTCGCAGTAGCTCCACTCATTTGGTTTGAGGAGTTGCTGCTCAGGCGTAGACTGTGCCACTGGGAACGTGACAAAGTTGATCTACAGTGTGATGGAGTAGAAAAACAGGACCACATAAGGAGAAAAAGCATAAAACACCATAGGAGTTCTAACCTCAGACTTTATCAAGAATTATCATGCAGACAGAAATACATATTATACCGTTAATTACACTCATCATTTATGTTGCACACAACAAATGGGAGCTATAAATCAAATGCGCTTTTCAAAAAGGCAGCACCGTAGCCTGAACATATGGAAGGGCGGATCTTTGTATTTTATGAGAGGGAAGGATACATAACGCATAAATGTTTTTTTTACAACACACCACAATTTAATACCACATAATAACTCGGCTCAGACTGCTGTCTGAATACCGCCTTGATATACAGTATGACCCAATACTGTACAAGCTGACCACAAATAACAAAACTGTACAAATGTGGATAACTTGGAAACAATCTAGAGCAAAGAATAGCCCATGTAGGCCGAAATTTCAATATGCAAACATAAAAAAACATACATGCCATATTTAAAATAGTTTTATTCTGTCAGGAAATCCAGCTTTCTGAAGCAAAAATATACTGCTAAGTCTAGAAATAAGATTTAAATGGACATGATTACAAAAAGGGAAAACTATATGCGTTTGTATTAATGGTGCCTGAGACAATGCCAGAACTGTTCAAGTGCAGGAATAAATATAAATCATATATATTACCTTCCATGAAGTAGTACAGTAGTAGAGAGTTTTACTATCATTCTGGCCATACTCAAGTAAACAGCAGAACAAAATAACATTCTTCATGGCCTTGGTGCAATATATTATAAAATTATGACACCGCAGTGTGGTACAATAATCACAAGACAAAATATACTGCAAATAGAATTAGGACAATAAATCCACACTGTGCAAGTAGAGCCTGTACAACATAATAAATACAACACAATAGAGCAGCTGTAACACAATACATGCATTGTGAGGCGTACAGTACATACAGTATACAGCAACATGGTGACAGGAATGGGGCGCTCATCCCCTCTGCATGATACGCTTCACATGGTGTCAGTCTCAATGTGTAATCACTATTTGCACTTAAAGCATTTCTGAATTGCTCTGTAGCTCCATGTCTTACAAAACACTCAAGTCCATTTTACCCAGCATTTAAATCCATACCCATGGATTTTTTACGCATGGGTGTACGCAGTGAAAACTCAACAGATATCTATTTAAATCATTCATTCATTGTCTACCGTTTATCCGATCTATACTCGAGTCACGGGGAGCCTGCCATCTCAGGTGTCATTGGGCATCAAGGCAGGATACACCCTGGATGGAGTGCCAACCCATGGCAGGGCACACACACACTCTCATTCACTCACACGATCACACGATCACACACACAATCACGAGATGCCAATCAACCTACCACTCATGTCTTTGGACTGGGGGAGGAAACGGGGCACGGGGAGAACATGCAAACTCCACACACACGGCGGAGGCGGGAATCAAACTCCCAACCCTGGAGGTGTGAGGCAAACGTGCTAACCACTAAGCCACCGTGCCCCCCTTCTATTTAAATCACACAATCATATTTCTATACACTATATTTAAATCATGCAGTGCAACAGTGTTATGGTCATGGTCTGTCATGAGCATTTTTCTCTCTTATTCCTCCTTTTTTGTCATTCATGCAGGAAGATTTTGTTGCTTTCAGAATAAAAAACTGTGTTCTTATAGGCAGGTCTATGAGATGTGTGGATATGTCACTGCTCTGTACTGCAAACTACAATACTCTGTTTTCTGTTGTTGTGCTATGACAACAAAATAGGGATACATCTATATCATATATCATCACATATCATTTTGGTACATACGCAGTAATGTCACACAAATGGAGAGCACTATGGGAATGTGTGTATGTGTGTGTGTATGTGTGTGTGTGCGTGTGTGTGTTTTGGGGGTGGGGGTGAGGGTTCGAGGTATATCTAATTGGTTTAATATTGTTTTTTGGCTGCTGTTTTTTTTTGGTTGTTTTTAATACATAAATTCCATTTATAAAACTACAAACATTAAATAGCTGCATTAAAATTATGTCATGTATGTATATGTACAACAAGCTATATATATATATATATATATATATATATATATCAGCGCTTTGAGATGTACTGTTAAAGGCGCTATAGAAAATAAAGGTTATTATATATATATATATATATTATATATATATATATATATATATATATATATATAGCTTATTGGGTGAATGTCAGCAAAGGACTGGTCACCTGAGCTGTTACCTAACATGCCTGAGGAAGGAAGGAAGGAAAAATGAAGGAGACAGGCAGAAGAACCAGGATGTGATCAAACAGAATATGATTTTTTCCTCTAGTCTATAGTAAATAATACATCTAGCAAAGTTGGAATCAAGTGTACCCACCAATAAAATACACAGTCTGTTTGAGTACTCTCAGGTCCACAGCGTCTCCAATTAGCCTGTTAGACCCACAATTATGTAATGTTCACCATCTGCACTGCATCCCTGCAACTGCCAAACAGCAAGCTCCTTCTGCCTGACACTCATTCACACACACACACACACACACACACACACACACACACACACACACAACCATGCATGGAGATGGCTCTCAATTCCCAGAGACATTTTCTAAAGATTTGTTCATAATTAGGATATGATGTTCACATGGATTCCCAAACATCAGCTGTATTTAAATTCATAACAAATGGATCTGAATTGATTTTTTTTTTTTTCAAAGGAAACAAGGAGTGAGTCATAATTTCTCTGCATGGCCAAATCTGTAAATAAAACAGGTACTTCCTGTGCAGTTCCATGTCATAACCCTTTGATAAGCTTTAATGCCATAGTTGTGTCTCAGATTACAGAATGTTTTATTGTATTTTATGCATTACTGCTCTTCAGAACATAAATACACTAGGTGCATTAAATGTCTGAGGTTACATTCTGTGAATGCACTGTAAACACTGTACACATGAGCTTACTACCACATACTCACACACCCTCATGGGTCCCAGGTGTGCTTGAGCCGAATGTCTTGATTTACACACTTGTGCCCAGTCTCTTTTTATTACCTCCCTAGGAGATCATACCAATTGTCACAGTCACTGAGTTTTCCATTACACTGCCTCTACATTTGTCATTGCTGTTGTTTAAATCAGACTCCCATCATGCTCTAAATGAGCTCATTTATCGGCACTGATGTGCTCCAGCACCACTCCACCCCCCTTGTTAGCCCAGGTTTGCCTCTGCTCATAGCTCAGATCCACAAGAGCAAAACTGGAATACAGCACTTTTGGGAAAGCTTTACAGTAGCATTAGAGTAGATAATTTAGCATAAAGCGTAATAGTTACAGTGATCTCAGATCACTTCTTAAAGGATTACTCAAAAATTGTAGAAAAAAGTTTTGCTTTTTTGTTTAAATCTTAAAACCCGATTTTTTTTAAACATTTTTGGTTTTCCAGAATTGAGCTACAGCTACATGTGTTGGGTTTTCCAAGCCCACCACATGTAAGTGAAACTTTTATAGATGGAATGAAATAATCATTCTCTCATTTTGACGTCCACTTTTAGAAAATTAGTCATTTTTTGAATGCAGTGAAACGTCTTGAGTCTTAATTACAGATGCATTGGAATGAGGTTAGATTGAAAAACACAAGGCTAATGCTTAGAGCATTTTATTTAGGAATAACTGTTTATTCAGTGTATTTATTCTGCTGTGAAGTGAATAGGAAAGGTGCATAGCTAGAAGAGTGAGGAAGGTAAGTCTGAATCTACTGATCAATCCTGTGATATTGAAGAGTTAAATTAGCATCAACTGGTGCCAACAACTTCAGAACCATCTTGTTGCTAGCTTTTAAAAGTCATATATCAGCTAGAGGAATAGGAATTGATACTTGGTAGATATTTCCTAGCTTGATGAATGAATTGTTAGTAGTAATACAATGTGCAAGATAAGGATAAAAAAATGAACAGTAACATTAAGATTAATAGGTTTTCCTCTGCTCTGTCATTTATAGTCACTTAATACATACATTTTACATATGCCTTCCATTAACCATTCAGCATTACACTATAAAAGGTAAATACAATGCTTTTGAATGTATTATAAAGGTCTATTGTCTGAGTAAGCACATTGTTTGTGTGTAGTCTGGGTGAGAGACCAGTATGTTATCCCCCTTGCTTTCTTTTTAGGTGCACTGGCTATACTTGGTTGGCTGCCCAGCACCCAGTTTTTCGCTGAATAGCAAATACCGTTGACATAATGATGGCGTGTAGTAACTTCGGGAATGCAAACCAGTAAATAAACTTCCATTTGGTCTGGGGTTCCTCTGGCACAGTATCCACACACTGCAATGGAAAACCTGCACTGGACTGCTGAAAACATACACAAGCACACACTAATGTACACAGTGATGTAGCAAACATCGCTGATCTCAAACACTGCTCAGAATGTGGACTGCTCGGCCTCTGTTGCTAAGCAACAAATTGGTTTCACTGTGAAGGCACACATACTTTTTTTTCCTTTTGTGAAACAGTGTAGTGCTTTACTCTAAAGCATCAGCACATCCACCTGCCTTAAACATGACACATTAACCAATACATAGACTGCATGAAATAACACTCGGTAATACTTAATAATACTTAACCTCCTTCAATTAGCTGTCTCAGGCTCATTTTAAAGCCTATTCTGCACCTCAAATGAAGCAACAAGTGCTCGACGGAATTAAGGGTCAGGCCATTTAAAATGCCTTTGAGTCTGGATTCACAGATTTGCACACGTCAATGGCTTTGCCTTACATGGACACAGAAGGAAAAAAGACAACTCTGCCTTTCCACATATCTGAGCCATCCCACCATATCGATCGAAAGCAGCTTTGATTGCGGTTGTCATGGAAAACCGCCTGTTAAGCCTCTGTAAGAGCGCCCCACAATATTCAGCCTTGCAACGCAATGCATACATGCATGCCTGCTGATTATGCAAAAAAACCATACTCAGTATTCTCATTAACAATGTATTGCAGGAACATGCACACTACTGGAAGAACAATAGTATTTTCTTCACTCAATACACCCATCATTATTTGTCAAGACCTGCATAGGAAGAGATCAGAATGTCACACACAGCGTGCCATATGTTTCTCTGTTTTAAAAACAAATCAAAGGTCCGCTTTCAGTCTCTCGCAATCCATATTTTTCTCTAACCTTCTCTTTGTGTGTGTGTGTGTGTGTGTGTGTGTTTCATTTCACCACCCATTAATCACTTCTGGTGCCTTTGTCACCATGGAAACTGGACCAGCCAAGTCTTTCCCCATTCCCCGGGCTGCAGCTATCTCTCCCAAGTGGGCGGGCTTTATGGCCATGATGGACAGCACTTCTGCCCTGTTGGTGTGACAGAAACAGTACTCCCCTGTTCCAAAACAGCAATCGAGAAGTCCAGTCTAGCTTTCCAGCACATGCGGCATCCCTAATTCATTCCTTTCCTCCCTAACACTCTCTTTCTCTTTCTCCGTCGTTCTCACTATCTCAAGCAGATATCACTGGTTACATAACTGTATGCAGCATTACGCTTTGAATAATAGCCTGTCAATTGAGCATTCAAATAAATGCATTTAGATAAAAATTACATACATTCTTCTCCTTGATGCACAATACCAGTGTCATCCGTGTATTAAGACTTGGGAATAGACTCCACTGTATTTATCAGCCCTGATCTTTTGATTAGCAGATTAATGGGAATGTTTTAAAGAAAGAAATACATCAAAACAGTCAGAACAATGATACTACAACAGGACCAGAGGTGGATATTTCTGATATGCATGTCATACATCATATACTGCCTGCACATTTATATGTGAGTTGTACTCATGCGGGATGTGATTTGCTATTATTGTAAGTTAATGCAATTACAAATGGAGAAAAGATCACATGACACCGAGGGATGTAAATATAGATTCTTGATGACCTGCAGAATCTGGAGTCATGTCATAAAAACCTTCTTCTGACTGCATGGATGCAATAATTTTACTATAACAATAATATACATCGCGAATGGACCACAAATGAATACCACACACAAGATTGGCATCAACTGATCTGCCAGCACTCCTGAACCCAACATGGCTACTGTCACAGTACTGTGTGTGTTCTATATTTTCTCTGTATATATCCAACAGCAATGATGCAAGCAAGAGTAGAAGAGAAGTGTGCTTCTGGGAGAAAATAGTCTCACACTGTCACTGTCAGCAATGCCAGAGCATTTCTGCACACACCGCACACACTAAAAGTCTAGAATGCCAAGTGGTCTCTGGAGATTGAGAAGGAAAAGGTTCAGAAAGAAATATAAAGGAAGCCGAGACACCAACACGCTACGACCACTCTGATGTTACTAAGACAGGTTGTAAGACAGCTATCCAAACACACTAGCTCAAAGTGTCAGCCACTGAGATATGCACCTGATACGGCACCTAATATACAGTTGAAAATGTGTGCTCACAATGTAAAACAGCAATGATGTAATCTCCAATAAAAAAACACACACACACACTAAAAGTGAGTGGCACTAAGCTAGTGAACAGATGTTTCCCATCAGCACAACACTCCAGGAGTTTACAACCCCCTGGCCGGTTTCAAAAGTGTAACTACGTGACATTTCAACCTCTTATTATCGCTTAGTGATTGAAAATAATCAGTCAAGCTTTGCCTTAAGTCACTAGCTATACATTATCCAGGACGGACTGGGAGCTGCAGCCTGAGGATGTCAATATAATCAGAACTAAGTCAGTATGCACACAATCAGCCACTGGAGTATTCCAGCTGTGCTGTTTACGTTTGTGAATTTATGTGTGTGTGTGTGTGTGTGTGTGTGTGTGTGTGTGTGTGTGTGTGTGTGTGTGGTTTCTCCAGACTCACTGTGGTTTTGGTCTCCTTGATTTCCTTCTCCTTGTTCGGTCTCCTGGCTGGTGAGAGGGACCCGGGGCTCTGTGGGGAGAGACAGGAGGCATCGTCAAAACTGCCCTCTGTGTCAAAGCTTTCCTCTGTCTCCATCTCTCAGGTGGTCCCTTCACTCCTTCTCTCTCACTCGTTCTCTTCCACTGTGTCTCCCGCGTGCCGTCTGCCTGCTTGCCTGCGTTGCCTTGGTGAGCAGCGCAGAGTGGGCTGTGTTTATGTGAGTGTGAGTGTGTGCGTGTGTGTGTGTGCGCGTGTGTGTGTGTGTGTGTGTGTAGGGAGAGGGGCGTGCCAGTGGTGTTGAAGAGTAGGGGGGTTTGTGATAATGCAACTGCAATGAGGAGAGCAAGAGAGAGAGAGAGAGAGAGAGAGAGAGAGAGAGAGAGAGAGACAGAAAGGTAAAGTGAGTGAGACATCGAGGCTGAATGAGTAAGTGAGTGGCTGAGTGGAGGTGTGACACACCTACAGACCTAGTGTTAAGAATGCTGAGCACATGCATACAGTAAAAATAAAGGGAGCATGAGGGAGAGAGAGGTAAACTTAGAGAGAGGCAGGCAGGCAAAGCACAAGACAGCTGGAAGAGAAATACTATGAAGAGAACGTGACAGAGACAATGTAGCCGAGACAGTGGGTAAGAAAGCATAAATGGTTTTTTTTACTCAAACCACACCACAGCCCACATCTTCTTCAGCATGCCTATGTGTGTTTGATTAAGAGAAGAAGAGAAGGAAGGGAAGAGAGGGAGCGTGAGGGGAGAAATGCCCATGTAATAAGTACTGAGAGGCTAATGATAAGAGGTAAGCTGAATACACGATGTGAGATTGAGACAAGACAATGAAAAATGACGAGCCTTCACATCCCTGTAAGTGTGAAAAAAAATTTTTATCTCTGGGTAAGGGTCACATGATAGCTGTATTCACAGTAGAAGGTAGTCAAAATATGTATCTGTCTTTGCTGGTGTGTTTTGTGAAGGCACGAAATCTAGACCGTGTGCAGGTGCTATATTTACACCCAAACTCATCTGCATCCCTTATCACTCCTGTGTTCGGATCTTTGTCAGTGTTTGCATGTCCACTATCCTGTCTGAGCAAAACAACCCTATTCTGTTCTTTTGGAATAAATCCTGATGCAACATTTCAATGATTTTAAACAAATATACACATGTGACTGATCAAAGACACACACCCACACACACTGACTCACCTGAAAAGCAAAATCCTTGAACCACAAATAAGGACTAAGCGGCAAACAACAATACAGCCTCTCACCTTTCTCAGGAACATGGAGGCAGCGGCCCCACACTGCCTGTCTTGTTCTGTGCCCTGCCGTTGCCAATCCACTCCTGCTTCCACACTGCCTTTCGACCTCCTTTCCCTGTCGTCCCAATCTAACACACCCCTTCCCTGCTATGACTCTCTCGTTCAGTCTTTTCTGAACCTGGCCTCGGATCAGGAGCTAACCACGTGCCAGTGTCCAGGAGCGGGATGCCCATATGGCCTGTGCTCCAGTCTGCTTGCTGGCATGCCCACGCCCTCATCCCACTGCCAGGGAGCCACGTGACTTGCCTAGAGCTTTGCTTGGTCTGATTTCCTCTGCTACTCAAGCATTACTGTTAACGGATCCTTGCAGGTGGCTCCAAAGCCTACAGACAAACAGTGAAGGGTTCGATTGAAAGTGATCTTGCATTTGATTTGAGCCTGGCATTGAATTCAAAAGATGATTTTAGAAGAAGTGGTAGAAGCCTGCCAGGACTTAAATTTGGCACAGATGTTAGACAAGATCCAACTTTCATTTCTTAAGCATGTAGTGATGCCATACTTATGATCGTATCGATGGCATAGTGGTACCCTGCTGAATATAAGATATTGATGGTGTGTGTGATTCCATATCTAGTAATACCAAAGGCATATCTATTCAGTCTTAGCCTCAGGTGCTCTGGTTATGGGCACCAAGTGTCTGATACGTTTCTGTGTATATAAATTTTTTCATTCTTTAATTTATTTTTAAGTCTTGAGGGGAAACATTTGCGACAACACCAGATTTCCTAAATATGGCACCATTGCCTCTGGCTTGCTCATTAGGGATCAATATATACTTAAATTTTAAGCTTTGTCATTTTTATTCTGAATTTCAATATTTCTGTAAAGCTGCTTTGACACAATGTCCATTGTTAAAAGTGCTATAGAAATAAAATTTAATTCAATTGAATATGGTTGTGTGATTGAAATACTGACTTATAACATCACTTACTAACACCAGTAACACAAAAACTGTGGTTGGTCACTTGTAATGTCAGTCAAGTGACCTCTTCTGCTGAAGGTATGTGGCACAATTTAGCAACAAAACAAACTATGCAACTATCCAAAGCTTGATGTCTGACTTGCAGGGCCACAGTATTGTTTGCATAACAGCTTACCATATGGTAGTACTAAGGATGTGAGCATATGTCTGAGATGGAAAGGTTAAAAGGCTGAGATAATGATACAAAATCGTCCTAGGATGGCAGGTTAAAAGTGCTGAGCCCTTAAGCAAAAGGCTTCCTTACTGTTCAACTCAGCACACCTGCATATGGATGTAAAACAGTCATTCTGTTGAATAAAAGATACACTGATGCAGTGTGATCTCAAGGGGCACTTTTATTCTTCAGACTTTAAGTGAGAAGTGTCAAACTCACAGCTCTACAGTGATTTATTTTGTCCTAAAGGTTTGGTAATTAGTTGATAAGCTGAATCAGATGTGAACAGAATTCTGCAGTGCTGCAGTCTTTCAGGAATGGAATCTGACATTCCTGCTTTAAGTAATGCATAACACAGACAGCCGGATCAATCCTCTTAAAGATCCCATTCCGGACCTACCCAAGTAGGACTGTACCTGGCTGTTCGCTTTGGCTTTCCGCACCTTCCGGTCTACCTTCTCCAGTCGCTTCACAGGAATGTCAGTAGACTGTGATCCGTTTACTGAAAGCATAAAGATCAGAGGTTTACATCAGTTAGAAGTCTGAAATGGCAATGTGTCATTACAATAAGTGAAAAAAAAAATCAACAATTCCTATATAGATATTTAGTGTTTTGAACAATAAAAGAACCATCTTTTAAGAGTAACCACAATAACAGGCACCTTCATATATGCATGATGAATGATTCCATGAAAACAAATGACACTTGCAACATCAGTCTAATAAATGATGTAGATCATGATAAATGAGGGAGATGAAGTAAGTGTGGTGCAGAGATGGTTCAAGCCAGCCTGCGCAGTGTGCAACTCTACTGGGAGTCGCAAGCTGTTTTTCTAATCCCCCCTCAGGGACGTCCATTAACGAGCGTAACCTATGCGGCGTCACCACTGACACTAGCTCTATCTGCTTTTCCTTTCCCTTCTTTCCCTCCTTTCCTGTGACTGTGACTCACTGACTGATGTCTTGTCATTGCTCCAATGCTACATAACACAGGAGTCTCTGGAAGTTGTCCTTGTCACACACATTGCTCCAAAACTACATAACACAGGAGTCTCTGGAAGTTGTCCTTCAGCCTGCATCGACCTTTCATTTAATATTTTCATATTATCTCATGTTATAATTTCTTTCTGAACCACTTGTTACTCCCAGGCTAAAATGGCATGAGCATAAGCACTGTAGCATAAATATAATTTTAAAAAATCAGGCTTATTATAAGGCCATAAAGTTTTAGGATAAAAAAAATGAATTTTAGAATCAATTAAATCATTTTCATGAATCAAACATAATGTGTAATGGGCGCTGTGACTGGAACGGCAGTGTGACTGGAATACACATATGCAGGACAGGAAATGAGATCGTATAGACTGCTTACCTTATATAAATACGTTAATGTATTTATCTGAACAAGCACAGTAGATTTTGTACAGTTCTATCACTTAAATCATCAGTACACAAATATAAGTGTGTAAATAGATCTTTTGTTTCTATTGCCCTTGTTTTTAACCCTTCTATGGTTTTCAGGTCAAACTGACCCATTTTATATTTTTAGTTAAAGGGTTTTGCATTTGTTGTAAAACATCTGCATTTGCATTTTTGAGCGCTGTATTTCATAGCCAGTGACCGCAATAATCGTTTGTTTCTCGTACTTCTATTATTGTTCATCGCCTGTATTTGACAAATCAGTTCACAATAATAAACAGGAATTGAAACATTGTTCCAGTTCAATTTTCTTTCTAGATTAGTAGTATATTCTAGATTAGTATCAATATATAGTATATTTATTACACAAATTATAACTGTATCACAAAAATGCATGGCACTTTTATTGTTAAATGTGATCTAGCAATTGCAAACATTAATCCCAAGTATTATCTATATTGTGAGACTGAGTTAAAGATAATATGTGTATATCAGTTTGGCCCGAACAGGGTCCAAAGAACATACCACAAGTGTTAATGTATTAACTGAGATACACATATACATATCCACATAAATGTTTATAAAGTCTCATTTTAAAAGCTGTTAATTTGACACAAGGCCTGAGCTAAATGACACACGTTTACTTACAGCTGTGTTATGACACTTTCCGTACTGATACATGTTAATTAAAAATGATGAAATCTGACCTTTTAGCTTCATTGGTTCTAAATTTCATTAGCAGAAATATGTTGTGTTTCATAATGACTGGAAAAATTGCATAAATATGTTGTTACAGTGTAATGAATGTCACTGTGTCACTGCCACTGAAGTCAGTGAAGGTGTGTTTCACAGCAGGTGTACATATTAATATTGATTATTTTAATGATAAAACAAGATTTTTAACAGGTTTAACATTAGGAACTAAGTGAAACTTGAGTAATGCACTTTAAGTGTGACATCACCTGAGGTTTTGTGTGTATGAGTAGTCTTTGTGGCTAAAGTAGACGGCATCTTCCACGTTGTTTCTGAAAAATATACAATTATAAACATCATTAGCCGAGGTCATTTATTTCTTAAGCCATTAAATAGTCATTATAAGCTTTCTATATTTTTAGATGGTAAACAAATTCATAACAGTGCATAACATCCTATAGGCTTGTCTGGTTCTGTGTGTAATGACTATGCAGTTTGGGCTACAAAATACAGGCAGGTCAATGCGAATAGATTAAGTCCCATCATTAATGATGATTGTGTGCACAAATGAATACATCCGTAAAATGTATGCAGTGCTAAAGCCTGCATTTAAGAGAGTGTGAAAAAGGTTTGAGACATAGCCTGTGTTACACACTTTTATTTTGTGCTCATATTGCATTTGTATAATTTTTCCATGCATCTCACAACCATCATTGTTATAGTTTATCGAAAATGTGTTTGTGGAAAAGTTCACTTCATTTTGTCTTTCTAGAAGACTGAGCTCCAAAAAAAAGCATACGGAAATTCCACATTTCTAAACCTTACAAATACCGTGATGCAATTCAAACAATTATTCTTTGCAAATTGCCCACAATCTGCCAACTTTTTGTGTGCTCGGTTTACCCCCTTACACACACAAATTAACACAAATTATTTGGGATCTTTGTAGATCAGGATGTAGGGGTACAATAGTACAACATAGTACTCTACCAAGTGTAATGCTTCTTTTCACTGCAGGGCCTACAATCTATTACAACCATTTTTTCTCAGTTGCTCTAATAATGTTTGCTGTGAAGTGGACAGAGTGGGTTTTTTTGCACAAGCACTCCAGTTGTGTACAGACAGTGAGTGATAAGCCAATTTTCTCCGTAAAAAAAACCTCTTATACAAGCATTATTTGGTAATCAGTCTCAAATAGTAGTCTTGGTTTAGTGTGACCATTTGGCAGCCAGTCGTGTAAATATTATTACTGGAATAAATATCTGGAAAGGGCACGTCAGGGTTAGTCTCAGTAAGCTGATAATGAATTGAGGGTTGTCATTTTTGACAGAGGAAGAAAAAGGGACTATTCGTTTTGATAGCTGGCTGTATAAATGGAAAAAACAGTGCAGACTGTCTGCACAGTGCTGGCAATGATGACTTCTGAACAGTATTTAAGAAAGAAAAGCTGAGAACACAAACTGTTTACAAAGTAAAAGCAGCAGCACATGGTAATAATATACAAACCTGCCAGAGTTCACAGGATATGCGTAGTGACAGGCCAGTGCCAGAAGTGAGGCAAATATGATGAATGCCAGCTCAAAGCACAAAACAGAATCCAGAATAGCACTGAGTCAAGAACTGTTTATATCCTCAAAACACATGAGGCTTAAATAGCATTGCAAAGAAGCAGCCTGATCCAAGATCAGCGGTCCTGCTCAGCTGATTCTTATCTCCTGTCTCTCTCTCTCTCTCTCTCTCTCTCTCTCTCTCTCTCTCTCTCTCTCTCTTTTTCCCTGGCCTTTATCCAAAACTCTGTGAACACCGGCTGCCCCATGGGGGTGCTGCCAAGGCTCTGCTCTCTAACTACTGATAATGATCGGTATTAAACAGAGCTGCCTTCAGCATGCACTTATATTAGTGTTCTGTTGAAAAACAAATGGCTATTACAGCATTATGCAAGACACTCATCATGGTGCAATGCAGCAGCCAAATAGAAAAATGGAGAGGTTATAAACTCAGAGTTTCTGTCCAGGTTGGTGGCTATGTGTGTCAGTAGAAATCAGATAAGCCCATTGTATATTAGTACCATGGTTCAGCTTTCAGATAAATGGTTTGTGGAGATGATGAAAAATGTTAATGGCACATCACAGCCCACGGCTCTTTACGCAGTTGGCACAGCCTCTATGCTTACACAACATAATACAAGAAATGCCTGCACTCATTAAAATTCGCATTTTTTATCAGGTGTGTACGCTTGCTTATAATAGCTTTAGGAAATATTCATAAGAAATGTAGAAGATGAGCGATTAGCTGCTTGGAGTTTGGCTCTGGTCACTGATGCAGAGAAACAAGTGTATTTGTTTTTAAATGTCTGAATAGACAATGAGGCATAAGCTTTTCGCCATGCTTTGGAGCATATAGCAGTCTCGTATTATATCCAAGAAAAAATTATTTAATGTATTTCTATTAAGACAGATATAAACTATTGAGAATTTGCACTTTCTATACAATGTTGCCAGCTTAGTGGCTTCGTTGTTAGACGTTGAGTAAACACTTTGAGTGCTTACATGTTCCCACTGATCACCGTTGTTCCCAAACCACTAGGGACTTATCACTATTGCTCCCAATGACCAATCACTGATCACCATTGATCCCATCGGCCAACTGCTAATCACCATAGTTTCCAATGGCTAATCCATGATCATTATTGTTGCCAGTGACCAATCACTGATCACCATTGTTTGCCCTCCTGCACTCTTTGTTTTAAACTTACTTCATGTCTGTAGTTACATGTATGTATAACTAATTCTTTCTTGTTTATCTCTGACCTAATCAGTACAATTATTTCTTTTTGTCTGTAATCAATAGTTTAGTGCTACCATGATGCAGATGACTTTTTTTATAAGAAACTAAATAATTTATAATTTATTGTAAAAACTAAAACTGTTATCGTTTTCTATTATGAAAAACATACTGTTCTATTATTGTCTGCAGAAAATGATTTATAATGTAACATGTTTTGATATAAAACTGATCATGACACATAAACAAATAATAACAAATTATTCGATGACATCGTCTGCAAGCTGTTACCTGTTTTCCTCTGTAACATTGTTTCTGCACAAAATAGCCATATATTAAAGAGTTTCTTGTTAACAGGGCAGAGTTTCCAGCTCTCCATCATACACATATAATGGTGGGGGTGGTGAAGTAGTAAACCTACCTTTACTGTTTGACTGAATGTTGTACTTGCACTCCCCTGCCCACCTGTAACAGTTCCAGTCCACAGGTGTCCAGTGCTCGTCTGTAGTTAGACTGGAACTCAGACTCTTGGTACATACCACAAAAAATCAGCCAGGAAACATGGAACTGGCTAAGGAGTCTATTATTTTTACCCCCCCCCCCCCCCCCCCAACTGGGTTCCTTATCTCGTATTTGTTATTAATTCTCATTGTCTGCAGAGTGAGATTAGGAGGTATGAATATTATTTTAAATAAATGAACATGTTCCAATTAGAAATGTGCCCACGGGTATTGCGGCCATGCCGTGAACAGTGTTAGTAATACACAGACTGTTCTGATGAATCACGTTGCCATATGAAGTGGTGACACAGATTCAGACTGACTAATCACATGTTTATCAGTTATCCAATAACACAAAATAAATAGCCACCATTGCTTTCTTGCCTAATGCATATACAGCATAATCAGGAGTTTTCATCAATCATATAAACCCAGATTTGGTGTGTGATTTGTTCATATCTTGCTTTATCTAAAGATATGTGGTCATGATAAGCTATAAGCCGTGTAAACATGATGTATGTGATACTGAGTTAAAAGCTTTATCAGTTATGTAATATACTGTAGCTGTGAGGTATGAATGGGTATAGCTTGCATCATAAAATGAAACGTTATATTATCTGTCAGGAATAAAACTAATGTGTATTCACACCTTATCAACCACCTCCAGACTCCAGACTGAGAAGAAATGTGAATATAGAAAAGAAAGAGACAAAAATAGAGGTAGCTGAAGATGAATAAGACAAGACAAAGACACTGAAAAATGCTGAAGAGTTTAAAACAATGTAGATTACTTGAATAAAAAGAGTGCATTTCCCTAGTTGTTTTATTAAACCATGAAATTCAATCATCAATACCAAAGAAATTCTTTTATACATTGTATTATATGCCATAATTAAGTAAGCTAATAATTAGGACTACCGTTGCAGTTTAAAACTGCAGTTCATTTTTTCTTGTTATTATTGTCAGTCAAATCAGATTTAACAAAAGTTTTCAAACGCATATGTGTATCTTAGTGCAAATTGATTTAATTATGTTTATGACCATTTCTCAACGGCACAGAGCTGTCCAGCTTGATCAAAGCAAAACATTCCTTGTTTTGAGGAAATCGCACCTAGTCATCTTATTACAGGCTTTATAGAGTAAGTGTTTTAACCACTGTGTTTGTTAAAATGGCAAAACTTGATCTTTGCAGGTAGATAGCATAGGCATTAAAGAGCAAATAAAAACATTTCCACGTCATTCCAGTATTTTTACTTCTCAAATGTTGAGAGATTAAAGTTTCCCGGAATTCAGCCATTGCTACATCTGGTGGATTTTCCCAGACTCCTACACGTCGTAAGTTATCTCAGATACTTCATACTTTATGAAGCTCCAACCTTTGAAAGAATTATAGCTTCATACAGTCCAAAGGTAAAAAGACCAAAACTGGATAGTTGAAGATTGAAAAAATGTCATCTGGCTTTTTTCTAATCTTCAGATGTTCAGTATCAGTATTCCTGTGCTCACTGTGTCCTCAGATACCTTTTGTCAGCAAACTGAGATTATTTTCTGCTCACTGTGGTTTTAAAAAATGGCTACCTTCTTATCAACTCAAGTCAACTCTGGCCATTCTTCCCTGACCTCTCTCATCACCAAGACAAGACATTTCAAGAACCACCACCCAGCAGATGTTTTTCTAAAATGGAGGGCACCAGCAATCATTAGATCCTTTAGAAAGGTGTGCATACTACAGCCACTTCTACAGGCTGCAGGATGACGTTTGATGTGTAACATAAAAGAGACTTCACGTTGCATCACTCCCTCACCCTCCCTCCAGCTCTTCCTCTCTCTCTTCCTCTGTTCAGGTTTAATGAAAGATCTGGCACATGCTGTGATGGAGAGAAGGAGAGAACTTTTTCTAATTCTTATTCCACTGTATTAGCAGACAACCACTGATGCATTTAGGTGTACTGCTGGTATAAGACTCATGATTCATGACTCCTGATAGCCTTGTTAGGAAAAACGCATAAGCAAAAATAGGGGTGTATATGGTAAACCCCTCCTAAAAATAAATAAATTAATTAATTAACAAACAACAAATAAATAAATACATAAATAAATTGCCCCATTTTTTATAGTAAAAATAATTCTTTAAAACAATTTTAAAAAATACTTGCTAAAAAAAAGCACTAATATACTAACTGTAATTATCTCAGAAACTCTGCCTTGTGCCTAAGACAGAGCAACAGCTAAATAATAACAATCTTATCATACTGATACTTCCTGTGTACTTAATATGTAATACTTGTACTAATACTAATGAATGTATTTTAATACAATACTTATATCCTGTAGCTAGCAGGAATACTTTTCTAATTTGACTAGTAAACTCCATATCTATTTAAGAAGGACGTCTCTTTGTTTCTCACTTTAGGGTGATGTGGCTAAATGGATGTATGTATGTTGTTGTTAAAGGCTTTACAAAGGGTTAACCAAACACAAAATAAATTCCAAATAGGCAGATTATAGGCAGATTATATATAATAAATATATTATATTTAATTATTACAAATAATTAAATAAATACAAGTAAAGCTCACTTTTATGTTTGTGCATTTTCCAAAAATTGTTCAACAATTGCACTGTTCTTTATACATTTTATAACACTTGTATTTTAACCTATCCTTGGTTTTATCAGTCCACCATCCTTGAATATGATGCATAGTATTTCCGTGAGGCTGCTCTTCCTGAGACATTGATAAACGTCCTCTGAATGCATGTTTGGGAACACTCCCACTCCTCCAGGACTAAAATGGGACCTGTTTCAAGCATTTATAATGGCAAAAATTATAGTTATAAATAAAGTGCCCAATTAGTTGCTGGAAGAATGTTATTATCTTTGATCAGTCATATATTCGTATATTTCTCTTATAAAATTTCATTTTAGAACACAGAAGGAGAATAAGATTAATTTACACCACTAAGGAAGTATTTCTTTTTGGTTTTTGAAGCAAAAAGCTCGAAATAAGTCATGTAGAATGTAATCATTGGTATACTGACTTTGGATTTTGGATGAATCAATGGACTGCTTGTATGCTAATAAATATGGACAATAAAAACATATTTCAATGGTAATAAAGCTATAAAGGGAAAGTCTGGACATCTATCCAGAGGTAAATTGGGTTTACAAGGTATGGTGTTTGGCCTGATTTTGTTGCATCAGACAAATTGACCACCATAAAAGCATTTTTGGTTGTGAGCTAAGATCAGAGGTCTACAGTATATAATGTTATATGCTAATCAGGGACGAAATTAATACCATTGACACCAAAGACAAAGTTATGGCAGTGTCAGAATTTTTTTACAATTAAAATCTCAGCATGTGACCACTGCTACATTTGTCTCAAAACCATCAGAGAATTACGAAAACTTGTATAGTAGCAGCACTGGCAAAATGTAAACAAAGCATGCTAATGTACAAAAAAATGTCCTTACTACGTCAAGTTTAGTTTGAAAAATGTTTGCTGTTATGAAACCCCTGTTTTCTGCACAAGCCCAGATTGTACTGGTTGATGATGTAAGCATTGTGTAGTAATTTTCTTTAATCACAGATCTATCATTTGTGGACTTTTATTGTATGCATATTGTATATTGTATATTTTGACACAGGGAACACATGATATTGCATTGTTTGTTACACAATTCAGCCAAGATTTTCTTGGGATCATCTCATACAGTCTGGAAATTAGTAATCGTAAAACACTGAAATCACAC
This sequence comes from Hemibagrus guttatus, assembly GCA_033459395.1. Lineage (NCBI taxonomy): Eukaryota > Metazoa > Chordata > Actinopteri > Siluriformes > Bagridae > Hemibagrus > Hemibagrus guttatus. Next base: position 10,840,253 of record JAUCMX010000016.1, on the reverse strand, counting down.
AGTGTAAAATCTTTAGGAGATCTCTAGAAATCCAATGTAGTCCATCTTATTTTAAAGACTATACACACAAAAACATCAGACATCACATCCCTCCATCTATTTACACCTTACTGATTTGACTGTTGAAAACAAAAACTGACTTCCAGGCTACTCTCTCTGAAATGAATGATGAATATTGACCATCGCTCCTGAAAATCTGAGCAATTTTCAAAACGCATCCTGCTCTCTGAACAGAAAGACCATAAGAGACGTGAGCAGCCTGAAGGTTAAAATTAAAGCAGTACTCAGGTCTAGGGTAATGTGCTCAAAATAAGCAGCACTATGAGCTGGGTGTCTGTAAGGGGCAATGTGACAAAAGAAATCTTATACACAGTGATAATTAAACAGACTTGAAAGTCTCAAAGGCCATACTACATCTGGTAGAGACTAATGAATATGGCTATAAACAAACCAGATTTTACTTGACATTAGATTTTTCTTGCTTTTCTTTTGAGTCAGAGTGTAAATAAGGCACAACAGCTGAGCTGTGAGCATAAATATAGACTGTCAGATGGTTCAGATTTGATATGGTGTATGATAATGAAGAGTTTCAGAAAATTTTCTCACAGAAAATCAGCTGTTTGATCAACAAATTGGGTTGTACTGATTTAATTATATGCAGGAAACATGAAAGAGGACATCAACTCAATAGGTTTGCATATACTAAACACCTCAACCCAAGAATCACTGGCTTTCTGTTCTGCCAGCAGGATGGAAATCGACATCAATCAGTCTGATGGAAATCGGACATTTTCAATCAGTGTAAACAAATTAAGTCTGACATACAATTAGTTCAGGACACTGTTGTCTTTCAGTGTGAGATGTTTTCACCTCTGTTGGGATAACCTTACACAGAATTTTAACGCCTTCAGCTTTTAGATGCTTATGAACAAACACTTGGGGCATCTCAGAGAGCAGAAATGGGTTTGATATCACCATTTAATTTAAAAATATAAACATTTGTGTGCAAAACTAACATTTTGTTTTTATATGAAGTTTTCTATGAATTTATTGTTCTTAGTAGGCTAGGTACAAACAGAAATATATAAAAAAAAAAATTCAAAATAATTATAAACACCACTGTGGGGTGTGACCTGACAAAGAAAATCAATACAGAACATGGACACCACAAAATCAGGCACAAATTTCATATTTGGGATTTGGAAAAAAAAAAAAAAAAAAAAAAAGAGTTAAATGAATTCAATTTAATAAATGGTCTTACCAGGTACTCCTGTTCATCAAACAAGCCTTTACAAGATAGAATACTCAAAGCAGAGAATTCTGGATGGGATGATGGATGTCCTATATACCACTACTGACAGAGCGGTTAGTTCTAGATTCCCTTCAGCATTGCTTACTCACTTATACATTAATACAGAAAGTACAAAACAACCCAAATCTCAGGCTCAAAATTTAAATATGTGGAAAGAATGAAAAGCCATGAACCCTGCCCCTCTTTTTCCTTCTCATTTCCCAAAAGCAAAGGTCAGACAAAAAATGCCAGGCAGTGGTTGCCAAGCTTGGAAACTTTCTAAAAGGCTTTGTTCTCGAGCCCCAGATGCAAGCGGGTTACAAGCTTTCTCCTGGACTCTGGAGACGACAGGCAGCACAGTGCGTGACACCATGAAGACAGAGAGAGTGGAGAAATGACTCCCTCTTCAGTTAACAAGGCCGGTTTTGTGCAGCTCGAGTCAAATAGTCCTTGTTTAGGGCTTCTTCCTGCCAACGAACTCCCCCCTGCCCGTAATGACAGTCGCTCAGATGAAGACAACGGCTCTGCTATTTTTACTGCCGTCTAGACCAGAAAGTTAAGGAGGAGTGATGAGTGAGGCGGACAAAGTACTGTTTTGAAAATGCAAGCATGAAGCTCTCACCGGAGAAACCGCCCTCTGCCTTGGCTGTGAGAAATCTGTCATGTCATATCAAAGAACAAAGTTGCGTGTTTGATGTGTGCTTCAAGTTACTTCAATGCGTCCATTCACTGGGCAACCATGGCAGCATTAATGATGGGTTATTACCAAATGATTCACTTATTTTGAGCAACTCTTTTACATGAATCAGGACAATTGATTTCAAGTTAATTATTTCATTTATGTACTAAAACTTGATAAGATGCAAAATTGTTATGTTGTATAAATGTTTGTAACATATTGTTCAGCACAGATGCTGCTCAGGTTTGTGTGTAATGTTATTTAGAAGATAAAGGGTACATTTATGACCAACTATCAACTATATTGTTCTGATTCTCAGGTTACTTGTACAATGATTATCATGTGATTCATTAGCTCAACAGTGCCAGAATTATAAGCTTTAATAGAATTATATTTTTAACATATAATATATATAATAAGATAAAGAAATCTTAAATTTAAGGCACCATTAATCTTAATATGAATCATTGTCATGCATTAGCATAATGTTGTTATGCTACTAAAAGCTCATGTTTGCTTGTCTGCTTCCTGAGACTAAAAAAGAAAATTGATATAATTGCATTTAGACTGGCCAAACCAAAGCACAGAATTATTGTGATACATAAAATGTTATGTGGATTTTAAAATTGGCAAATCACCAATATCCCATAAACACTATGGAAACTCTCAAAATGATCAAGTCAAGATACTATTTTATAAAAAGTCTCTTTCATAAAAAGAGATTTAAAAAAAAAAAAGTCATAACTATAACAGGTCGTAATTTCAAGATTCTAAAAAGTCATAATTCTAATATTTCACATCATAATTTTGAGATATTGTCATGATTGTAGAAGAAGTTGCTTTCGGCTGCTCCCTGTTCGGGGTCGCCACAGCAGACCAACTGGTCCGCACAACAACTTGGCAAATGTTTTACGCCGGATGCCCTTCCTGACGCAACCCTCCCATTTTTCCGGGCTTGGGACCGGCACTGCATCCAGTGGCTGGGGTTGAGGCATTGGCTGGAATCGAACCCGGGCCTTCCACATGATAGGCGAGTAACCTACCACTGAGCCACCAATGCCTCCAGATATTGTCATGATTGTAAGATGTCATAATTCTGATACACCATTGCGATAACCTGCAGCAGGCTGAGCTCTGGTTTACCCAACAGTTACTGATAAAGCCCACAGCACCTGTGGGCTCCTGGAGTATTTAGGACTTAAGGGCTACTCTATTAAAGTGCTGAATTAGTTTTTGTTCATCCTCATATTACCAATGATGATGTCTAATTCTAAAAGACTATAAACTATAACAGGCCAGGTTGAGCAAGCATGTCATTGTCACAGATTAACATAAAGCATATGTTTCTAATGTCCACTGCAACATTAATCCAAAGTTTAGGGGCAATGTGAAAAATGTCACTTCCTCTAGCTGACCTTCAGGCTCAAGAGACAAATACTTGGGATGAAATACTTCAGAAGATACACCTGAACTAAAACATTCAGAGGTTTGAATGCTATTATCAGGACTTAATACTGAATACTGAACCTCAAAGGCAACTGATGTGGCTGTAATAAGACTGTAAGGACACAAGGTACAGAATTCCAAAGCACAGAAAGCTTATACATTTAAGTGTGTTTTATTGTAGAGTGATATTTACAGTGGAGTATAATGATAGAAAATATCCTAGAACCATTCCCATCAATAAATAAATAAATAACCAACCGTTCGGCCATCTGTAACAAAGCATACGCAATACTAACTAGAGTCATTTGATTTAGGATGTCATGATGTCAAAATTTATGCCAGCTGTCATCACTGGCGGACGCCATCGACCTCCATCGACCTCCATCAATTGAAATAAATGCAGTGAGCGTGCCCTCTAGGTTACCCAACAGTAGATAAAATGCTCTATAGGGTGTTCATACAGTGGTGACCTTTTGGTTGGCCTTCAGAAAAAAAACATGATCAAATACCATCTAGGATGTGCTACGTGTGAGAAAATGAGATGAAGTACCCTCTAGGGTTCCTCTGTGTGTGGAAAATATGATGAACCTCCTACTAGAGTGCTTTTTCAGTGGGGAAGATGTGATGTAGTGTCCTGTAGGGTTTTCCTACATATGTGGAAACTTGAAAAGTCTTACTGATTGTCCTTTCTGGTGGAGAAAACCAAATGCAGCGAATTGGATTTATGCTAAACAATGAGATGAAGTACCCTCTAGATGCGCCTGTGTGTTTTATTTTTTTCCGCTCTCACAGCCTGTGCCAACCTCTGGCTGTCATGACAACAGCATTACACATGCAAGTAAGCACTTATGGCAACAGTTTACATTGTTTTCTATAGTCAGTATATAATATAATTATTATTATGTAAAATAGATACAGCTACGTTTTCTCCACTACACAGGACACCCTCTATAGCTCAATACTATAAGGCCAAAGGCCAGCTGAAATCTTTTTCTGAATGAAGTAATGCACATGAATTTCAGCTGTTGCTTCCTGGGGTCACTCACTAATCAAAATTGCCACTTGTTCACAAATACACAAATGACATCCTTATAAAATGGTATAGTTCTGAAGGCTTGGGACATTTCCATTACTGCGGAAGAGTACAGAGAAATGCCATTTAAAATAAACAGCATTTAAAATGCCAGGGTCAGCTCCAGGGTCCTGATCAGGTTCAATCCTGAGACTGAACATGTTTTTTTTTTTCATGATTTAGTTAAATTTTTTTTAAGCTTGGTTTTCTTTGTCATTTTTGACTAATTTTAGGTTGATGTATCATGGGCTCATGATTAATATATAATCACACCCTTAGTCACTCACATTTTCTGGCCACAAGCGTAAAGAAGGAAAAGAAAAAGGTTGCAATCTAAATGGTTCTGTGCAGCTCTGTGTATATGCAATTCCACACGCTGATTTTGAACAGTGTCATATACTCACACACTCTTCTTGAAGCATGTGAGCATGTGAGTGTTCTTAAGGAAAATGTCGTTTTAGGGAAATAGGCATTGACAGTGGTGCAGTGGGTTCGAACTTAAACTCATCAGTCAGACATGAGGTTCTCCTCATGTCTATATGGGTTTCCTCCCACCTCCCAAATACATGGCTATAGGTGGATTGCCTCCAAGTATGAACAAGTGTGTGAATGTGTGTTTAATGCCCAGCAACTAGCATCATATTTGTGGTGTATTCCTGCCTCATGCACAGTGTTCCCGAGCCAGGCTTCTAATCCACTACAACCAGGATAAAACGGTTACTGAAAGTAAGTGAGAACGTGTGAAACAGATATTGTTTTGTTCTAAATATAATCTCTCTGGTTTGTAGTGTGGACTATGTTGCATGACTGAAGTAAGTGAACCCTCTGCTGGTTTATTATTGTTACTGCACACTGATGATTTGTAGTAGGGTCACAATAGATACGCTTACCTCCATGCAAATAGTCTGTTAGTCTGATCTTTAAAAAGTCTTCATGTAAACTCCTCGATCGATCTGAAATTTCTGTCATACTGAAAACATAGTGCAGATCTGAAATAATCAGATAAATAGAAAAAATGAGCCATGTAAACTCTTGAATCGGATTATTTTCTCAATGAGATTCAAAAATACCTTGCATACTTGCACAGTGCTGTGGTGCTTATGTTTATTTACACCTTATGATTATGTAGACATTTTGTTTAGAATATATGTGACATGTAATGTATTATATAATATAAATGGTATACTGCAATCAAATTGAATTTATTTGTGTTGACAAAGATAGGTGCATGGAAACTTGCCTACTGAAGAATGCCCCAGAACAGACACTCAATCATTAAGATTTTCATTGGGACCCATGACCCGTATGTTCTGCCTCTCAATATGAGCTCAGTCTAGCTTTTTTGCTTTTCCTTAGTGGACTATGAGTGATTAATCTTATACACTATATTATGCACTTATACACTGGAGATTAATCACATATGGGATTTATTTTATGCACTTTTCTGCAGCTTCCAGTAAAAAAAGTTGGCATGAATGATAGACCTTCCTAGTATGGGCTGCACAGTAAAATGTAAAACAGTCATCTGTGGCTTTATTAATACTTTTACCACACCAAATGTAGCACTTCACCCGCAGTTTTCTGGGATCTGCTCTTTATTTCTGGACTCCGTCAGATATGAATGCGCCGAAATATTGGATAGCACATTTAAAATGTGTTCCAAAATGTGCAGCGTGTTACCATGTGATGACAGTCTGAAATCTGTTCAGCTATTTCGAGTGAATCTGTTTCCATGGCATCCTGGGCAGCATGCTAAAAATAAATATATACTATTCTATTATAGATAATACTGTAATGTGATATTTGTGGTAATGGAGTTATGGTTCCAACAGAGTGCATGTGGCCTTTGGCTGATGTTTTATGCTATTAATATTCCCTGAATTAAGTGAATTGCATGGTTTTATAACTTATAGACTTTAGCAGAGGGATAATATGATGTGTTAAATGTAAGCTCAGATAAAATGAGCTTTTTGAGTTTACCAGAGTTCATACTTATTCATCCTAAGAGTCAGATTGTTTCAGACTCGGCGCTCCATGCCTGGAAAACTGCCAGGTTTTTTGTTTTTTTTGGCTCATGAGTGAATATAATGAGCTTTTGAGTGCTACTTAGCTATTTCCAATTGCTGTAAAAGCCTGAAAAGAATCACATGAAGATTTGGTGATAGCCGTCAATTTTATTGGTCCCAATACGAAGCAGCCTGACCCCAGATCAGCTGGAAACTTCCTGGAGAGAATAATGTTACCTTTCCAGCATGTTATGACAAGGCAACGCGCTCCTGTCTGATGCGAAATAAGTCTGAGAACATCTTGAACAGAATTTGTGCAGAATTCAAAAGATGGCACAGAATCATAATAAATATAATTGGATCTGCAGGGTTTCTAGTCTTGAAGGACATCAACAGTTTGCACCCACTCCATTAGCTGATGTTAGTTGTAATACAAATCTAATGGTAAATCACTGTAAACTTTTCCAAGTCCAGTAAAATAAAAAAAATATATATTTTATATATATATATATATATATATATATATATATATATATATATATATATATATAATATATATATAAAAATATATATATTTTATATATATATATATATATATATATATATATATATATATATATATATATATATATATATATATATATATATATATATATATATATATATATAACAGAATGGATTTTATTTAAGACCCTTTTCAATTGGAGAAATGTTGAACAGAAACAATATTTTATACAGAAGTTGATCTTAAAGTAATTATGAATATTCACCAAGTCTCTGGGGCGAGAAGAAAAGAGAAAGTGAGTCCATTAAAATAAATGTGTCTTTCCATCTTTCACTACTTGGCCTGTCTGTGCTTCCTCATGTGTGACGCGATGGAAGAGGAGATCTCGGCTGATTTCTTGTTCTGGCCGTAATAGTCTACAAACTTTCCATCAGGACCCACCAGGTACATAATGATGGTATGATCGACCTGTGTTTAGACACATATTGAACAAAAAAAAATTCAAACATTTAAAACAGTTAAATATGTTTAAAAAAAAAAACTATTTCTTGGAAGAGACTGCATTTTGTCACCTGCCAAATAATTAACAATTAGTTGAATGAATATGATGAATGAATGATTTCTTGGAAATGGAAATGTTTCACTTTACATGTAACGTATCTTCAGTATTACTTCACCCTGTGATATTTGGTTGAACCCAAAATGTATAGCCTGATTTATGTGATTTTCAAGGAATGCACAAACTCACAATGTAGTCATTGTCTTCATCTTTTGGACCCTGACTGTAGTACACTCTGTAGGCTCTGGAAACTTGCTCGACTTGTGCCGTTGTTCCCGTCATGCCTATCAGCTTCGGCGAGAACTCTGCAGATACCAAAAAAGAAATGGCTTCCAGTGCATGCTATCATGCATTAAAGATTCAAAAGGTGGACAAATCAGTAAAGTAAACATTGTGTCTGAGCTGTAGGTTTTTTCTTTGTAGGTTCAACTAGTAGAAAAAACTAGTCCATATTGACATGTATGTTTAAACTTCATGCACCTTTCAGTGGTGTGACATTAGAAGGGGTTAAACTAATAAGCATACATCAATAACAGACAATCTTTTTTCAGAAAGAGGAACATGCAAGTACACTATATTGCCAAAAGTTTTGGGACATCTTTCAAATCTTTGAATTCAGGTGTTGCTTTCAGGGGTTAGGCTCGGCCCCTTAGTTCCAGTGAAATGAACTCTTAATGCTTCAGCATACCAAGACATTTTGGACAATTTCATACTCCCAACTTTGTGGGAACAGTATGGGGATGGTCCCTTCCTGTTCCAACATGACTGCACACCAGTGCACAAAGCAAGGTCCATAAAGACATGGATGAGCAAGTTTGGTGTGGAGGAACTTGACTGGCCTGCACAGAGTCCTGACCTCAACCTGATAGAACACCTTTGGGATGAATTAAAGCAGAGACTGCGAGCCAGGCCTTCTCGTCCAACATCAGTGCCTGACCTCACAAATGCATTTCTAGTGGAATTGTCAAAAATTCCCATAAACACACTCCTAAACCTTCTGGAAAGCCTTCCCAGAAGAGTTGAAGAGTTGAAGTTGTATGTGGAAATGCTGACAAAGGTGAGCAAAATAAGATGAAGTCACCAGCAAACAGACTGAGAAAAATGAAGACACTAGCCAAACGAGCATAATCTTTTCAGTGTTATTAAGTATTATGACAGAACAGCAAATCTGATTACGGACACACTGGCCAACTCCTTGCTGACTTTTTGGAGTGCCACAAGAACGTGTTTGTTCTGTTGCCTTAATCTACATTAATGCACTCAGCTGGGCATATATTATCATATTAAGCTAGCTGCCACCTTTTATTCTAGTTAATAAGATTTTACTTGCTAATAAATTCATGATTTGTCCACCTGTGAGAACCAAAAAGACAGTAGCCAAATGTTTACCTTTGACATATGCTGCCAATGCCTCAGGTGTATCCCTTTCCGGATCAATCGTGATCAGAATTGGTGTTAAATCTGGGAGTGTCTTTATCCTGTCTGTATGAAAAAGAACCGTTCACTCCCGACATCAAATAAATCAACTTTATATCAAGTGGAATCAAGTTGTGCGTTAAAAAAAAGACATGTTACCAATTTCATCCACGACTGCGGTCATTTTCTCCAGTTCATCAGGACAGATATCAGGACAGTGTGTGAATCCAAAATAGATCAGCACCCACTGGCCGAGGTAGTCTTCACTTTTTGAGGGTTTGCCGTTGTGATCGATAAGAGAGAACGGACCTCCAAGTGCTGGTTTCCCTAAAGACTTAGTTCTCTCTTTCTCAAACTCTATACAATGAAATAAACACTTTAAGCATTCTCTTCAGAAATGGTTTTATGGTACTTTACAAACTAAGATACAATAAACAAATCAACTAATGACAGATTTAACACAAACAATAGTCATTTCCAGCATGACTCCTCATATCGATCAACTTTTATTTTTAGATCTAGGCAAACAGATTTATTTTAGTAACAAAGAATAAATTAGTGTAAAAGACTTACTTTCCTCTTTTTCTTTTTTAAAATATTTCATGCCCAGGAGAAGAGTCCCACCCAAGGCAAATGTGATAGCAAGAGATTTCCATGTGACTGGCTATAAAAGAGACTGCAGATCAAAATCTCACTACTTGTAATGCATCAGTTCAACATAATGCAAAAACATTGCTTTACACATACATGCTATAAGTGTAAACCCAGTATACACCAATCAGGCATAACATTATGAGCAGTGAGAGGTGAAGTGAGTAACACTGATTATCTCCTCATCATGGCACCTGTTAGTGGGTGGGATATATTAGGCAGCAAGTGAACATTTTGTCCTCAAAGTTGATGTGTTAGAAGCAGGAAAATGGGCAAGCAGGATTTGAGTGAGTTTGACAAGGACCAAATCGTGATGGCTAGACCACTGGATCAGAGCATCTCCAAAACTGCAGCTCTTGTGGGGTGTTCCCAGTCTGCAGTGATCAGTATCTATCAAAAGTGGTCCAAGGAAGGAACAGTGGTGAACCGGCAACAGGATCATGAGCGGCCAAGGCTCATTAATACACGTGGGGAGTGAAGGCTGGCCTGTGAAGTCCGATGGAACAGACAAGCTACTGTTGCTCAAATTGCTGAAGAAGTTAATGCTGGTTCTAACAGAAAGGTGACAGAATACACAGTGCATGATGGGTCAGGGCTGTTTTGGCAGCAAAACAGGGACCAACACAATATTAGGCAGGTGGTCATAATGTTATGCCTGATCAGTGTAGTGGTATCTGTGTAACAGCTACATGTGTAGCCTATGAAATTGCATTCTTTAATAAAAAAAAAAAGGTCAGTGTATAATAACCAGAAACGATACATATGATAAATTACATTATGACATGCTTAAGTAAAACACAATAACCAACACCGAAATAAACATAACACACACACACACACACACACACACACACACAAAGACACTCTCTCTCTCTCTCTCTCTAATCTAACTATTGTTGGTGTTCTTTTAATGGTTTATATCTTTTAGGAGATCATTTGAGTGCATGCATGCTTACACCAGACTTCTTCTCTGTAGATTTTTTCTCTCCAGATGAAGGAGGTGGAGGGACAGAAGACAGCCTCCTAACATTGGCAAATACAGGACATCTACATGTGAAGGCTACATTCAGCTGCAGATTTGAAAAGAAACACAAATGATCATATCAGCACATAATAACAAACCAGCTTTTATGGGTCGAAATATGATGACCTACCGGAGTGCAAGTTGCTCTATTTAACAGTTGTGTAAATGTTGTGTAGCAGGAGCTGCGGCTGGAATAAAACTTTTGTAGAATAAATGGCCTGGACACAGGACACCTGAGTCCCAGTAAAACCAATGTGGCCATGACATTCACTGCAGAATATAAACTGTTTTAGGTCTCTTTTTCAAAACGGAAACGGCTTAGATTTACAAAGACAAGGCTTATGAAACGAAACTCGAAATCAACGCCATTTAAATAAAAAAAAAAAAAAAGAAAGAAAGAAATCTTAAGCAGCACATCAAACCAATACACAATTTTGAGGTCAGCCCTACTGCATGACAGGGAGCGAAACCAAAAGCGGATGTGAGGTAACGTAGATGCTTGGGCGAAGTACCAACTCGCTTTATAATCCCTACATAGGTGCACTATACATGACACAAAATTATACATACCGCGGAGTCCGTAGTGCACTAGTGAGGCGAATAGGACGCCATTCGTTATGCAGCACTAAATCAGCGAACTCTAACGATTCTCTAGCAGCGTCTATAATAACTTCATAGAAAACTTTGTAGATACAATAGACGTATAAATAAATATATAAACAGCATGTTAAAAATATTAACACATTGAGTGTAAAATAATTTGTATAACGTGGAGAGAAAATTGCCTCGTTAGAAAGCGATTTTTTTTCTTGGGGTGACGTCATATTTGTGCGACACTGCCTAGTCGGAACACATGTACACTGCGCGAGGGAGAATGTGCTCAGTTGAAGTTGTAATGCTGTAAATAAATAAATTAATTAAAATACGCGTCCTTACAAAAGGTCTGGAAAGGCGTGGCCATGGCAGCCAACACTCTACGGTTTAAAACTAAGTAAGTTTGAAAACTCCTATGATGTGGATACATGTGTGTGTTCGTGTGGTCAATCGCATGTGCACTAATTTAACACTAACCTTCGTCTGCTTTTAGTTATACAGTCTCCAGCAAAATCGAACCATTCTACAAGGGAGGGAAAGTACAGGTAAATAAATGTACTAATATATCTGATAAAGCTTCGATTGAATAACTCTTAGAACTTTCTTGTAATATTATTTTCCTCCTCTCACATAAAGATAAGCCATGATAAAAATGCACCTCTTTTGCACCTCTGGGCCACGAGTCAACATTTTGCAGATTTCCACTGGCAAAATTGTTCACAGTATTGAACAGGTAAGTGTGTACGACAGTCTTATACAGGTTACAAACCCATTTCCTGGAGAATCCCCTGCCATGCCTGTTTTACTAACAGAAATATCACTAATATTTACAATACAGGGGGTTCTCCAGGACCAGGGTTGGTAACATGTATAAGTCTATTGATATGCATGACTCCTTTATGGTTCATTATATTCTTTTTATATGCAGGATGATCAGGAGGACATCACCTCATTCTCTCTCAGCCCCAATGACGAGGTAATTGATCCTCCTTTCGGTCATTTCTGTTTCTTTCTGTTAAACCATGTTTCTCAGGAAATCAGTGCTGAGATTGCTGTGTTTGTATGAGATTGGGTGGTGGGAGCTCAAGTGGTTATGGCTCTGGGTCGTTGACCGGAAGATCAGGGGTTCAAGCCCCATCACCACCAAGCTGCCACCATTGGGCCCTTGAGCAAGGCCCCCAACCCACCCTGCTCCAGGGGTGCTGCATCATGGCTGACCCTGCACTCTGACCCCAACCCCCAAGGATGGGATATGCGAAGAAAGAGTTTCACAGTGCAGTAATGTATATGTGACAAATAAAGACAACTTAACTTATTGCAGATGCTGGTTACTGCCAGCAGGGCTCTGCTGCTGAAGCAGTGGGACTGGAAACAAGAGAAGTGCACTCGCTCATGGAGGGCGATTCACAACATACCAGTGGCCAGCATGACGTTCGACTGCACTTCTACTCTTTTAGCAACTGGTAGGATGTAGTTTAAACTTGCTGTAAGATACCTATAATTATACAGTATGTAAGATATACATAGTCCCAGTAAAGGGAAATATAACCTCCTGTGTGTTTTTGTAGGGGGTTGTGATGGCACTATAAAGCTGTGGGATGTAGTCAAACAGTACTGCACACACAATCTGAAAGGCTCCTCCGGTGTTGTTCAGTAAGTAATGAATTACAAAATCTACGTACTGAGTGGCACGTAATAACATATTTGCTAAAAATTGTACTATACTATATCTTGAAATGTACCTGAGTACTTTCAAAAATATTATTATGCTTTGTTCAGTTTGGTGCAGTTCCATCCAGACATCAGTCTGCTGCAGCTCTTCTCTTCCTCTATGGAGTGTGGAATTCGTATTTGGGACTTGAGCACCAGCAAGTGCATCTGCATTCTGGAGAGCCACTTCAGCACAGTCACATCACTGGCCTTTTCACCTGATGGCCACACACTGATCAGGTACACTGAAGGGAATGTTAACAATTTAAGGTCGAGTGAATATTCCATCATGTTTTATTGTACTGGGAGAAAAATAATGGAAAATTGTTGGGCTTTCATATGTCATATTTTTCCCCTCAGCTGCTAGAGTGTCACCGTTTCTACAGTTTCAGTTCAAGTTTGGCTGAATGATGGAATAATATTTTTAAACACATTCTGACCAATCAGGTCACTGGTTTGGGGAAAGCAAGGAAACCAGTTTTAGAGTAGAGAGTTGCTGAATGGTTTATCTCGTTAGTGAGTGAATGTGATATTTATGACTGAAGTTGCTTTCGGCTGCTCCCTGTTCGGGGTCGCCACAGCGGACCAACTGGTCCGCACACCAACTTGGCACAGGTTTTGCGCCGGATGCCCTTCCTGACGCAACCCTCCCATTTTTCCGGGCTTGGGACCGGCACTGCATCCAGTGGCTGGGGTTGAGGCACTGGCTGGGAATCGAACCCGGGCCTTCCGCATGATAGGCGAGAAACCTACCACTGAGCCACCAATGCCCCGTTATATTTATGACTAATTGAAAAGATTTCATTGCCAGTATTGCAGTATGTAAAATATTGGCTGTAATTGTGAGAGACATTGCCGTGTGATGTGATGTCCCTCTTTAACCATGGCTGCATTATTCCTGGTAATAATATATCTAATCTAGTAACCTCACTAGGGTAGTTAATGGGGGGAAACCCAATTGTGTGTGGCATTAATTACCCATATGTTACAGATGATTTAATCATTAAAACACATGTAATAATTTTATCTTCTGGCAATAATAAATGCTGAAAAAAACATGACTATCCACATATTTTCTACTAATGGTCATAAGTTGTCGCCGTGTGTGATTCCAGCTCTGGGCGAGACAAAATCTGCACAGTCTGGGACCTGAAAGAGAGGAAAGTAAAGAGAACTGTTCCTGTGTATGAGGTATGAAATCTGTATCTTGTATTCTGTACACATTTTTGTGCTGTTTTTTGCTTGGAGAGTTGTATATGGAATGGAAATGGGGGGGTGTGTTTTTTGTTTTAAGGCTGTCGAAGGAGTCGTCATTCTCCCAGAAAATGAGGATTACTCTAAGCTTGGTGTGAAAAGTAAAGAGCTACACTTTGTCACTGCAGGCAGTAAAGGTAGAAAGCTCTCTTGTTCTGGAAAAATCTGACTCTCATTACTATTTAGTGATTTCTTTTTGCTGGCTTATAGAAAATATTTGACAACAGGACGTATGGTAAATTTATATGCTCTTTATATACTCTCAGGGTGTATGCATGACATAAACAATATCAAATCGTATTGCATTCCCTGTTTCCATTTAGCATTTTATTTAATATTATTATCAACTATAAATATAACAATTTTATATTAATGCCAGTGATTGTTAGCTTCCCTTAGGGTTTCATCTAATTTTTTTATTTAGCCATTTTAAGTAATCACATTGTCGCTACGTAGACATACATTTATTGACTCTGTTGTTTAAGGTTTTCCTATATGTGGTCTTGATCAAGCACCTGTGCAATTGTATCCACTACATGTGACAGCACTAATTGTCTCCTCGTGTTGTCTAGGTGTGCTGAGGGTGTGGGAGTCGAGTTCTGCACGGTGTGTGTTCACACAGACACTCCCAAGCGGTGCAGCGTCCCAGTCGGCGCAGGAAGACGGAGATCCTCTCAGCTTGCTGTACTGCCTATTCCTGCCTCTTTGCAACCGCCTGGCTACAGTCACCGCCGAGCACAACATCCTGTTCTACCAGCTGCCCTCTCTCACTGTGCAGCACCAGGTGAGAACACTCACATCACATCATAGGCCACGCATCACACTACAGCACTATTGTTTAAACCAAAAAGACTTGTGCTTTTATTGTCTTTTGTGAAGTTTGTGGGCTATAATGATGACATCCTGGATGTGAGGTTCCTGGGAAAAGAGGACAGTCATATAGTAGTGGCCACAAACAGCTCACAGCTCAAGGTGTTTGAGCTTGCCACCAACAGCTGCCAGATTCTCTACGGACACACAGGTCAGTATCAGCCAGCAGGTGGCACTTCAGCATGGGTTTGTTTCGAGTCACAGAAATCCTGTGATCAGGACAGTTGTATACAGTATGTTTGCATCATGTTTAATATCTGAATGCCAAAGTGCATCCATTGTTTACTGTAGATTCATGCATATAGTACAGCAAAGCTATGTGTAGTTCTAATCAAATTCTAATGATTTATCTATTTATTATTTTTCTAGACACTGTTCTGTCACTGGATGTGTTCAGAAAGCGTTGCATGTTTGCAAGCTGTGCCAAGGTGAGGTGTTTTTTTTTTTTTTTTTTTTTTTTTTTTTTAATTTTTATTCAGTTTATCCCCTGAGTGATGAAATCAATCAGATACACAATTTCAATAACAGATGTTTTGGAAGTTGCTGTGAAGAAGCTTGGCCTCTCTCTAAAAGTCTGTGTGTGTGTATGTATGTATGTGTGTGTGTCTGTGTGTGTGTCTGGGTTTATGTCTCTGTGTGTCTCTTTCTGTGCATGTGTATGTGTGTCTCTCTCTCTGTCTCTTTCTCTGTGTGTGTGCATATTTGTACAGGATAATTCAGTGCGGGTGTGGAAGATGGACCCTGAGACTGGTCATGTACAGTGTGTGGCTCAGGGTCACGGCCACTCCAACGCTGTGGGCTCCATTTCCTGCTCCAGGTCACACATTAAAGCTTCTTTCAATCATTTTAATACACGAGACGATTTCTAACATGCAAAAAAGGCCAAAGTATAAATATATGAAGAAGTCTAGCTATTAAAGTTCTGACTGGTGTTAAATCTTTAGTGTACTATATCCATGCAAACTTTCATTGATATGATGAAACGTTTATTGAACATTTATCGAATTTTCAGGCATCACTAAAAGTAAGAGAGTTTTCCCATTTTTCGAGCATCTTTAGGACAGGACTTTTTGTGCTTTGCCAGTTTTTAATAACATAAAAAGAGAGGATTGTTAATGATCTGTTTGTAACTGCTATATCTTAATATAACCAATGCTAACTCTTCTCACAGACATCCTACACCATTATTCATAAGTATAAATGGTTAAAATACATGGCGCATTATTCTTTATTTATTAATTGAGAAGATTTTATTCATTTTTGGAAAACTGCTATGGTTATAAGGGGAATAAGCACTCCAGGACATAAAATAATGCACTCATCTCGCTTGCCAAAATAGTACAAGTTAAACACAGCTTAGACTCAAGCAATGGAATACTTAAAACAATGTTTTAACTAATTCTGGGTTTTTTTCTAATTATTTAACCTGTATTTTTAACCAGACTAAAGCATTCTCCTAATGGTTTTTAAGGATTTCTAAGTAACACAAACAAAGCAATAGACTTGTAACACAGACAGTACAGTGTTCATTGACTTGTTGCTTCACATTCATAGCTCATGATGGTTTTTTAAAAACAAAATCATAAATGAAGAGATGTGATGGTATCTGTTCTTTTTGGCATAGGCTAATCTTAACTTAATTCCTTAGGGCCCATTGGTTCCTCGTTATTCAGTCATTACTCATGTAATTACATACCTAAATTGTTAGTCTCACTGTAGTTACTATAAAAACCTCATCAGTTTTTTTCTTCTATTCATATGGAATCAATTCGTGTTCTACTGGACTGCAAATGTTTTCCTGCAAACAGTTTAAGTACTTTATGATAAGATGATAACATTTTTTATTTTTTAACAGCATGCAAAAAGAG
The DNA here is from genome assembly GCA_033459395.1 of Hemibagrus guttatus. Lineage (NCBI taxonomy): Eukaryota > Metazoa > Chordata > Actinopteri > Siluriformes > Bagridae > Hemibagrus > Hemibagrus guttatus. The sequence goes on along the minus strand of JAUCMX010000016.1, from coordinate 10,823,308 downwards.
CATTTTTTAGCATGCTCACTCTGTGTGTGTGTGTGTGTGTGTGTGTGTGTGTGTGTGTGTGTGTGTGTGTGTGTGCAGGTTAAAGAAGGCCTTCCTGGTATCTGGAAGTCAGGACTGCACTATTAAAATATGGGATCTGCCTGATATTCTTCCTGGTCTGGGCGACGAGCCAGCCCAGCTTACTTCTCGGATCACTGAGAAGGCCCATGATAAAGTAGGTCATTGTGCTTGTTGTGACTCAGTGTAAGTTCCAGTCGAATGGGTTTGAGGGCCATTTGAGTTTTTATTTCAGGCAAGAAATGGCTTTGGTGAGAAGGAAATAATCTCAGGTGTCATGCAACCCAGCATGTCTGAAACTGAAAATGAATTCTTTGTTCACATTTTCTAAAAGTTTGACCTTAAATGGCACAAATGTATTGTTGCAGCAGAGTTTATATAATTTAGGACGCTTGTTTGTTAAAAGAGACCTGAGAGAAGGATTAAGAAGCTTAATAAAAATGCTAACAGGCAGTAAAGCACATACTATAGATATACTGGATTAAATGAGTCATTTCTAAATGAGGGTTAAACCACTAAGGAGTGCCGTTATAGGAAAATAATAATGAATGGGTTGTAAGGTTTGGCTTAAGGCCACATAGAGATAATGTTACTGCTCCAAAGATCATTTTCCTATAGCAGCATGTCATGATTATTATTCTTTTTTTAATACTTATAAAACTTAAAATTTTATCTGTTTATAGATGCATGAAAGACATTAGTTTCTGTTTTTTATTTCCATTACCTTGCATTATAACTGCTATATATAATAATTCTTTCACATTCTCTTGAAAATAGGAAGACAAAATATAGCAGCTTGTTACTATGAAAGTGCCAGGTCCTCAGACTTTCCTGTAAAAAATGCATTATTACTGTAATACTTCAAAAAAAAAAAAAAAAAAAACTAGAAATTTCTGCATTGTTTAAACCTCCCAGGATTAGAATTACAAGTTACAATGTTTACTGCAGAGATTCAATCGTTAAAACAGCAGCTCTGACATCTGTGTCGGCTGCATGATGAGCTCGTTTGAATACCTTATTGTTTCTACAGTAATTTAGAGACAGTGTCAGAGCTAGAGGTAGCAGAGCTGAAGATGTTGAGGTTCTCTTTGGGAGTGACAAGGTTGGACAGGATTAGGAACGAAGACATCAGAGGGACAGCTCATGTTGGACGTTTGGGGGACAAAGTTAGGGAGACCAGATTAAGATGGTTTGGACATGTTCAGAGGAGGGAGAGTGAGTATATTGGTAGGAGAATGTTGGACATGGAGCTGCCAGGCAGGAGGCAAAGAGGAAGGCCAAAGAGGAGGTATATGGATAAAATGTCATATATATATATGAATTAATGAGGATATGAAGCTGGTGAGTGCAAATGTTGAGGATGCAGAAGATAGGGATAGGTGGCGAGAGATGATTCGCTGTGGCGACCCCGAAGGGAAAAGCCGAAAGAAGAAGAAGTGTATTAGTTTATAATCTCAGAAGTGGATTAGGTTAACAAGGCTCAAACAAAGCAATTAGCATAATTTAACTATAAAAGTCTGATAAGCCAAATATGCGTATAAAAACAAACAAGTGGAGTTGTTTCTTCAGTAAACATTGGTATAAAATCTTCTAAAACCTTTTATTGGCTAGTTTAGAGCTTTTATGTGATTGATCTCACATTCATTCCTTAATGGTGTATGTACAGAACTTTTTTTTTGGTATCTGATATTCTCTCAGCTATTTCTTACTTTGCATCGCTCTCGTCCTTTTTAGGATATAAACAGTGTGGTCGTCTCGCCCAACGATAAGCTGCTAGCTTCGGGTTCTCAGGACCGCACAACCAAGCTGTGGTCTCTGACTGACATGAGCCTACTCGGGGTGTTCAGAGGTCATCGCAGAGGCATCTGGTGTGTGCAGTTTTCCCCTGTGGACCAAGTGCTGGCCAGTGCCTCCGCCGATGGCACAATCAAGCTCTGGGGTCTTCATGACTTTAGTTGCCTCAAGGTATTTCTCATGGAATAAACACATGAAGGCAGTGGTTTTGTGGTAAACAGTTAAGCTGATAAAATGTGGGGGAAAAGTGTTGGTTTAGAAAGCATGCCTGTAGTTGTTATCGTGCGTCACATAGTCAAGTGGAGGTTAAATTTTTTTTCTGCTCCAATCTTATTTTTTGCAGACGTTTGAAGGACACGATGCCTCTGTGCTGAAGATAATATTTGTCAGCCGAGGCACTCAGATAGTTTCTGGGTAAGCTACACGTTTCTGCCACTATTATCTATTAATGGAAAACACGCCCAAACACACACGCACACAGACACACATAAGACACTAGAAAAATCCTAGGCAGCTAAGTGAAAGATTATCTCTGTCTTATCTAATTTCCCTGACATCACCATCCGATTCTAATCATGTCTCGCATGTTACCATAATCATAAATTCCTCAATTCCTTTTTCCCTCTTCTCTTCCTCTTTTTTTAGAGGAAAAATTCTAATTCTGTACACTCACCAGCCACATTATTAAGAACACCAGTACCCCTGCACATTCACGCAATTATCCAATTGGCCAAGTGTGTGGCAGCAGCACAATATCATGCCATCATGCAGATACTGAAGAGCTTTAAATTTTAGATCAAGATTAGAATATTGGGAAAATTAAATGTACGTGACATTAGTAGCATTTTGATTTCCAGACAAGCTGATTTATCCAATTTTGATGAATCTGGGCAATAAGCTTACAATAAGCTCACTGTAGGTTTGTTTTTGTTTTGTTTTGGGTTTTTTTGCACCATTCTGTCTAAACTCTGAATCCCAGAAGATCAGTAGTTTCTGAAATACTCCAATCAACCTGTCTGGATCCAAAAACCATGCTACATACACAGAGATCACAATTTTTCCCCATTCTGATGTCTGTTGTAAACATGAATTGATGCTCTTTCTCTATAACAGCACGATTTTATGCATTGCTTCCACCACATGACTGACTGATTGGATAATAGTGTCAGTGAGCAGGTGTTCCTATTAAAGTGGCCAGTGATTGTATATGGTGTGATACAAAATATTCTCAAGATGCTTAAATGAAAAAGACAGCCATTTTTGTTTTTTATTCTGCATGCACTGAAAAAAAAGAGGTTTCTAATCTCTTCGCCTTTCTCTCTGTCCTCTGCTGTCATGTAGCGGTTCTGACGGTCTTGTGAAGCTCTGGACCATTAAGACCAGTGAGTGCGTGAAGACTTTTGATGCACACCAGGACAAAGTATGGGCTCTGCACGGCAACAGCAGTGATGACCTGATAGTGACCGGATCTGCTGACTCCAACATCACAGTGTGGAAGGTCTGCTCATCCAGAGCTTTTGAATAACACAGTGTTAAAAGTGAGGTGTTGCTATGGTAACGTTTAATGATGGGCCAAAGACAAAGATGTACAACAACACAGGAACTGGATTACTGACTAACTATTGACGAAAGTGGTGTTTCATCTCATCATGGCTAATTAACCAGTAGAAATTGATGAGGTGTTGCAGCACTTTGGTCCTCGGCTTTTTGAACTGTGCGTACAGTGAAATGTACAGTGTGAAACATCAGATTATGAATGCCCAGGGATAATTGACCTCAGGTATAGAAGAAAGCATGAGCAGTGTGAAACATGAAGAAGATAACCTGGAATTCCTTTTACCCAGAATTTACAGTAACCCAGGGGGAACTATTTCCAAGTAAGAAACGTGCTTTTAGGTCCATGAGAAGAGGATTAGTCTGTATGTGTTCGCTTTAGGTTATTTAGTTCAAAGGGAATTTTAGACAATAGTTATTAGATCATAATCTCAGAGGTGGATTAGGTTAACAAGGCTCAAACACAGCAAGTAACATAGCTATAAAGGTCTGATGAGCTAAATATGTGTATGAACATAAACAGGTGGAAAATAAGTGATGCAATTTTCCTGTCTTTGCTTCTCCTTCCAGGATGTTACAGAAGAGGAGCTGGCAGAGGAGCAGGCAAAGCAAGAAGATCAGATTCTGAAGTAAGATTCCTCTTATGGTCTTAAATGCACTCATGTTACAGTCAGAACAATGTAAGAATGATTCTATAGCTAGGAGTATGTTGCTATCCACGAAGGAGTAGTCAGACACTCAGTGTTAGAGCAGTTTTGCAAGCAGGTCAGTGTTTGGGTGGAGTTACGTTACATGTCGCAATCCGAGTCGACGGGAATTGAGGGGAATGGAGTGTGAGTGAACTCTTACGTTCTTTGCCAGTCGTCTAATCAGCAAAAATCGCAGTCAAACAAACAACCTAGCTGATCTGGGATATAAAATAGCCTTTCTGTGTCCCAGTTCGCTTTCTATCCAAACTGGATAGTGTCCGAGATCAGAATTACAGTGCCCCAAATCGTAGTTAGCTGAAATGAGTATCCAGAAGGTTCCATTGTATCAAACGGTCTGCTATTTCTGATAGACTTTGTGTTGAAGATGAAGTGCTGATTCGTGAAAAAATTGCCTACAAATCCTTGCATGAGGGAGGAGTTTTGTGACGGTTTGCTTTGCTGCATTTTAAAGATAAGTGTAAATAAAACGTGGAAAGTGCAGAGAAGTGTAAATAAAACGTGGAAAAATAAATTAACAGAATGGCTATGAAATTATATAGTATAAATTATATAAGGATTAATTAATAAAAAGTTGAAATGGTGTCAGTTTGTAACTAGGCAACAAGAAGTTTCGCTTCCTTTACATGACGTGTGTGTGTGTATGTCCTGGTTCTTGCATACTCTTGTTACACACTCAAAAGTATTTAGTTTTACTTTATAAAATGAGTACATGCTATTAGTACATAATATAAGTAGGTGAAGTGAATGTTTTACAGTGTATGTTTTTTTTTAGACCTGCATTCTCACCAGTGGTTTAGAGGTGTTGTGTAGTTTTGTACAGGTTGTAAAGTAGCATTCCCTCAAGCAGACATGTTGTGCCTGTGATGATCAGCATTGTTTGACTCTTCATTTCAGGCAGCAGGAGTTGTCCAATCTGCTTCATGAGAAGAACTTTTTGAAGGCTCTGGGTATAGCCATCTCATTGGACCAGCCTCACACTGTGCTCCGAGTCATCAAAGGTACAGTCGTCAGCCCTTACAGAATGCTGGGGTTTTTTTTGTTTGTTTTGGATTGTTACCCATGTTTCTTATTAATTAAGTCACTTGCATTATACACTCTGAGTATCAGTATCTTCACTCTAACCCTATAAGCGGACTCAAGAACACTCAGGATTGGATAGTGATGCAGTTATTGACAGAGTGCGCTCAATTTCTCCCACACAACACAATATGGCTGCCCGCTGTATACATCAAAAGTTCATCAAGAAAGAAATGTCAGGATCCAACGCAATACGGCAGACAATGTGCTGTCAATGTGGCAGCTATACTCTCTGCAGGATTCATACAAGGTGCTTGACTTGGCCTTTTTAAATGATAAGTATTGGAAACATTGGAAATTGTTTTAATCTAGTGGTGCTTAAAATGGTTTGAATTATGAAATGTCAATAAATACGAAATCACAAACACTCCAAATATGGCACACGGCAACAGCACCTCCCCTTCTCCTGCTATTCGCTCAATCACAGAGACAGCTTCTGTAATTCACACACATTGCTGTTATGATGAAGATGAAGAAGTCCTGGGAAATGCTTATTTAATCCAGCACGGCTTTAAAAGCCGGCATATAACGATTGGCTTCGACAAATGTGCATGGTGCTCGTTGTTGTTCTTTCAGCTGCTCCCTGTTCGGGGTCACCACAGCGGATCATATAGTCCGCACGTTTCAATTTGGCAGAGGTTTTAAAGCCAGATGCCCTTCCTGACGCAACCCTCCCATTTAATCCGGGCTTGGGACTGGCACTAACTCTTCAGTGGCTGGGTTAGTACCCTGAGAGCGTGGGATCCTGCCGCTGGACCACCAGGAGGCTGCATGGTGCTCACTGTAAAATTTCTTAACACTCTCTCTTTTTTAGTAATTAATTAGAAGAATTAAACATTATGTTTGAAGGATGTCTCTTGTAAAGTTCTTTAAAAAATCTGAAGTCCTGGAATTTCATTACTAAGCATCTGTATGAACCCTGTCACTTTAATTTACTTGTCACTGCAGGTAAAAAAGATTGGTTTAATGGCTTGATGCATCATGTACACTGACCAGGCATAAGATTATGACTACCTGCCTAATATTGTGTTGGTCCCCCTTTTGCTTCCAAATCAGCCCTGACTCCTCATGCACTGTGTATTCTGACACCTCTCTATCAGAACCAGCATTAACTTTTTCAGCAATTTGCGCAACAGTAGCTCGTCTGTTGGATCGGACCACACAGGCCAGCCTTCACTCCCCAAGTGCATCAATGAGCCTTGGCCACCCATGACCCTGTCACCGGTTCACCACTGTATCTTCCTTGGACCACTTTTGATAGATACTGACCACTGCAGACCGGGAACACCCCACAAGAGCTGCAGTTTTGGAGATGCTCTGATCCAGTCGTCTAGCCATCACAATTTGGCTCTTGTCAAACTCACTCAAATCCTTACGCTTGCCCATTTTTTCTGTTTCTAACACATCAACTTTGAGAACAAAATGTTCACTTGCTGCCGAATATATCCCACCCACTAACAGGTGCCATGATGAGGAGATAATCAGTGTCATTCACTTCACCTCTCACTGCTCATAATGTTATGGCTGATCGGTGTACGTTAGCTCTGTTTCTGCTGTTTTTGACAGATACACAGCAATCTATTCCAAACGCATCAATTTTTACTGTTCACCTTGTGTACTAGCAGAAGAAGTGCTCAGAGTAGGTACTATAGTGAGGCATGTCCCACCTAGTGGACAGACTTTTTGGTCTTGCAGTTGTAAGAAAAAAAAAAAGAATACGATATAAAGGAGAATTCGTGCAATGCTGCTTACATTGCCGAGCTGCCATGTCTGCATGTGTACGTGGTGTCAAAAACTGTAAAATAGAGTTTCACTTCACTCCTTTTTCTGTCACTGGCATTTTGGGGAAGGTTTCTCAGACCAATTGAACAGGTTTAACAACAGCTCATTGTCTCATACTTTCCATCAGAGAATCTGAGCTTCATGAATGGAAAACGACACTTGTTTTAATTTGTGTTATGTAAAAGCATTTCACCTGGCCCAGTTTTTTTTTTTTTTTTTTTTTTTTTTTTTTTTTTTTTTTTCCCCTTAGATATTTTATTGCGTTCCTCATTATGAGAGAAGGCAGAGTACAGGATACGGTCAGAATGTACATCTACATTCACAAAACATATATAAAGCATAGCTTCAGAAATACAGAAATGTTTCTAAATTATGGAAATTCTTTCAAGTAAATATTTAGCCTTTTTTTATTATTTTAGTTTAAAACTTAATTAAGAGCACTGCCAAGGCACAGTAACTCAAATAAGCCCTCTTTACAGCTTGTAGTGCTGAAAAGCATCTCGGACAGCACAACATGGCAAACTTTGAGGCATGATGGTAAATCGAGCACAAATTTTAAATGGAGCAAATAATCGAGAACAAATTACAGATGGAGATTTCCATGTGGTTTTCTGCTACTGTTTCTGCGCTCGATTCAACTTTATTACAAATACAGCTTGACGGAACGCTTACTTATTTGGTTCTGATTCATTCATTCCTCAGTCATATGTTCAGGACTTTTAAAACACTGTTGGGTTTAAGCACTTTTAATGATGCTGGAATATTTTGACTGGATGCAGAAATTCATAGTTTTGATCAATTAAATGTAGAAAAAAGTAACTCCAATAATAATTATAGAAATATTAGTTCTATATGTAACTGACTGCAGTCAGCTGTGAGAAGAAATGAAAATAAAGTGTGTGTTGTCATTTCCAGGAAACTGCCAATGGACTTACAAAAAACGTGGGCGTGAGCTAGGGGTTAAGCATTTGCTGAATAATGAACTGATCTTCTTCTTCTTCTTTCGGCTTTTCCCTTCAGGGGTCGCCACAGCGAATCATCTCTCTCCACCTATCCCTATCTTCTGCATCCTCAACACTTGCACCCACTAGCTTCATATCCTCATTAATTACATCCATATACCTCCTCTTTGGCCTTCCTCTTTGCCTCCTGCCTGGCAGCTCCATGTCCAACATTCTCCTACCAATATACTCACTCTCCCTCCTCTGAACATGTCCAAACCATCTTAATCTGGCCTCCCTAACTTTGTCCCCCAAACGTCCAACATGAGCTGTCCCTCTGATGTACTCGTTCCTAATCCTGTCCAATCTTGTCACTCCCAAAGAGAACCTCAACATCTTCAGCTCTGCTACCTCTAGCTCTGACTCCTGTCTCTTCCTCAGTGACACTGTCTCTAAACCATACAGCATGGCCGGTCTCACCACTGTTCTGTACACCTTCCCCTTGATTCTCGCTGATATTTTCCTATCACACAGAACTCCCGACACCTTTCTCCACCCATTCCAACCTGCCTGTACTCGCTTCTTTACCTCTTTCCCACGCTCTCCATTACTCTGGACTGTTGACCCCAAGTACTTAAACTCCTGTACCTTCTTCACCTCTTCACCCTGTAACCTTACTGTTCCACTTCCCTCCCTTTCATTCACACACATGTACTCAGTCTTACTACGACTGACTTTCATTCCTCTTCTCTCCAGCGCAAACCTCCACCTCTCCAGGTTTTCCTCCACCTGCTCCCTGCTCTCACTACAGATCACAATGTCATCTGCAAACATCATTGTCCAAGGAGACTCCTGTCTGACCTCCTCTGACAACTGGTCCATCACTATAGCAAACAGGAAGGGGCTCAGAGCCGATCCCTGATGCAGTCCCACCTCCACATTGAACTCCTCTGTCTGACCTACAGCACACCTCACCACTGTCCTGCTCCTCTCATACATGTCCTGCACCACTCTGACATACTTCTCTGCTACTCCTGACTTCCTCATACAGTACCACAGCTCTTCTCTTGGCACCCTGTCATACGCTTTCTCCAAGTCTACAAACACACAGTGCAACTCCCTCTGACCATCCCTATACTTCTCCATCAAAATTCTCAGAGCAAAGATTGCATCTGTTGTGCTCTTTCTGGGCATGAAGCCATACTGCTGCTCACAAATTTCCACTACCTTCCTTAACCTAGCTTCCACTACTCTTTCCCATAGCTTCATTGTATGGCTCATCAACTTTATCCCCCTATAGTTGCTGCAACTCTGCACGTCACCCTTATTCTTAAAGATCGGCACTAACACACTTCTTCTCCATTCCTCAGGCATCCTCTCACTCTCTAAAACCCTGTTGAACAAACTAGCTAAAAATTCCACTGCTGCCTCTCCCAGACACTTCCAGACCTCCACCGGGATGTCGTCAGGACCAACTGCCTTCCCACTTTTCATCCTCTTCAAAGCCTTCCTGACTTCATCCTTTCTAATCTTATCTACTTTCTGTTCCACAGAGTTCACCCCTTCTACTCTTTTTTCCCTCTCATTTTCCTCATTCATCAGCTCCTCAAAGTACTCCTTCCATCTCCTCTGTATACTCTCCTCACTTGTGAGCATCCTTCCATCTCTATCCTTAATAACTCTAACTTGCTGCACATCCTTCCCATCTCGATCCCTCTGCCTACCTAACCTGTACAAGTCCTTCTCTCCTTCTCTAGTGTCTAACCTAGTGTACAACTCGTCATATGCCTTCTGCTTGGCCTTAGACACCTCCCTCTTCACCCTGTGCTGTAACTCCTTGTATTCCTGTCTATTCTCTTCGGTCCTGTCCATGTCCCACTTCTTTTTGGCTAACCTCTTCCTCTGGATACTATCCTGAACTTCCTCATTCCACCACCAAGTCTCCTTATCTTCTTTCCTCCTTCCAGATGACACACCCAGCACCTTTTTCCCTGTCTCCCTGATCACTTCTGCTGTAGTTTCCCAGTCATCTGGCAGCACTACCTGACCACCCAGAGCCTGCCTCAACTTCTGTCTAAATTCCTCACAACATTCCTCCTTTTTCAGCTTCCACCACTTGGTTTTCTTCTCTATCTCTGACCTCTTCTTCTTACAGACCATCAGAGTCATCCTACACACCACCATCCTATGCTGTCTGGCTACACTCTCTCCCACTACCACTTTACAGTCACTAATCTCTTTCAGATTGCCTCTTCTACATAGGATGTAGTCTACCTGTGTGCTCCTACCTCCACTCTTGTAAGTCACTCTATGCTCCTCCCTCTTCTGAAAATAAGTGTTAACCACACCCATGTCCATCCTCTTAGCAAAGTCCACTACCATCTGTCCTTCAAGGTTCCTTTCCTTAACTCCAAACCTGCCCATCACCTCCTCATCACCTGTGTTCCCCTCACCAACATGTCCATTAAAATCCGCTCCTATCACCACTCTCTCACCCGTGGGAATACTCTCCATCACCTCATCTAATTCACTCCAGAATCTCTCTTTCTCCTCCAACTCACAACCTACCTGTGGGGCATAACCACTAACAACATTCAACATCACCCCTTCAATCTCTAACTTCAGACTCATCACCCTGTCTGACACTCTCTTCACCTCCAGGACATTCCTCACAAACTCCTCCTTCAGGACCACACCTACCCCATTTCTCTTACTATCCACACCATAATAAAACAGCTTGAATCCTGCTCCTATACTACGAGCCTTGCTACCCTTCCACCTGGTCTCCTGTACACACAGTATATCCACCTTCCTTCTCTCCATCACATCAGCCAGCTCTCTACCTTTCCCTGTCATAGTACCAACATTCAGAGTTCCTATTCTCAGTCCTACATTCTTACCTTTCCTCTTCTCTCTCTGTCTGCGCACTCTCCTCCCTCCTCTACTTCTTCGACCAACAGTAGCCCAATTTCCACCGGCGCCCTGTAGGTCAACGGCGCCGATGGCGGTCGTTGTTAACCCGGGCCTCGACCGATCCGGTATGAAATTCGTACTGACGATTCGCATGGTTAAATTTGGCAATGTTTTACGCCGGATGCCCTTCCTGACGCAACCCTCTCTATTTATCCGGGCTTGGGACCGGCACAGAAGTCACTGGACTGTGACCCCCATGGCTAGATTTGAATAATGAACTGATAATAATTAAATTTTTTAAAATAATTAAATACATTTACATGTCTGCATTTGAAAGATGCCGCTATCCAGAGTGACTTATTGAAGTGCTTTAGAAATTAATACATCGATTCTGGTTCATCAGGCATGGACAAAGAACAGCAACATTATACATAATACAGAATTAATAATTACATTTTTTTGTTAGTAAATATTAACTATTTTATTTTACTCAGAATATCTGTTAAAATAATTCAAACTCTGTATCTGATTTGAACAAACTCAATATCCATCCATGCAAGTTTTTATTTGGTAGAGGTTAATAAACTATTAAAATTCGAACAAGACTACACAGAGGTCACTCGAGTAGCATAGGTGGTCATGGAGTACATCAGTCTTTCCCTGGTTAAACACACACAGATTGTCTCAGTAAGGATGTTATGTCCATTATTTGAGTCATGTTGGTCAGAGCTCATTGTCAAACTCGGGTCTCATTTGTTGCACTGGTTGATCCCTCTCTTTGTCACCGGCTTGTAACTTTCCAGCAAGCATGTCGACACCAAGTAATGACGGAAAAATCCCTGCGCTTGCTGAAGCTGAACACACCTCTCATTCGGAAACTCCAGAGAGACAGCTTGTTATTCAGCAAACACTGTTGTTGCAGTTCTAGCTGTCTGATTCCTCAGAGACTTATTCTAGAAAACGATCTCTGTGTTGGCAGAAATCCAGCAAGAGGAGGAGGCTGAACAGCATCTGGAGAAAACCATCCTTAGGCTACGGCAGGACCAGAAGGGTGAGCTAATCCCACCAATCACTGTATTTCAGTACATGACATCATTACCATTAACAATCATTTAAAAAGAATGGTAATTATTATTTAATTAATGTAATTACATTATTGTTATATTTTCATGACGAGGTGCAATAAAATTGTCTTAACATTTGTCCCTTCTGTTCCCTTAAAATCATTTATAAATTCTTTTTTTTTCTAATGCCATTTTGATCTTCCTGGTTAAGGAAGGCAAGTAATTGTGGTAGCAAATAAGAGTTGATCATGTGACCAGGATTAAAATTATAAAATTCCTATTAGGGGATTTTTCCTTTTGTTCACAGTTGAGTAGAACAGGACTTGACTGTTATATTGTTCAGGTTTAAAGGAAATGATTGTTACATGCTTATATGTTCAGAGTCTCTGCTACGATACTGCGTGGTCTGGAACACGAATGCACGGAGCTGTCTGAGCGCCCAGGCGGTGTTACAGGTGCTGCTGACTCACCTGAGCCCAGATGAGCTGCTGCAGTTCCAGGGAGTACGCAGTCACTTAGAGGGCCTTATCCCTTATACTGGTTAGTGTTTACACTGGTTGGTAATTATCTTTTTATAGTGACACACACACACACACAAATACATGCTCATTTAAGTTAGCTGTCAAATTCTGGTTGTCTCTCCATTGTCATATTAACCCCTGTATACACACTTTGTTCTTAAAGAATAAGCACTGATTTTAAAAATCCATCAATTATTTTCATAAAATCTGTTGCCTCCTGGTTCGCATCCTTGTCTTGTTTGGTGTAATGGTCCTTAAATTTTAGGACATAGAGCAGGCAGTCCCAAAGGAACATAGGTTCTGCTCACACTACACAAATGACACCATTTGAGACCATTACAGTAATATCTGCATTTGTATATTATAATCTTTTATAATATACTGAAATATTAGATTCTCAAAACAGATGTGCTAATAATCTTTAGTAGTAGAAGCAGAAGTGTTCTAATTGTTATCAGTTTAGATTTTTCATTTAGTTTAGTTTTAAATAATGTATTGACTTTGACTGCATATTACATAAGGAGTAAAGTACTCAGGTGGTGCTGTCATAGAAAATCTATGAATAACAAGGGGTTAGTCTGTTATTGCTTACTCTCTACATGCCATGAATAGCCATTCCTGTACAAGCCTCCTTTGTGTGTGTGTTTGTGTGTTGCAAAAAAACACACCAAAAACAGCTTTACAAATTTCGCTGAAGTCTACTTCAGTAAATGTTAAATAACCATCTCCTTAGAAAATCCTTGGCTAAAGTAACTTGGTATTCGTCATTCTTTATCTTCATTAAACAGGTTTTAGAAAACATTTCATTCTGTAAAACACTTTAGAAGTATTGGCACGGTTAAGAATTAATGTACAAACCTTTTATTTGCCTTGCAGCTATGTCAAAATGAAACTTTCTAGGAAAAGAGATTTCAGTTATTTCAATTATAGTGCAGTTTATAATAGCAGATGAAGTGACTGTGTGTGATTGTGTAGTCTGAATTTAGACACCAGCGGAAAATAATTGCTCCTGTTCCTTGAATTAGATTCTGCCAGTGCACTACAGTAAGGCATAACCATGAAGATGATACAGTAATGTGATGAAATATAAAGCGTTGTAATTTATGGTAGGTTTAATCTTTGATGATGACATGTCATACAGTCATGGTTTTGCCTTTGCAGAGAGACATATGCAGAGGATTGATCGTCTGCTCCAGGCCTCCATGTTCTTGGATTACATGTGGCAGAAGATGCGAGTGACGGGAAGCAAAGACAGGTGAGCAGAGCATGAATTTAGCTGCATTTTCCAGACAGAGGAGGAGATCCAGACACACAAAAAGTGATCTGATTTGGAGAGATTGACAGACAGTGATCTGATTGAGTGAGAACAAAGAGAGATAGATATAAACAGACAGGATGGTCATACTGACAGAGTGGTCTGATTCAGCGTGAGAAAGAGACCGAAAAATCTCAGAGAGGAGAGAGAGAGAGGCTAGTAAGTGAATACCTGTTTATCGTAGCAATATCATGGGAAAGAACAGGACTTGTATCTTAGACATTCCACAACATTAACTGTAGCTATAAACCATTATAATGTACAATGTGGTGTTCATTAATAAGTTAAATATTGTAGTTGTTGGCAAATTGCTGTCGTAGAAGTGGAATAACACACTCTAAACCATGCTTTTATGCAAAAATAAAGCACTCTGGGGAGAGGAGCAGCACTCCAGTCCGTCTTCTGCCGTATCACTCATCAACACATTGTTATTCTGTGGTTCATCTGTAATGGATGATGAAATTATGAACATCACCAGGTTGGCCACAGGCATGTCAGTGTAACATGAACACAATGGTAGTGGATTACACAGCAGTCAGGTTTTTGGGTTTTTTTTCCTCCTCAGCTCCGGATGCTTACCACAAAACCTTATGTGTATACACGCACATGTAAGCAATATCACACAAGCACGAGTGCTGTTGTGCTACATATCAGCACAAGATTCACCCAGAGACTCGAAAACCACATGGCCAGAGTGGAGAAAACAGTGGAGGTAGCTATAAAAGTAGTTAGTCTAGTTTTATTTTAACATAACCATGAGATAACTCTCTGATCATTCACCATGATTGATTAACTGAAAACGTGACACCTCGTACATGCACTTGTTGCAGAAGAGATTTCTGCAGCACTTACTTATCATTAGAAAGCAGCAGAAATATGTTTTAGCAAGGACACATGACTCTACCCAGACAAAACATGTGTATTCTAAACCTTCTGCATTCCACACTAGCATGAAAGGTCACACTGACATGCAAACCATGTTTTTTTGTCAGTATCTAGTGCACCATGTACATGATCAGTTACACCAAGAAACAATTTCTGTGGTTCTCCATTGCTTTAATTTAGTTAACTAGCGAATCACTATATTAAAGGTTTCTTCACATGTTCAATGAGTTTCTACAGTTTTGCTTGTTTGGCATCCTCATGATTTGTTAGTCAGGGTTTTTGATGAAGATATTACTCCTTGTTTTGTGTTCACATTGGCATAAGTGTTGATTTTATATCTGAAAGATGTATTTAATTTGGGGTATACAGTGGTGTGAAAAAGTGTTGGCCCCCTTCCTGATTCCTTATCTTTTTGCATGCTTGTCACACTTTAATGTTTCAGATAATCAAACACATTTAAATATTAGTCAAAGATAACACAAGTAAACACATCATGCAGTTTTTAAATGAAGGTTTTTATTATTAAGGGAAAACAAAATCCAAAACTACATGGCCCTGTGTGAAAAAGTGTTTGCCCCCCCTGTTAAAACATAACTTAATTGTGGTTTATCACACCTGAGTTCAATTTCCCTAGCCACACCCAGGCCTGATTACTGCCACACCTGTGACACAAGTGTGACAAACACGCAAAAAAATAAGAAATCAGGAAGGGGGCCAACATTTTTCACACCACTATATATGCCATGATGGATCATTCGTCCTCTGCAAATGATCCCAAATGCAGCAACGCGACTTGTTTTCAACCTGCCCAAGTTCTCACACACCACCCCACTGCTGTACTCCCTCCACTGGCTACAAAGCCACAAATGGACTACTTCCCTCTTACCTGAAGGCTCTTATTACTCCTCGCACTGCTTAACTGTTCCCACCATCTCTCAGGGTAAGACGTAGGTGCACATCAAGACACTTTTCTGTTCTCGTACCGAGGTGTGGAGTGAACTTCCCCTACACCCAAACTATGGGTGAAGACCTACCTCTTCCTGAAACTTATTCTTATTTTCCCTGTTTGTTTTATGTATTAAAAAAACAGTCTGTTCTATACTTCCTCCAAACACAGTTTTTAGGATGATGGTGTCCTAAGTCTGTGACCTAGCGAACCAGTGTTGATGTATTCATTGATAGAGACTTCAAGACACGTTTGTATGTGTATTGTCGCTCTGTATAATAGTGTCTGCTAAATGCCAGAAATGTAGATTTAATGTACAAGTTCTTCGCAAATTCTTAGCAATATAAAAGTTTCACAAGATTGAAGATCCACTGGTTTTTCCTGCCAGTATTGTTTAGATGATTTTGTGATTGCAGTGCTATTAGTGTCCCGCTGATATTAAATTGATATAGACATCCACTTCACTCTCTGACCCCTTTATTAGGAACTTGCAATTCATGCAATTGTCTTGTCAAGCCAGTCATGGGGCAGTAGCTCAAAATTATGCAGACATCAAAAAATGGTGGATTGAGGGTGTGATTTCAGTGACTGTGGCATGGTTGGTAACACCAAATTGACTGGTTTGCATCTGATCTCCTGGGATTTAAATAAATAAATAAATTCTATAGAACCGTGGTGAGGAGTAAAGCATCTTAGAATCCACAAAACAGAACATTTGGGGCAGAAAACCACACCAGTTTCCAGTGAGGAATCTGAGCCTATCATGGGCACAGACTTACTGAAACTAGTTAAAGATTGTAAAAAGACAGAGTTTCAGTCTTCAGCTGTCTAGTTTAAGTGAACATGTGCTTATATATTTCTCACAAGTTATCCCTTATGGTATATGAAAAATGTATATTTTACTGCCGCAACTTTCAGTCACCCATGTTACTTACTTCCATGAAATACTGAAATCCACGAGTCAGATTTTCTTAAGAACATGACAAGAAAAGCAGATTCTACAGTGCTCTTTTTATTTTCAGTGGTATTGATTGATGGTCATTTTTGATTGATGGAAATTTTAAGTCAGTTGGGTTTTTTTATTTTTTTTTTTTTGTTTCCCTTTATTGTCTCATGCTATTACCATGGATGCATTGTAATTAAATGCTAGATCTATGAATGAAGATTTACAACCCTATTAAGCAGTTAAGAACAAAATTCAGACAAAGAAACCTAGTGAAAAACACTATTTTAAAACAAAAGCAAACCATTTTTTTTTTTATTTTAAGAGCTATAAGGCACCTAAATGGAACCAGATCATGGATTCCACCATTACATTTTTGGTATAGATTTAGGTTTGATCATTTTGACTGAAACAGAAGATGTATAATTACTCTTGGCATGATTTCATAATCTGATCAAATCTGATTACTTTTTCTCCAGTGGGGAAGTACAGGGAGAAGAGATGGACACCAGTCCTCAGGAAGTATTCACATTAGACAGGCAGCCTAGGCAGCAGAAACCGAGACCGCGGGAAAACGCTGACGATAGTGATGACATGGGGGAAGCAGACAGCGGTGAAGAAAACTCTGAGAACAGCGACAATGACAGTGTCAGTGCCTTGAAAGGAGGCAGCAACAAAGAAAGGGGAGTAAATGGAGTCAAAAACAGCAGTCATGTATCCAGTGATGAGAGCTCGGATGATGATGATGTGGACATTTCCACTGTTGTTACTGCCAAGGCTGCAGTGGCCACTTCCTGTATTCTGACCAACGCAAGCTGATCGCACTGATCACTGTGCTACAAAAACATCTGGGTACAGTACTGAATGGTGTGACCATGTTGAATGAGAGCAAGCAGAAACCAGGTGTCTCAATCAATATATAGCTATATGTCATTTAATTGTATGTACTTCTATAAAGGACATACATTGCCTTTTTATATAATTTTCCCAAAAGAAAAAAAAATCACCGTGCTCTTTGTTGTCATAGTCATTGAGGATTTGAAATAAATTCACATGTTTAAAAAGGTCTTTATTTATTGTTACATAAGATAAAATGTTGCACATAAGAGTCACTGTGTTGTTTTGTAAAGACAATTCACCTTGCGTCCCAATCTTTAAATAAGATCTTAATCATTTCTGTCACACCTTCACAAAGAGGATCAGACCAGTCCTGTTCTAAAGATTAAAGAGAAATCACACAGCAGACCAGCAAAACTGTCAATGTCCAAAAATTAATGGATCTGATCAATAAGTTAGTTATTGTAGGTGACTATCACAGTTTATTGACGTTTGAATTAAATGATTAATAAAAACCCAAAGTGCAGACTTTCAGATATAACTAAAGGGTATTTATCAGGATTTAAAAAATTGAGACCGTTGTTTGGATATTTGTTTGCTCAGCTGTTCCATTTCCGGCTGTGTTATTCCCTCAATACTGCACTTAATAATTATGCATAGAAAAGGTCTACATTATTTATCACTTTACTCTCAATGTAAGATCTTAAGAGCTTTCACTGGCTCTGAAGCAAGCCATAATTAGGCTGAAAAATCAAAATGAACCATTTGAGTTTGACAAGAAACATATGAAAAAGTCTGTCCAGTTCAGGAACAGCATCCTGTACACAGATGAGACATTTAACAACTCGTATCAGAATATGAAGAGAAGAGAATAGAGAAGGGGTTGAGTTGCTCATTGTGTAGGCTGCTAAAACAGCTGGTTCCCTTGTATTTATTCATGACATAATTGCTGACAAAAGCAGCAGGACGAATTCTGAAGTGTATAGAACTATTATCTGCTCACATTCAGCCACATGCTTCAAAACCCTTAGAACAGTGTTTCATAGCGTAGATGTACAATGACCTGAAGCATACATAGAAAGTGCCTAAGACTTTTTTAGTAGAATTTTCTGCAATGGTGAAGTCAGTCACTTGACCTGAATCTAATTAAGTATGAATTTCACTTGCTGAAGGCCAAACACCGTAAGGACAAACAGGAAGTGAAGACAGCTGCAGTAAAGGCCTGATGAAGCATCATTAGTGTTAGAGAAACCCAGCATCTAGTGATGTCTATGGGTTCCAGATTTCAGGCAGTCATTAACTGCAAAAGATTTGCCACCAAGTATTACAAAAGATAATTTAATTTGTTTGCTACTTCGTCCAATTGACTGTATGCACAACCCACTGCCTACGTATTTCCGCTAAAATCTCGGTGGGACGCGAACTTCCGGTTTAGCATGCTCCGATAGCAAGCTGTGGTAATAGCGTGGTATTTCTGTCAATGTTTCTGATTAACTAGCGATTACAAATAATTATTTTATTATTATTTATATATATATATATATATATATGTATATATGTGTGTGTGTGTATTTTTAACTGTAGTAACATAACATTTTAGTATATTATATTAAAATATGTTTTATTAATGAGTTCGAGAAGCTTTAAGTGCCTTCGGCGTGCAACGTCTGTGTATTGCTGTGTCCCATTTTGTGACATATCCTCAAGGTTTAATTCTGTGGTTAGTTTCCATGCTTTCTCTTTGGACAAGGAAACACATAAAAAGTGGATTCACTATATCTGATGAGGATTTTGATATCACTCCTCATACAAGAGTCTGCAGTCGTCACTTCAAGAGTGATGATTTGATCGAGTCATCGACTCCCTCAGGACGCCGGCTACTGAAGCAAGGTGCAGCGCCCACTTTGAGAGGAATAACTACTCCACCTCAACACCAAGGTGCACCCAGGCATAACAGAGAAGAGAAGTTTCCCCTCCACTTAACGTCGATCCTGTGCCTATGGATCTCCAGCATCAGGAGCATGATTATTGTTCTTGCAAGCAGAAACGATAGGTAAAAAACGACTGAGACGAAATGCGGAAGGAGTCGTGCATAGAGTCTATTAGGTTTGGTCCCTAAAAAAGGGGGTGTGGTGTATTCCTATATCATTCAATGCAATTTGAATGGAAATGACCCCCCCCCCCCCCCCAAGTAAAACTGTTTTCTTTTGTATGTATCTTAATCTAAAGTGCATTATAGACTGTTTGTACCGCCATTATGTTTGCATGAATGTTTAAATTTTAAATACATTTCCATTGTTTTAATGGAATATACACCGATCAGCCATAACATTATGAACAGTGACAGGTGAAGTGAATAACACTGATTATCTCCTCATCATGGCACCTGTTAGTGGGTGGGATATATTAGGCAGCAAGTGAACATTTTGTCCTCAAAGTTGATGTGTTAGAAGCAGGAAAAATGGGCAAGCGTAAGGATTTGAGCGAGTTTGACAAGGGCCAAATTGTGATGGCTAGATGACTGGATCAGAGCATCTCCAAAACTGCAGCTCTTGTGGGGTGTTCCAAGTGGTCCAAGGAAGGAACAGTGGTGAACCGGTGACAGGGTCATGGATGGACAAGGCTCACTGATGCACATTGATGCTTTTGGCAGTCAAAGGAGGACCAACACAATATTAAGAAGGTGGTCATAATGTTATGCCTAAGTGGTGTATATCATTGATAACTTTAGAAGAAATTGAGAAGACAAAGTATGGTATAGACAGGAGAAGCCAATTTTGAGTTCAGCCACAGTGACAGCACGAGCAGCAAGCATCTGAGAAGTTTTAATCAAAGTGTATATGCATGCCATATAAATACATATTTACTTTTAATGGCTAGTAGGAATGAAGCTTACACTACATGGAACTTAGAAAATAGAACTATTTAAAATTCCACAGCACCTGTTTTATCTTTCTGCAAATTTCTAGAGAGCATGCATTGCTTAATCAAATGAAACTGAACCAAGTCTTTATCTTTCAAACCAAGCATGCACTTAATCCACTCACAGATTCTTATCTGTACAGTCTTGGTATTCTTGAAACAAAACCATAATTTATGTGACAGATTTATGATCTGCAAATAGATTGTGTTCCATATTCTGAACTACATGACACATATCTGACCTGTCTGAGACTCTTTACCTCTCTGCTGAGGCACTGCTATTGTCTGGAACTTTATAACATGAAGACATTTATAAGGGGTAAAAAGAAGTGCTACGTATTCCAAATAACAAACAGTTTGTTTACTTCAAGATACAATAAGGCATTTTGGCGGACAAAATCTTATTTCCTAATATAAATAATTATGAAAATGTTGTGTTTACTGCATAAAATTTGAGTTGAGATAGATATGAATGCAACAACCTACAGTTTGTGGTGTATTAGTTTATTGATTTTTTTATTTTACATACAAACAATAGAAGAGAACCAAAATGTTAGAAATATGGGATTCTCAACAATCTAGTGTTTTTGTATAGAGTTAGATTTGACAATCCGATGTAGTAGCATTAAGAGAGAATAAGATGAAGAGACAGAACAGATTATATATATTCTCACACTTAACATATCATTATGCAATGAGAGCTAAGCTTTTCACATAAATTCTTATTAAACACAAGGTTATGTTTAATTCTATACAAATGCACTTGATGGTGAAAGCAGTCATGTGATGTCTCACTACAGTAACAAGTACAATAAATACTGCAAATATGATGCATTACATTGGATTTCCACTATGGAAGAGATTTTCAGTATGGCTGAACAAAGCAAAAAGTGTCTGAAATTTTGTATAACATTTCATGACATTTCAAAACTTTTGTTTTGTATGTTGTTTACGAGGCATTAGACACTTCTTATCCACTTATCTTCTGCTTTAAGGGGGAGAACCACCAAAGTACTCTTAACCTTGTGTATTGTCAGTGTTTCTAGTGCTGTGGTCTTCAACAGAATATTTGACATTCATCATCAAACAGATTGCAGTTGCCCTTCCAAATCTATCTGCCTAGAGTTATGGATGAAGCAAAAAAAAAAAAAGCCTTTGTATTAGCTACGTTCAATAAGAAAAACAAAAAAACCTATTCTCCTTCACTGTACACTAACCTCGACTTGGAACACTTAACTGAATTGCTGAACTGCTTGCCACATTCAACTAAGCATCCACGCTTGCACAGGATTGGTGACCCACATCTAGCTGGAATAGTGAAAAGAACAACGTTTCTTGGTTGTGTTCAGCGGCTATGGATGTCTCCATTTGGAGAAAGCATCTGGCTCTTGGAGACGTTTTTACGGGTCACAGTGGTGCAGCGTTTGAGGATCTCTTGCGCTGGAGGCCTGGGGGGAATTTTGGGTGTCCCGGGAGACTTGAACATATAGGGTTCAGATGTGCTGGGAGAGAGCTTGTCTGTGGTGGGACTCAGTTGTTCAGGCTGGGGTGTGCTACACCACTGGGTGTCTGTGGGGCTGTTAACACAGACTGACTCACTGCTTGAGGAGCTGGCACTGTCACTAAAGCTTTCTTCACTGCTGCCACTGAAGCTCCTTATTTCCAGTTTCCCATTTTCTTTGATAGTGGGTGGCCTGTGGTGAACATCTGTTAAAACATTCAGCGAGTGTGATTTGGTCTTATCACCGAGAATCAGGTGATCTCCTGGAATCCGCAGGAGGTTGCCTTGCGAACGACTGAGCTCATGTCCAGGGATCATCAGAGAAGAGCTATCAGGGACCTGAATTTGAGCCAGGTTTAGGGTAGAGTTGTGAAGCCCCCTCTGAACATTAATGATTTGCACACGTGGATTAACATATGGTTGCAGATACATGGAAGGGATGTAACCAGTTTTGCAGTTGTACCTGAGATAAAAGAGAAGGGCAATGAGATTTCAAGAATTAAAATCTGGAACAGTTTCATGGGCACAAATCATAGGAGATAAATCATCAACATGACTTCATGCCATGTTATCTGTGGTTTATGCATTATCTTCTTTTTTGTTTGCTATCACAAAGATGAACGCTTACCTAACTAACCACCATCCGTCATTCGATTTTCGTACAACTTCAACCACGGATCCAATCTCCACAGACAGTTCATCCATTTTTGTGGATTTGTAACTTTTGGTGGCAACACATAGAGTACCTATGGAAGAAGATTGGGAATAATTGTTACATAAAGCGCTCATATATATTTTGCCATGATTTTTCCATAACCTGAGATACTTTAGTAGGTCATGACAACAGAAGTCTGTCCTGAATGTGAACCTGGAACTAAAATATCATGTTTGGAGGCTTATAATATTTCTAGAAATTGGCCTGATGCCAGTAGTGCATGGTTTCACAACCAATACAAGCCGTCAGGAATGTTCTCAGGAATATTCTTTCTAAAATCCTATCAAATATCTTACTTTCTTCAAGTTCTTCATCAGCAGCCTCATCTTCTGCTTCAGGATTCTCCAGGTATGGAGCAGGAAACCAGGCGAGGCATTTAGACTCATTCTCAACCAGCCACCAGCCTGTAAGCACATAGTTACAACATTTACATGAAAGCATACAAACACGTGAATAGTAAAGGAAATATAAGGTATGAGGGTATCTATATACACTCACCTGCTTTGTCCTTGATGAGCACATCCAGAGCCTCTCCCACCTCAACCTTGAAAGGACGGTTCTTTGTGTCCTTAGTCTCATAGGGAGCGATACAGTGGTACATCTGGGTCACAAGTGGCTGGGTTACACTGGCATCTGATTTTGGGTTAATGCTTCTGCCCAGAGATTCGTCCGACGGCATGACCATGATGCTGTGCCAAATCATATTTCAGTTAGTCCATTTTATTTCACTTCTCAGATGTTGAAAATAGTTTTGGTGTGCATGCGTGCATTTGTGTGTGTGTGTGTGTGTACCTGTTCTGAGAAAATTCTGGTTTCAGATCCTCCTGTCTGGGAAGCAGAAATTGGATGAGGTCTGGGCTTTGAGAGACAGAAGGATCAGCGCTCAGCAGCGCAGTGCAGTACTCTTCCAGTGGCTTCAGCCTCAGCAGGGACTTACTGTAGCTCTTCTTCTGAATGCCTCTCTTTACTTTCTCTGCTGCAAACATGTGTGTGAAATACAGGCTCAGCATTAGGTCCAATTATCAGACACATTTCTATTCTTTTACGTTGATCTAAAAATATGTATTTAAGAAAATAAATAAGTAACATTTGTTAAATAAATATTTGCTATTGATATAAGTACTATATCAATTAAAAATAAGTACTGTTTGTGCTGCTTTGAGACAATGTCCATTGTTAAAGGCGCTATACAAATAAATTGAAATTGAATGAATGTATTATAGTAAGACCATATGTACCTTTAAATTTGGGAACAATCCTTATTGACCTTTGAAAAGGACCTGAATATGAACTTGTGCATTTCTTCTTAAGTTGAACCTGAAAAACAAATAAGACGTCAAAAAAAAAATCTGTAAAAATTAGTCAAAAAATAAAATAAATGGTTAATTTATAAAGGCAATACTTACATGCAATGTTTTGAATTGTTCAAGCGTTCTGTAGACGATGATTTCGTTTTGATCTGACCAAAGAACGGAGGTCATGTAGAGCTGGAGGTAAAATGCAAGTCAGTTTAGATTTCCTTTATTTTATTTTTTTTTAGTTAAGAAATGCTCTGCTGATGTGCATAAGAAAAACAGCAGGTGCACAGTAAGTTCAGCCTTACTTACTTTGCTCTTTTCCTTGTGCATCACGCCTAAGAGGCGAACACTTATAGGAAGTCTGCGTTCTTCCATTTCGGTATCTGTTTTTCGGCTTGTTTTTATTTGCGTTTCCTCAAAATACGCTCTTCTACTCCAGGGGAAGGAACACACTGAGGAAATGCAGCATGTGCACGTGTATATAAAGCTCAGGAGGGTGGAGCCAGACGCAGGTAGGCGGAGCCGCTGATCCGCCCCTAAGGAATTTGTTCTTATTATAATACGTCACCTGTAATTACGTATGCATCAGGAGGGAAATTTCTCTATCAATTATATTTCGCGAGGCTTAATTATCTCCACAAGAGCGGTTCCTGTAATGAAAAACGGAATTTGATCAATGTGTTGTAAGGGAGTTATAAAGTTACAAAACGAGAAAAAAACTTCTTTGTCTTTGACATGTTTCCGATAATCCTAAAATGTACTCTAGTTTTTTTTATATGATTAATATCATGTCAAAAATTTAGATTGTATGAACGACGAAGTTTATGTCTATTAATCTCAGAACTACTGGGTGAACAGGGAAATAAAGATAGATATCACAGTAAGGCAGTTTACTGTTAATATATATTTAATTTAATGTTAATGTATATTTATTAATGTACATATATATATATATATATATATATATATATATATATATATATATATATATATATATATATATATATATATATATATATATATATAACGATCAGGCATAACATTATGACCACCTTCCCAATATTGTGTTGGTCCCCCTTTTGCTGCCAAAACAGCCCAGACCCGTCGAGACATGGACTTCACTAGATCTGTTCACTAGTGTGCTGTGCTAGCAGCACATCCCAACTTACAGGATTTAAAGCACTTAAAGGATACTTTTGATAGATACTGACCACTGCAGACCAGGAACACCCCACAAGGGCTGCAGTTTTGGAGATGTTCTGATCCAGTCGTCTAGCCATCACAATTTGGCCCTTGTCAAACTCGCTCAAATCCTTACGCTTGCCCATTTTTCCTGTTTCTAACACATCAACTTTAAGGACAAAATGTTCACTTGCTGCCTAATATATCCCATCCACTAACAGGTGCCATGATGAGGAGATAACCAGTGTTACTCACTTCACCTCTCACTGCTCATAATGTTATGGCTGATCGGTGTATATAAATGTGCATAATTATAGTATAAAAAAATCAAAATATAGTATTTTAAAGTTAGAATTAAAACAGCTATTTCACGGTGTAAAACACTCTAAAGAAAGACAGACTATATGTAGAGAGAGAGAGAGAGAGAGATGTAAAGCAAGTCTTTCAAAAATAATGAAATCAAATATTTCTGCATTTTGTGTAAAATTTTTACATTTTTACTTTTTTTCAGGTAATGTTTGGAAATATAAAATGTTTTTGTACTGACTGAATGCAGAAATCATCAAATAAACATCACAACTAAACAACAAACAAAGGCTATAACAAAGTTTGTGCAAACAATGCACTCTTCTTTACAATTTTCAGTATGCACTTTAACCTAAATACAACAATTTTCGATAATCTGTCTTTAATATCCATCTAATTGGGGAAAGGGAGATTTTCAGAAAAATATATAGTCTAGTAACTGAGATTCTAGGCATTTTTAATTGGGGGTTGATTCTGAGATAAATGATATCAAGTATAAAAGAACTTGTGTTAAAATGTGGTTTCAAATGTTTATAAAAGAAGTTAACGTGTATGTCATAAAGTCGGTAAGTTTCAGATAATCAGATAATGAGATAATAGCTAAGGTTGTGAAGACGTGTGGAAGTTCATTATTTCACAATCCTACGTGTGTTTCAGCGCTGTAATTAGAAGCAGTAGCTGGCATTGTCTATGACGGAAATCCCATA
Source organism: Hemibagrus guttatus (assembly GCA_033459395.1). Classification (NCBI taxonomy): domain Eukaryota; kingdom Metazoa; phylum Chordata; class Actinopteri; order Siluriformes; family Bagridae; genus Hemibagrus; species Hemibagrus guttatus. The sequence goes on along the minus strand of JAUCMX010000016.1, from coordinate 10,797,338 downwards.
CTACAGCTCACCTCCGCTCTCAGAACACCTCTGGCTCAATCCCGAACGCCTTCCTGTAGTCTCCACTGTAGTGCACTACTCTGGGCTGTACAAATATATATATATATATATATATATATTATATATATATATATATATATATATATATATATATATATATATACACACACACACACACACACACAAACATACAAAATAATAAATAAATTGTGTGTATGAATGAAGTTCTCATTTTTCTTTGGTTTTGAATGCCTGATAGCTCTCTGTGGAGAGACTCGACTAACAGTTTCCGGTAGCTCGAGGCTTTTATATACGTTATAGCTAAGGTTATAATTGTCTTATAAATGTTAATTACAAAGGTACCATTATCATCTAACCTATGAAGTATAAACTATAAATAGTAAGTGTATGCAAGTGTAAGAGTAAATAAATACAGTATAATACAGTATACTGTATACAGTAAAGTATAATATACCTTTTTACAACAATCATCTAAAACAAATGACAAATATCTATAATCTATGAAAAACAGTGTGTGTGTGTGTGTGTGTGTGTGTGTGTGTGTGTGTGTGTTTAACCTTAACTTATAGGTCTCTAAAAGTCATAAAATAAACATCACTAAACAACAAACAACTAAACAACAAACAAAAGCTATAACAAAGTCGGTGCAAACAATGAACAGTACTCTTCATTTCCAATTTTTAGTATGCAATGTAACCTAAATACAACAATAATCAACATTTTGGAAAATATATCTTTAATATCTGTCTAATTGGGGAAAACAAATGAGATTCTCAGGAAAACATATGGTCTAGAAACTGAGATTCTAGAAATGTTTAGTTTGGGGGGTTGATTTTGAGATAAACCATATCGAGTATTAAAGAAATTGTGTTAAAATGTGGTTTCAAATATTTATAATATTATTCTAATATATTTTAACAGTTAAGGTGATTTAAGACAAGATTTTGGAGGTTAACTTTTATTTATTTTTATTAATATTTAGTTTTTTTTAAATCAAAGTACCCATACTGTTGTTTCTTTACTTGTTGTGTAAAGTATGAGGAAGTTGATTATTCCACAGAAAAGACTAATGGAAAAAATGGAAAAAGTGTCTAACGGGTGTGTCGCACACTGTTCTCACACACTAGCAGATCTTAGGCTGTAAAACATGACCCTTAAGGGTGTAAATCATGACCCATGAATTCAGGAAAAGATTCAAGGAAGTTTTTTTTTTTTTAAATTCCTGTCAGGTTATAAGCGTTGAGGAAATGCTGTTGAATGCTTCTAAACCTCACCCTTTTTCATCAGCTACAAAAACACCTTTGTTTGCTTTCACTGCTTTCATCACGTAGACCATCTTTAAATGGTTATTGTTTACGCTTATTCAACTGGTTTTTATTTCTGGTTTGGCATAGATACCGCATATACCAGAAGAGTTCAATACATTTTTACAAAAAATAATAGATTTAAAAACCATTTATGACTTTAGATGCACAGGATAAAGTTTAAGCTGGATGGATATTGGGTATTTAGAGATTTAATCAGTATTCAGTAATAAAAATATTCTTACTAAATTTTTGTGAATTGTGTTTACAGAATTTTTTATTAACATTTCTTCATTTAGAGTGGCATAGTGGGGCAACAGATTGTTACTGGGTTGATCAGTTGCTATCTTTTGGAAGTTTACATATTCTATCTATGTCCATGTAGGTTTTATCCAAGTAAATTGTTAAGGGGGATTGGTTCCACCATTTTTTATCTTGTCATGATATTTAGTTGGTACTTACAAGGAAAACTTGCTTCAAACAAATACTGCAGCTTTTATTTGTGTGTCTGAGTGTGTATGTGTGTTTTCTGTATGTGTTTTGGCCTGCTATCCATCCTTGGGCTTTTTAAAAGCCCTAAATAAATTTGAAATGAACCTTTCGGATTCCCTTCCATGTAAACTGAACCACTGTTTGTCACAAATTCTTATCATAATGAACACAATGCTAGTCTCCTTTCTGTTAGCATACAAAGAAAACCGCTTTTCCCAATACCATACTATTTATAGTTTTCAGTTCTGTATTTAACACAATCTAACAGTATCACATTATCAAGATTTCAACATGGCATTCTCTTTAATTCATTGTTTGACATGGCAAGAAGGCACCAACCATAACCTGAACACCCTTTGAACTAATCCACTAATTATTTACTTATCTACTCAATACTCACATTTTCTTAAACCAGAACAAGCTAAAGATTTACTATTAAGTAGTCACTGCCAAATCTGCACGACCCACACAGAATAAGGAAATCTCTAATCATTGAACATATATGCCACTGCCACTTAAACTTCTTTCTTTTGCTCACAGACAAAATCCTCACTTTAGTGAATGTTAGTTCCTTTCCAGTGAGAGCTCCCTTTTTCTTTCACCAGCACTGGAACACCACAAGACTCTAATCTAGATTATTTCTCTCCTCCACACACAAAATTGTAGGTAAAATCTAGGGCTAAAGTCAAGTCCAAGTCAAGTCCAAGACTAAGACTAACCAAGGTCAGGTCAAGACTCATCCTTATCTAAAAAAAAATATCCTTTTCCTATTTTTCCTTCATCCCTTTTTATGCCTCACTTCGATTCATTGACTTCATTAGTACATTAAGACAGTTATTCGGCTGTTTGTTCAATAAGAATATACAAAAAGAAAACACAACCCAAAGGCTGTGAATATGAAAGGTTCATATTCAGTAACACCAACACCCAAGACCAAGACAAGTTCAAATACAACTGGCAATAAAACAAATTAGTCACTGCAGAAAACATCTCAATGGTAAACTCAATTCCAAGAAGAGAGTCAAGTCCAACAGCCCTGGTGAAATCACCTCCCCTTAAATAAACTGAGGACACAAGCCAACCTTGCACGTATTCACTGATTAGAGAAATGTGTGTTGGTTCACTAAAAGTTCATAACTAAATGCAGTTCACGATGTGGTAGTTATTTCTGTCAAACTATTTAAAATTTAGCCATCCAGCAATCTCGTAATCTTTTCATTCTCTGTAAGCCAAGACTTGGTACAACAAACATACTATTGTTTGACATGCCAAGAATGCACCTTAAATTAAATGGAGTTCTCAGTTCCCGTTATGGGTATTCAAAATTCTAGCAACTTTGAATGAGCTTAACTAACCCTACCTCTTCCTTGTGTAATGCTTTATCGATGAGCAGCCAACCCTGGAATTTGATATACCTAATTTCTATATAACTTGAAATCTTATAATGACACTTATTCTCATACCCAGCTCTCCTTTCTTTTGGTTATTATGCACATACATAAACCCTCTGCCTGCCTGTTGTTTTGCACTCTTTTGAATAAACAGTCAATGATGATTATGAGCACTATGACTAACCCTGAGATGCTTTTCTGCTCACCATGGTTGTAAAGAGTCTTATTTGAGTTACTATAGACTCAGCTCATTCCAATCTGGTCATTTTCCCCCGATATCTCTCATAAGCAAGGTGTTTCAGTCACCTGTAGACACTGGCCCTTTCTTGATAAGGTTGGACTCACCTGGTATATTTTTGTGTGACATTCTCGGCAGGTCAGCAGTTTCTGAAATACACAAACCAGTCCATTTGACACCAGCCCTTAGCTCTGTATTGTCTTATATAGCTCTGTCTTTATGTAGCACCAGGGTCCTAAAGGAATGCTGTTTCATTTCACTATGCACTGCATCAGCTATATATGCTCGAAATGCCAATAAACGTTTCTTGACTCTTGACTTAACTTGACCAACAATGATCAAAGACACTTTTTCCTACTAATCTGATGTGTGAACATTAACTTTGACTGAAGCTTTTGATCTGTATCTGCATGATTCTATTGCAGCCATTGAGTAGCTGATTAGATAACGGTGAGCGTATTTTTGTGTGTGTGTGTGTGTGTGTGTGTGTGTGTGTGTGTGTGTGTACATTGCCAGTTAAAGTTTTTTGAGCAGCCTATATTAAGATGATGTAACCTGTGTTTTCTATATGAACTGAGCTCAGTTTTTATATGAAAAGGTCTTGTTCAATAGTTCAAAGGAATCAATAGGGATATTTTTAGAAATGTTTACAATTTCATTTCACTGGAAACAATTTTGATTTAGTTAAAAAAAAAGCCCTAGACACCAGGCACATACCATGTTTATCAGGAAGTGGATAGACAAACCAGAGGAAAAAAAGAGCTTGGCAGCACTCAAAAATGTGCAGCTGGCAAATGGCCAGATCAGCAAACAGGCATACACTTGGTGATATGTTGTAAAAATATTGCAGATGTACCTTACAGGTACTTTGTTGATTCACTGGATGCCATGGAATGGGCCTTGCCCAATTAGTCTACTGCTTGACTTAATTGTTGACATGCTTCCTCTCATGCTCAGTTCCTTTTATGAAACCACTTGGCAACAGTTGGTGTGTCTGTGGTTATGGGGACGTGCCAGGTAAAAAGAGGTGGTTAGAAATCCAGTATGCACTGGAATGATGTGTGCAATGCAAGAACCACAGAGATAATAGACAGAGATTATACTGGCTGACAGTGATAATATAACCATCCTTAAAATAAAGAGCATCGCAATTAATTATTTACATGCCCAAGAAGAAAGTGTGTAACAATTTAGTCAATTATACCATTTACATTTTATGTGAAATAATATTTTATGTAACTATTGTGAATGCCTACCGTATAAAATCAATGGAGGTGTTATATCTTTGATAACTGGATTAATTTTTAATTATTAATAGTTGTGTGCTATAGTTAATATTCACTTCACCATGATTGGCCTCTCTACTGGCAGCTTGATCGCCATTTTATGTCACAGAACATACAATTACATTTATTAGAAATTGGTTCATAAGTAGTATTGATACAGTACAATCAGTATTGGTGGAAAAAATATTATTCCATTACGTCATTATTATCATAATAATTATATGCCTAGCAAGGATTAAGTTACTCACTAGTTTGTGTTGAGCCCTAGAGCTGACAAAAACCACTAAGAAATTTTCCTCCTGACATTATCAGTATTTGTTATCAGTATTTTCCATGAGTATGACCTCACTTTCATCATACAGATGCAGGTGTAACCGGTATTTACCTACATCCAGATCCTGTCATGTTTTGTTGTTGTGTGCTATCTGTTTAGATTGAAAGCAGTCTAAACATCATCTAAACGTGTCCAAGGTCTCTCTGAGGTATAGCCGATTATTATTATTATTATTATTATTATTATTATTATTATTATTATTATTATTATTATTGTTGTTGTTGTTGTTGTTGTTGTTGTTGTTATTATTATTATTATTACTATTATTATTATTATTACTATTATTATTATTACTATTATTATTATTATGCTAAGCAGAAAATGTTTATAATTTTTCATACAGTGATGTATAAAAAGTATTTAGACGTGTTTGTTTTTGTTTTTAATATTCATCCACTGAATATATCTCCTTTAAATGTATATGAATAAATTTGTATGTATTTATAAATATGAACAGAAAATTATTCATTCTTAACAATGTTTCTAAAAATGCAGTTGAAAGATGGAAAAAAGTATTTGTACACCATAAATGACCAATATTAGTATATTGTTGCAAAATTATTGTTGACAATTGCAGCATCTATATGTTTATGGTAAGAAGAAATTAAATTTTTGTAGCATTATGTTTCAGTTTTTCGCTCATCGCTCTTGCTCGGAGGTTTTAAGAGTCTCTCATGTATTCTCAGTTTCAAAATCCTTCTTACATTTTCAGTGGGATACAAGTCAGGAGATTGTTTAGGCCATGTAAGGTCTTCTTGGGTTATTTTGGCTGTATGTTTAAAGGAGTTGTCTGGTTTAAATGTCCATCTTATCTGCAAAATCAGTTTCTTGACAGATGAGATTAAATTCTCTTGTATGTCTAAGTACATCGCTTCCTTCATGTTTCCTTCAGTTCAATGACATTTCTGTAGAAGCTGCTTATGTGTCACCCTTCTTTATCCAAACATGACAAGCTGAAATATTACCAAAGAGTTCTTGATTACTGATTTGTTGAAATGCATTTTTTCTTTTTTAGCAGAGGAGTTTTGTGTGATGCGTAGGAAGATACAGAGATATTTGGACATGTTTAGAATAGAGATGTTTGGATGAATGGAGAAGTTTAGGAAGCTCCTTAACCTTTATCAAAACTTCTACTTGGATGAAATTTTGCCAACCAATGGCAAAGTCCTTTATGATTACACCAAGAGCAATTTGCACAATAACATTTGTTCTGCATTTTTATCTAGAACTTGGTTTATTTGTATGTAACATATATATTTATGATTTATTGTAATTCTTTGGGCTCATTAATACAATTCAATCACCACTCGAATGCCATAGACTATTTGAGTACTCTTGCTGATCATGTGCATCCCTTCATTACTAGAATGTACCATCTTCTAATGGCTAATTCCAGCGTGATAAAACACCATGTCCCAAACGTCTCAAACAGGTTTCATGAACATGACAATGAGTTCAGTGTTCTTCAGTGACCTTCCCATTCGCCGGATCTGAGTCCAGGAGAATGCCTTTGGCATGTGGTAGAACAGAAATTCACTGTATGTAAATGCACCTGAAAAATATACCGAAATTACGCAATGCAATCTAGTCAACATGGACATCCTGCAGAATCCATGCCATGAAACATTAAGACTGTTTGAGAGCAAAAGTGAGACACGGTATTAGTATAGTGTTCCTAATATTGTGATCAGTGAGTGTTTGTTTTTCTTTTTTTTTAATATAGTATCTAAATTTTTTTTCATTACCAAATTATACTTTTTGTTCGTATGTTTAACTACAAAGTCAAAAGTCATAACGGTTTCATCCATAAAGATTCAAATCAGGGAAATGTGTCCTAATTGTTTTACAACTATAATAAAAACAAGTTGCTTCTGTGTGTGTGTGTGTGTGTGTGTGTGTGTGTGTGTTGTGCAATATAGCTAATATCATTTCATTAGTATGGCAACATTTTACCAGTTATTTACGTTAGATTACACATACTTTCATTGTAACAGAAAAAGAATAAAATGTAAAGCTGCATTATTCTAATGAGTGCCAATGCTGATTCTTATGAAACGTTATGTGGCACAAGGCAGGAGGTTTTTGCCTTTGTGTTATTGTTTGAGTTGACTTATATTTAAACATTGCAACACTTGACACAGTGCTTGGTGTATTTCTGGTATATCAGAGTCACGTTATCGTGGTGTTGTGTTACATAGCGTCACCAAACTTTAAGGATCAGAAAAAATATTTTAGACATAAGAGATCATAATTAAAATTATGATGGCATTTTAATGATAGCAAAATAAAACACACACTATTTAAGGACCAGAGAGAATATACATACATCTGGCAAAACAATACTTTACTCTTGCTTTACAGAGCATCTTTTGGATTTGGTTAACTTGTGTGTATAACTTGTAAAAGATATGCATTATCATTTATGGCAGAAGTTCTAAGAGAATACAGAGGTGCAAAGTGAGTTAGCACGAATGTATCTTAAGACAACCTTCGGTCAATAAAAACCTGACATGTATAAAGCCCATCAAAGCTTTTTAATCATGTGGATTTTTATTGTTATTGCAGTTTATACCAATATAAACATGTGTTCCATCAAAACAAGTTCAAGTTCATATAAGCTTCTACATCGTTTCTATCATCTGAGACAGGAAATGAAGTTAGGAATGAAATATAGTTTTCCCAGAATATATATTTAGCATTGCAGCACTGTCAGTCAAAATAATACAGTGACACAAAGACAAATGATGAATCATATTTTAGGAGTTCTTCATTGTTTCCTTTAACAAAGCACTCATTCAGAGTGCCAATGAAAGTGAAGTGCTTCGGTTCGGATTGGTGAAGCAATAGCAGTAAAACTCTAAAGCCTGTATTTGTCTTAAAGGTTATATTGCACAGTGTTATTCTCAACTGTAGTAACAATATACACTGTTTTTCCAGAAGTGCCTATTTAGAGTAATCCATAACAAAATAATACAATAAAGCAAGCATTTAAGAAGCATTCAATAAATAATTATAGAGTATTTAACTTTAACCAAATTCTTGAATTTGGTTTATACAAGATGTTCAAATAATTTTGATTGGCAGCCTAACTTGAGCAATAGCCTCATTTAAATAAATAAACAAACAATTAATTAATTATTAATATAAATGATGATGATGATGATGATGATGATGATGATGATATTATTCAAATGTATATTTTGAGTGCATACATGAGTATTTATGAAGGCTGGTGCTTATACATACATATATATATATATATATATTCATAAATGTTCATGTAGTTATGTAGATTTCATGTAGATAAGTCAATTGTTACCATAACCAATGTTTAATGTAACAAGGCCTGGAGTGTAAATGAACCACAACAGCTCTATCTAGTGGTCAACATAAATTCCTGTAAAAAAATAAATAAATAAAAATAAAAATAAAAAACTAAATTCCATAAAACAAATAAAAATTTAAAAAATTAAAAAAAATTCCATGTCAATTATTTGGGCTCTGTAAGTAAAGAAAATTCAGCCGTACAAATAATCATATGTATGGACAGAGCAGAGATGCAGATCAAATCTAAATACACACACACACACACAAACAAACAATAAAATTAGTTTTTTTAAGTAAAAAGGCTCCTTTAAAGTTTTAAAAGTATATATTCACAGTCATACTACAGGCACAAAATATGTACTCTACAAGATATCACCTTGGCGCTTTATTTTGTGTGTGTGCTTTTATTTGCTAAATATCTACTTATCAGGATTGTTTCATTCAAAAAGTAAGACAAGACATTGAACAAGCATGTGCCAAGAAAAGCCAGTGAGGACAGTGAGTCATGTCAGAGACTCCTTTAAGACCACACATTCATGCTTATAACCATGATTTAGCTTTTTGAGCATAGAGGGGTTTGGTGGTTAGCACGTTTGGCTCAAACCTGGTTTCATTCACGCCTCCGCCATGTGTGTGTGTTTAGTTTGCATGTTCTCCCCGTGCCTCAGGGGTTTCCTCCTCCAGTCCAAAGAAGTCCAAAGTAGATTGATTGGCATCTCTAAATTGTCTGTGTTGTGTGATTGCGTGAGTGAATGAGAGTGTGTGCACCCTGCAATAGGTTGGCACTCCGTCCAGGGTGTATCCTGCCTTGATGCCTGATGACGCCTGAGATAGGCACAGGCTCCCCGTGACCCGAGTATAGATCGGATAAGCGGTAGACAATGAATGAATGAACCGTCCACAGCTTTGGGTAATTTTCACATTAACCATCAGAATGGGGAAAATATCATCTCTGAGCTTGATCGTGGCATGCTTGTTGGTGTCAGACAGACTAGTTTGAGTATTTCCATAACTGCTGACCTGCTTGGATTTGCACACACAACAGTCTCTAGTGTTTACTCAGAAAGGTGCAATAAAGAGAAAACATCCAGTGAGCAGCAGTTCTGCAGATGTTGACGAGAGCATCTTGTTGATGAGGGTTCAACAGAGAATGGCCAGGCTGGTTCAAGCTGACAGGCAGACTACAGTATCTCAGATAAACACTGAATTTTGATAAGCAGAAAATCATCTCATCATGCACAACACATCAACCCTTGATGCAGATGGACTACAAGAGTAGAAGATAATGTCAGGTTCCACTTGTTTTTTTTTTCATTTTGTGCTCAATGTAGCCTCAAAATCTTGTTTTTGGCTGACAGGGTTGAGCCTGATGTGATCTTTTGCTGTTGTTGGTCTGTTTTTTCCCCCCAGATACTATTTATTTTATATGATTTCTTACATGATATTCATTTATATGAGACGGCATGTAAATCATCCTAATTACAGTGTACTAGCAGCAATCACACAGCACACTCCAGGGGTTTTTGCACAATTATGGCCTATAGACTTTCCCAAAAAAGGGGAGGAAATAAGTTTTTGAACAGTATCTTTTATTTCAATGCAAATTCAACAAAGCTCATCTGTTTGTACTGCACTTCAACTCTTATTCTGGGACATGTTCCAAAGCTTTCTCTATGCAGAAGTCCTCAGTGGTTGCTGAAAGTCCAAGCAGTCTTGAGCAGGTGTCACTTCCATCTTTGCACAGCTTTTAATGTCTCATATTTTGTATATACAGCAATTAAAAGGCTGTTTATAAGGAAGCAGTTCATTTACATCACAAACTTTTATTATATACACCACTCTGGGGTCAATGTTTCACTTTACACTCCTGCATGTTATCTTTTTATAAAACAGTCTTAAAACGCTTGTAGCCACTCTCACGATCAGAAGCTCCTCAGTTATGAGTGATACAGTGATCTCAGTGCGCTGATTATGAATAAGTGTGCATTTTCTTTTGTATCTGAAGGAATATAGTTACAGGAAAGAGAGGGAAGTGGTGCATTAATATAAAACTGTGATTAAATGTATACAAGCCAAGATCTGCTGTTTATTCTGCTCAGATCCCAGATGCTTCTCTGTTCAAAAAAAAAAAAAAAAAAAAAAAAAAAAAAAACAGGGGGGGGGAAACGCAATTCAAAAACACATGGGGCTTGTAGAGTGTTGAGAGTGTGACTGATCACAGAGTACTGTGACCATGTGCAAATAGATTTCTTTCAGCAATCGACCTATTTACACAATTCAACACCAAACAAAAGCCAGGAAGCAACATGCCCATGTTTTTTTTTTTTTTACTACAATCAATTAGTATTGATGTCCTGCAAAAAAAAGTTTTGGAGGTTGTTTTGGCTGCAAAGTCACAAATATATTTACCATCAGAAACTGTCTTCCTGTCCAAAATCATTCCAATACTTTCAAAACCATAACATACAAACAGCTGATATTTAAGGCAAAAGGGTTTGACTAAAGCTTAAGAGGACTGAGCTGTAGTTATCTGCAACAAGTAGTTAGTTCTTATTACACAAATGTTTCTGTTCACACCTTCTTTCACCACTTCGAACGTCTCTGAAGTAGGCTTTAACTTTTTTTTTTTTTGCAGCTCAAAGAACAGAACATTATCTTATAGTTATAGCTAGTAATATTATATTATATTATATTATATATATATGAAAGCCATTTACGAGAAAACTTTCGTTTGTTTGCCATCGGGCTGTTGCGGTCTCTTTGTACATCAACGCTTTTCAGCTTGAAATCCATTCAGGATTAGAAAGCATCCCATCCGTCCGATCTGATATACCAATTATCGTCAAAGTGCTTACTGAGCAATACTCTTTTGGTTGTGATTAGTTATGTGAAAAATGCTACCTGTGGTATGTTTGTAAATAATATATGGGAAATGTGTGGTGAGCTAAGATTTTTATGTTGCATAGCAAAAATGGAGAAAATATTGTCGGTTAGCTTTTCTCAAAAGCTGCTCATCCCTGACGCACACACAAAAACCTGCTCACACTAAGCAGCTTATGACTAGCAATATGGGATATAAAATACTTCTGTCCAAAACATCTGACTCAGATTCGTTAGAAAATATAGAATTATATTCAATCTCTCTAACAAGCTAAAGGACCTCTCCGTTCTGATCCGTGAAGACGCTTCTTATGTTCTTCCAACCTCGGAAAACACAGACTCCGATGCCCAAGTCACTCAGGGGTGTAGTAATGATGTACACTTTAAACCTCATCTCTCGCAAAGATATCTTGCTGCTTTTATACAGTCTGATTGGAAAGAATCTGGCTACATGCGTATAGCAATCGATTTGTCTGGCCTAATGATCCAGTTGGATCTGTTGGGAAAAAAAAAAATACTTAAAATGTTAAACCTCTGTGAAAAAGAAAAATAAGAGAAATTTTCATCTCAGAAAACAGGCTAAAATGTTAAAATAATTAAGATGGCAGAAGGAGGCTTTTAAAAACCTGGAGGCAAAATGAAAGTAATGATCAGAAGAAAAAAAAACAAAACAAACCAAAATGAACAAACAAAAATACACTGTTGTAAATCCTACAATCCATCAAAATGATCCTCTTATAGCCTTCGAAGACTTTTGTCCGCATGTCCAGCTTTGTCATCCACTCCGTTGTGAGAGAAAATGACTGAGTACTTGGCATGTTTAGGCAGTTCTGCATCGTTTCCTTGAGTCCAGTGTTTGTTATTTATCTCTGTCCAAAGTTTCACCCTCTTCCATCCAGGGCTTTAGTGTCACCGGAACTCGTAGATGGGCGCGCTGTGTTCAGGAACATGAGTGAGGTTTAGTGACTGGTACCTGCAAAGAACAACACACACAGAGATCATGTCCATGGATGAGAAAAAGCAAGAATGGACAACCGAAGTAAAGAAAGCAGCAGGTCAGCTGGTATAAAAGGGCTTTCAGTGGTAAAGAGGTTCATTTTTGGCATCTACATCAGTTTATTTGCTGTTATCAAACATCATGAAGTAATCCAATCGCAACAGCAGCAGCATTTGCATTTACAGCTTTATCCAGAGTGACTTACAGAAGTGCTTTAGAAGTCTCTAGCAATGAATACATTAATACTGGTTCACCAGGTCACAGAGTTGCATCAGTCTGAACACTCTGATGAGAGGTAATATAGCAAGAAAAGCACACAGACAACTTTAAGCCTTCAAGTGCTTGTTTAAGCATTTCAGGAAGAAGTGGGTCTTTAGGCATCATTTGAAGGCAGCCAGTGACTCAGATGTTCGGAAATTTCATTCCATGAGCCGGGTGCCAAAACAGAAAAGAGTCTTGATGCGTACTCTGAGAGACGGTGGGACCAGTTGGGCAGTGCTGGAGGAATGGAGGGAGTGTGGTGCAGTGCATGGTGTGATAAGTGCACAGTTTGCATCAATGGTTTTTAAATAAATAGATAGATCGATAGATAAATAAATAACTAGTATGGAGGAGTGAGGCTGGGGCTGATTTCTTTCAAGCCCAGACTGTAGCTTCAGGCAGCCTACCAGTGACAGTGAATGCATCACCTTGTAGATTTGCTCTCCATTTGGTCTGTGATTGAGAAAGTGCATTGTGGTCTCTTAAAAACACATCTTCATGCTAGTGCACTTTGGTCAGAGACTAAAAGTACCATTAGTCTAAAATCCCTGTTAGGGAGGTTAAGTGTGTGTGTGTTTCTATTTATGTCACTAATGGAGAGTGTGTATGATCTTGTGCAATGCTCAAATGCTCAAATTGTCATGCTTTAGAGAGGTAATAGATTTTTAGCCCTTACATAAATCATCATGACCAGGTGTTTTTAAAATCTGGGAAACATTATTCATGTCGTTGCTTAAAAGAAGTCACAGATTTTGATCTAGAAATATCATATTCCTTTAACTTCTGCATTTTACAGCACATAGCACCGATTCAAATATTTACCTGCACTGAATTGAACAGAAACCCTGTTGACTTAACTCACTTGTAAGGAAAGCTTAGGGAGGGTTATATTCTGTGCACAGTGAAGCACAGTTCATGATGATTACACATGCACTGCACATGCAGCAGATCGAGATAATGCTTGAAATCATGCTTCTGCATCTTTATCTCTGGGAACATCTGAAATTAGCAATTCAATTAGAAGCTTTGGCACTGCTGTGAATCAAAAATAGCAACGGTATTGATGCCATAAAGGAAACAGTCTTGTTACAGCGGCTAAACCGTGCACAGTGTGTGTATGATGAGCAGCACATACAGATATGCAAGCAGCACATACATAAACAAGAGCTAAAACAGCCTATAATTTTATTTTAAAAAAAGAATTAAACTTGACATAATGCAGATGCTCCATAAAAAGGTGTAAATGTGTTTACATGACTACTAAAAAGCTTTAAATAAATAGGCATTTAGATCACTTCTAGTCGAGAGGAAAGTGTACCATTCAGAGCTTCTGTGATAGTAGAAACCCTCGATGGTGGCTGTGGACTTCTGGAAGCAGATGTAGTAGAAACCAGCAAAGGAAGCGCCGCTGATGTCTTTGATTGTGTGGTCAGGGACAAGAAACTGCTCCTGCACACGAGAGAGGGAGAGATTATACGAATACAAATCATCCTCCTTTGTAAGAGGTGCACAGGAAATGATATTAACATTGAAATTTGTTTCTTGGTGCAGTTTGACTCGAACTGCATTTGCTATTGCACTCCATTGCATTACTCACTATTACTCACGCTTATTTGCTGTGACTAATCACATAGTCGTTCTATCACATAACCCCATGCACACACCAGAAGCGACACATTTACAGAAGAAGAAAGCGAGGCAGAAAGGAATTTTAAAACGACTCAAAATACCCAACACATTTTTCCCTTTTTATTTTTTTTTATATAGTTATTTACTATTCTTTTAAAGCCATGCCAGTATCAATGTATATTTTTCATGGCAAATAAAACAGAACAGAAATTCTTACAATAATATCATACAATTTTTCTACAGCGTCAACAGCACAGATATATAAAACGTCCTTCACTTTCATATTAAACGAGAAGTCAAGGATTTGTCCTGGTGGGACATTTCAAAAGATTTCTAAATACATCTTTTCTGATTAAAAGCATTGTTTAGTAGCATACAAGCCATTAGGATATGATTAACGTTCTTGTTGCACAGGAATCACGTGTTGGAGATTCTTCACTGTTCAGTAGGACTGTCTGATACGGCGTCTTGTGTATACGGTCTGACTGCGTCAGGATTCAAAGAAAAATGAAGGAAGTGTTTCATTTATAACAGGGTAGATTTCATCGAGTTTGTTATGAATGCACTAGTCCCATTCCATTTGCCACTATTTTTTAAATGTAAAGGTTTCTCATTGGTTTGAGATCTGATGCTAAACAAATAAGTACTATTAAGTTCAATTTCCAATGACTGAACAAACAAGAGCTAAAAATGTGAAATAAATGTATGAATAAGGTGAGAGAGCCATGGCTGCACATGCCATCTCTCCCAAAACTCGACAGTGACGCATAATGCTTCAATCATGTTCGTCAGGAACGCTTTTCACCCACAAGAGGAACATGATTTGCTATCAGCAAAAGAACCGAAGTTTTGAAATGACATTATTTAACCGGGTTTTAATATAGCTCAATTCCATGTAATTGGGAAACGACACCCTTTGCTCTTCGCATGCTTTATGCTATTTTAAGCATTTGGCAGATGCCCTTACCACTGTCTGCTACAGAAGTGTAAGAATTTTCAAAATACTCATTGTTTCTTGAATACAAATTTTGGACTCTGAGTGAGACTAATCATCTCGATTCTGAACCAAAAAAAAAAAAAAGAACCAAAAGATGAACACCACTACTCGTGTGGCATCATTCGATACTCAGTCAAATTTATTAGCTCATTTGTTTTTACTCACAACACAAGCCCTACAACAATCCGTACCTTCCATCGCATGAAGACAAAGTCGCTGTTCTTGAGTTCTTCGTAGTCAAAGTCATCCGAGTTAAAGCTTTTTGCATACTGATAAAACGCCTGAAACTTGCCCTGTGAATATACAAAGCAAATCAGACGCATTAAAATGTTGTTTTCAGTCTGTAAATAAAGGAACACTCCAGAGATTTTCAACCTAACCTTTCATATCTAGTGTATGCACACGTTTCTCTGACAATACTGAAAAAAGAACTATGAAGACCTGCTCAATCAAATCAGTTATAATAGAGGTATCGTGGCAATTATCTCTCCAAACATGTTCATATACTCTTTCAGCAGAGACAGTCATAAATTTAGCTTTAAAGAAATGGGACTTTTTCAGAGGGAACACTTTGTGCTTGTCTTACCCACACAGACAAATACAGAAGTGTCTCAGTTTCTTCCAGTTTCAGTAGAGCAGCAAGGAACAAAGTACACCCTTATTGTTATAGTTAAAGTGGTTTTCTGCTGTTTCTCAGGAAAGGTCTGAAGTTGTTATGCACGGTAATCTCACATATGCTACACATGCAGTGGACAGGGATTAAGGTTGAAGAACAGTGGAGTATTCTTTACAGTACAGTGTGGCGTTCAAGTCAATACTCATTATTTGGACATACTAGATTAAATTAAGACAATTAGAAATATGTATTTTAAGATATTCTAATGATATTTTTGATAACAGTTGATGTTTGTGTATAAATATATTACTGATTCCAAATGTGTTTTAATTCTTAGTTTTTAGGGATACAATACGACTCAATCTGAGTGTCGGAATATTTTTAAAAATGACTGAAAAGACTTACATTTCTGAATAATAAACAATGCAAACTCAAAACAAATGCATGTGCATTTTTGTGTGCCTAATGCTACTAACTAGAGTCTAATAGTGTAAATAAAATAAATAAATAACTTGCAAATATTTGCTTGAATAAACAAACTCTCTGCCCCGGGTACAGTGATTCACTAAAAAATAAAAAGCAGCGCCTGAAACATCACTCGGCCTAAATGCCAGACAGAGTGCCAAAGTTGGCTAAAATGCCTGAGTGTCATGACCTTTATCTTGGGCACTGGAGATCACTGTGGGCTGGTGTCAGTTGAAAGCTACTAAAGACAAACTGTTATAACCTGGTTGTGTAACCATATAAGATATACTGGTCATTGTGATCCAGCACTATTAGGCCCAGCGTATGAGAAAATGAGAAAAATGCATACTTAGTTTTTAGATTTTTAAGAATGCCTTTGACACAAGAACGATATGTTGTACTATGAAAATATACAGCACAGAGATCATTTAAAGTAGGCAGTCGAAGTTCCTCATGAGTGGAAAAGACGACTCTGAACTAATAGCAATCACGTAGGGAATGTTTCGTAAATAAACTTACATTTAACAAACAAGGACTAAGGACTTTTGGGGACACTCTGTATTTTAACTGTATGGGTAGTGCAGAATGGGACCTCTGGTGTTCAAATGGTGCAACTGCATCAGGGGCTAAATTAATATAAATTACATTCCCACAGTTGGATTCGCACGTTCCCACATGATGCACATTGCACTTTTTTTGGCATTGCAACATCAATTGTTAAAAATAATGTTTGTTTTTTCAAACAAAAAGCTTTAATTTACAACTTAAGATAAATTGTGAGGAGGTTCAGTCTGTTAAGAATGTTTAAGAAAAGCCTCCGGGGAAAAAGCTCCTTTATGAAGCAGGTTGAGAAGATAAGAAGTGTGTAAACATTAATCAGGAATACTGTTAAGAATGTAATCACCTACAACAGTTGGGATGTGTGTAACAGTTTTTGTAGTAACTGCACAATTCTGTCTTAATGCTGGCATTATTAGGTGTGCCTGGTGTTTTGATTTCACTTAGTATAAGTGAATAAGCTTTTGAGGCATGTTTCTAAGTCAATATGAGCGTGTTCTCTAAAGATTAAATTATCTAGTAATCTAATGTGTTTGGCCCAAAGAAAACAAATAGCAGGAGAAAACAATGTAAAGCACTTGTAGCACTCTTAGGCTATGGTAGACTGGAAGAACTACTCTTTAAAACACAGCCACATTTGTGACTCTTCAAATGCCTTAAAAATAATAATAAATAAATAAAAATAAATAAATAAATAAAAAGATTCATTACCCAGTGCTTGCGGTCAACATCCTCATCGGCGTCCCACTTCCTGGTTAGAAAGGGCCGTTTTTGACTGATGATCTCCCCAGCAAAGAAAGTAGTCAAGGTGGGATATTCCTACACAGAGAAAATAAACAGAGCTTAACTCGCAGACCATGTACATAATGTATCCAAATGGCTGAACATAAGGTACTGCAAAGTACACCGTGTTCCCAAAACTCAGAGTTTCCTTATAGAAAATATTTTAGATCTGCTACTGAATAGCAGCATCCAGTATCTCTCATGCTTAAGAGTCTGAAAATATAATCCATACATGGTAGATTTGTGGGCCACAGCAGGAAATGAATTAAACCCAAATCCAAACTGAAGGCCATGTTTAGAAAAGCAGACTTTAACTCACATCCATTAGGTTGTGAATGTTGCCTCACCTCAGTCAGCCCCTTGATCTTGAGATATCCGCACAGGTACGAGTCCTCCATCGTTACATGCTACAAAGAAGAGGGGGGGAAATGGGATCTACAGCAACAATCGCAATGCACTGAACAAAATCATCCATCGCCCACACATTTCTCAAGATTATTTCTATGTGGCTTATATCTGCTCCCAGTCTAACCCACATTCATAAAACTACATCAGTGATGGCTAGAAATATCACTGCTTCACAGCACAAACAATTACACTTCATGCACTCAACAATCGCAGCTTTGCTTATGTAGCAGAAGAGTGTTGGGGCTACCAGGTGCTGACACTGGATAAGAAAACCTTTTAGCCAATGACATCTTAGAAATGTCTTTTAAATTAATCCACATTGTGTGATTTATTTGTCATCATTTTAAAAATTCACTGTATTCTACTAAAGTCAGCAGAGTTGCATTATATGCATTTGAGGTCATTTGTAATTGACAGGGAAGTGGCTTATACTTCCAGTTAGTGAAAAAAAACTTAATGTTCCATTTGATATGATACTACCCTAAAATACCTTCAAATTCATACACTAGATGGTAGAGTATATAGTGCATAGTGTACATTAGGTCATTTGGGACACAGCTTTTGTTTCTTTAGGCTTTAGTTCATGTGGTTTCAGATAACTGAGATTTTATATACACACTGACCAGGCATAACATTATGACCACCTGCCTAATATTGTGTTGGTCCACATTTTGCCATCAAAGCAGCCCTGACCCGTCATGCACTGTGTATTCTGACACCTTTCTATAAGAACCAGCATTAACTTCTTCAGCAATTTGAGCAACAGTAGCTCGTCTGTTGGATCGGATCACACGGCAGCCTTCACTCCCCACATGCATCAATGAGCCTTGGCCACCCATGACCCTGTCACCGGTTCACCACTGTTCCTTCCTTGGATCACTTTTGATAGATACTGACCACTGCAGACCGGGAACACCCCACAAGAGCTGCAGTTTTGGAGATGCTCTGATCCAGTGGTCTAGCCATCACAATTTGGTCCTTGTCAAACTCGCTCAAATCCTTACGCTTGCCCATTTTTCCTGTTTCTAACACATCAACTTTGAGGACAAAATGTTATGCCTTTATATATATATATATATATATATATATATATATATATATATATATATATATATATATATATAAATATGAATAAACCTATTAGGATTTGTTGTGACTTATCTGCAGTATCTATGTAGACATAATGATGGGCCAAATCAGAAATCTGTGTTTGCACATCATGAAGAAACAGGACCTGTGCTACATGAAAGAATATTTGATATGCCTAATGCCTAATGCACTAATCACGCAGTTACTTGGCACAATTTCACACTTTCGACATGAAGCATAAATGTGAGCCAAAGCGATAACGTGTCTAAAACACGTCGCGTGTCAAATCGGCCATGTTTAATGAAGTAACGTTAACATCTGACCTGTTTCATATCCACACAGGTCAGAAAGAGTGTCTGTCTTATGACACACAGCTCGGTGACAATCACAACACGTAGCGTTAGCTACCTCACTGTGCTCTAATGTGTTAAGTTAGATAAATAGCGTGAGTGGTTAGTTGACAGGCGGTTACCGAAACGAGCTAGCTCAGTAACAGAAATACCAGATGTCAGCTGCTAACAAGTGGCGCGCTAAACTATAAACTACCTGCGTTACGAAATGAAACTAGCCAGATAACTCGAGCGAAGCAAACCAGGTTAGAGGACATGCGAAGTAAAAATGTAGCCACAGTTACCTGTAAAACCACTTCGACGTCGTAAGAGTTGCCTTTGCTCTTCTGGTGGCCGCGGAACTGAGAGCCGCTGTACAGGAGCGAAGTGGCCACGCCGGGCTGCTGTGTGTTGATCGGGGGCGGCGGAACGAGAGAGGCCGAGGACACGCAGGCCGCTGCTGAAGCGGGACAGCGCTCGGTACGGACCGGCATGGTTTTTTGATCGCTTCGGCGGGGTGAACCCCGACTCAGAGTCACGAATCGAATTCAACAAGATATAGGAAACTGACACATGGGGCGGTGTGTGTGTTAATTCTGAGAGCTCTGCTCCGCTCCTAGCAGACGCGCCTTCGGTCGTTCGGCATCTATGAAGGAATGGGGTCGTTAAAAACCAACACTTCTCCTGATTGGATGGAGAAGTGTCACGTGTTAGAGTAAAGCAACGCTGATTCGCTGTTTGAGTAGCAGTGTGCTGGGAGGTGTAGTTGGAGAGAAGTGCAGAGCCCAGATATGAATATTAAGGATTGTATTAATAAAGGGAACTTTAAGCAACTTTATTTAATGATAGGAATTATTTTAATTTAACTGCAAACTAATCTTCTGGAAACGTTCCTCTAATATTCTTTCATGGTCTAAAGTTCGACGCACCTGTGTATTACTTTGTGAATAAAACCTTTTTTTTTAGTATATTAAATATACTATATTGCCAAAAGGTTTGGGACACCCCTCCACCAAACTCGCTCATCCATGTCTTTATGGACCTTGCATTGTGCACTGGTATGCAGTCATGTTGGAACAGGAAGGGGTCATGAAATTGTCCAAAATGTCTTGGTATGCTGAAGCATTAATCGTTCCTTTCACTGGAAGTGGCCAAGCCCTGAAAAACAATACCTGAATTCAATGATTTGGAGGGGTGTCCCAAAACTTTTGGCAATATAGTGTATGTAAACTTATGGGGATGTTCTCCAGTTCATCCCGGGTTATTGCACGGTTATTTAAATGTTACTAGAACGTTCTGTGAAAGTTCTCAACAAAATTCGAACGTTGCATTTACTAAACGAAAACATTCCTGGAAAACCAAACGGAAACTTAAAGAAACGATTTCAGAACGTTAACAAGAAACATTCCCACAACGCTCTGGAAACGTTAAATACTGTTCTGTATCTTTTATCATTTTCATTCCAAAACTGACAAAAAAAGGAATTATGACATGTTCAGTCACACTTTAATCAATTATCAGTTATAATTTTAACTGCACTCTTCATAATTGTTGGCACCCATGAAAGATATCCTAAAATCTTCAACGTAAATACTCCATCTTAATTACGGAATTTTCTTAGTTTCTCAAGCAAAGTTAGCCTACAAATGTACTAGAACTGCCAGTTTGTGAGCTAGCTAGCCAGGTCACCAATGTGATGTTATATGTTATGTAAGTTATACAGTCATATTAAGTGACATCACATGAATTCAAAAGAAATGGAAAAGGGAACACGTGAGAAATGTCCTTTTATGTGTTTTTGCAATGCCCATTATGCCCGGTAGGTGACAGGATTGCTCAGCAAGAAAAACTTGGAAAATGTAATGGAGTAAATTAGTGATGGGAAATTCGGATCATTTTACTGACACGGATCTTTGAATCTCGTTCAGCAAAATAAACTAATCTGTTTTCAAGTCATTTCGTTCATTTCTGCAGACTATAATTACAGTGTTAAGTGTTAATAGCCAATTACCTCGACACATCTACTTATGCAAACGTTGATCACATTTAGAATAAGACAAAACTATCAGTCAAACCAAGGACAAAACGAGTCTGACAGGAACAAGAACAGAACATTTTTTTTCTTCAGAAAATGTTCATTGGACATGTCTGATAATTCCTACATAACATTACATTCGTATTATTGACTGTAAGACACCCATCCAGGAAGTGCTCACTTGATGAACGAAGCTATAGGATCTTGCGCATGCGCAGTCAATACAAAATAAACGAATCTCTCTATGAGACGACTCGTTGTTGCCGAGTCATATTAAGGATTCGTTTAAAAATGAATGAATCGTTTATGAACGATACATCACTAGAGTAAATACACTGTAGTGTGATAAACGGCATGGGCTATTAAACACTAAACCCATTCAAAAAAATCCAGACAATATATATTCCAACTCTTCATATATTTATTATTGTTTTATTCTCAATTTCCAACCATAAAACACCACGTATCTGTGTAGTGAGTGTACAGTGGTCTTAAAATGCATTGGCCTTAGTGGATGTCAGACTCCCAGCCTGAAATTTTGTCTCAGTTCTGCTTCTGGTAATCAGGCAACAGCTCCAGCTGGTCCAAAGCATAATCAACATATTTAAGGATTTCTGAGATGCGTTTGCGATTCCTTTTAACCGCATTGTCATGTATCTGTTAACACAAAAATGTCTTTATATTGGAGGTCACACGCTTTATTCAAAACAATATATACATATATTACAGAAGGTCTCTTGAGCCCATGTACATTGTAATGTAACATACTGTATTAAGTCCTTCACCAGAGAACTGAGTAATTTTAATGTTTAATAATAATTTTTAGACTGTCTCCTACCGACTTTATTAGTGCACTCTTCCAGTCATGGATCCGTGTCAGGAGTGCATCCTCTCTGTTGTCGATCTTCAGCAGGTGTGTGTCATGTGACGCACTGACAGCATTGGTCATTGTGTCTTTGTCCACAAAGAGCTAGACGTAATGACGTAATATTGTTCTGTAATAATACATCTATCTAGAAGCTGATAGCGTTCATAAGTGTATGTTTTTTTTCTACTAACCAACTGCATCTCATCAGGCAAATCCTCATCCAGCTCATTCTTAGCCACTCTCTTCAGTGTTGCCACAGCAATCGTGAGCACATTCTCATGGTGGTGGTTCTCCAGATCTCGACACTGGACAAATGTGCAACAGAGTTAAAGAAGGTGCGTTTTTTAATGTTTGACATTAAAGTAAGACTAGAATCTCTACTGGACATTTTTGTTGTTGTTGTTGTTGTTAAAAGGATATATGCCTTGCACATATTCGGCAAACCCTCCAACCATGTCGGTGATGTTTCTCTCAAAGTCTTTAGTAATGTCCTGATTAAAAGAGAGATACATGCAATTATACATACAGTTAAATGAATATAGGAAACAGAAATAAGAATTTGTAGTTTTAATGTGAACATGCAGCACTATATGAAATTCACATGATGGGAAGTGTTGTGGTTGATAATTGTACTACAACAGCTCTTCCCAAAATGCTTTATTCCTTTATATATACATATATATCCCAACAACTCTATGGTTAGAGTTTATTTTCATTTATTTAAAAAAAATAACATACTGTACTTTTTTATGTTTATATTTACATGTGTGGAACATCTGTAAAACAAGTTAGCACGTCTTATCGCTTACATGACAGCATTTGACAAAAACAAAAAATATAACATAACTTGTTTGAGAAAAATTTCAAACAACCACAACATCCTCACTACTGAAGGCAGAAAACTTAAAATAGACTTTAGCTCTGTCTGTTACCAAGCACCCGCACTGGAAATTTCTTCCAAAAACTGTTAAATAATTATTTTATCACAAGCAAGCATTTGTTTGGCAACATTTTGGGGAAAGGTGCACATATGGGTGTGATGGTCAGGTGTCCCCATACTTATAGCCATATGGTTATATATTACTTGTAGCTTGTGCACTATACCTCTAACTGAGCCACTAGTTGCATCTCGAGAGTCAGGAGAGTGTCCCGAATCTGCATGATCTCATTTCTGACTCTGTCCTTCAACAAACTGCGGTCTGATGCCTGCTTCATCTCAGCCAACACCTCCAACAGAACCATATAGTATGTGGGTTATTTGTGTGAGTTGCATTAAAAGCAGTTTCAGTGAATGTGTCTGCCTATGGCGGAGTTGAAAAACAGCCTACCTGTCTCCTGGACCTCTCAAAGTCAGCTACTATTTGAGCTCCTTTTTGCTGATTGTCAGCTATGGCCTTTCGGAAGCTGGTAAAGAAGCACTCCACCTCATTCTGCCTTTGTGTTTGCTGTGTTAAACCTGCTTCAAAAATCTTCATACACAATGCCTCCAACTGGGTCTGGTATGTTTTGATGCAGTTAAGGTAGAAGCAATGCAAGAGTCTTTAAAGCTGCCATTTGTAATATTTACAATATTTTCGTGAGCCTCATCTGTGCTTATGGGCATCTTTCCTTCAAGGTCAAACTGAACTTTAGTTTAAAATTGATCTCCTTTCAAATTTACCCACTCAATGACATAAGCTTAATGCTTTTGGCTGCTCCCTGTTCGGGGTCGCCACAGCCTGCCAACTGGTCCGCACAACAACTTGGCAAATGTTTTACACCGGATGCCCTTCCTGACGCAACCCTCCCATTTTTTCTGGGCTTGGGACCGGCACTGCATCCAGTGGCTAGGAATCGAACCTGGGCCTTCTGCGTGATAGGCAAGAAACCTACCACTGAGCCACCAATGCCCCAATGACATAAGCTTAATGAATTACCTTTTAAGGAAAAGGGGCAGGGCTGAGAAGCTCTGTTCCTGCATGGGGTGAAGTTATGCTGCATTCAACTACTTTCGAAATTGAATCTTGGAATTGTCTTTTTTTTTTTTTTTACCTCTGTGAGTTTGAGCTACTAAGATGGAAAATCATAGATGCTTCTATGTTTGTCTTTTGTAAAAATTCAGCAAGCTAACTGTGATGAAAATTGTATATTTGTGAAATGTAGCAAACTGTATAGTCAGTTTTATACATATTTAACAACCTTAAATATCTACATGTTGATTGATCGAAAGCAAATACTACATACTCAAATTAGCCATAACATTATGTTCACCTGCTTAATATTGTGTTGGTCCCCCTTTTGCTGCCAAAACAGCCCTGTCCCGACAAGGCATGGACTCCACTAGATCCCTAAAGGTGTGCTGTGGTATCTGGCACCAAGATGTTATCAGCAGATACTTTAAGTTTTGTAAGTTGTGAGGTGGGGTTTCCATGGATCAGACTTGTTTGTCCAGCACATTTGAAGGCCAAGTCAACGCCTCAAACGCGTTGTTGTGCTCATCAAACCATTCCTGAACCATTTTTGTTTTGTGGCATGGCGCATTATACTGCTGAAAGAGGCCACAGCCATCAGGCTGTTACTGTTTACTGTTACTGTTTCCATGAAAGACATGGAAACAGTAATAGTACATGGTCGGAAAGTACAGAAAGTACATGGTCTGCAACAATGCTTAGGTAGGTGGTACATGTGAAAGTAACATCCACATGGATGGCAGGACTCAAGGTTTCCCAGCAGAACAGTTTTGAGGACAAAATGTTCACTTGCTGCCTAATATATCCCACCCACTAACAGGTGTCATGATGAGAAGTTAATCACTGGTATTCACTTCACGTCATTGGTCATAATGTTATGCCTGATCAGTGTATACTTTACAGTGTAACTGATTTAAAGGTAACATGTGTGGCTTTGTTTACTGCTGATTTTGTGAGCAGTCATGTTGATTTGACATCCTGAACTCTGAAATTCTGAATTGGCCCAGAGAAATTAAATAACATTGAAATATATAACATTACTTTGAGGCTGATGACCACATAATGGTGAAAAATGCAAAAAGGCACAGTAAGGATATGATTCCAGTAGTGTAGCAACTCCAGGAAGACGTGCCAACTTAGGTGCTTCAACATCATCAACAAACATGCTGTTAAACAGATGAGACCCGTTCAAATATTCCACAAATGCATCCTACAACATGGAGACAAAATTGTAGATAGATAGATAGATAGATAGATAGATAGATAGATAGATAGATAGATAGATAGATAGATAGATAGGCTGGGGGGAGATTGGCATTGCTCTACACTGCAGGCTGTCAGCATGTTGCACCTCACTACAAGACACACAGTGTATAAGTAGACCATAGTTAATCTCACATAGGTGTACACTCATGACCCACTCCTTCTCCTTGCCCCTGTCACCTTTAAAATGTTCCATTCATCGATTCTTTACACCGCTTATCCTACTGGTTCACAGGGAAGCTGGAGCCTATCCCACAGGACTCAGGGCACGAGGCAGGGTACACCCTGGACAGGATGCCAGTGGATTACACGGCACAATCGCATGCACACTCACACTCACACCCATTCACACACTACGGACAATTTAGGGATGCCAGTCAGCCTACAATTTATGTCTTTAGACTGGGGGAGAAAAACAAAGTACCCTGAGGAAACCCCTGAGGGACGAGGAGAACATGCAAACTCCACACACACACATATGGCGGAGGTGGGAATTGAATCCCCAACCCTGAAGGCGTAAGGCAAACAGCCAAAACATTTCAATATTAATGTAAACAAATTAAATATTTTACACACTTTTTGTACTTTTACTGATGATTGTCACCTTATGCAGCTGAAGTTCTTGTTCCATAGCTTTCTGAGCCTCTGCTGCCTTCTGCTCCTCCAGTTCACTGTGTTTTATCTTCTCTGTTGCAGTCTGATACTGGTACTGTGCCTTTTCTCGCTTTGGATAGAGCAGAGATCGAAGTGGGGAAAAAACAGCTTTCACCCAATACTCAACATAAACACAACGATACTTCCTATAATGTTTATTATTATAACACAGTGCTTAATTTTCTAGAACAGCGGCTTTGTCAGCAGTGCCAGGAAATCCTCAAGAGTAAATCCTTTTCTGGAGCTTAGGTTTTCATAGTTAGTTAGTAGTTTTGTGCACTTTGTTTTCTTATAGATTTGTGCACTCTGACTGACTCTTCAGTCATGTACTTGTTACATAAATCTCTTAACTCACAGTTTGTTCATCTAGAAGCCTGTAGTCAAGGTAAACCAGGTGTGGCAGATGCGCAGCCACAAAAACTTTGTAGTTTTCATCTTTGCAGATTGGATTTCCAGCAAGGTCAAGTGTGCGCAGGTTATTAAATTTTCTTAGGTATATTACCTAAAACAGAGTGGGGATGAGAGTCACTATGGTGC
This sequence comes from Hemibagrus guttatus, assembly GCA_033459395.1. Classification (NCBI taxonomy): domain Eukaryota; kingdom Metazoa; phylum Chordata; class Actinopteri; order Siluriformes; family Bagridae; genus Hemibagrus; species Hemibagrus guttatus. The sequence continues at coordinate 10,770,627 of JAUCMX010000016.1, read as the reverse complement.
ATCTGGTAGACATTTGGTAGACAACAATAGACAATGTCACAAAGCAGTTTTCTATAAATCCTGATGTAGATGTGTGTGCCTAATGAACAAGCCAGCTGTTCTTCGAAGGTATCTACAGTATCCACATGCTATCTGCAGTATCAAGGTACATATTTCGACAGAGTGAAATGTTCATGATGGTTCTTTAATGGACAATGGTCAAATTAAAGTTAATTGAACACATTTGCATACCTAGGTATTAGGTGGCCTATATTTATCACTGGTGACTACATTTACACAATTAGTGTTAAGAAAGTATAAACTGTCACAAAACTATAAAACTTTGTACTGTTTTATAATAAGACATAATTCTCTCTCTCTCTCTCTCTCTCTCTCTCTCTCTGAATATTTTCTTACTTAACTAATAATATACTATTATATAGCTATGCTTAATTCTTTAATCTGATTGGTCAGATGTACATTAATTGTATTGATTAATTAATTAATTAGTGACAGCAAAGCTCTGACAGTAGTGCTGGATCTAATTCAAATGATAAGGTTTATACTAATAAGGTTGTTGCAATACATTAACGCTTTAACCGTAACTAATTAACCCAGACTTTGTTGGACAATCTATAATCTATATTAAGTGTACAGTATCCAGGTCAAATTATCCACACATGCAGCTATGATTCCAATTTCCTATAATCAGTACAATATACCAAGCAGATATTGAAAGCTATTTAAAAAAAAAAAACATGATTTATTGGGCTATATAATCTGTTCAATTCTATAATAAAATTGTATAATTTGGACTATTCAAAGCCTTTGGACTTACATTGTCAAGATGTGAGATTAAATTGTTGCCAAGTGAGATGATTTCAATGTTTAGCAGTGCATCCATGTTCTCTATGACTGAAATTCGATTGTTAAATAATATCAGGTCCTGCAGTTTCACTAGTGTATCCAACCCTTCAATCACCTCGATATTATTGAAGGATAGGTCTAAGAGAACAGAAGAAGCATGTGTGTGATTAAGAAAATCAAATCAGAACTTTTAAACAAATAGGAATATTTTAAATTTCTAAAAAAAAATAATAAATAAAAACCTTGCTGAACTCACCAAGCCATACCAGGTTAGTGAGCTTTTCTAATCCCTCAATCTTCCCGATGATATTATTGTCAAGCTGAAGCTTGGTTAGAGATGTAAACTGCCACAAAAGGTCTATCTTTAAGATGTCTGTAGAAACCCAGTCAAATACAGTCATCATGCAAGCAATAAATGCTATATGTAGCAGAACTGACATGTGAAAATGGACGTATGTATGGACGTATGTTCGAATCTTACTTCTGTAGTCCAGGCGCAGCTGAGTCACTTCGTCGTATTTTAAGCCCTCTTCTTTGGCTAGAAGTCCAGCCTTTCCTTGTGGCCCCTGCTCCTCAACTGCCTTTTCCAGCATTTCCTCACCAATTAAACTGGATTCTTTTATATCATATAGTCTGCTCATTTCGAAGATGCTGCCAAAGTGTAAACATTAATAACCTGCACACATACTGCATACGTGTTGTTACCATATAGTTCTCATAAACACCATTGAAAATCTAGTGCAAATGTGAGATTTTGTCCCACAGGCTATCTGTGTTGATTCAAAACGCCGATGAGTATTAAAGGATTTGGGTTTTGTTGCAGCCTGGAAAGCAAACATAAATTTTCTCCAAGCAAACATTACAGATTATTTCAAAACTGAAATGTTTCTGTTTTCTGAAATCTTTTTTCATCTGCATTCCAAGAATATATTCTTATATTCCATCTACACCGATCAGGCATAACATTATGAGCCCTGAGAGGTGAAGTTAATAACACTGATTAGTGGGTGGGATATATTAGGTAGCAAGTGAACATTTTGTCCTCAAAGGTGTTAGAAGCAGGAAAAATGGGCAAGCGTAAGGATTTGAGTGAGTTTGACAAGGGCCAAATTGTGATGGCTAGACGACTGGATCAGAGCATCTCCAAAACTGCAGCTCTTGTGGGGTGTTCCCAGTCTGCAGTGGTCAATATCTATCAAAAGTATTCTTAAGTCCTGTAAGTCCTTTAAGTTCTGTAAGTTATCCTGTAAGTTGCAACTTAGAGGACTTAAAGGATCTGCTGCTAACATCTTGGTGCCAGATACCACAGCACACCTTCAGGGATCTAGTGGAGTCCATACCTCAAAGGTTCGGCGCTGTTTTAGCAACAAAAGGGGGACCAACACAATATTAGGCATGTGGTCATAATGTTAAGCCTGATCAGTGTATATTCCTTCATCTAAATTATAGCTTAAGCTACCTATGGAAAATAACAATCATTACTGCAAAATTTGTAAGCTTTTATTTTAATGACGTTATCATTTTTAGAATATATCTAATTCAATTTGTGCCATTCCCTAGTCTAGCGTTAAAGTCTATTGAATGCAATGCAATAGAGTTATGAAGCGCTATTCTAGCTCTCTAACGCAAAATTACTACTTAAGCAACCAGCAATACATTCGAAATTCTTTAAAATATATTTTATATAAGAAATGTTAGGAAAAAAATAAAAGTACTAGTCAGCAAATAGTAACTTACTTATTTGCTTTCTATTTACATAGGAAGTCCCTTCTCTGTGTTAGACCAGCTGTTGCGTAGCAACAGAACATATTTCTAGGGTGCCTTCAACAGCGTGAAACGTTTATGCTAGTTCTTTAATGGACAATGTTCAAATGTTATCTGACTGCATATTTCTCCAGACTTCTGGTAGTTCCCGGAATATCAAAATATACAAAAGGGGGTAGAGCTTTTTCGTATTTAGCTTCTAAACTTTGGAATAGTCTTCCTGACAGTGTTCGGGGCTCAGACACAGCCTCCCAGTTTAAACATAGACTAAAGACACATCTCTTTAGCCAGGCATACATTTAATACATCCCATAACCTTGTGCTCCAGTACATCTGATTAAATGCACATTATCATCTAGTGCCTGCTAATATTATGAACAGCATCTATGCTAATTACTTTCCATTTGTTTCCCTTCTTCTACCCATCCCGAGACATATAGAGATTGTCCCAGCAGTGGCATGCAGAGATGGACCAGCTCCAGCCGGGTTCTGCTTTGTGAGGACTGGGGTATTCAACGCAATGCTGCCAACCATATGTGGATGACAACAACCTCCTAATTAATTTACACATAAACTTTCTACACATGCTGTGTCTGGATCACACAACTAATGCAGAAAGGACATTGTTCATATCACATTCTCTGGTGTCACCCAGATGAGGATGGGTTCCCTTTTGAGTCTGGTTCCTCTCAAGGTTTCTTCCTCATACCATCTAAGGGAGTTTTTCCTTGCCACAGTCGCCTCAGTCACCTCAGGCTTGCTCACTAGGGAAAAGTTTGTCTAGCATCTAGGACTGTTTGTCTGTTTGTATGTTTGTTGTTTCTTATGTTCTGTAAAGCTGCTTTGAGACAATGCTCTTTGTTAAAAGTGCTATACAAATAAAATTGAATTGAATTGAATTTACACGGAAAAGCCCAAGCTTCAGGTGTCAACAACTGGTGTTAAGAAAGAACAAATAATACATATATAAAACTTTGTACTGTGCTATAAACTTACTGTTATAAAGCAGTGCTTCATTCTTTAATCCGATTGGTCAGATGCTTATTTATTTTATTCATTCATTAATTAACGGCAGCAAAGGTTTGACAGTAGTGCTGGATCTAATGTGAATAATGAAGTTTATATTAATAAGCTTGTTGTAAAACATCATAGCTTCATCAATAACAACTAATTTACTAAGACTTACGTTGGACAATCTGTAATCAATATTAAAGCTAATAATAAAGTTTGTTATTTAACATAAATGATATAATAAACTTTTCTGTTTACATAATGATTATGGAAGGAGTTTTGGATGTCAATGCTTAATAATGATCAGTATGTTTACAACCAAAGAGTCTGCAGGAAAGAAAGCTTTGTGATTCGTGGTATAGGTAACAAAAATATGTTTTTGAAAAATATATTTTTATGTATTTATTTGTTTGTTTGTTTATTTAACTAAAAAAGAGGGTGGTAAACATTTTATAGGGTCTATAATGTAACTGAAAACAGGAAATAACATTTTGTGGACGTTCCACAACATTACATGTAACAATAAACGGTTAAAAATCATGTGTTCTTTGCTAAATGGAGCACTGGCAAATCTGTGCGGTACAAGAGGATTTACTGGACTTGCTTTTATATGAAACTAATCTACATCGGGTGGTAAAAAACAGTCAGAAAATCCTCCACTCCACTGGTGCTTATTTTCCAATAAAAGCACATCATAGTTTGTTCTTTACTTAGTCTTATTCAGTTCACTACAGCTAACCTGGGCGCACTCTCAGGTGAATACAAATAATTAGGCTTAAGTAGATAGAAATCGGGTTTACAATATATAAAATAAAAAAGAGGAGCCTGTGAAGGTAGCACAGATTGATTCGATGTTTGATTGACAAGCATCGTTATCTGTGTTGTCCAATAAAATCTCGCTATGGGAGACGCTTCCTTCTGAGCCCGCCTACTCTCCTCTCCTGCCTGTGCAGGGTTTGTTGTTATCAAGATGGAGTTCTTGTTGGGGAATCCGTTTACTACTCCCGTTGGCCAGTGTATTGGTAAGTTACATGGTTATACCAGGCATTTGATTAAAATATATATGTTTGACAATATAGGCTGTGTAACTCTTAGCTTTAATTTTAGCGTATTCCACAATTAATTAGCATACTACCGGGTAGCGCAGCATCCGGTAGCTGGTGAACTAGCCTAGCTGGCTAGGTGGCTAACCGTGTTTCATTGTAACGTTAAATATTATACAACTCGCAAGTCATGCTTCAGTGTCTCTGCTAGCAGTGTCGCTGAGTCATATGTACGCAAACAGGTGTGTTAGAAAACACAATAAATAAAATTAACGCGTGTCTAATGTGCCATTCAGCCATAAAACTACTTATACTTCTTTTACTCATACTCTTACTTCTTTACTTATACTCCTTTTTTTTAAAAAAAACAAAAAAAACAAAAACGTTGTAATGTACGGCAGAGCAAGAAATCTGCTGCACACACTATAGTTCAGATTTGTTCATTAAGAGTTATTGCGTAATTACGTAATGCGTCATTTCGTATAATCTGACGCTTGCCTTGATCATTTAAGACCGAAATCAAAACTGCCAAATAAAAAGAGAGGAATGAACACTCCTGTTGGACAGTATGAGCTGAGAGAGTGCACTCAGAGTGATAACAACTGGGTTTTTTTTCTTGGGTGGATTTTGCCAAACAGATTCTTCCATTATCAGTACAGTATAATAGGCTTTGGGATGCTTTCACACCTTATTAGTCCATTTTAAGAGTCAGATTTGGAGCAAATAGACAAAACTGTTCAATTTTTTTTTTTATCACAGCTAGGGTTTATTTTCTCATGTTTGTCGAATTCACTTATCTGTAGCATGTCATGTTACGGCAGCATTACAGAACTTGTGCCAAATTATACAGCATTTTTGATTCACTTCCTGGAGTTGGGCTGATTCACCGTCATATTGCTTCTTCACTCCAAACCACCTCGCTCAGACAGTATCTGACCCGTGCTGACCTGAAGGCTGTGTGAATGCTGTGTTCACCTGTCTAAAAGTAGTGGAAACATCCAGAGGATAGATTCACAAAATATATTAGACATTCTGTAAATTCAACCTCAGTACCAGATGCCTTAACCTGAGCCGACTCTGCGAGCTTTTCTTGCTGAGGTATCACATGATGATGTGCTTTCAGACATGTCGGGTCCTGTGTTTTTGTGCAAGAATGTATCGAGGCCTTGAACCTCACACATGTTCACTGCATGAAACAGTAGAAAATGTAGTGATAGGTAACGTCAGGAGAGAAAAAAAAGCACTTAAAAGGGTCGGTTGGATTTGTACCAAGGCCAGCTGCACCCCAGGCTCTCCAGCTGACACATACACACACCTTAAGCAAGTTTACAAAATACCCTTTAGTGAAGTATGCATCAGACATAGGGAAGCTCTCTGGTTAATATGTTGGCATTCTGCTTGGAAGATCATGATTTCAAATCTCAGGATTCACAAGCTGCCACTGCTGGGCCCTTGAGCAAAGCCCTTATCCCTCAGCTGCTTAATTGTATAAAAAAAATAATAAATGTATGTTGTTCTGGAGAAAGGCCTCAGCTAAATGATGTAAATGAAAAGAGTGAATCAATCACCATGGTCTTTGCAGCCAACGTGCATTATTTATAACTTTTTTTTTTTTTATTTATTTTTTTTTTAAAGCAGCCCAAATAAATGTTCTCGTCAATATGGTTGGGGAAAAAGCTGTTACGATCTCGTTGGCGGTTTGCGTTTCCTGTTCCTACACGGCTGCCTGTGTGATTCAGCAGTTTGTTGTGTAAAAGTGGAGATGCATGAATCATGGCCGGGTGTGACTTTTCTTAATCATCCCACTGAACATTTGCAAATAAATACAGTGAATGTTTAGTAAATAAAAGTGCTCATGGAAGCTGACTGGTTTACTGATGAAAGTGAAATGAGAGTAAATGAGGGTAGTAGTAAATAGGTCTGGTATTAAGGCCCTTGTGGGTGTTTGTTGATGATAAATAAATATTCACAGGAGAAAAACAATTCTTAGACGCCATGGCTCAGATGCATCAAATGTCTCCAAGTGTCAACTTTAGGCATGAAAGAAGCAGGACTACACAGTGACAGACAAGATCCTTCAGCCATCAGAACAAGCCTGAGAGTGTGAACAAAGTAGTGAGAGTGAAAAAGTGAAAAGATAACTTAGATAAGAGAAAATGCTCTCAGTCGATGTTGTGGCATGTCACCCAGTGAGGCATTTAGGCACACTTCTTAGCATGCTTTGTGTTTTGAGATGCAGCTTTGAATTCTCTTTGAATGTGTATCAACGTGGAAGTCACGACCAAGAGCTTAATCTGCGCCGTGTAGAGTGACGAAGCACAACCCTCGTTACAAAATGTTCTTCCTGAAGTAACTTGGTAGCATTTTTCTGCCAGAGAAAACATCCTGCCGTATAGAGTAGAAGATTTCTCAGTTGATCTCTCTGGCATTCTCAAGCCTTAGGCACTTTATCTTCTTAGCAGGTTTCGAAACCATTTCTGGATGCTCTGATGTTTACAATAAAACATTGTTTGTTATAAATAATAACCATTAAAAACATTCTAATCTAATGATACATGACATGAATCATGACATGTAATTGTTGCCATATAATCCAGCCCTGGCTGTTCTCCCGGATGCTGGAGTCTCATGGCAGATCACTCCGGGATTGTCGGGTTGAGCTGATGAGTGGCACAACTGAAAGGGTTTTCACCCTGCTGTCGGGATAATCCGTAGCCTGGAGCTCGAAAGAGCAAAATTGGCGGTGTTCCTCTGAGAACCTCAGTACACACTTCCCTGTCAATTAAAGTGGCATTGAGCCAGTGCTCATATATGCTGAAGGGGAGAGGTAGTTTTCATCTCTAGACATTCTGAGCTGCTGTATGATTTTACCCAAGTAGCAGACCCAAAAAAGAAATGGTTGTGCATCTTCTCTTTCCATTTGTACAAACATGATACAAGTTAGTGGTGTAAATGGGCCTAGCATTCTTTAGCATAGTCCAGCAGCTCACAGCAGCAAAATGAGCAGTCGTTTTCAGTAAGAGATGGCGACTTGGAGGACCGACAGTGACTTTTGGTGACTAGATGTCCAGCGACATGACAAAGTTGAGAGAAGTTGAACTTTATGCAAATATGGAGCGACTAGGTGCAGAGACTACCAAAGAACGCGTCTCATCATTCATCTCGTATATGATATGATGCATATATACGCTACTGAATTTCGTACACAAACGCCAAATCTCTCTTCAGAATGTTTTATTTTAGTGATTTTTTTTTTGTCAAGTGGAATGCTAGATGCACCACCCACTGATAAACGTTACTATGGCAACCAGTAAAAGGAATGCCTCCCAGAGAAATCATAGTAAATCAACTGATGAAATCACTGCATATGTGACTGTAGCGTAAGGCAGAGGACTGCTGATTGGAAGGTCATGAGTTCAAATCCCTTTAAGGAAAGGCCCTCATTTGTGTCCTGTCTCATTTGATAAGTGTCAACGAAATGAGAGAAAATCTCAATGGCAAGATAGAATTCTTACAGTCCACGATCCATATTCTGCATCCTTTCACTTGTCCTCTTGTTGCCTGCCTGCTGTTCCACCATAATGTGTTCACACCGCATTCTTGGAAACTTTTCTAACAGTAGGTGGATGTTCTGGATCCCTCCAGCTTCTTCCACTCTCATTATCAGTAACAAGCTGCTGGTTTTGTGACTGTGGATAAGAGATTATTGTGCTCGTCCTGAAATGGATTAGCTGTTGATGTTGATGCATTAACTGTATTTGCTTTCCACGTTCTGGCGTTCCAGAGCACTGCTAACCATGTCTCTGCGTGCCACATTTACCCATGATCCAGGTCTCGCTCTCTCTGTTACGATATAATAGAATACCGTTTAACACAGAAGGAGGAATCGGCCTTGTTGTCTACTCCTGTGTGTTTTAGACGTCACAGCACGGGCATTTAGCTATGAGCTCTGTTTAGAGCTCATGACCATTTTAATAATGTTTATATTTAATGTTTCTATTTAAAATATTTACACTGATCAGGCATAACATTATGAGCAGTGAGAGGTGACGTGAATAACACTGATTATCTCATCATCATGGCACCTGTTAGTGGGTGGGATATATTGCGCAGCATGTGAACATTTTGTCCTCAAAGTTGATGTGTTAGAAGCAGAAAAAATGGGCAAGCGTAAGGATTTGAGCGAGTTTGACGAAGCGCCAAATTGTGATGGCTAGACGACTGGATCAGCATCTCCAAAACTGCAGCTCTTGTGGGGTGTTCCTGGTCTGCAGTGATCAGTATCTAGCAAAAGTGGCCCAAGGAAGGAACAGTGGTGGACCGGCGACAGGGTCATGGGCGGTCAAGGCTCATTGATGAATGTGAAGAGCGAACGCTGGCCCGTGTGATCCGATCCAACAGATGAGCTACTGTTTCTCAAATTGATGATGAAGTTAATGCTAGTTCTGATAGAAAGGGGTCAGAATACACAGTGCATGACGGGTCAGGGCTATTTTGGCGGCAAAAGGGGGACCCACATATTAGGCAGGTGGTCATAATGTTATGCCTGATCGGTGTATGTTTTAAAGACAGTTGATATTTGCCAAAACTTGGTTTATACCTACATGCACCTAATGTACGCTTGTAAGGGACTATCAGTACTTCTTGCATATTTCTAAACGTGGCAGTTAATTTCATTTTTAAGTTGGTGTCTCATTTGCTCCTTGAGAACTATGTGTGATGCTCTGACCTACTATCTTTTAAAAATAGCAACCAATGCTGATTAAAAAACTAGGCCACATTTTTGTACAGCGTTTTTGTTCAGGTTTGCAAGCAAGAATTTGAACATATTTTAACACTTTGCTGATAATTGTAGAAAAACTAATTGTTCCTGCAAAATGAGATTATGATGTATATAACCCAGCACCATATATTATTACTTGTATAATTATATTATATTATATTATTCTACATACGCAATATAGTGCTTGAAGTGAAGAGTGACTTGATAGCAGCAGTGCTGGTGGTGATCTGGGTCTAGTGGATGGTACAGCCTGACGCTCAGCATCACATGACCTGCACTGCTTTTCCTATCAGATGAAATCCACAGCATCCTGTTTGGATGTAGAAGAACGGACCAGATTTGCTTCCGCTTTTAGTTATTTGATTTTTACACAGTCTCTGACTTGACTGAGTTCCTTGACTGAGCAAGCTACCTACCATCTTTCTTAGTTTTTCAGCTCGTACATACTTCTACAGCTCTCAAACATACCTCTGTCTTACGATGACTTCACATATGCAACGTTTAGTCTGTTTGAATCGAGCACTGGTGCATTTTCCTCTCAGTGTGGTTGATTTAGGAGCTGAGTCTCATATAGTATGGACCAAAACAACCTGAGATAAGAGTGATGAGAGTGAGGTTTTGTTCCGAAGTGAATTCTGTCACAACTGGATAACAGTGAGAAAGCGATTTGACCATAAATTGACTTGACTGCAGGAAGTACACAAAAATGCTGTGCAAACAAACCAAAAGTGTAAGTTATTAATAGGTGTGATGCCGCCCTTAGCCACACACTATCTCTTTTAAATCTCTTAAAGGGAAGGTTGCAAATAGCTGGTTAAACCACTGTGAAACCTGTTACAACTAACTGACACATTCTTGACTTTATATTTCTTTACATTGAGCCTGATTTGTGAAACTGGATACAAACAGAATTATTCATAAATCTTTCATAGGAGCATTTCTAAAAGAAATTTAATATAGATTGAAAAACTGTTCATACTCTATTTTGCCAAAAGTTTTAGGACACCCCCCAAATCATTGAATTCAGATGTTGTTTTTCAGGGGTTGGGCTTGGCCCCTTAGTTCCAGTGAAAGGAACTCCTTAATGCTTCAGCATACGAAGACATTTTGGAAAATTTTATCCTCCCAGCTTTGTGGGAACAGTTTGGGGATGACCCCTTCCTGTTCCAACATGACTGCACACCAGTGCACAAAGCAAGGCCCATAAAGACATGGATGAGCGAGTTTGGTGTGGAGGATTTTGACTGGCCTGCACAGGGGTCCTGACCTCAACCTGATAGAACACCTTTGGGATGAATTAAAGTGGAGACTGTGAGCCAGGCCAAAACTGGGACATCTGCCTTTACATGCACATAAATTTAATATGGAGTTGGCCCACCCTTTACAGCTATAACAGCTTCAAATCCTCTGGCAAGGCTTTCCACATGGTTTAGGAGTGTGTTTATGGGAATTTTTGACCATTCCTCTAGAAGCACATTTGTGAGGTCAGGCATTGATATTGGACGAGGAGGCCTGGCTTGCAGTCTCCGATCTAATTCATCCCAAAGGTGTTCTGTCGGGTCCAAAATGTCTTGGTATGCTGAAGCATTAAGAGTTCCTTTTACTGGATCTAAGGGGCCGAGCCCAACCCCTCAAGAACAACACCTGAATTCATTGATTTGGAGGGGTGTCCAAAAACTTCTGGCAATATAGTGTATCTACTCATGCTTCTGAGTGTGTGTGTGTGTGTGTGTGTGTGTGTGTGTGTGTGTGTGTGTGTGTGTGTGTGTGTGTGTGGAAAATTACGCATAAAAAGAATAACTGTTGTAAATGAGTGACCAGTATTGCTTTAAATCACAGAATTTGCATAAATTGCTGCACTTTTACAAGTGGATTATGCTGTCAGGTTTAAATATGTTATTAATTATTAATTCAGTTATACATAATCCAAATGAAAATTAAACCATCTGGTTTTTTTTTTTTACGAATTTACATTAATGTTCAATATGAAAAAGAAAGTAAGTCAGTACAAATCCATAAGTGTACACAAATAAGATTAATCATTCAATTAAGACATGCTGGTATGTGCATAGCTATAACCCACACGCTGCAGTGGCTCAGGTGGTGTGTAAATCGGTTCAGTTTGCCGTCTTGGCATGGCAATCTTCTTCGTGATCAATGACTGATGAGGTGTGTCTCAGTCTGCACTGTTCTGTACACTCCTTAATGTACTACATGCAAACATCGATCTTCTTATGACACTCCTGCTTTTTCAGCATGGTATAGGGGATTAGTGTGTGATGGACCTCTGGCGCAAATGTTTTGTTCGGTTCAGCTTATGCAAGCATTTACACACAACATGATTTAAACACAAAAATTGATATATGAGGCAGAGTGATTCTTAAATTGGCTCCAGAATAGGTTCCTCATTGTTTGAGTTTGTTAATTTTGTAAAATGTAATACTCTACCTGTCTGTAACAAGTTGAAAAATCTTGATTATGCTGCTTAGTTCAGCTGCAGCAAAGCAGTAAAATACAAAAATTAATGAGAGCACAATTAGTGCCTCCGTTGGTCCTGACAGTTTGTCCACAGCAAAAGGTTGTATATGAATAAGGCATGGATGGAAGTGTCCAGGCTAGAGAAAGCTCCTTCAGCCATGCATGAAAGCCAGCTCTGTACTCCAGCTTGTCTCTAGCATGGCATAGACGGCTCTCTGGCACTGCCAGGCAGAACTGAGGACCATCACGGCTGACTGATGGCGCCTGCTGTCCACCACTGAGATGTGCCAAATCATGATGGCTGGCTTGCTTATCTATCTGTCTATCTACACTATATTGGCAAAAGTTTTGGGACACCCCTCCAAATTATTGAATTCAGGGGTTGGGCTTGGCCCCTTAGTTCCAATGAAAGGAACTCTTAATACTTCAGCATACCAAAACAGTCCTGACCTCAACCCGACAGAACACCTTTGGGATGAATTAAAGCGGAGACTGCAAACCAGGCCTTCTCGTCCAACATCAGTGCCTGACCTCACAAATGTGCTTCTAGAGGAATGGTCAAAAAGTCCCATAAACACTCCTAAACCTTGTGGAAAACCTTCCCAGAAGAGCTGAAGCTGTTATAGCTGTAAAGGGTGGTCCAACTCTATATTAAATTCATGTGCATGTAAAGGCAGATGTCCCAAAACTTTTGGCAATATAAGTATATCTATCCATCTTCACCCTGGTGAGGTTTAACCTGTACTTTGTTCTGTATTTTCTTTTAATCCTTGAAGCATGAGATGCTTCTGCACGCAGGTTTTGTTTACATCCTCGACAATAGTAGGTGCTGCACAGAGAGAGAACAGAGACCCTCAGGTTTAGCTTTTGAGCTCTTATCAGAGCTGACAGGCCGCAAGTCCAGATCTTACATCTCAGCAGGCTGCAAGCTCTGAGTATCCAAATGTGTTCGTGCACTCACTCACGGGGTATGAAAGAAAAGGAGAAGTCTGAGGAAGCAGAGTTCTTGGCGTCGCGTCACGATTGAGCCAAGAAGTGAAACGTTATTGAGTTTCACCCGGTTCATGAGTAACACAACAGCAATTAGAGAGTACTTTATAAAATCAAACCCTGCTTATTGAAAGTGAAATCTTGTGACCTTGGTTTAGTGTATTTATAAAAAAAAAAACAATACTCACATGCATTTCAGCAGCATCTCATCAAATAATCTCACAGTGTATCAAAATCATTACATGGGACATTGTCATTTCAAGATGGCTCTCAGACAGTGTCCAAAATGTACTATAAGGCTCACAGGGAGTGCAAAACAATAGCATCTTGTCTATACTCCTACAACATTTAGGAGTTGATTAGAAGCAAGGACGTCACTCCTAGCCTAGTGATTAGACAAGCTATGCAAGGTCTGAAGATGTGCACTAATCATAATTAACATTAAAGTAAAGCCTCAAGCTGTACTAACACTGATATTGCAATAGTTTATTTAATCATTATTCATAGGACTATAGATATTTTGTGGGCTCTAGGTCTAGAGACCATGTCTAGTTTTTGTACCCATTTAGTCTGCACTATTTCAATGGTGGATTTTTGAATGTTTTTGGGAGGTGCTAGCTTTGTGTTTAAGGTGTTGGACTACTGATCAGAAGGTTGTGAGTTTGAGTCCCAGGTCCACCTAGTTGAACAAGGCCCTTAATTCCCAATTGCTCAGCTGCATAAAACATGAGAAACTGTGGATGAGGACGTCTGCCAAATGCTGTAAATGTAAGTTTTGTGTGCATGTTGGTGACTTTGATGTATTTATTACAGAGAAGGCCACTGATGGGTCCCTGCAGAATGAGGATTGGACGCTCAACATGGAGATCTGTGACATTATTAACGAGACAGAGGAAGGGTGAGTCCACACATACACACACACACACACACCTAAAGTATGTTGGTGACTCACTGCTTCTCTGAGTGACTCATTCAGTTCTCTGAAATAACTCTTACTTTACTCTGTGCATTCTGATGGCTAAATCAGTATTTGATGAGGACTAGCTGAAGAGGTCACTCTTGACCGCACTGGCCTCAAACAACTTTCTTAAAAAATGTTCTGTTTCTCTCTTCATCTATCACTCGGTCTCACTCTCTCTGTGTCACACCAGCGTCACAGTCCTGCCTCTGTTCATGTGAGTGAAAGAGCGTCTTGTAGTGCAAGACAGCAGGTTACTTTGGCTTGGCGTCGTCTTTTGTGACCGAAGTTGTGGGTGACGACAGGAATGCAAAAAATGTCATGTCTTTTCCAAGCCTGCGAAGTGAGTCTGTGTCTATAAAGAACGTCCTCAACATGGACGTTAAGGACGTTCTGGTTGCTGTTTTGAAGGCCTGTACATTATATATGGCTTAAGAAATAAGATAAGAGATCAGAAATACTGAACACGATTGTTCCAAACTGAAATAAACTTCAAATAAGCAGCTAGTTGTCAAAGAAATGACATTCAGAAGATTATTTCAAAACTGTAAGTGTCAGGGACACTATAGTTCAAAAATTGTGATCTCTGTGGTCTCGTTTTTTCCTTTCATACTGTGATCATGTGCTCATTGGGTCTAATTCATGAGACAAAATTTCAGACATTTTGTTGGACCTAATGGTGCTTTATAGTATTTTTATCTAATAATGTATTTTTAACTGCTAATGTATTTCCCTTCAAGGATACAACAGTTTGCATTTATTTGAATATATATTATGATGTTTCTTTTAAACAGAAGATTATAAACATTAATTTCGTTTTTCTTTTAAAAATTTGTTCTAATATGGACAATTTTTAAAAATATTAATTATTTCAATATAATTTTTTCAATCTGTTTTTTTTTAAATATATTTTAATATATATTTTTAGTGGAATATTGAATTATTGTGTATAACTTTTTTTTTTTTTCTTTTCATACCAGAGATTCCCAGATTATTAAATGGGGTCATCAGAGACCTTCACCAATCTCAATTTTTTTTTAAATTTATTTACAATTCAATGTTTTGATTATACACCAATCAGGCATAACATTATGAGCAGTGAGAGGTGAAGTGAATAACACTGATTATCTCCTCATCATGGCACCTGTTAGTGAGTGGGATATATTAGGCAGTAGGTGAACATTTTGTCCTCAAAGTTGATGTGTTAGAAACAGGAAAAATGGCCAAGTGTAAGGATTTGAGCGAGTTTGAAAAGGGACAAATTGTGATGGCTAGGCCACTGGATCAGAGTATCTCCAAAACTGCAGCTCTTGTGGAGTGTTCCCGGTCTGCAGTGGTCAATATCTACTAAAAGTTTCCTTTAGGTCCTGTAAGTATCCTGGCCCCACCTCACAACTTACAAGACTTAAAGCAGTGTCTTTCAACCTTTTATGAGGTACGGCACATTTTTTACAAAAGAAAATCCCACGGCACACCACCAACCAAAAATTTTACAAAATGACACACTGTAGCCGAACACAGTGTATATCTAATGAAAAATTTTATCTCTCAATTTGTTTATACTCTCTCAATATGAAACCTGGGCTCTCTCATTCACCATTGTGGGTTTTTATTAAAGTTGCCTGTTTCTCGGTGTGTTCATGCAGGTGTACAATATAGTCTGAGTTCTTGGTACTGTTGTCATGAATTAACAAGGTCATTATTGCGCTAGCTACTGATGTGGAGGAGTATTTCATTACTTTGCCAGTCACTACATCGCATGCACAGGCGTTCAACGATGGCAAATTATTTCTAGTAACTAAAAAAGAATTTTTTTGGACAAATTAAGTGTAATTGGATAATTTCCTACGGCAATGTGATCTCTCACAGCACACTTGTGTGCCCCGGCACAGTGGTTGAAAATCACTGACTTAAAGGATCTGCTGCTAACATCTTGGTGCCAGATACCACAGCACACCTTCAGGGATCTAGTGGAGTCCACAACCGACAGGTCAGGGCTGTTTTGGCAGCAAAAGGGGGACCAACACAATATTAGGCAGGTGGTCATAATGTTATGCCTGATTGGTGTAGCTCAATAATATTAAGACAGATTTGTGTCTTCTGGAGCAGGTGAGGTGGTACAAGGCTAGTCTATGACTTTTTGAACCTTTC
This sequence comes from Hemibagrus guttatus, assembly GCA_033459395.1. Classification (NCBI taxonomy): domain Eukaryota; kingdom Metazoa; phylum Chordata; class Actinopteri; order Siluriformes; family Bagridae; genus Hemibagrus; species Hemibagrus guttatus. Next base: position 10,754,603 of record JAUCMX010000016.1, on the reverse strand, counting down.
TATATTGTAATCTGTTTCTACAGTGTTGGAGCACAACAGTTTAATGATTTTATTTAAAACGTCTTGTACACAGGATTTTTGCATATATCAGAGATTTGTTTCACTTTGTTGTAGAAGAGAAGTAGTGATCGTGGTCAGTTTGAAATTAGTGACTGCATGATTAATGTTTGAGTACACATCTTGGATTAATGTGGTATAATTGCAAAGGCGGAAAAAACGAATTCATTCTGATGGATTAACACATGGTTAATCTCTAATTCTAATCCACTGCTGTGTGTGTAGGCCCAAAGACGCCATCCGTGCCATCAAGAAGAGGCTGAATGGCAATCGAAACTTCCGGGAGGTGATGCTGGCTCTGATTGTGAGTATCTGTGGCTGTGGCTCTGACTGTGAGTGTCTGCCTGAGGATTTGTATTTGGTAGGAGCCCCACTCATTATCTCCTAACAAGCCAAACTATGCAGTGAAGAATTTAGCGTGTTTGTGAAGTTCTGCTTCACTTCATGACTTGATGGTGCGCGTGCACAACGTGATGCACACTGCAGTACCAACTTGAGGCTGTTTATTTTCCGTTAATGAGCTGATTTGTGGCTTCTCAGCTGTGTGCCTCACTTGGCTCTTTGATTCTTGACTCATTAGTTTAAAGCCTCTCTTTTGGCTGACAGTAAAAAAAAACCATTTTGAGCTTGTATTTGTGCAAACGCAGCTCATCAGCCAGTCGGAATTAAAGCCCTGTGTGTTCCCCCAGGTGTTAGAGACTTGTGTGAAGAACTGTGGCCACCGCTTCCACGTCTTCGTGGCCACCCGGGACTTCATCGACGGCATCCTGGTGAAGATCATTTCTCCAAAAATCAACCCTCCCACTATAGTTCAGGATAAAGTGCTAGCGCTGATCCAGGCAAGCAGTTTAGTCTACTACACTTCTCCTCTTAGATACATCTTCCTTATCTGTGGTCTTTAATAAGATGCTGGTGACTAGAGTCTGACTGCTGTATGCTGTATGCTATATTTTTTTAATACTTGGTGCATAAACAGTAGAAAACAGCAGTGTCTGGTTTGATTCATTCCTGAGCAGAACCAGTTTTGTTTTTTTTAAATACAGACAAGGGAAAAGAAATTCATATTCGAATATTGTACTATAATAATTTTTTATTGTTTGTTTAAAATGATCAACCGAGTGACCATTGTTCCTTAATAGTTTTAAATATTTTATAATTACATACAAATTTTCCCAATTAAATTTACTGATCAGCAAAATAATACTGGTGTGTAAATGATATTCTGTTTGTATATAATGGTTACATTTTTCTGTGCATGAATTTCAGATGGCATTTTCTTAGGCATATAGGACATTATGAAGTCTCTTTAACAGACTAAGCTCTAAGCCATTTGGGATTCAGCCAGAATTTTGAAGTAGTTTCTTTTTTTTTTTTTTAAATGCCCCAAGACATTAAGTATCCTAAATGAAATGTTTGAGATAAAATTGATATGATATTTTCATATAATATTTTTGCTTATGTTGATAGCGTAACTAGTAGCTCATGTTTTTAAAAGATTTGACAGCCCTAAAGTATACTGAAATAAAATACTTTTTTAATATAACCTCTGATTCATCCAGGAATACTCGTACTCTAAAGTGCTAGTCTTTTACCGCAAGACACTGTCAGGTCAGGAGCATAAAAATTTACCTTACTCGATCTGCAGTAACCTTTATCATACAGAATAGCTGGCTTTTTAATGGCAGGTGTGTCAATGTTAATGTATTACCTTTATGTCTACACTGAATAGTTCACCGTATATCTTTACATGCAGCAGCAAAAAAGCATGCGCGTGTCATATGTCAATGCTGTGTGTTTTGTTTGCAGGCTTGGGCAGATGCATTCAGAAGCAGTCCAGACCTGACTGGAGTTGTCCAAATTTATGAGGAGCTGAAAAGAAAAGGTGTCGAGTTCCCCATGGCAGACCTGGACGCACTTTCGCCAATCCACACGCCACAGAGAGTACGACGGCCATGTCATTCAACAAATTCTGCTATTTTTCAGATTTTTTTTTCACTGTGTTCCCTTTGGAATCCCAGCACACCACATGCAAAGTGCATCACTTTTAAGCTTACTGTATTTCATTTTTAAGGGAAATGCAGCATATTCAGCTAGAACAAGAATTGTTATTGTTTTGTTGTCTCTTAATAATTTTTTGAAAATGAATGTCTCTTATGAATTAATCAGGGAGTCCCAGAGATTGACCCAGCCTCACATAAGTACAAAGCTAGTCCCCAGCCCAAGCCAGCATCCCAGCCGCCTCAGACCTCTGCAGCTAGTGTCTTGCCTGCTCAAACTCCGTTGCCAAATATGGCGGGACCCATCACACCAAACCCAGAACAGGTCAGTCTCACTGTCAGCCATTGTGTCTTGCATTGTTTATTTAGTGATATACAAACCTAATACCAAGATGAATACACTGAATTTCAATACGTAACAGCTTTGGATTTGTTTTAACCTGTTTGTAAAATTGTGTTTGTGTGATCATTCAAAGATTGCCAGACTGAGAAGTGAGCTGGACATTGTACGCGGGAACTGCAAAGTGATGTCGGAGATGCTGACAGAGATGGTGCCAGGGCAAGAGGATGCTTCTGACCTTGAGCTTCTCCAGGTCCTAAATCTATCTGGGTTTTTCTAACAATTGCCTGTGTTCAGTCATTGTATGTCACACACCGTATTCTTTTCACATAATGACCAGTGCTGAATGCACCACTAGGGGGCGCTGAAGCACTGTGTATATCAGGAAACAGAACCATTTTAATAGATTTCCTTTTTTTCAATAGAAGTGGTCAGTTTGGGATTGACAAATTGAATGTGTTTATAAAAACCTAGTATTGAGACTAATAAATAAAAGTTTTGATTTTTATCCAGCACATAAAACTTAAAACTAGTGCAAAATAACGTGCCGGTGACACGCATGTGTTGCATGCATGCAGGAGCTGAACAGGACTTGTCGGGCCATGCAGCAGAGGATAGTGGAGCTCATCTCTCGTGTCTCCAATGAGGAAGTCACAGAGGAACTTCTACATGTCAATGATGACCTAAACAACATCTTTCTTCGCTACGAAAGGTAAGTACTTATGTTTGATGTCCCAGGAAGCAGTCTTTACCTTAATCTTTAGGCCTAATCTTACTCATCACAGGTCTATTTCGCATGATATTTGTCAAAGGTTTTGCCTTTATACTTGAATAATTTGAAATGAAGAAACCTAGTGAGAACCTATCAAGTGCAGATGACTGTGATAACGCCAATATTTGAACATGCCACGCTGAACAGTTCTGAGTCTCTCAGCTTGTATTATTCTATTAGTTCTGCTTGAGTGGCAAAACACACTGGGAGTCTTGAAAGGAGACATGTCAGTCAAGAATGTCTATTAAAATATATAGGGATCACTTTTCAGGACAGTCTGATCAGAGAGTTTGGCAGATCAAGCAAATCTGCTGGATGTTTAAGATGACACTAAAATTTTAACACTGACTGATTCAATGTTTCTGTACTTAAAGGTATGAGAGATACCGATTGGGCTGGAATGCACAGAAGAATGGGGTGAGTTGGAACATGCTGAATTTGCAATCCTTTTATTGCCTTATACGTTTGATTTTTTCGATCATTATATTGCTTTACATTGTAGTTTATAAAATTAGACCTGTAATTTACTGTTACACTACCACTAATAAGTTATTTACCTGATAATTTGTATACAATTGAATTTTTTTTTTTTTTTTTTAGAGTTTTACCCATCTGGTGTGTATACGTTGCATGCTGATGTGCCACTGGTTATTTTTGTTTTTGTTTGTTTGTTTATTTTGTGTTTGTGCACTGGATAGCTAATGAAGGCAAGTATAGTAGAACCCCAGTGTTTGTGATAAATATGGGTGAAGGTAAATATGGGGAAAGTTAAAACATGGCTTGGACAAATGTGTGGAGCATGTCTGACATGCCCCAATGACATGTTTTAACTTTAGCTGTAGAACGCACTAGAACAGTCCTCTTCATTTTTTATCCTGCCTCTTGCTCACACACATTCTTGCAGTTGTCTCTGGTCCCTGATCCCTTAGCCACTTCCTATCCACATTTACTTTCCAATAGCAGCTACAGAGCTGATTAAATGGACAGCCGCACTTCTGTTTTGCCGAACCTGGTTCCTGTCTGTGTGAAGGTCTGTTGTGTAATGCATAGTAAGTGACTGTGTGATGTGCAGGTGTTGAACGAGGCTTCAGTGGAGGATAATCTGATAGATCTGGGTCCAGGCTCTCCGGCGGTCGTCACCCCACGAACCAGCGCCGCAGCCACTCCCACACCTCCCTCCAGCCTGACTACTGCTGCTGCTGCCACCGCTCCATCACTCTCCACACAGCTTGCTGGACTGAGTAAGACACACATGCAGTTAAACCTATTATTATGGTCAACTCTGGACGGATCTAGGGAGACACATCCGCATGTATATGTCGAAATTCACGTGAGCACATGCACATTTACCCACAAACCATGACCTTTCAAACCTCTTTGGACCTGGACACACCAGGGCCAACCAGGGCTGGCTGACTTTTAGCTCCTGTTCATACTGACTGCAGTTGATGTCCAACCAGCACATACTGTTCTACATGAGATGAAGTACACACTGGCTGAAGTACTAGGTCTGAAAAATAGTTAACTTGGTAAAATTTTGACTTTTTCTATTATGTTTATCTTTAAAGAATACAAGGTTTCTCTCTGCATGTACCATAAGCATAGCTATAGCATTTTTAAATCTGGTTACTAAAAAATAAAATTGCGTTTAAAGATTCCATTCCTACTGCCAAGCTGGAGCAGAGGGTACATTTTGACAGCTGGTATCTGATCACAAACTGAATTTATTAGGCTTATGTACATTTCACTATGGCACAGAGATATCCCAAAACTTGATAAAATCCTGGCATTCACCATTTGAGGATATCGCTTAGCTAGCAAGGTTATATTTCTTGCTGGGGAAAAAAAAGCAAACAGGAAGGTGGCGTAAGCAATAAAAGATTGTTAAATGGCCGAAGGTTAGTGGACACCTGACCATCAGAGTCATGTTTGTTGTACATTCCACTCTTCCACCTTTTGAGATCCTTTAAAAGGAAATTGTAATCCTATAGCATTCAAAGAGATTCTACATACAGTTGTGTGCTTCCTGTTTTGTGGCATTTGGGGATGGCCCACATATGAGACTGAAGGGTCAGGGGTCCACAAATATGTCTGTTTTTAACAGAAAAAGCCTTTTTTGGCTGAAACACCATTTTTCATCTGTTTGTCAGAATTCGGCCATAGCGAGGTTTTACAGGTTTTCCCAGGTCACTACAAAAACCAAACAGCATATGGTTTTGTGTGTGTGTGTGTGAGAGAGAGAGATTCAGCATCAACACTGACTGCCACTGAAAAGTCTAGGGTGCGACAAGAATATGAGACATGGTGTGTGCATGGCCTCTTAAAGACAGAATCCCTTAGCAGGCCTAGCAGCTCCAAGATGCTTATATTAGTCAGGCACCTACACTACCAATGCCACACACTTCACAGATCAGTCAGTTAACCAATTATTCATTGACTTTATAATTGTCTGTGTGCAGATTTGGATTCAGAGTCAGTAAGTGGCACTCTGAGTGAACTGTCTGCTCACAATCCTCGTGATGACTTTGACATGTTTGCCCAGACCAGAAGCAGCTCCCTTGCTGACCAGCGCAAAAAGTAAGCACCTCAGACCCCAGATATAACTCAATAATGCCACCAATGATTTACTTTCTCTAAAAATTTTTGCCCTCTCTCTGTTCCAGCATGAAATATGAAGACCCACAGGCTCTCGGCGGCCTGGCTTCTGCTCTGGACGTCCGACAACAAAACACTGCCGGGGTGAGTGTCACACTGCATGCTGGGAAAACTCTTCCTCCAACCTGCCATGTGTTACGTGATGTCGGGTTGCGGTTCTATGAAATGTTAGCTGACGAGTCTTTTCTCAAACGTAACTAATATTTGCATGGCCTGCGTGTATGCTTAGTTTAGCCCACTGTAGCTTTAACCTAACCTTGTTAGAGGACTGCTTGTAGGTACAGATTGCATCCTAGTATGATGTGCACAAAATATTAAGGTATATTTGCAATCTTAATTTGTAGATAATGTAAGTAGGTTTGCTGCTACTGTTAGGATAGCGTTCACCACGTCCATCCAATAGCATTCAACACATTCGAGCCTGCTTTAAAAAAACAAACACAAAAAAAATCTGCCAATTTTATCTCCAGTTATCTCAAATTCGTATCTCAAAAGTTATTTGGTCAATAACATTACATTATATTACTGAAGATGGATTGTTTATGATGGAGATATTGCATGGTTGTAAAATCTGCATCATGCAAGTATAGCAATAAAATATTAATTACAAAATTGCAGCAACTAAACCAAGTCTTTTCTGCTTTGAATCTGTGAATAGAATTACATGCAGGGATTATCAAAACAATATTTATCACCTAGCACATGAAGACTGATTACAGACTGGTGTTCGGTGCCAGGTGCTTTCGAGTGTTGAAATCAGCAGGTTAAAGTCAGTTTGTCGTGTAACTCGAGTGCAGAATTTACTGATCAGCCCACTGGTCAAAGTTTATTCCCTTTTTTTTCATCCCACCATTCTTAGGTGATTCTGCTATCGATTGTCTCCCCATTTCTTTATCTCTTAATAAGTTCTGCAACTTAAAGATGATGGCCACATGTCGTTCCTATGTTTCTCTTTCTCTCTCATTTTTCTTTTCTGTCTTTCTTTCTTTTTCTCTGTATGGGGTTGGGGAAGTGGGTCTTTCTGCTTCACATCTGTAAGGTGTTTTCTGTTGTTGATTCAGCTGAGTGTAAAGGGTGATAACGCAGAGTTGGAGCCCATAGACAGCTGGCTCATTACCCAAGGAATGGTGAGGACTTCACCAGTAGCACTGTCTCCTCCTCAGTGTCCTCCTGCGTCCATCCACCATGTCATCCCTACCCCCTCACCACCGCTAAACAAGCCCATCCCATACAGTAAAAGGGAGAGCCCACTTAAACATCTTAATTAATGCAATATAAACTTATATGTAGATATAAAATAATTACAATTTTTATTTGATGAAATTCATTTGAAGTCATTTGATTATAAAGACTTAAAAATATTTTATATAGTTTTGCTTTAACTGCTTTTAAATGCTACTTTTCTTCTGAAACTGTATACTTTGTCCTTTCTCTTTGTCTGAAAGCCTAAGCTTCTCAGAACGCTTCAGGGTCGGCAAAATTTCTTTCAAGACTTTTCCTTCACTCTGTCCCTTTTACTGTGGGCCACTCCATCCTCGTCTGTCTTCTCTGCATACAATATGCTGAAATGAAACAACCTGCTTGTTCCTTGGTACAGGTGTGGATTTTTATAACATAAAAACAGGATCTGGCTTCAAGTTTTAGGCAAATGGTCCAGCCCTGGTTCAGTGAAGGATCATGCTTGTTTAGAGCATATTTACTGCACCAGACAGGGTCAAAAAAAACATGATGTAAAAGAAGTATTAGAGCAAGAAGTTTCATATGGTAATGTCATGCGTTGTATAAGTATTGACACACACCCTTTTTTCAAGCTAGAACTCAAATGGTATAAATTGGGGTTTTTATCTGCCAGCTGCAAGTCTTCCTGAATATTTTTCTCTTAGCTTTGCACATCTGGATGCTGGGGGTGAATACTTATGCAAGGCACCATACCATTTGGATTTGCACAATGCAAAACTGATGTGGTCTAGATAGCACACTTTATTTAATGATGCAGCTTCATGCGCAGGGCTGGCACACGCTATTAACTGACGAGTCTGGCATGGCTCAGCCGTTTGACACTCATTTACAGGTTTTGTTACAATAATTGCCTACTCTGCATTTGTATGCTGATCCAACAGATGTGCAGTGAGAGCTTTTTCACTCGCTGTCTTGGTGTATTATGAGTAACACTATGTCTAACCACATTTCATATTGACTAAACGACTATCACGAATAAATGACTAGCATGTTCACCCTCTTCTAGAACTCTGACACCCTTATGGTTTACTAGTCCAGTTTGAATCCAGCTGTAAATTAATCCAAACTCATTAACAATATTTTTACATTTTGTGCAAACATTTTCTTTGCACCTGCATGAAAATAGAGTCAGAATTAGATAGAACAGTACTTGCACCCAATTTAGTCATAGTTTAGCCTATGACTAGGCTATTAATTTAGCATGTTTAGCCTAAGGTTAGCTAGCTTGCATGGTTTACACATACTGTAGGCTGGTTAACAACATATGATAATCTACTTTTACTTAACTTGCTCATGCATGATTTAATTATAGGACATAGTACACCAAGTACTATCATCAAGCTTGCTAGCAAACTTGGCTAGCTAATGTTGGGAGAGGTAATCTTAAATAACAGAGGTGGACAGATCATACCATTTCTCAAATAATAAAATCTTCAATGTGCTGCTCAGCACCAGTGTTTTGGTTGCTCTAATTAATAAAGTGAAAATAGCTGATTTAGTGTTTTTAGCAATTAAGTGTAGCTGATGTAATTGTGATAATGTATACTACATTGCCAAAAGTTCTGGGACACCCCTCATTGAATTCATCAATGAAAATCATTGAATTCAGGGGTTGGGCTTGGCCCCTTAGTTCCAGTGAAAGGAACTCTTAATGTTTCAGCATATCAAGATATTTTGGACAATTTCATGCTCCCAACTTTGTGGGAACAGTTTGGGGATGACCCCTTCCTGTTCCAACATGACTGCACACCAGTGCACAAAGCAAAGTCCATAAAGACATGGATGAGCGAGTTTGGTGTGGAGGAACTTGACTGACCTGTACAGAGTCCTGACCTCAACCCAATAGAACACCTTTGGGATGAATTAGAGCGGAGACTGTGAGCCAGGCCTTCTGGTCCAACATCAGTGCCTGACCTCACAAATGCACTTCAAGTGTAATGGTCAAAATTCTCAAACTCACTCCTAAACCTTGTGGAAAGCCTTCACAGAAGAGTTGAAGCTGTTATAGCTGTCTCTGCTCAAATTCATCCTAAAGGTCTTGGTATGCTGAAACATTAAGAGTTTCGTTCACTGGAACTAAGGGGCCAAGCCCAACCCCTGAAAAACAACACCTGAATTCAATGATTTGCAGGGGTGTCCCAAGACTTTTGCCAGTATAGTGTATGTTGAGCTAGTTAAGTGCATTAACTCAGACTAAGCATTATTCTCTTCTGCCAAAGCTTTTAAAGCAGCACATAATATTTTCGCCCAGGACAAATAAGTTTTTCACTGTGAGGTGTAGTGTTCCTGGCGAGCATCTTGAGAGGTATTTCTTCCTATAAAGTTTGTGTATTAATCAGGAGAATTATATAATAGCTTTGTTTTATGACGGCTTGATGTTCAAATTTGGAACCACACAATTGTGTAGAACGCCTTTGTATGTTGTGGCAGTAATATTTCCTATCACTGGAACTAAAGGGTCCAGACTTGTTCCAGCTTAACAGCCAAACACATGGTTTCCAAGAAGGGTGTCTGAGCACCTGTGTGGCCTGTAATTGAGCCGGGACCTCAGCTCTAATGAACACCTTTTAGGAATGGATACGACGAATTCCAAAGATTAATTGAGTCTGTTGCTGACCATTTGCATCCCTTCATAGCCACATTTACCCATTTTTCTAATGGCTCCTTTACAGCATAGTAATGCACAGATATAAAATATACTTCTCCTGGATCCCAGGGTTACTGTTATGTCCACCCACTTTGTGTAAGAAATAAGAACTAAATAAGAAAACAATAGGAAAGTGTCTGAGGATTAAGTCGTTAATCGTGGTGAGTATTTCAGGACCTAGCTAAATCAACTGAGGGAAGTCTCCCACACTTTAGGATTTTTTAACTGTTAAGTGATTTTGTAATGATTTAAAGCTTCTTTGAAGCAGGCAACTTTCCCCAGCTCAGGAAATTCCTTTCAGTCACAAACATCAATAACTTAATCCAAGAACTTTGTAATGTCCTAGCATGCATATTTAAATTTCACTTGCAAGAACAAAATAATTAAATAAATAAATAAATAAATATTAAAAAAGTTTTAGCCTGTCTTCAGCTAATCAGAGCTGATCAGCTTGATCAGAGCTGTTGTACTGTCCTGCTCCTGGCTGAGCTTCACCACGCTTCTCTCCAGACAGCTCCTCATTTTTCACTTTGCCTCTCACTGCATGCTGTACAATATAGCAATGTTCATGCTTAATGTGCTTCTATGTGTGTGTGTGAGTGAGTGAGTGAGGCTGGTTATGTGAATCCATGCATACTGTGATTGCATGTGTTGCTGCTGTTATTTTCCTCGCAGAGCTCCTTGTGATTTTATGGTTGTTTTTTTTTTCTGTTTTTATTCGGGGGGGCGGCTTTATTTGGTGGCTTTGCGGGGGCCCTTGGTTTGTCCATGGCTTTGCTCCATAGATTCCTGTATCGCAGTCGTCTGTCATGGATGACATTGAGGAGTGGCTCAGTGCTGATGTGGTGAGAATTCTTTACCTTGATTTCATTCTTTGTTTTGCCATCGCATTCCGTGTCCGCATTTCATGTAACCCAATAAATCTCTATAGGTCTCTTAACTTCATATATGTACTCAGCAGTTGATCAATCATGTTAATACAAGTCTGCAGTCAAGCTTGCCTTGCGTCTGTACTCATATCATTTGTTCTTTTTTTAATCGGGGAAAATGGATTCATAGCGATGGGAAGTCATGTAGTAAGGTTGTCTGTCATTTGGCTTGTTTGTGTGCACTAAAAAGCTAATTATGAGAGTGCTGGTTGCTGAATGTTTTAGTAATATGGTGCAAATTGCTTTGTGGGTCTAGTGAAATGTCCTCATACTCGGCTGGATTGTATCGTTTTTTTTTTGTGCTGATTAAATGAATATGGCTTGTTAAATCTAAAGTGATATGTTCATTGTCTTCAGCGAAGAAATGCTTGCATTAAACAGTTTTGGTATTATGAAGGTGCTCTGGAAGGTAGGTATCATTTAAAGGAATGCTCCATTGTCTTCCAACCAAATCTCATTTCTTCTCTACTAATACCTTAAGTATTCAACTCCTCTTGCTTTAATAACAATCGTGCCAAGTCTAGGTGCCTCCTGTGTCTGGACTTTTAGTATTACACTTGCTGTTCCAAATAAGCCTTGGCCGTCCACTGTTACTGCTGTAACCTAAATGCACAACTTATTTACATTTTACAATAGGGTGCAGTTAATGGTGAATGTGAGTACGCTTTATGTCTAGAGTGCTAAAATTTACGGCGTTTGACAGGACACCTTTATCCCAAGCGACTGACATTTATCTTATTCATAAAACTGAGTAATTGAGGATTAAGGCCTTGCTCAAGTGGTAGCTTAGTGGCCCTGAGATTTGACCTCACAACCCTCTTAACAGTAGTCCAACACCTTAACCAAAAAATAAAACCATTATTTTTCAGATTAATCGATTAGTTGGATAACCTAAAAATATGTTTTAAAATGCTGAATGTTTTTATTAAAAAATATTTTTGTTTTTCTATCTACTTGTACTACTACAGTACTTAACTAAGTGATGATATTCTGTATATTGTTTTCTAAATCTGGAAAATACGGTTGTAAATTTTTTTTGCCTTTAAAGCCCTTTTCTGTTCAGTTCCAACCTAAAACAGGCCTAAATAAATATCAGCTGTCTGTCTCACTCACTGAAACACTCCAAAACTTTTTTTTTTTCTTGCTGTGTGTGAGCTTGAGACAAATCTTTTTTTATCGCATGGAAAGCTTTGGGGTTGACTTTAATTTCTCAGTGTCTATGATCAACTCTCTTTGGGATCGACATCCGTGTGAACCGAAACCAGGATGGCGACTTGATGGTGCATGGGATTTATTAAAAATATATAGTTTCTACTAAGAAAATGAAACAATGTAGCCTTTATCAAAACAGTTTAATTACTAATAAGTTAATTAACAAAACATAGCCTTAATAATTCTTTACAGCCCTGACCACTGCACTTAGACTTCTAATAGAAATGAGTTTTAAGCAAACTGATTTCCTGTTCTGTTCTCCATTTCTGCTTCTGCTAATCATAGATATGTTCCAGATACAATAAATAGTTGAAAAGCACTGGAGTATTCCTTTAACTTTGATTAGACATGGGACCAAACATCAACCATGCAATAAATTAATCCAGTAATTGAACAATCCAGTAATTGTTTTGCTTCTTGTGTTCTACTGAACAGAAAGGTGATGAGGCTGAAGAGGGAGTGACGAGTGAAGGTAGGAAGTGTAAAACTGTGCAGTGAATTTTTGCATCACAACTGATTTAGCACTGCGGTTGAATCATCATTTGTTGTTTGCCTTTCTTTTAGAGTTTGACAAGTTCTTAGAAGAGCGAGCTAAAGTTGTAGACGCAGCATTACCGTCACCCCCTAGAGGCGAGCCCTCCGCTCCCGCGAGCGCACCGAGCAGCAGCCGTAAGAAAGCCGAGCGGACTGAGGACAACCTGTTTGCATTGTAGGTCGCACATGAACTTTAAGAAAAGCTCCGTTCATCCCCCTCAGCATTCCTTTGGATGCCTGCTGCCTTTCCATGCTGCTCTCTGTCACACGTTTCTTAATCCATCATGGGACTCTTGGTTCATTTCCACCTCTCAAAACTGCTGGCTGGAGCTGGGCAGCTTCTATGATCCGGCTCATCTTCCAGACTCAGCATGCTTTTGTGTGTAACTTCAGCGGCAGAGGGATGATCCGTCTTAAACGAGCGAATTTCTCCTCAGTGAAGTGATGTAGTTTAGATATGCCAAATTAAAACTTACTTCTGTTAATTAACAGAAGCCTTGTGGAATCTGGCTTGGAAAAGTGATATAATATATCTCAGAATTCCCAAGCAAGTTTACCTAGCAATCTGAAATCTGCTGTTCCATAAGGGTCATTCTTTAATTCCTACGGTCCAATGCCATTATACCACTAAGGGTATATAGACATATTAAAGGAAAAACAGATAGTCTTAGGTTTTGTGAGCTACCAGAACAGCTTCCTTGCAGCTTTCATAGTTTCTATATAAAGTCTTTATAGCTGAACTGGCTGGATGAATACCATTCTTCCAATCTGTTTTCCCTCAAAATTGCATTTTGATAATGGTGGCTCCATCACTCCAACATCTCTCTGCAGGTTTTCAGTTCCGACTCTAAACACCATTGCATACGACTTACATTATTTTCATTCTCAGCAAACCATTCAGTAAGACTTTGTGCCCTGTTGATGGGGGCGGTGTTATTCTGGAAGAGACCACTCCCATCAGTTGATCAGTCAGAATAACGTTGTATTGACTCGCAGTGACCCTTTCCTCTAATAGCACTTTTCCACTCAGCAAATCACCCGTAGTCCACACTGTTGCTATTTCCACCAACACATGAGTGCAGCTAAACTAGTGCTGATCACTGATTGCTAAAACAGTCAAACAGCAGTCAGTGATCAATGTCCCTGTCTGAAGTATCATCTCTGGATCATATCTTCAGTAAAATGGCTAATAGTGACTGTCAAAATGATTTACACTTTTGAAAAATTCTTTGACAGATTTTATTCAATTTGATGCTTCATTTTTATGCTTCCACTACTTCTTGGTGATATCTCGAGAATTATTAAGTTTAAAGGTAGGGATGTATATGGCATTATCATTGTAGCCAGTACATAATTTGCTCTTGGAATTAATCCATTCTGTATTGATGTCACAGCAAGTCTGAATTAGTTTTGTTGTTTGTTTTTTTTTGTTTTTTTTTTAAAAGCTTCCTCCCAGCAGAAGTAGATTTTAAGGCTGCTTTGAGTATACAAATTCGTAATTTGTATTTGTACAAATTTGTAGACTTCTTGTTGATGGAGGAGGAATCCCATCAATGCCATTGTACTCATTATTTATTTAAGCATAGTTAAACTGCTCATCTTTTAGGGCAAATCCTGCATAGCATCCTCTTCACTTTGTTTATCTAGGATGTAACATAATGGCGCTGAACACCCAATATTTTAGAAAAATATTTGAGATTCAGCCACAAGATGCACACTTTTTTTTGTTTGTTTGTTTTTTAAGTAAAGTATTGGCATGCGTTGCTGTGTTTGTAGGCAGCCATTAATTAAAAGCTTGTTCCTCGGTTAATTAGAGATTAAAATGTTGTGTTTGGGGTGTACATACACTATATTGCCAAAAGTTTTGGGACACACCTCCAAATCATTGAATTCCGGGGTTGTGCTTGGCCCCTTAGTTCCAGTGAAAGGAACTCTTAATGCTTCAGCATACCAAAACATTTTGGACAATTTCATTGTCAAAGCAAGGTCCATAAAGACATGGATGAGTGAGTTTGGTGTGGAGAAACTTCAGAGTCCTGACCTCAACCTGATAGAACACCTTTGGGATGAGTTAGAGCGGAGACTGTGAGCCAGGTCTTCTCGTCCAACATCAGTGCCTGACTTCACAAATGCACTTCTAGTCAAAAGTTCCCATAAACACAAAAAGAATGGTCAAAAGTTCTCATAAACGCACTTCTAACCCTTGTGGAAAGCCTTCCCAGAAGAGTTGAAGCTGTTATAGCTTCGAAGAGTGGTTCAACTCCATATTAAATCCATGTGCATGTAAAGGCAGACATCCCAAAACCTTTGGCAATGTAGTGTAAATATAGTGTATAGTGAGATGCATAATTTTAATTACATTTGCCATTTTCTTTATTTTAAGTAGTATTACTGTTATGCTAGCCCTTTGATATCCTACACAGAAACTACTCCTACTTTCATGAGTACAGTTACATGATGGGATATCCATGCATACGCTCTGGTAGGATACGAATAGTCGGAGTGTCAATTTTTTATATCTGGTTATTTGCAATGTTTGGTGGAGAAGTGTTATAGAGGGTCAAGCACTGCTAAGACAGTACCCCTAAATATAATAACAGGACTACCAATTTTTCCGTTAATTTTTCATGTGTTTGCATGTATTCAGTTAAATCTGAGATTTTGCTTAAAAAAAAAAAAAAAAAAAAAGGAAAACCAAAAAAGGTTTTTTTTTTTTTTTTGTTTTTTTTCCCCCCCTCTCTTTCACCTCTGTCTGGGTTTCTCATTTGCTTTGAGCATTAAGTGGATGAATGAAGTTGCATCGTCGTAATCATGAAAACGGTGACCAAAGACAGTTTCCAAAAAGGGATCTCTTAACTCTTGTTTCAGAGACCTGAGAGTATTTCGAAATGGTTCCAAGAATCAAGTTCTATAAAACACACTGCCTACTTAATACTGATTGGAACATTAAATTATCATTAAAGTGATTTGAAGAAATAGTTCACATACGCTTATGAAGCATTTGTGAACAATATTTGATTTTCAGAATCATGTCTTTTTATGTATGAGTTAATAGCCAAAAAAAATAAAAAAATTACACATGAAAATCTGGGCAAAATAAAGACAACAACATTAAAAGAATAAATGGAAGGAATGGGTTTCCTGACAGTTTTTAAAGTTTAAATTTGGGTAGCATAAATTGTACATTATGTATTGATATGTATGCATAAATATATTTATATGCAACTAAACTAATGGATATAAATGTCTGTTATCATTTCTGAGAAAGTTAACATTCATTTAGACATCAAATGACTCGGTCAGGAGCTCATTTATGTGACTTGGTTTATGTTTTCATCGTGATGGTAATAGTAGGTATGACATGTTTGATAGCTGGATAATTGGGTTAGCTGGAGCACAGCTGGAAAGAATTTAAGGCAGAATGTAAATGAATGTAGGAAAGGAAAGGAAAGGAGATGAGATGCCTGATGAAACTGAGAGAGTCAGATGTGAACATCAGCTCTTCAAATACAGTTGTTCAGTTTCGTGGTCATTCAGTGTAATGGAGTGTTTCAGTGTAGCATTACTCACAAATTGGTCAAAACTAGACAAAAATATTTTTAATGAGATTTTAACATTGCAATTGTTTAATTTGATACAGCACTTAATCCATTGTGTTAATGCGATACAAGCTGTTATAAATCAGTGACAAAATGTTGAGCATAGATGTTGAGCCTTCTATATGCTTTAAGTGAATATAAAGCACAAATCAGATGATGACGGACATTAACACTTAAATTACACCTGTAATTTACGAAAAGGAATTTTCAACAGAAGTCACATTTTATGAGTATTCGATTAGATAAAATCTTTATTTTTTTGTTTATAGCTTTGTATAATTTAAAACAATAAAGCTGACATGTCTGTAACTGTGTCCTATAACAAAAAGCTTTGCTTTCCAATAAGGTGGCAATCTTTATTTTTAATAACTGCTTTAATGAACATTACAATGTGACATGAAGTCCTAACTATTTTGATTATTTGTCTCAAACATTAATGTCTTAATGTATTTTAGGATATGTAATAAAGTTTCTTATTGTGATGTGCAATGTGTATGTGTCGTCTTTAAGAGGAAAATACAAAATGACTCTGGGAAATGGGGTAAACATCGTAAAATATTCAATTCAAAATTCAAGAAATGACATTTTTAATTTCTTTTCAAGTGAATGAGAGTGTGTGTGTGCCCTGCGATGGGTTGGCACTCCACCCAGAAGGTATCCTGCCTTGATGCCCGATGACGCCTGAGATTGGCACAGGCTCCCCGTGACCCGAGAATAGATCAGATAAGTGGTACAGACAATGAAAAAAAAAATTTCTTTTCACAGTACATTACTACTAGTTTGCAGTAATTTAATGTACTTTATTGCATGTAAGTTACTGTATTCTTTGATGTCTGTCTTTGAGTCAAGTCAAGAAACTTTTATTGTCATTTCAACCACATATAGCTGATACAGTACATAGTGAAATGAGACATTTCTCCAGAACCCTAGTGCTGCATAGACAACATAACATATAACTACAGAACAAAAACGACACCACAGCTAAGGACAGAAGGTTTGTCCTAGCTACATAAAGTGCAAACAGAAAATACAAAAACAACACAGAGGACAGTACAGGACACATAGCACCAAAAAAAAAAAAATGAGGGAACACATATGAAATTAGTCTGAATAGAAAATATAGCAAAAGAACAGGACATGCTGACATGTCAGAGTTAGACATAATGATTTTGATGGAAATGATAAATGTTTTCTTCAAACTTTGCCTTCATCAAAAAAACCACCTTTTGCTGCAAATTACAGCCTGGGCATTCTACCTGTCAATTTTTCAAGATGATCTGATGAGATTTCACCCCATGCTTCCTGGAGCATCTTCCACAAGATGGATTGGCTGATGGAGTCTTCCTCTGTAGCTGAAATCAAGCTGAATCCCAGACTTTTGAGCAGTAGTGTGTGTGTATATATAGCAGCAGTAGGTGACAGTTTGAATTGTGCAAAAAATAGATAAACATTTATAATGAGAGTGGAGTTATAGATACATGTGTTGAATCTCACACATTTGAGTGAATGAGTGTGTGTGTGTGTGTGTGTGTGAGAGAGAGAGAGAGAGAGAGAGAGAGAATGAGAGTTGATACAGTTTCAGTATGCCTCCATAGAGACATAAGTAGAGACGCTGGTGGGCTTTCCTGGTGATGGAGCTGGTGTTGAGTGACCACTCAACACACCAAGGAATTCTGTGCTCTTGACAATCTCTACAGAGGATCCGTCGATGTACAACGGAGAATGGCCACTATGTGCTCTTCTCTCTTCATCTCTTTAGTTTTGACGACGTTTGATATGATTTGATATGGTTTGATTACTGATGTAGCTGTACGCTTAAAATTACACAACATATACACACCATGATGTGTACAAAGTATTAAGTAAATAATACACTTTGAGTAGTATAATAAAGCAAAGATAAATTACAGGCCACATTTAAACTAGGTTATAAATCAATATAAGAAAAAAAAAAATTCAGCATAATCCAGCTCATCCTGTTGTTCCTGACAAACCTGTACTTCTCGTAGCTATAAGCACAGTAACAGGGAAGCAATCAGCAATTTCCAGACACATCTACACAAAACACTGTACATCTCTGTACTGAATACCTGCTTTAATGTAGCTTGTGACAATTAGCTATTAACAGCTATTAACAGCTTGTGACAATTAGCTATTAGCTTGTCAGAGATGACTCATCGCTAACTTCCAGCTTTTGTTCAGCTGAAATAATGAAAGTCTAGCAGAACTTTTTTGTTTTTTACAAACTTACAAAGGTGGGGTTTTTTTTTTGGTGTGGACTACAACCAACAAACACAAAATGTTTCCCTAACGTTAGCATTTGGTTCCTCTTTCATCATTTTTTTTTTAGGAACCAATTCATAAAGTTCTGGTTATTTTGGTCAACATTGTTCTCAAAACCATTAATACATTATCTTATTATATATCTTATAATAAGTCAAAATCAAGTCTTTTTTTCTTGTTGTGTTTTGTTTTGTAACTACAAGCTAACTCGGTGTACAGTTGATCCAACACACATTTCTCTAGAAATCACAACAAAACATGTTCATTATTTATGTGAAATATTTTCACTATAAAATAAAATCTCCATTGTATATCAATTGTATATTTCGACGATTCAACTTAGACAATTATTTTACAAAAGATAATATTTCTTATAATTATAGTACATTATAATCCTATTGTTTATAATAAGTCAGTGTACTCATGTATAAACAAAATTGAATAACGTGTCAATTGTCAAAACACCAATATTTAACCCGTATAATTTTTTTCTTTTAAAACTGTAAGTATAAAAAGAAGAGTTTTTATGCTTTTCCCCTCACTCTAATCTGTTTTATTTGACTCTGCAGACTAATGGAGGCGCTGCAACGTGCCTACACAATATGAGCGAAGCTTGAGGACCAGCTCATCTATTTAGCCTGTGTTACTGTCGGTCATTGACCCACTTCACCTTATTTCACCTGATTTCAGCCGTGTTTTTTTCCCCTTTTCTCTAGATTTTATTCTAATTATTTTGTTTAGAAACATCATAGAGTATATCACATAGCCATCTAAATATTTATCTCAATATTAGTTTTCTATTTTAACATATATTAAAAAATAGTTCACTATTCAAAAATAATCAAATGCATCATATTTTATGATGGATAATAATTTGTAGGCTCATCAATGACTGTAGTGTACAATGTTGTTATTCTGTTATTATTTATAATCTTGAATTCTTCCTTATGTAGTAACTTTTTTTTTTTTTTTTAATTCTAAACTAAAATGCATGATGTAACCACGGGAGCCACATTCGTGATGTCATATCACCCCATCCTATTTCTGCCTTCCTATTGGACAGTTTCTCTGGTTCTACAGGCGGAGTAGAGTCTGCAGATCAGAGAAACTTGACTATTCAAAGCCCTCCCCTTGAGCATTATGATTGGATGAATAAGACATACCCACCGCAGCTGTCAGAATAGGGTTTAACGTATTGTAAACAAGCGAATTGTTGCTTAATTTTAGTCATTATATTTATTGGAAATGTTTAATATCTATGTTAAATTGAATCAATATGATAAATTTAGAATCATAGTAAGAATAATAGTACATTCCCCGACGTGTTGGTGTATTACTTGCCATTTTAAATTGCCTAATCATATGTATAATGCCACTGTAGAACCTAGCCAGAAAACCATTTATTTATTTTTTAATAAATACAAAGACAAAAAAAAAACAACAACTTCCTGTTTGTTTATTGATAGGCCCGTGGCTCCACAGCGAGGGAATTAGTGTACACTAACGTCCTACAATTTAACCCATGAAGATCTTTGGAATATCGTTAACATAATGAAAGGTAGCGTGGGAAGCGTGACGTAGATCGAGAGCTGTGCTTTGATTGGTCGCAGGAGGTGTCACTCAAGCGTCGGTTGTGCATGAGTTTGCTTGCCCCGTTAGCACGCGCCTGCACCGACTAAACTCTGTTTAGACAAGTTTGTCTTGTACACCAGTGTGGAAATGGCAGCAGGCAGGATGTTGACAGATTAAAAACAAAGTTGGATTTTTCTGAAATCTGAACATTTTGTTATAAACAAATGTACCTGTACGTACTGTTGGGTCCTACTTGCAAGAAGTTTCGAGTTTACATGGAATAACGTCTTGTCTTTGGATATCAATATTGTACAAGTCAGCTGTAGTGAGAGAATCGAATCTGCGGGAAAATGAATAATTTGCCTTTTGACGATCCGTCACTGGATAGCTTGGATCCAAGTTTATCCCTAAATGATCCAAGTGATATTGACACAGCTCTGCTGAACGACATTGACGGTAAGAGGAGCTGATTGTTTGAGTCAGTTTTCTAACGTACCTGTGTAGTTACATTGTTATTCAAAGATGCTTTGTGTTTTTAGCTTGATGGAGCTAATTCAGCCATGTAGACAAATACACGTGTTAGACAAATGCTGATACAAACTGGAGGGAAGTTACAACATATGTACAACATATATAACATATCATATTAACTGTCGATGCAATTTCTTCAACATTCATTATCTAAATGTTGTAAGTTAATATGCGATATGAAGGGAAAAGCTGTATGCTTAACCGCCTCGTGACCATCTATAACGCCTAGTATTGCAATACAGAGCCATGTTTTAGTGAGCACATAAACCTGTACACACATGGTGTCTATATATCACTTTTCGAAACACTAATAAGTCAATTGGCGTTGGCAAATTGAAAAGGTTTCTTGATTATAATGAAAAATATATCATGTGTGTCCATTGTTTGAGTTCTAATTTGCATTGGTAATGGCCACGCCCCCGCGAACTTATACGCCTGACGCCACCAGGGGTTACTTCCGTTCATTCCCCCTACTGTGTCAGGCTAGCTAAACAGCATGGTTCATCACAATCACTTTTGCAATGCAGACACCCAATTTCACGGCTGCATTTTTTAATTTCACGGCCAATCTGAATAATTTCCATTTTATTTTTAATTCACAAATAATTAAAATGTGCCTGTTGGTCATTAAAAAAATATATCCCCATTTAATATGGTATGGTGATATAGTATGATATGGTGTGCCGTGACCTATTTTTTAAGCATTTTTTTTTTCTTCTATAAATCATGAGCCGTTGCATATAACGAAGCTGGATAACCGCGAATAACCCCGGTGTCCGATAGTAACCCGTTGTCAGTAGAGCTCGGCGTGCGCTCCTCCCACCGCGTGTGTGACTGAGCTGCTGCGCTCTCTGATTGGTCGAGAGCGATCACCTCATCCAAAACAGTGGTGAACAGATTCCTGTTAGGATTGTGCACAGACCTGTGTGTGAGAGACATGCTGAATACATGCAAATTTAAGATTTTTCTTAATTAATAATAACAATGGCAGCCATGTAGTTTTCATCAGTAATAACAATGGTCGACACAGTAGCATCACAGCTTCAGAGCTAAAAAAAATAAAGAGCCAACTTCAGACACATTGGCTGTCTGTGTGTAGTAAATTAAATGTGAATTTACTCTGCTATTTCCTGTGATGTTTTTTTTTGACAGTTCATACTTAATTTACAAAGAAGTTTTAAATAATATAAAATAATAATGTCGCTCTTTGTTAAATAAAGTTTGGGAGAAAAGCCGTATTTGCAAGGCATCTGAAATACCACAGCATTTGAGAATTTAGCATTGAAATAATTCCCCCTTGGAGTATTTGTATGATTGTGCCAGAGCTTGAGAAAGTTAATGAGCTTCGCCAGCCTGTTTCTGTGCCCTGAATGCAAAATCCTTTCCTGTGCTATTAGCAGTCTCCTCACTGTGCCCTGTAAACCAGCATTACCTGCCTCAGTGATCAGCAAACTGGTTGCAGTAGCTCAGGAACTTTATTCCAAAGAATCATACAGAATTTCAATTTCACAACTGAAAATAGCTGAAAATGTTTTTATTTTTTTTAATTTTTTTATTTGTTGCACAATTATATTTGGGTGCACACTCAATGGCTAAAAGTTTGTGGAGCCCTGACTGTCACACCCATATGTGCTTGTTGAACATTTTAAAAGCACGGGCATTAATATGGAATTGATCCATTTTTGCTGTTATAATAACCTTTCCTTTTCTGCAAAGGTTTTCCACTAGATTTCACATCATGGCTGAGGGGATTTGTGCTCACTCAGCCATAAGAACATCAGTGAGGTCAGGCATTGATGATGGACGAGATGTTCGGGTGTGCAATTGGTGTTTCAGTTCATACCAAAGGTGCTTTCGTTCCAGGCTCTGTTGAGGTCATTTTTCTTCTTCCACAACATTGCTTTGTGCACAGTCATGCTTCCAAGTTTGGGCCCTTAGTTTCAGTGAAGGGAAACTTTTAACACAACAGCATACCAAGACATTCTAAACTATTGTGTGCTTCCAACTTTGTGGCAGAAATTTAGGAAAAGCTCACAAAACGGTTGTGATGGTCAGGTGTCCACAAACTTTTAACCTTATTGTGAGTCATTAAGTCATTTTTACTACTCCCATTTAAATGTGTTAATAATCACCATTTCTCATCATCTTGCCTCTTTTATTCTCTCCCAGATATGCTCCAGCTCATCCACAACCAGGAGATGGAGTTCGGCAGCTTGTTTGATCACACCTCCTTTCCACCACCCCCAGCTCCAACACATGACCTTTCAACTCTGGCTCCTTCCAGCTTGGCTCCCACTTCTCACACTTCCTCCACCTCTTCCTCCACCTCGTCTATCCTGAGCAACAGCCCACATCTGGATGCTCTGCTGGGTCCCCCGGTCAGTCGCAACTCCTCCACTCCAGACAAGACCTTCCACGCCCCAAACTTTCAGCAATCTCCCTCCACCCAGGTGACCTCTACTCCTGTGACCCCAAGCCAGGTGAAGCAGCCTAAAGCTCAAACAGCTCAACCTGTACTTCACCCACCAAGCCAGGCTCCCCAGAGCCCTACATTTTCCTCAAGCCCTCAACAGCCGTTGACTAACTACACAAACCAAAATGGATACAATGGTACGAGTGCTTGTATTGTTATCATTTATTTTTAAACAATAAGCTTGTAGTAATTTCCTCGATTCATTTGTCTTATCATGTTATCATGATGTTCATATTATTATGGTGTAAAATCTAATAATAATAACAAATACCAGTTAAATGGACTAAATATACTTTTATAGTTCTCATAAAGATGTTTTGGCTTATGGTTGAAATTTGTTTCTAAGACAAATAATAATAGTGTATGTTAATGTCTGTGTACAGATTTATTACATCAAAATCTATTTTTAACAAGTAGTTTTTACACAAAATTAGGTTGTTTTCTTAAACATGTAGTTTTCATTTAGAACCTAGGAGAAGCAATGATTTTTTTGGAACATTGAGAAGCTCACATAAAGCTGATTGAAATGATGCCCACACTGTTAATTAGGAAAACATTAAAGATTTTAGAATAGGAAATAGTTCGGACTTATTCACCACTTTGTTTAAAACAACTTAAAAAAAAGAAGAAAACTCTTTCATGCCAGTGTGTGTTCAAATTTGACTGCCACATCATTTACATATACGTATATTCCCGTTCCTGTAGCAGCTGTGAGGCAGGATAGTCGCTTCTCGAGTACATCTGCTTGAACTAGTGTTTCTGTGACGATGTTTAGGCCTGTAACAGGACAGTAGAAAGCAGCTTTTCTAATTTGACACTCCTGTGACTTGATAAACAGCTAGAAAGGAAGGGAGGCGGAGTGGCCCTTTGCTCCGTATTGTTATCAAGCTGCTGTGTTTAGTTCTAAGACCATCAGTGTAATGCACTCTTTGCCACCGTCTGTGAGTCTGTTCATAGCAGGTCGAATTTGATCTCACCATGGGAAAGTGATGCAAAGGCCACAGAACAGGTCAATGTACAGAGACACGTAGTTTGATCACAGTCTGACTCATCCATGTAGGTGATATCACTGACTCTCAGGTGAATATAAAGTGAGAGGCGCTGATTGTATATTAGTCATTAAATAGTGAAGATAAAACCTTGAGTTGGATTTTTTTTTTTTTTTTTTTAAATATGCATGATTTCTTTCAGCATTCATTCTAGCTTGATTATCTTATTACATTTATATTGGGTTAGTAGCAGAACAAATGCTCAGGCATCTGATGCCCTTAACTACTTATACACTAGTTTATCAGGATGTTATGTTTTACAATGACTCGAACTGATTAATTAGCCTGATTTACTTAGCCTGATTATAAAAATAATGAGGTAATTAAAAACATTTCGTTAAAAGATGTCATAGAATGTAGAAATGAAAAAATGTGTATTCAATATCTTGGGCTGTATTTCATAGATTCGAAATCCTGATAATATCTAATATCCCTTTGATTTGTTACACTAATTGAGGGGTCATTTACCTTCTTAAAACATTCTTTTAACTGTTCGATTCAGCTAAGTCTTTTGCCCAAAACCTGCTAATATTTATTTATATTATATAATATATAATATTTAGCTCATGGTCTAAATAAAAGCCCCATGGTGGTAATAATGGTAGAGATCCAGTGGGTATGTGACTGCTGGAAGCTTTTTAACATCTGGAGTTTAATCACTATAATTACTGCAGACCAAACAAAATGATATAGAATAGCAATTAAACAAGGAAAGATCTTTCTGAAATTAATTAAACAGTCTTTTTCAAATACTAATGGGACTCTTAAGTGAATGCTTTATTAAAGGGTAAAACTGCTAAGATCCTAGATATAATATTCACAGACAGTGCTACAAATTGCATAAGTAGAGAGCTAGAGGTTTTGGTGTTGAGGTTATGTGAGCTCCTTAATTAAGTTATGATTTAAATAAGAGAAGCTGTGAAGTGGTTCTGTAGTTCAGCTTAACTACCCCCAAAAGTTGTAATGTAATCTTAAGATTCTTCTGAATGAGGAGAAGATGAAAATGACATAGGAATAATTATTTTGGGGGGGAAAATAATAATGATAAACATCAACTCAAATCAGATTTTTATGTAAAAGGAAGATCTTTAAACACAAGGAATAACACTTAAATTGTAAATTTTGCAGTAGTCCCTCAGCAGGGCTCTCCCCAGACTGTGCCCAGTGTTGCCAGCTCTCCACAGAGCATTCAGCCGGTAGCCATCCAGGCTCAGGTCCAGAGTCTGTCCACATCCCCCATCCTCGCCACCTCCTCCAGTCCTCCAACACAGACTCACGTCCAGCAAGTTCCTGTAAGTGTGAAAACGTGTACATGCTGTGACATTTACTGACGTCTGTATTACACCTTGTTATTAATTGTGTGTCTCTGTCTGTGTGTGTGATATGCAGGTCTTGTTGCAGCCTCAGTTCATTAAAGCAGAATCTCTCCTACTCACCACGCTGAAGCCGGACGTGTCTATGGTAACTACAGTAGCGTCTCCGTGCATCACGTCTCTGGCTACATCCACAGCTTCAATGCAGAGCACCTCACTGCAGGTAGCGCTCCTGATCCTCCATACAGTTTCCTACTTAGTGGGATGTGGTAGCTTAGTGGTTAAGGTGTTGGACTACTGATTAGAAGGTTGAGAGTTCGAATCCAAGATCCACCAAGCTGCCACTGCTGGGCCTCTGACCAAGGCCCTTAACCCTCAATTGCTCAGTGGTATAAAATGAGATAAAAATGTATGTTGCTCTGCATAAGGGCATCTGTCAAATGCCTGAAATGTAAATGTACTCATTACAATGAAGTCGTAAATCTATCTTGTAGTGTCTGGACGTCAAAGCTTTGGATCTGTATTTTAATCCAGAAGACTTCTTGCCGCTTTTTCTGGAAGCCTTGTTAGATTACACCACAATTCTTTTACTACTAAATATCAAGCATGAATAATAAAGTTATCCAGCCTTAATAGACACAGAGCAGACTAAGAGTTTCTTTCCTATCAACTATTCATGAAAACAGTATACAATGCATTGTAATAAGTAGTGTTAAGTTTAATGCATTTTCATAAATAATTATAACAAATTGTATAAAACCTTATTAATGCATATTAAGATGACCGGAATGTGAGGCATTGGTGGCTCAGTGGTAGGTTACTCGCCTATCATGCGGAAGGCCCGGGTTCGATTCCAGCCAATGCCTCAACCCCAGCCACTGGATGCAGTGCCGGTCCCAAGCCCGGAAAAATGGGAGGGTTGCGTCAGGAAGGGCATCCGGCGTAAAACATTTGCCAAGTTGTTGTGCGGACCAGTTGGTCCGCTGTGGCGACCCCGAACAGGGAGCAGCCGAAAGCAACTTAAGATGACCGGAATGTATGTTACTTGTATATTTAACTATTTCATTAAAGATTTAATCTATGCAGCTACACCTGAACAGTACAAACCTGATTCCAAAAAAGTTGGGACATAAATTGTGAATAAAAAAGGAATGCAATAATTTACAAATCTCATAAACTTATATTTTATTCACAATAGAATATAGATAACGTATCAAATGTTGAAAGTGAGACATTTTGAAATGTCATGCCAAATATTGGCTCATTTTGGATTTCATGAGAGCTACACATTCCAAAAAAGTTGGGACAGGTAGCAATAAGAGCCTGGAAAAATTAAATGTACATATAAGGAACAGCTGGAGGACCAATTTGCAACTTATTAGGTCAATTGGCAACATGATTGGGTATAAAAAGAGCCTCTCAGAGTGGCAGTGTCTCTCAGAAGTCAAGATGGGCAGAGGATCACCAATTTCCCCAATGCTGCGGCGAAAAATAGTGGAGCAATATCAGAAAGGAGTTTCTCAGAGAAAAATTGCAAAGAGTTTGAAGTTATTATCATCTACAGTGCATAATATCATCCAAAGATTCAGAGAATCTGGAACAATCTCTGTGTGTAAGGGTCAAGGCCGGAAAACCATACTGGATGCCCGTGATCTTTGGGCCCTTAGACGGCACTGCATCACATACAGGAAAGCTACTGTAATGGAAATCACAACATGGGCTCAGGAATACTTCCAGAAAACATTGTCGGTGAACACAATCCACCGTGCCATTCGCCGTTGCCGGCTAAAACTCTATAGGTCAAAAAAGAAGCCATATCTAAACATGATCCAGAAGCGCAGGCGTTTTCTCTGGGCCAAGGCTCATTTAAAATGGACTGTGGCAAAGTGGAAAACTGTTCTGTGGTCAGATGAATCAAAATTTGAAGTTCTTTTTGGAAAACTGGGACGCCATGTCATCCGGACTAAAGAGGACAAGGACAACCCAAGTTGTTATCAGCGCTCAGTTCAGAAGCCTGCATCTCTGATGGTATGGGGTTGCATGAGTGCGTGTGGCATGGGCAGCTTACACATCTGGAAAGGCACCATCAATGCTGAAAGGTATATCCAAGTTCTAGAACAACATATGCTCCCATCCAGACGTCGTCTCTTTCAGGGAAGACCTTGCATTTTCCAACATGACAATGCCAGACCACATACTGCATCAATTACAACATCATGGCTGTGTAGAAGAAGGATCCGGGTACTGAAATGGCCAGCCTGCAGTCCAGATCTTTCACCCATAGAAAACATTTGGCGCATCATAAAGAGGAAGATGCGACAAAGAAGACCTAAGACAGTTGAGCAACTAGAAGCCTGTATTAGACAAGAATGGGACAACATTCCTATTCCTAAACTTGAGCAACTTGTCTCCTCAGTCCCCAGACGTTTGCAGACTGTTATAAAAAGAAGAGGGGATGCCACACAGTGGTAAACATGGCCTTGTCCCAACTTTTTTGAGATGTGTTGATGCCATGAAATTAAAAATCAACTTATTTTTCCCTTAAAATGATCCATTTTCTCAGTTTAAACATTTGATATGTCATCTATGTTGTATTCTGAATAAAATATTGAAATTTGAAACTTCCACATCATTGCATTCTGTTTTTATTCACAATTTGTACAGTGTCCCAACTTTTTTGGAATCGGGTTTGTACATCACTGTATGTTTTTGCATATTATAGATTGGTGTTTTATTTATATTAACATTCTCTTCATTTTCTCACTCTGTCAGGCTCTGATGAATGGTGGGACTATCCTGACCACAGTTCCGGTCATGGTGGACACAGAGAAGCTGCCGATTAACCGTATAGCCATCAGCAGCAAGCCAGGTATGCAGATCCAAAAAGGCGAGAAGCGCACTGCACACAACGCCATCGAGAAGCGCTACCGCTCCTCCATCAACGACAAGATCATAGAGCTCAAAGACCTGGTGGCTGGGACCGAGGCTAAGGTCTGCCTGCTACTGCCTTTTTTTTCTCATGTGTAATGTGTAGAATTGCTTCTACTGGTTGGGCTTCAGTGGGTGAATAAATCTCTCTACCTGTGTTTCAGCTGAATAAATCTGCAGTTTTGAGGAAAGCCATTGACTACATCCGCTACCTGCAGCAGTCCAACCAGAAACTAAAGCAAGAGAACATGGCTCTCAAAATGGCCAACCAAAAGAACAGTGAGTCCAGTCACATATCATGCATGTACCTCAGTAATGCATCAAAAGTAAAGAGAAAACCTACCTTTGTATCTCTGTAGCTGGTTGCACTGGTGTTAGAACTATAACAGCTGCTTAATAGCTTTGTTATATCACTTCAGGTTTTCATTCTACCAGCAATAGAAATACATATGGAAATATAATCTAACATTAAACAGAATAAATGTCTATTATAGTCTGTGTAATGTCTACATGTCTATGTAAAAACTTTACATATTACAATAATAACAGTGGTGTAACATTTCATTCACATTTTTATGCATCAGAAATGCAGCCAGCTGTTAGGGGTCTCCCTCGATTAGTGCTGTTATGCTCAGAGAGGATTACATTTTGATCCATAAAAGTTTAAAAGCCTGATCATTTTTAAGAAAGAGAGATGAGACATACCAGTGCATCCAGTTGAGGCCGGACAGTCGCTTCTCCAGTATGTCTGTTATAACTGGTGTTTCTGTAAAACAGTGTGGTTCTTGACTTTAGCCTGCTGTTTTTGTGTTTGTGTAGAGTCTTTGAAAGACCTGGTGGCCATGGAGGTGGATGTTAAGAGTGAGCTACTCACTCCTCCAGCCTCCGACGCCGGCTCGCCCGAACCCAGCGGCTCCTTCTCCCATTGCAGCAGCGACTCTGAGCCTGACAGTCCCATGGGAGAGGACAGCAAGGTAGTATCTGTCTAGGTTTTTAGTCTTGATGTTGATCATATCGCAGTTTTCAGAATTGCAGTGGTGCCTGAAAGAATTAAGTACATTTGTTTTTTTTTTCTTTCTTTCTCTTTTACTCACAGCCTATGGCAAATGCTGAGAAGGCTGCTGGAGGGATGCTGGACCGCTCACGGATGGCTCTGTGTGCCTTCACCCTCCTCTTCCTCTCCTTCAACCCACTGGCGTCTCTGATGAGTGGGAGCCAAAGCAGGGCTACAGAAGCTGTTCCTCCAGGCCACACGGGAACTGGCAGGTCTATACTGACATTAGATAATGCAGGTACTGTCACATGTAACATACAGGATGAATTCTAAAACCCAGTGTGGCATCATTTATTTGCTTTTCCTAGACTGAATAAGCAGATTCCTACACTATCAGCACTTACGGACATACACTATCAGCACTTACGGAGTGTCTTTTGCAGCTGATTCATGGGGCTGGATGGACTGGATGCTGCCCACTCTGTTGGTGTGGCTGCTAAATGGCGTTCTGGTAGCTGGTGTTCTGATCAAGCTATTGGTGTATGGAGAGCCCATCACTAGACCACACTCTGAATCCTCCGTTCTCTTCTGGAGACACCGGAAACAGGCTGATCTCGACTTGGCCAGAGTGAGACACGCATGCACTTATATAGAAACACTTATTTGGGTTTGTTAGGATGAGCATCATATAATTACTTTATTAAGTCTAATACCATGCATGCAGTTATCTAAATCTTCAGTGTTGTCTGTTTTCCTCGCTTCATTACCATGCAGGGAGACTTTGCCCAGGCCTCTCAGAACCTCTGGACATGTTTAAAGGCTCTTGGTCGTCCTCTGCCCACCTCTCAGCTGGACTTGGCATGTGCTGTGCTCTGGTCCACCCTGCGTCTGTGGCTGCAAAGGCTGTTGGTGGGCCGCTGGCTGGCCTGCAGGGCTGGAGCTCTGCGTGCCGATCGCCCCCTACAGGAGGATGCGCGCAAGAGCAGCCGCGACGCTGCCCTCGTCTACCACCGCCTGCACCAGCTGCACATGACCGGTGAGAGAGAGAGAGTCCTAGCACATAGCTGATAGTGTGTTACATTCATGCAGGTGCTGCTTAATCTGAATGCCTCCTATGTGTGTGTAGGGAAGCTGGGTGGCAGCCACCTGTTCGCATTGCACATGGCACTGAGTGCGGTGAATCTAGCTGAGTGTGCTGGAGACTGCCTGTCTGTGGCCACGCTGGCTGAGATCTATGTCTCCGCTGCCCTGAGAGTAAAAACCAGCTTGCCCCGCCTGCTGCACATCACCTCTGTAAGAACACTCATTGTGCTCTGTCTCACTTCACCTTCTGGCATCTCTCACATTGATTCCTCCCCCTCTGTTTCTCACCCCAGGCATACTATGACTCTCCCTATGTGTGGGGTTCTCTTGCTTATACTCTGTCTCTTCCACTCTGACACACTTTCCTTTTCTCTCTCTCTCTCTCTCTCTCTCTCTCTCTCTCTCTCTCTCTCACACATGCACACACACTCACTTAAACACACACACACACACACTCAATCTCTGTCTGTCCGTCTGTCTCTCTCTCTCTCTCTCTCTCTCTTTTCTCTCACACACACACATACACACACACTCTGACTCCCTTTTTGTGTCTCTGTCTGTCTGTCTCTCTCACACTCTCACACACATGCACACATACACACACTGACCTTTGTGTCTGTCTGTCTCTCTTACTCTTACACTCTGACTGTTTTCCATTTTCTTTTTTTATTCATCACTCTTGCAGTCTCTGACTATTTCTGCCTCTCTATCTGTCTGTGTGTATTACTCTCTCTCTTACAGTCTGACTCTGTCCCTTCCTTTGTGTCTGTCTATGTGTGTTAACATGCAGGCTAATCATCCATTAATAATCAGATTGTATCAAAAATGCATGAAGCTAAATCGACATTTCTATCTGATTAGCCCCTTAAATACTTGACGTATTATTCAGTTGTTCTTCTAAAGGAATATTATTCAATAACTAGCATGGGATTAATTCATGCTAGTTTCTGGTAAAACAGACAGGAAAGGTGTGTAGTTCCGTGAGTTAGGAATGTACATCCTGATCCACTGAGACATGCTGGGACTTTAAGTGGATAAACATGATGGATATAATATAACACACATATAAGACCAAATTCATTTGTATTGACACACATGCACTCGCAGTGTACATAGCCTACAGGACATTCGCATGCTGACAAAGTTGTCTCTCTTCTCGTCCCTGACCATCCGTGTCTCCTTTTGTCCCTCTCTGTAGCGTGGGTTTCTAAGTCGTGCTCGACAGGCCTGTCTGTCCCCCAGCGGCAGTGTTCCTCCTGCCATGCAGTGGCTCTGCCACCCTCTGGGTCATCGCTTTTTTGTGGATGGCGACTGGTCTGTACGCAGCACACCTAAAGAGAGCATCTACAGCCAGGCTGGAAACACTGGTGTGCCCTTTATATTTCATAATACCCTGTAATAAAATTCAAAATGGTGCCTGATATCTGTAGCTCACTTGGTAGTGAGATATTATGAAGTGTGCACATGTAAAGGCTCACACGTATGTTTGTAATTGGTTTCAGTGGATCCTCTGGCTCAGGTGACTCAGGCTTTCAGGGAGCACCTGCTGGAGAAGGCTCTGTACTGCGTCGCTCAGCCACGTGGAGACAAAAGCCCCAACGAGGGACAAGGGTGAGACACAGCGAGCTCTTTTTTTTGTTTTACATATTCTCACTCCAGACCACATTGCTTTTCTATCCACACTGTGTTGGGGCTATCAGAACAAGTTTTCATATTAATGTGTTGGGAAAAAATCTTACCCTTTTAAAAATCTAAAGGTTTCATTGCTTAAGTTCAAGTGATATTGCAAGCTTCCGCCTTATGTTCACATTCAGCTCAAACTAGTAATTAGCAGCTTGAGGTGAGACTGCATATGTCAGGATTTCACTCTGTACATGTCTTTCAAACATCCCTTATCCTTTTACTAATGTTGGCTGAGTGGAATCTCAAGCCTTCATGTTGTAATCACTGGAATTCTGACTTGATGGTTTGGGTCTGCTGTTTACTGATTTAAAAATTCCCCAAGCAATGTGGCATTTGAGGCAAGCGTGCTATAAATAAAAAAGGAGAAAGGTATTCCTGTGTCAAGACAACTCTGAGATATTTATGTAGATAACATGATTTATTTGTTTTCACATCATTGTGGGTAAATAATTTGAAGTAATTCAAATTCCAATACAGCGTTAATAATTCTGATGGCCAAAGTGTTGATCTGAGTACTGAGTGTTTACATACTCTACTGTTGTGATGTGGATGCTGTTTAAATTGTGTGTATGTTGTTGTCCTGCAGTGAATACTCCGATGCCCTGGAGTACCTGCAGCTGCTGAACAGCGCATCTGATGCTGCAGGAGCAACCACACAGGCCTTCGCCATCGGCTCCAACATGGCCACCGTCACCGGTCAGTTCCACATCAGTCATTTTCAACAAAGCCTCCTGTGACATGTTTCATGTTAATTGAAGTCTTTGTGTGATAGGCTGTGACCCTCACTCAAAATGGTGGTCGTCAGTTGCCGTGGTGATTATTAACTGGCTGCAGGGAGATGACGTAGCAGCAGAGAGGCTGTATCCAGCGGTAGAACACCTTCCACGCAGTCTTCAGACAGACGAGTAAATACACACACACACACACACACACAAAATCACTGGCTAAAATTTAACATATATCTATTTTTCTATATAGAGAGAATCCTATTCTAGTGATTTAAAATAGAAGAAGTTGCTTTCGGCTGCTCCCTATTCGGGGTCGCCACAGCGGACCAACTGGTCCGCACAACAACTTGGCAAATGTTTTACGCCGGATGCCCTTCCTGACGCAACCCTCCCATTTTTCCGGGCTTGGGACCGGCACTGCATCCAGTGGCTGGGGTTGAGGCATTGGCTGGGAATCGAACCCACGCCTTCCGCATGATAGGCGAGAAACCTACCACTGAGCCACCAATGCCCCTATTCTAGTGATTAAAATAATTAAACATAAAAAGCTTACTGTTCTAACAGACTGCATTGTGTTGCTGAGGAATTGTTTACTGTAATAATATATACATAATAATATATAACTTATTATATTCATTTGGATTTTATCTTAGTGCTTTTAGAAAACAACAACAAAAGCAATAAGTCACACGAATGGTGTGTTATAGTGATTATATCATGGGGTTTAATTTACCCAGAAAGACGCACTTGTCCATGATAATTCACTGCAAAGCAGGCCCTCGAGTGGCTAAATGCTTTATTTTAAATACAAGCATCCATGACTGAGTAGATTTGAGGGTTAAGGTTGGACTTTGCAAACTGAGCACCACAGGATAGTCTGGGAAGGTAATTCTTTAAAACCAGCATAAAAGGGGAAGCCAGCATCAAAATTCTACCATATCAGACTTTATTTCCTGTTCAACCCAAAAAGGCCTTGCAATTCTTGAGATCTTCCCATTTAGCCTTTATCACTGTATCCACTCTCTATCCACGTATCCTAAGCTCTGTGTCTATAATTTGTAGTAATTTGGAGTTGACTGAGTCTGTGCTGCTTTGTGCTCCATCCCTTCTGACTTCTGATTTTTTCTTTTTCCTTTTTGCTTGCAGAAGTTCATTACCCAAAGCCTGTTTGAACATGTTTAAAGCAGTGCGCGCCCTGCTGGCCAAACCAGAGAACAGACAGCTGAGCCTGAGCTACTGTGAAAAAGCCAGCACCCTGTTCAGAGAAAGCCTCAATCTGGGGCCACACTGCAGCAGCAGCACCTTAGACAAGGTACAGACCACACACACACACACACACACACACACACACACAGGGTTACCTAGTGTTAAAAAAAAACCCCAGGGGAAACTCGTTCCCTGTAGGTGTGTATTTAAGTAGGATATCGGGCGTTAGTGCATGTGCAGTTAGAGGTGAACTCGTCCTCTCTTGGCCTGAGCTGTGGTGCATTGTAGTTGCATTGCATGTGACTGAACAGAGTGCAATGTTCCTGCAGTGCAACACAGAGCTGAGTCGCTGCGCAGGTTTCTGCCATTTTCATTTTTTTAAAAACAATTTTTGCTACAGTGATAAACAAATGATGCTTTATTAATGATTCAAGTAAGCTTGTCACCGTCTGATCAGACTAGGCTATTAATACATTGCTTATGGGGAATAGAGCATTGTTAAACATTTTGTACTTTTTAAAATGACTTTTTAGGTTATTGAGGTCTAGATCAATTAAACAGTTAATTAAGCCTATAAATATAACACATACTGTAGGTTAAGAGCTGAAAAGCTATGAAAAAGCAAAAAGCGTATGATGATTATTTGATTTGTGTATTGTTTTCCAATAACCTAAAGATAACGTTACACTCTGTGTTGTTGTCTCTTTCTCTTTCTCTCTGTCTTTACGCCTGTAGTTGGTGCAGTTGTTACTGTGTGATCTGCTCCTGGTGACACGCACCAGTCTGTGGCGAGAGCAGCAGATCTGTTCACCGGCTTCCCCTCAGCAGAGCTCGGCCTCAGCCGCTTCTCCCGCCGAGCTGCAGGGCTTCCAACAGGACCTGAGCTCTCTGCGCAAACTCGCCCACAGCTTCAGACCTGCCATGCGCAGGGTAAGGCACACGCACGCCACTCAAACAATCACTATAAATGCTATATGAGTACACAAATCCGCTGCTGATGAAGGATACAGAGAGGAGGCATGTGGCCACAGCTGGACACAGTCAGAGTGGATTCCAGCTCTTGATCTGGATTTAGTGATTTAGACGCTCTCATGCTGACACGCTGGTATTTTCCTCAGGCATAGCGCTGAAATAGGCCACTGCTCTGCAAATCGCTGAGTGCTGGGGAGCTGTTTTTAACCACTGTGGCTTGTGTGAGAAGTGGAGTTCTACATCAGCATTCTGCTCAAAAATAGTACTTGAATGGCATAATTTGTCATCCTCGGCTTTTGCAAACTTTTTCCCTGCGTATTTTGGTCTTGTTAATTATTACTTTTTAAGTAATAATCACGGGCAGATGATTTTGCTAGTAAGTTATCAAGGTTTAGTTGTGTCCTGAATGCTGTCACAGAAGAGCGAGTTCAGGTCATCAGAGTGCTCCCGTATGTGGAAGAGGGCAGATTGCACTTTCCTCCAGCTGTGTTACTCTGCCCTGTGATGCAGCATGAGCAGCAGTTTGTAAAGACACTGTCCAGAATTTTAATAACAAAAATTAGTAACAGTTGAATTTGAGGCATTGGTGGCTCAGTGGTAGGTTGCTCGCCTATCATGCGGAAGGCCCGGGTTCGATTCCCAGCCAATGCCTCAACCCCAGCCACTGGATGCAGTGCCGGTCCCAAGCCCGGAAAAATGGGAGGGTTGCGGCAGGAAGGGCATCCGGCATAAAACCTGTGCCAAGTTGTTGTGCAGACCAGTCGGTCCGCTGTGGCGACCCCGAACAGGGAGCAGCCGAAAGCAACTTCTTCTAGTAACAGTTGAATTTAATTTTTACTGATCTTGAGATTTATTCATTGTTTTCTAGGAATTACTGTAGGATCAGTTGGGTTATTTCTACCTTCTTGTTAAGGAAGAAATCTTGGGGCCAGAAACAATGATGGCTGGTTAAAAACATGGCAATGAACAGAAAAAGACCAGAGATAGGGCTTATAAAAATCACTTGTAAACAATGTGAGTCTGATTTATTCATACTTGACTTGTTTGAAGCTATATATTTTAAACTGCATTTTTTAAATAAAGTATATTTTATTCCTAGTCACTCAGCAAGACAGAAATACTGGCACATAGTTTGTATCAAGGTATCGTGTCACCCATAATATTTTAATCTACCAATTTTTCATATTACTCCAGTTTAATAAGAAGTGTAGCAGAGCATAGGACAGAGAGAGCTGCTGGGGAAGTGCTGGATAGAAGATGAAAGAGTGTGAGACAGTAGAGAGAGGAAGAGAGGAAGAGACGTGTCAGCTTCTAAAGGAAGGATTAGCCCCCATGGGTGTGCTGTCTGCCAGCTTGTTAAGCTCTCTCTCTCTCTCTCACTCTCTCTCTCTCTCTCTCTCTCTCTCTCTCTCTCTCTCTCTCTCTCTCTCTTTTGTCTCTCTCTCTGTCTCTCTCTCTCTCTCTCACCAGTTGTTTCTGCATGAAGCCACTGCCAGGCTGATGGCAGGAGCAAGTCCAACACGCACACACCAGCTCCTGGACCGCAGTCTGCGCCGTCGTGCCACACCTGGAGGCAAAATCGGTGAGAACTCAGATGGTGTGTGTGGGCAGATGTGTTTGCATGCTTGTTTGCAAATATTCAGCTTTAGAGGTGTGTGTGGTTTTTACGTCCTGTTCAGTTCACACATGCGGATGTTTACCAGTACTGAGAGAAGAAGAGAAAACCCATTTACTCGGCTCAGTTCTGAAAGAGTTCTAGAGCAGATGGCAAACAGTTTCAGTACGTGACTAGATCATAAATTCACGCCTACAGGCATTATACTCGAACAGGTCTTAGCCCGAGAAACGGGAGTGTAATCAATACTGTTTTTATGCAGTTTTTATCTTTCCAACACTGCCGCAAGAAACAAAGTTTTCATTTATTTATTTATTAAAAAAAAAATAAAAAATTTACTTGCTTTCCCACGTGACCACATACGTAACACGACTACAGATTCATTGATGTCTCCAACAACTGCCCAGAGACCTCCATTACAAGGAGGTAAACAGATTTTCTGTACAGGAAAGAAGGTTAATTGAGGATTAAATAGGTAGAAAATAGGTAGAATTCCTGGCATAATTAATCTAGTCACTGCTGAAGTTTAGCATGTGTGGGTGTGTCTGCATGCATGTGCTGAATATTCATTCAGTTACATATGTGCATTTTTCCACTGATGTAAAATGTGTAGCTGTTTAATATTCACTCTAACACGTATCTATAATTAGGAGTTCATTCAGTGTCTCATGGCTGTGTGTGTGTGTGCGCAGAGGAGTGTGAGACACGGCCAGGCCAGCGTGAGCAGGCAGAGGCAGCCATGTTGGCGTGTTGGTATCTGCCACCGTCGTTCCTGTCGGCCCCAGGCCAGAGGGTGGGGATGTTGGCAGACGCTGCACGCACTCTTGAGAAGCTGGGGGACAAACGTACTCTCCATGACTGCCAGCAGATGATCATCAAACTGGGCAGCGGGACCACGGTTGCCTCCACTTAGAGACAAAGCAAAAGACTCCCTCATCCTCCCACCCCTCTTTCTCATCAGCCTTACCCCACCCTCCTGCACTAACACAATATCAATCTCAAATTTTCTGTGCCACATTTCCTGGCTACAGGCTTCGGCCATTATCATTTAACCAGCTAGTCGTCACGTTTTTTTCTCCCGCCAGTTTGTTCATTTCTTTTTAACATTTTTTTCCCCCTTCTTTTCTTTACAGCTATTATTTAAATAATTTAATAATTTTATTTGTTTGTTCTGTCAAAATGCTGACACGCTTATGGTTAATGTTCTAAAGGTGCAGTCAGTGATTTTAAAAGCAGAAAAGGTTTCGTGGGATTTGGCAAAGTTCTCTGCGGGATTTAGGCAGATGTTCATTTAAACATCATCTCAGAAGATAAACCCCGGTGTCTGTGGTGTCCCAGGCTCGGGGAATGGAAGACAAATTGAAAAGAGTATGGATACCAGTGTCGAACATCATCGAATCAATGAGAACTATAGAGGTGTTTCTTCTTCTTTCTCACTTCTGAAAGCTACTCTATCACACTGAGAATTCAGGCTTTTTGGCCTCTGCATGTTTTAGGAGGGGGTTGGTTTTGGATTCAAAATAACTACCTTTCTGTTAAATTGACTTCCTATGCCTTTAAAGTAATATTTCACAGATAGATGTCCCCGGGCCGCTGCTAGTGTTCCTGTAATGAGGTGCTGGTGGTGTAAACTCCAGCTTTGTCCACTAGATGGCATTTTACTGCGCAGCATTGGACGCTTATGAGTGGCATTAAAGGGTGATTGGGCATGAATCATTGCAATTCCCAGAAAGTGTAGTGTTATGGTAGAGTACATGTGTGTGCATGTTTCTGTCTAAAGCAGCATCTCAAACACCTGATTTTTTTTTTTGCCTGCTGAGTCTACTGGTTTGATGAAGCATGGCCAAGTGACTCAGTTGACTGGAAATCAAGGCTTAATCTGTGTGCAAGGGAGCTCAGCGTAAGGGGACATAAATGTGACGAGATTTCCTTTTCATTACACCTGTACAGACCTTTCTAATCTGCACTACCCTTACTGGGGCTGACTTCTACATGATTTAAGAGCGTATACGGCTTTACAAGGTTCTTTTCTTGTAGTGTTTTCCTTGTATATATTTTTAAAGATATGTATTTATAATTTTGTCTAAAGATGTTCGTGAACAGTATTTTGTAGGGAAAAAAGGACTACTTGGATGTTTCATTGGAACGCAGTGCTAGAGCAGAAAACATTACTTATGAAGAAACAGTAGTGGGGTTAATAAAGCGCTCATCAGTTTGAACATGAGACCAGTTAAGAGTTTCAAAGCTTAAAAAGTGGAGAATCTGACTGCCGGACATCTAGTCCCAGATAAGTGGGAAAGACTTCCACAGTGTGCTTGTTTTCGAGGAGGCTTATCTGGTTGCACTAATGAGAGATTTTGGTTACAATTAGAAGAGCACAGCTACTTCTAGTTGGAATAACATCATGAATGGTCACAAAAATATCTGAGCCAGTTCATTTTGACACAGTTCACCTTCATTCTTACCTTCATCCAAAAACAGGATTTTTAGAGACCGTTCCTTGAGAGAGGGAGAGAGAGGGAGAGAGAGAGAGACCGTCTGTGTTCCATTTTCGGCTACTGTAAGGTTTCAAATGCTCTTTGTTCACTTTTTGTCACGTTTCAGAGGTTGCCTTGTAAACGGCAGACTCATGACCTGTATGCTAATCAGTGTGTAGAGCTCATAGTCAAAATCTCAACAAAAATGTTTGACCAGTCTGTCAGATTGTTGGCTCTTTGATTCATTCTTGAGAATGTAAATAAAAGTTGTTTTGTAACATATGTATGATCTCTTGTGGGTTTTGTATAAATTCAACCTTAATCATTCATTCATTGTCTACCGCTTATCCGATCTATTCTCGGGTCACGGGGAGCCTGTGCGTCATCGTGCATCAAGGCAGGATACACCCTGGACGGCGTGCCAACCCATCGCAGGGCACACACTCCGGACAATTTAGAGACGCCAATCAACCTACAATGCATGTCTTTGGACCAGGGGAGGAAACCGGAGTACCCGGAGGAAACCCCCGAGGCACGGGGAGAACATGCAAACTCCACACACACACACGGCAGAGGCGGGAATTGAACCCCCAACCCTGGAGGTGTGAGGCAAACGTGCCCCCCACCGAGCCCCCGTGCCCCCCTTCAACCTTAATCACTTTACAGATTATTTATAATTAACATATGATCTTCAGTGGACTGTCTGCTAAAAATGGAGCTGGTATTTTTTACCTTTACTTAAAGAGAGTGATGCAGCAGTGCTTTAGCCTTTTAGTCTGTTCAACTCTCTCACTTCCTCATCTGTACACTCTTCTCAAACAGATCTGATTGAATCTCACAGATCTCACTGTGTACCTGCTGTGTGTCTGGAACGAGGACGTGAGCTTGTTTATAACTCTAACTATCTCAAAACTTACACATGGACTAGCTTGTGAACAAATGCAGCAGATGCATGTAGATCACATCACAGAATGTCTACAGTATCTCTCACTGCTTGCAAGCTAAAGGAAGCTTAAAGTAAACTGCTACTCTTTGCACATTTATGTTCTAACTACTCTGAGTGTGTGAAAACGGCTCGTTTAAGAAGACCCACTAGGTAGTCTTTGGAAGAAAAACGTTTTGCTAACTCACTCTGATGAAAATAATGCAGCAAAGACAGTCATATTCAGAAAGTAAATCCAAACTGATGCTTTTTGTTTTAAATGATTTAAGAAATATTTAATATTCCTTTGTCTTCGTTTTATCCTACAGCTATGAAATACTTTTTGCGCTCGACTGTATAACCTGCACTCCTTTTACATGACTTTTCAACTAGCAAACCTTCCCAAAGATTTGAGAGAATCATTTAGTGCTTTTATTTTACCAGCCAGCTATCATTAAAGAAAAAGAGGCTTGCTTCTGTCCTCTTAAATGGAATTTTGTCTCTTTAGTGCCATGGTGTAAATATGGTGGATGATGGTTGTGGGTTGCTTTTGTTTCAGCATAACAATAGCAGAAGAAGAGAATATAAACCACAAGTTGTATCTCAATGGCAAAGACACCTGTGGATGTTCACAAATCCAGTGTATTTGATGGCAGCAATACAAATAACATTCCAAACATCTCTTAAAACATCAAAACATCGCAATAAATCCTATGGGTAATGTGGACAAATACAATTCTGAAAAAGGCATTTGAATTCATTGTTTTTAATAACAGTTTAAAGGCAATAACATATTTGTTTTATAGAAAATAAACATCTCTAAGAAATACTATACACCATTATAATAGTACATCACATCTTACATTTAAACAGCAGCAAATACTTATATACACAATTACTTCGAATTAATCATGGTAAGAATAACTTAATCAGTTATGTGTAATACTGTAATGGGCTGAATGTGGAGTAACGTAAAATAGCCTACAATATTGTGTTTGTCACGTACAGCATAGTGGTGAACATAAAGCGCATCATTTAATGTTCTTTTGTGTTCTCTCTGCTTTCATTTTCAGGTCAGGTTCTTTCGCTTCAGTGTTAAAATGAAACAGTCTTCAGTAAAGAAAGGCCCTTAAATTTAAGGTGCAGACCTGTACATACTGCTGCACTGTTTCTCAAGAACACATATTTGGACAGATACCAGCGCTGTCTAAGTGGTGCCATGTGTTTGCAAACGCACATCAAAATACATCTTGGAAGAGCATCATATTAAAATAATATTTTGACTTTTTCAGAATATTTAGACCTGTATAGGACACCATGTATATTTTTTAAATAACACTTAAGCAGATATTGAATTACATC
The DNA here is from genome assembly GCA_033459395.1 of Hemibagrus guttatus. Taxonomy (NCBI): domain Eukaryota; kingdom Metazoa; phylum Chordata; class Actinopteri; order Siluriformes; family Bagridae; genus Hemibagrus; species Hemibagrus guttatus. The sequence goes on along the minus strand of JAUCMX010000016.1, from coordinate 10,713,431 downwards.
CAGTGGGTGCTTGATGCATGACATCTTCAAATCTGAATGCCTTTCAAAATCACCAGGCATGCCTCTGTGCCAAACGGTGGCAGGGCTCGGGCCGCTAGAGAGGGCCGCCAGCCAAATCTGCCTCCAGGTGTCCCCGACTGATAGCATCCCTTCCAGAAAAGAAAGATTGGGGAGGAAAAAGGAATCAAACGGATGAGTGGCACATTCAGGTTTTTGACCAGCGGCTCCCTTTTTTTTTTTTCTCATAGAGGAGCTGCTCAGGCAGGCGGTGATGCTGCAGGGGGGGTGGGGTGAGAGTGGACTGTAAGCGGGTGCCTCGGGGCATTGTAGTTTGGATGCAGAGATGATCTGATCTCAGGTCAGTATTGCTACAGAACCTTGTGCTTCAGCCGAAGCCAGTTTCAGTTTGAGCTTGGTTGCGCAGGCAGACGTATGTCCATGCTGGCTAAAAGTCTCTGAACTCCTATATTACATAGCCTGGCAAACAAAATGAACAGGTTGAATCAAAATAGGCAAGCAGAAAAGGCATTACAGTAACGAGTCAACCTATCTAATTTCTTCATGCACAGGACCTATACATAGTGCATATTATGTAGTGTGGCTTTGAGTGGAAAAGAGACTATTGTCTGTGTGTGTGTGTGTGTGTGTGTGTATATGGCTCTGCATCAGCAGCCTGTTGTGAGCTCACTAATTGCCCATGCTGAGGCAGTAGCCACTGTGAAGGCTGATGTGTAGGCTGTACCAAGTGGGCCAATGAAGCTGGCCAGCACTCCTCATCCACCCAGCAGGACTACCCCCTAATTGTGCTGGCATAGTGCATTTTATGCACAATATTCCTTCTTCTTCTTCTTCTTCCATCTCCTGCACCAACACTGCCTCTGCTTTTCTCACTCTTGCCTCTTCTCTGCTCTCATCCACCCATCCCTCTGGCTAACAGCCAGGATCTATCTCCCTCTGTATCGAGCCATGATGTAAGAACAGCTCTTGATTCTCTTTGAAAAGGTGCAAGCCATAGCCCTACTCTCGTTTCCTTGTTGCCTCTGCTGCTTTTGGCCCGCTCTAAACCGATGGTGCAGTAATCCAGGGTCTTGCTCATGCTGCCACTAAAGCCCCCACTAGAAAAAGAGTCTGTGCATGTGTAGGCACAGAGAAAAAGAAAAAGAGGAAGACATTTCCTGGGAGACCTGCATGGGGGTGGAATATCTACTGCTTGCTTTCATTAAAACAGCAAATTGGCATGGCTGAGACCTAAAGCCTTTAGATCCCTGAGTCAATGTGCTTTCAGCTTGTTCTGAACTCCTCACTCTCTCACCCTCCCATCCTTTTTGTCCTTTGACGTAGGACGGGAAAGGAGATGGGAGGGTGGTTTGATCTGTTGCCAGGTTTTCGCTCACTGGTTGTCAACTACTGCTCTACCCCTGCACAGTCTCTCGCTCTGCACTTGCTTATCGCTGCAATGCAAGCCGGAAACCTGTAGGCAGTTTGTAGCCCTGAGTCATAGTCAAATCACCTAGATTTATATCCAAGTCAAGTAGCAAGTGAAGAGCAGTCAAATCTGATGACAACTCTGAGTCACTGGTACAACTGCTGTACAAATTGAGGCTATTTGGTTCATCCTCAAAGCAAAGCATCTTCCGCAACACATTCAACTCTAAAAAATCTGACAGTATGCCTAATGCTAATTTAGTTTGGTGGGGGATAATAGGTGTCAGAAAGCCAAGATCAGTGAGCATCTAATTAGCATCCACTGTGCAAGCATGACTATCGCTGGAGAGATGGCTCATCAATAAGGGTGAGCTTCTTGCTAGACTTGTCTGTTGCCCTGGGAGATGGAGCTGATGAGCGGCTGCGCTTTACACCTCCATTCACTCCCTTTGTTAGGGAGGTCAACAAATGTTTCAGCAAGGCCACTGATGTACACGGCATAATAGGCATGTTTTTAAGATCAAAGACGTGCTTTTATGTTCTAGAACGAGCTCAGACACTTACCTGGTGTTTTGGACATTTTATCAAGAAAGTGTCTTCATCGAATATGCAGCCTGAAAGAGACGGAGAGAGAGGATGGAAGAAGAATTGGTGACAAAAAGATGCTCATGCTGAAAGTCTGCCTCTTCTCATATTCTGACTTGAGTCAATAGATGTGCTGGCATTATGTAATGAGAGCTGGGGAAAATCTATACATCATTAACATTCACCATGTGGAGTCATTAGCCTGAGATAAATAGATAGATAAAGTCTTAAGGACTTAAACTGCATAAACAACTCATACATATACTATTTGTGTATTTTGTATGTGATGTATGTATTCTTAAAGGCATACCTGTCTCTTTGGCGCAGACATAGTGGTATTTATGAATACAGTTCTTCCAGCTACAGCTGATGGAGGCTCCTTCAGTCTGGCACTTAGAGCATTTCTGTAATAACACATACATTTAATCAAGCAGCTCAAAGGCACAGGAACATTATATTCAAAATATTTAAAATATATTCTTCTGACCACGACCAATTTCAATTTCAATACATTTCAACGTCTACATTAAGTTGTTCTGGTTATCCTGTTTCTTGTATCATTTAATTTCAAAATTAAAATAGATTTTTTTTTACTTTAAAACAATAATTATTTAAAAAGCTCTTCCTTCTCTTAGTTTTTGTTAATTGTAAATTAATTCTTAATTCTTATATGAACGAACGTTCTCGAATGGCCTGGATGTGTATCAGCAATTACTTAGTCGCTAGTAGCAGGAAAGCTAGGATAAAGATTGCCATTAATGTCTGCTGCATATGTTAATACTGCTAGTACTGCTAATATGGATCAGTATATGCTTTTCAGAAATAGCAGGATGGTTATCTTAAAGGAGGATGACATGATTTTTCATGGAAAAATTATTTCTGCATCTTTTTTCTGTAAATATAACATACATTTTAAACAGAATTAGCTACAAGATTACTAGTATTCTACTTGGATTGTAATACTGTGGTACATTTGGATACTGAATATATGATTTCTCGACTCGTCTGGTGAAAAAAGTAGAAACAATTAAGTCAACATTTTACTTTTAAAAATAACTATATTTAAAAATCAATTAATTTCTTGTTTAAGTGTGTTCCAAGGAAACAAAAATAAAATAAAAAGCCTTTCCCCTGTCTTCCAGTTCTCATTTTGAAATGAAAAACTAATGAACACAACATACTTCTATATCTCCTGCATATGCACCTTTATCACATTGCATCACAAATTGTACATAATAAAACATTATACTGCCACTATGCTTACTGTGAGTGTAGATTCCCATGCCGCTTCCTTCAGTCCGTAAATTTTGCCTGCGATTAGGATCACACCACTGGTCCAGACAGTGCAGTACTCATGTGCCCAGTGCTCATTAACCTCAGCCTCCAGCTGTAACCTCTGCAGAACAGAGTAAGAGCCCTCCTCACCAGCAGGGGGAACTCCTCCCCCAGCTCTCCCTTGCAACAGCTGCAGTCTTTTGAACCTTGCCCGCAAGCCAAGACGACTTCTAAGTTGTGCCCTTCTTTCTCTCATCACCTGCCTGCAATCTCCTTCACTTGTCCCCTCTTGAAGTAAGTCTTTTTCTCCCTCTCTCTTCATGTCAGTGATTTGCTCAGAAGTGCACATGGTCACCTTGTCTTGCTCTCTGTCTCTGTTTTGCCTGAAGTCTTCGTGGTATGTTAAAGACAGTGTTTTCCGAGGTATAGTATTCTCAGGGTAGTATGGGCCACACAAATCCCCAAGCTCTCTGTAATTTGCCGGCTTTCCACACAGGCAGCATATTAGACACCTGTCAGTTAGGCTTCTGTTAACTAAGGGGCCCTGAAGCATTACTGATGAGTTTGGTGCTGTCTTGTTTTTTTCCAAGTTCTTTTTTCTTATCTGGACGAGCAGATGCTCTTCCTCGGGTTTGTTTATGATTGTGCAGAGGGAAGCAAGCTTTTTGGACCTGTCAATGTGTACGTATGGTTTGAAAGAATGCTTGCTGTCATTCATTTTTAAAAAATCTGTCAATATCCCTTTCACAGTAGGAATACATTCCTTTTTGCATTTTATCTTGGTCTTGAGCCCCTTTACAGTGACCTTGATGGTACTGTTGTTATTCTGTTGGATCTTTTTTTTTGGTCCAGGCTTTTTTTTGACCTTTTGACCTTCTTCATTTCCTATATGCTGACTGAAGTCTTCCTGTTTCTTTTTAAGTGATGGTCGCCTGCCTCTTTTCGATTTAATTACTGTTGAGCCTATTTCTATTGCAAGCTGTTCACCCTGTGTCTTCTCTTCTGTGTTTGAAAAGAGAGAAGCAGTTGGAGGTGGTGACGGTGGAGATGCTGGAGGAGAGATGAATACATCAGTCTGCTCATGTGTTTCCACATTTGGCACACTCTTTGCAAGCTCAGTGCCTTTTCTTCTCTTCTTCCGTTGCTTCAGATGCATCTCGTGGTTATTTTTAATGGCCCTCTGTTTGGCTAGCCTTGGTGTGTTGATAATGAGACTCCCAGTCTCCAGTGCTATATCTGGTGTGTCAGTGCTCTCCACTGTGGCCCACTTTCTGCGCTTCTTTCGAGGAGTTTGGATACATGCTGGAGTCTCATCAATGCTTACTGTACTCTCCCCGTCCTCTGTTGTTATGATTGTAGTGTTTACTACCTTTCTTTTTTCTGTTACCTGTAGTTCTAGTGATGGCTTTGGTGCTAATTCTTCTATCACAACATCTGGTTGGATATTTAGAGGCTGTTTTTTGGATGCTGGAGATGTGATTTTCTGAACCATTGCTTCATATTTAAGTCCTCTGCCTTTCCTAGGAGGCAGATATTTTGTTTTAGTAGGACACTGAGGAGGCACACAGGGTGTGTCGCTGATGTCTTCTAAGGGAAGGTTATCTTTGGTCAATGTTCTGCAAGCAGATGGTTCTAATTTATGGCCTCGCTTTCGCCTTCCCTTTGAACCTTGGGCTTCTACTACTAATTCCTGTGGCTGAGGTTCAGGGTTCAAGGTTTTTGTTTGGCTAACTTTCAGGCCTTTCTTTTTCTTGACCGAGTCTGGGGCTTGTAAACTAGATTTTCTCTTGATTGAAACTGACACAATTTGCTCATTGAGTTGACTAAGTGAATCTGTGCAGATATCCTCATGGTTGGGTGATTTTAACGTTGATGTTAGGTTCTCACAGGGCTGAGCAGCAGCCATTTTCTGTATATGTGCCTCAGTGGGCTTTATTGCTGGTGCCTCAGTTGATGTCTCTCTCTCTTTCTCCTTGTCGTCTGTTAACTTTTCCCGTGTTTGTTTCCGAGATCTTAATACCATGGACTTTTGATCTTTTGCTACAGAATTTACAAAAGAAGCATCCAAAGCAGTGTCCAAAGTGGAACCTATTGTGCTGTCTATTGAAGTGTGCAAAGTAGTCCCAACAACAGTTTCCAGACTGACTGCAGTGTGCTCTTGTTGTTCAGGGCTTTCACTCATGCAGCTAGTATCTTCAATTTGCTCTGTGATAACATCTATATTATTTTCATATTTCATTGATTTGATCCTGGAGGTGAGGCCTTTTGGCCGACCAGGACCCTTAGGAGTTACTCCTTCTGTAGGCTTTAAACCAGGTTTTGGACCAGGCTTCAGAACAGGTATAGCAGCAGGCTTTGGGCCAAGCTTTTGACCAGGTTTTGCACTTGGCACAGCCCCAGGTTTTGGCCCTGGTTTTGGCCCAGGTTTTGAGTTCTGTTTTAGACCAGGTTTCAAAGAAGGCTTTACACCAGGTTTGGGACTTGGCTTTGGGCCTGGTTTTGTTGCAGGTTTTAGGCCTTGTTTTGGACCTGGTTTTAAGACAGGCTTTGAAGTAGGTTTTAGGCCAGGCTTTGTGCCAGGTTTTGGTCCTGGTTTTGGACCAGGTTTTGAACTGGGCTTTGGACCTGGTTTTCTTCTCTCTTGAGAACAAACCTTTGGAGTATTTTGTGACCCTAAAGAGCGGGTACACATACGGGATGGTATGCCTTCTGTCAGAAGTTTTGGTGTTTGACTGCTAATGTCCAGCTGAACAGCCTCCATTTGATCAGAGAAAATGGCACTGTTACTTGAGAGCATGCTGGGCTTTTGAGAAGATGGTGAAGCCCCATCCCTCTCCACACTCATCATCCCTGCATTTGAATGATTTAATCTTCTCCTACCTCGTGCATGCTTTCTGCCCAATAGTCGTGGATGTGCAGAAGGGGCCATGGGCTCTGGTTTTGTTGCACTGGGACAGCTTATACCTGGTTCTACATCCTCATCACCTTTCTGTGGAGAGGGTGGAGTATCAGCCCAAGATGGTGCAGAAGATATTATTGACTTGCCTGGTAACTGAGGGGAGTCAGGCTCCAGCACTTTTGCATCACTGTGATCAATGTGATCCCTCACCTGATTCTGAGGTGTTGTTTTCTCATTGAGAGCTGAGAAGCCACTCCTGACAGTGTGAGACTGAGGTGCAATGTCGCATGTGACTGATGTCCTTTCACTGCTTCTGTGAGCTATGTCTTGGGCAGGGGTCTCAGCTATTTCGGTGTTGAACACACAAAGTGGTCCACTTGCTGTGTCCCCTTGATTATTACAGACCTCTGTACAGGACTCTTCTAGGTTTGCTTTATTATTAATCACATCTTCATTGGATGTCAGACTTCCTTTCTCTCTTACTTCATTGACTGAATATGACAGGGCAGATTGTTGCTCATCAAAGATATCAGTCTCTCTCTCAGGGGTTAATAGTCTTTCCTCTGAAGATTCACACTCAGAGGTGAGATGAGGTGTCTCTGAGCTTTCCTCTTTCCTAGCCAAATATAGACTAGGCTCAGGCACATCTTTTGAAATGGCTGGTGATACTGTTATAGGGTCGTCACCATTATTCTGTGATTCCGATTTGAACATTTCAGATTTCATTTCAGAATCTTCATTTCCTTTGCTGCTGGTGTCACAACACTTCCCAACAAAGTCTCCTTCCTCTGTCTCATATTTGTTTTTTAGTTTCTGATAGATATTGTCTTCAGTTTCATAAGAATAGCTTTCATTTGACACTTCTTTATTTAACTTATGAAAAAAGGAGGGGCACTTCTCATCCTCTAACCACTCCTGTCGTTTATCAGTAGCCTCAAAAACTTCTCCTTTGCACTTATGTTCTGTGGGCAGTTTAATTTTCCCAATTTCTTTTTCATCATTTATCCTCTCAGTCCAGGCAGATTCCTCAAAATTCTCCTTCTGAGTACTCTCAGACTGCTTTATGCCTATTGGAGAATTACTCTCCTGCTTCATAGGACTTGGGGCTGTTACATTAATAGGAGACCTTTCGTTTCTAATGCTTCTGAGAGAACTGTGCTGCTCCTCTCCAAATGGCACTCTTTGCACCCTAGGGTCACAGCTAAGATTATCTTCAGAGGCTGCACTCTGTATACTCCGATCTGAGTCACCTGACCTGACAGACATATCATCGGTTGAGTTCATGGAGCAGGTAGAAACTGTGTCCAGACTCAATTGAGACTGTGCTGAAGCATGTGTTGGACCTTTGCCCTGACCAAAATAGTAGTAGTTACGTTCCATCTGATCTTCAGTGCTGCTAGAGTATCCTACTTCTAGAAGATCAGAGGGCATAGATCTGGGGGTGCTATAAGAATCACTAGGGAGAGGAGCATGTTGGCTATCAGGACATGAAGAGTCCTCCATTGCCTTTAAGTGGCCTCTGTATTCATCTCCCTTTTTTGGCTGGTTTCGCTTGTTACCTTTTTTGTTGGCCATAAGAGCTTCTGAGAGCAATAACTGTTGGACATTGTTGGAGATGTTCTCTACCTGAGATGTCAGAGCATTAAGGCTCCACAAGCTCGGGTTAGAAAAAAGCTTCTCAGAGAAACGATCCTTCATAGAGCTTGAGTAACTCTGAGATTGGTGATTAACACTTGGGGATGGGTGGGTGTGTGGAGGCATTAACATGTTTGGATCTTGCAGATTCACAGAAGAGGAGGAAGGGTTGATTGGTTGGCCATACTGAAATGTGTCAGGATTGGGCATTAAGGGAGAAGGTGTGGAGCTATATGAAGGTGACCTGCCCACAGACCTTGCAGGTGAGTGGCTGGAGCTCGGACTGCAGTTCTGGTAATATTGTTCAGGTGACCTCACAGAAATATCTGTTATACAGTAGTTTTGTTGGGGCTGATTATAATGTGGGAATTTTTGAAGACTCTCTGGCGTACCTGACAATCCCTGCAAGGAAGCCTGCTGTTCAAATCCAGCTCTTGACGGAGGTTGTTGGTAGCCATAATTATTCTGTGGCCGATAGCCACTCTGCTTCAGACTAGTGTGATTACCCATCTGCCTTGAATACTGGGCATTTGGTGGCATTCCATAGCCACTTTTGTAGCCATGAGGAATCGGATTGCATTTCTCCATGTAAGACGATGAGGTGGAGGAGGGTGGTTGTGAGTGTTGAGGGAAATGAATGTGGCTCTGTGGGTACATTATTGGAGATGCAGTAGGATTGGGAGGATGACCTTGCTGATGGGGGCTTGTATATACAGGAGCAGAGGGTTGGGAGGGGAGATGGCACTGGCTTTGAGAAATGGCTAGCATGTTCTGCTCAAGGTACTGGGATGAGCCACTTGCCCCAGGCTCAAGATGACCCACAATATCCTGTTCATACTGAGATATTTGACCAGACTCATCCCACTTTTGCTGCAAGTGTCCCTCACTCATGTACTGGGATGAATATCCAGAATTTATGTGGCTACTGTAGCCAGCCTGCAGGTGCTGGCTTGGAGCTTTTCCTCCTCTGTATGGTTTCTTGCTCTGAGCTGAACTGCTGCCATAGCTGGGGTAGGGCTGCTGCCCATAACAGTCCTTAGAGCTTGTTCCTGCTGTTGGCATTCCTGCAGCAGAAAGAGAGTGCACCTCATAGCCTTGTCCGGTCTGGCTGTGATGTCTGTAATTCTCAAGGCGAGATAATTCATGGGGTTCCTGCTGGTAGCAGCGCTGGTTGCCCTGGAAACCACCCCGCTCTCTGAAGGACTGCATGACTTCAGCTAGGGTGCTCCTTTGGAAAGAGAGATAAAGAAAATGAGAGAGAATATTTGCTGGCTTGCTTTATCTTTCTATCAGATATTAACTTTCTATTAGATATTACTTAGTTACACACTGAGATCAGTTACTTTTTTTTTTACACAATATGACCAACTTAACTGTAACACAAACATAGCTTACGCAGTCATTTAGAAAATCAAAACATTAATCTCCATTCAATCAACAAAAATGTCAGTATTCAACAGCAGCTGTGCTCAATCATAAAAACACTTATTTTGGGAATTTCAACAATGAATCACTGTAAATCAATTATTTATTATTGATTCAAAATATTAAACACATGCAGTGTATTTGAAATATTAAGTTATTGACAGCATATTTCTGAGTGACTTGATAATTATTTAAAATTAAAAAAAGAGGAGTATTAGATCTGAGAACATAATAGACTCTGGATCCCAGGGGTCACCTAGGGCATAGCTTGAGAACTGCTGCTTTACAAGGATCATCTATTAAACATCTGCAACACCTTATAATGGTGTTATCACTAAAGACATGCTACAGAATCTGAAATGTTGTATAGCTTTTGTGTAGCACACAGATAATCACAAAAGCTTTTGTCCTGAATAGCATGGACTGTCCTCCAGATAACCATGAACAAGTGCTTGTTTTATGGAGGGACTGATGCACTATAAAGGGAACCTTGTCACATGTAGACAGTGCAACAGAAGCTGTTCAGTTGCTGCACTCCAGCACTGGGAGCCTATCAAGAGACAACCACCTGGTCCCATCAGATGTTCGCATTACTCATCTCACTAGCACTCTGTCTGAAGTCACCAGGCCCCTGAGCTTGCTGTTCCCCTTCAGCAATGGCATAGCAGCTTCCCAGGAGGCTGCAAGCCATCTATTACTGGTTCAGTGATGCTGCTGTGCTTGTTTACACAATGACCCAAATAACATCACTTGGGATCCAAGCTCCAGGACCTCGAAGATGCATATGAGGTGCAGTGAAATGTACAAGTGGTGCATTTTTGTTGCATATTTAAACAGGCACACCCAATGAGACCTTTCCTAGAAAATGTAGGTCTTGACTGGCACATTCTTTGCTAGCTAACCTCACATGAGCAGAATTTTAAAGCAGAGGTGAGAAATATTTGCAACAATTAAAACATTTTCAATAATTAATAAAATGTACAATTAATAAACAACAACAATTAATAAAATGTAGATATTATTATATTAATATTGGCAATATTATTAGTAATTAACTGTAATTAGTAGAGAGTTAGTAATGTACAGTGTTTTTTTTTTTACTGTGCTGAAATCTAATAAACCAATCGGAACTTATGGTATTCTCCATACCCTTATATAACAACCAGGGCTCTTGATGTATGGATTTAATAAGAACAACTTGTAGGAAATGCAACCAATGTTTTACTTAAGAAAAAATACCTGTAACGCATAGTAAACACAATGGTATAAAAAAATGAGATGTTGTTTTTTGTTGTTAATCACTGTTCGACAGGGATGTGGCTGAAAAGTTTGAGTTCCAACATGTCTGAACCACTTAACATGGTTTCAGCACCATGGACAGCAACTCCACAACAACACTTCCCACAGCACCCAAAATATAAACAACTGTTCTTTCACCGGGAGCATTATCCAGACGATTATGTGGAGAAGATCAGTTCATGGACAATTGGAAACAATGCACTAAAAGGCTTGTTATACTTTATCTGAAGTGCTATGAGAGAGCTTTGAACTTGCATAGTCTTTCAGAACAGTAGGCGGATCATAGCGATCCATTGAAGGAGAGTGGGAAGTAAACAGCAAGATGTGATATATGAAAGTGTACATTTTATTGTAACCATTCAAATAAAACATATTGTACTTTGACATATGATAAAATTTTTTGCCATGGTTGTCTCATCCAAGGAGGATGTGCCAATTTGAAAGGAAAAAGGTTTTAAAAAAAGAATAAAATTAATTGATTCCCTTGAAATATCTGCATTGGAATATTTGGATTGATTTTTAATTCATCTCATGAATTAGCCAAATGTTAACTCATTTCAGGTCTATTACTGCAGAAAGCTTCTATAGTTATGGAATTAGGGTGGAGGAGACGCAAATGAGAATGGACAATTTCAATTGGCTGCTCAGTCTTGCCCAAGTGCAAGGTGCGTTTCCCACATGTTTACAACGAAAGAGCTGAAGCCGTCAATACGACCTTTGAAGGAACTGTCCTAAAAAACATTTGAGAAAAGAAAACCTTTTGGATACTGGCCAATTAGAATGTTATGGAACAGTCTGTTCTGATGTAGGTTATTTTAAATCTTGTTGGTCATTTCTATAACATGGGTGATGTATATTTTGTACAAGAGTTACTGGGCAATGGGAGAAGAGACACTTCTATTTGTGGCTTTCTGGTATTGAAGTGTGCATTACTTTTCAGAAAAATAATGAATCACTATAGCAGAGTAAAAATGGGTGCAGATAATTTTGCTATTTATATTATAATTGATTTGCTACAAACAAAATAAAGAAAAAATCCATCACTTGAAGGATAAATGCAGCAACAAAAGGCAATGCAGTTAGACAGATATCATTGTAATTCCCTCCCACTAAAATTATTGATACACCAAAATTATTATATTAAGAATAGAATAGTGAAACTTTTGAATATCTGGCTTTGGTACATGTGGTTGTCTTTCTATGACAATTCTGGATGAATGGCACCAGTTAGTAAGGTTCGGACAACTTTCTTCATTAGATGGCTATTCAGAGGAACCAGCTGCCTGTTTCAATAGTACCAGCAGTGCCTGTGGCATCACAACCTTAACAGAAGATATGAAATAGACAAAACTCAACCTATAATGGTTTAAAAATTTCTTTTTTTATACTCCCCTGCTTTATTGTGTGGGAATGCTTAAGTGTGCATAGGGGGAAAAAAGAGAGATAGTAAATAAAGTCTGTGTGTGTGAATATCTGCATGTCTTTGCTAAATAAGCAATGGAAAGTGAAAGTTTATAAGTGTTTATTACTGTAAGTGTTTTACTGCAAAAGTCCCAGCTGCATCCATACTAACCTAGCTGCATGTTTGAAGCAGGGAGCTGCTTTGTGGGACCGTGCTCTAGACTAAACAGAAATAAACACAGACTGTTGGTGCTGTGAAGCAACCAGGCCTAATAACTCCCATTTTACCATACTGAAAAAAACTCCACATAGCACCATGCCACTCTGGCACAGAAGCCAACTTTACGCATGTAACCAAGAACTCAGCAGCTGTCTTGGGAATTTTCAGAAAGAGAGAGAGAGAGAGAGACAGAGAATGCTTTAAATTAGGGCAGCAGGCTGATTGATATTCTAGTGCACAAGAGGAGAAAGGAGGGTGGTAGAAAGAGATAGAAAAAGGAAGATGGCAGGATCTTAGTAGGTAAAGCTGCTATGCTCATCTCTTGGTCTTCTCTACTGAAGTAGCGGCCCCCTTTTCTCTGCAGGGGCGTTCCAGCTGGGCCCATGCACTCCCACACTCTCCTGCACTGCACCTTGTAGTACTGCTGCAGTTTCCGTGCCAAAGATTGCTTACACTGATCTCTCAGGTGGAATGAGAAGTCTCAAATGCTGGTTGTGCTGAGGGATTATTTTCTTTGAGACAGACTTCATCAATAATACCGGTACAAAGGCACAATGACATTACTGGCCTGAAATGCTATATGCCTTGCTGCGTTCAATAAGGGCACAGTCATTTATTTCTTCCTGTGAGGCTCGCTGCTCTGCTCCCTCTCCCCACCACTTCAACTCACCTAATTGATGATGCAGAACGATTGCAGTGTCACTCATGCTAGCTCTCTCTTCCTCACAATCTTCCCCCTCTCCTCTTCTCCCTATTCATTTCAGTTCTCTTTTGTTCACTGTTTCTACCACTCTCTTCTTAACACACGTTTCTGCTATACAATTTCTTCACTCTTTTGTTGTCTACTTTAAATACAGATTAAACTATTACCCCATCCCCAGCAAAAGTCTTGTGGTGCTTGTGGTGACCTTGGGAATGTTGCTATTGGTGTCACATGTGATCTGCTGTAAACAAATGTCTGTAAAAAATAATGGTATAATGCTGACTGGTTCTCCCTGCCCACTGTGCATATCATATCAAATCCATTGGTGCTTGCAGGAGAGATTTTCTACTCCATTGTACTTAAAACCAGTGCTGCTGGCTCACTCATATCTGAGATTACGATTTCCAGAATTATAGACTTTCATAGTACTGGGTCTAAATTTAAAAATCCAGGCCACTTTGAACTGATTTATCATAGGTCCCTGCCAACTGGAACTCGTTTTTGTGTAGAAGTTGGCTCCTTTCTCTTGTGTATAAAGGTTGGTCAGAAAGTCTGAATAATGGAATTGGCTAAGATTCAATCCTTCTGCATAGAGAATGAGCATTACAGGGAGGAGGAACAGTGGGACAGGTTTGATTGTTACCCAAGGACAAGACTTGGGAATATTTGTTCTGAAAACCCATTTCTGCCAAACCTAGCCAACGCTAAAAGCCCTTGTGCCACAGATACACTGTGTATGTGAAATCAGAGCAGGGCCTGGATACACCACAGGGAACAGGTGAGAAGGAGAGAGGGACAAAGAAGAGGGGGTAGGTAAGATGAAAGAATGAGGATTGTTGATTGTTGTTGACCAGTTTCCTTTTTTCACTTCCTATTGCCACTAAAAGAGCATTGGTTTGTCAAAGCTTCCTATGCAATTAGCTAATGCCATTTAAGGGTTTTAATGAAATGCCACCACTGGTACAGAGAAATTCTGTTTCTTATAGAGCAGTAGAGGGTGGTGGGTGGTCAAATGAGAGCCTACTTTTTGAATAGGATCCAAGGATGTGATTGCACAGTCAGAAATGATTTCTCTGATGCCCTGGAGAGTCAGCAGTTTGGATCGTGAGGCATAAGACAAAGGGATTCCAGAGCTTTGACTTATTTATTTATTTCCTGTCTTCTCTCTTGCACACTGCCTCTATCCCTCCCTACCTTCTGTCTGTTGTATGGACTGGCTGGGGACAGCGTCTGGACAGGGATGGGTGAGTGTGAATGTGCTGGTGGAGCACAGCCAAGCCAGCAGAGGGAGATGAGGATGACAGGAGCCTTTGTTCTCTGTTGATGAAAAGCCATACTGGATCCCCGCTCCCGCACAGACAGACATTAGGACACATCACAGGCAACCAGTGCGGCATGATTAGATTAAACCCAGGCCAAAATTACTCCGCTCGCCCTAATTAAACTTTAATCTCCAATACCACACAGATTACCTGCATCATAATTGAGTGTAGGAGCAGAGGGCAGAGATTTTTGAAGAGTTTTTTTTAGAGAGAGAGAGAGAGAGAGAGAGAGAGAGAGAGAGAGAGAGAGAGAGAGAGAGAGATTTAATGCTGGCTGAAGGTCATGTCCCCCTGCAGGGAAAATATCTTTCTCCTTTTCTCCATTTTTTCCCCTTTGTGGATAGAGGACAGTTCGCTCCACCTATGGCTGCTGTCAGACTGAATGTCCCCTACACCTGGGCAAAGTCTATACAATAACACTGCAGTCCTTTACCTCCTGCCATCCCACATTCCTGCAGGACTCATGGCCTCATTCTTCTCCATTTTATAAAAGCATTCAAGATATTTCCTGCGTAGATGTGTGTGTGAGTTTGCACACAACTGCATGCAGAACTGTGATTGATGGAGCCGATTCATAGAAAGGACAGCAGGTGTCTACTCCCTCCCCCATTTCATGCCACAGTCCAGAAGGTGATGGGTGATATGAGAGGTGCAATTTTCTATCTTAGAGCCTGCCGATGTCCTTTATGTCCACAAAGGCCCTGTTGCCACAGAGATGGGCTGCGGCTGGTTGAACACGAGCTCTGAAAGACACCGCGGATCAACCTTTTTGCCAAATCTGGCCTTCCTGTCTAAGAGCTTCACCAAGCTCTGATTACAGTTTGTCTGGCTTGCCTATAGACACTCATCAGACATGAATGATTTGTGGCTTGGTCCAGTGCATTAGAACAGGCAAATGTTAAGTGGCGTGAATTACATAGCTTGGTTGAGTTGTATTGTTTTCAAGACAAAAGTATCAGTTTATGGGAGCAGAACATGTTTGTGTTTGTCTGTGTATTGTGCATGATGGGCAGGACAGGGAAAGCAGCCTGGGGGTCTGCATGCCCTTCAGGATTCTGCCTAGCTATCCTTTGGATGGCTGAGCAAGAGGACTGGGCCAGCTGAGCCTTGCTGGAGTCAGCAGCATGTGGCCAGTCTCCATGTCCACTAGAGCTCATCACATCACTCATACAGCTTCAAAACACAGCTTTTCTAAGATAAAACTGGAAAGACATCTGTTGCACCCTACTTATTTCCATAAATGAAAAGGATGGTGCAGTACCTACACTAAAATAGACACGCACTAAAATGTATCTTGGCACACACAGAACTTTGATGCCCAGATGATCGACTCACAATGAACAAAGATTATCTACAAACACCATATGCATTCCAAATTTGGTAAATGCAGGCATCAGGATCCTCAGAGATTAAGCTTTGGAAGAGGCAGCAGTAGCAAATTGTGTGCTGTGTTGCTTTAACATGGAGCATCAGCTCAGCCACGCACACACACCTAGTCTGACAGCTCCGGGCTTTGAGGCAGGAGAGCCTTTTCCCCCTTGCATGAGAGAGACAGCATGAGACGAAAGACAGAGAGAGAAGGAAACAAGTAAGAGGGAAGAGAAGGACAAGAAATGGAGGAGAAAGAAAAGTGAGTAGAAAAAAAGAATAAACAGAGGGAGGTGGTGTGGAAGGGGTGCTTTGTGGCTCTGAAGCGTGAAAGCAAATAATGCTGTCGTCCCGCTAAGTCTCAGAGCAGAAGGCACATGCAGGCGTGAGGGAAGGGAACAGCTCAGCGGCGCATGAGAAAGTTCAGGGCTATAACACGGTTCTGCCTCTGATCGGCTCACCAAACATGCCGTTGGCCATTCCCAGCTATAAATGTGTGTGCCAGTGCTTTGAAGAGAGTGGTATACAACACCTGCTGTGGAAGTGCAGCATGATCTCCATAAGCCTGGGGAGTCAGGTGCAGACCAACCTGTGTCAAGAATTACTGATTGGAGCCTGATACAAATAGCACACAACCCCCCACTTGCATCAGATGCCTGATTTGCATGCGTATGGGGTGGAAGAAAGGACTGCTGCATGAGATACACGCTGTCCACAATTGAAAGGAGAGAGAACATCTTTTCAGCTAGTGTCATTCAAACCTTCCTTTCTGCCTCAGTCCTGTTCTTGCTTGGTTTTGATCTCGTTCGTGACCATAGGCTGCACTTCAGAGAGATGCACTGAGACCTCCATTAAAATTCTCTCACCCTGCTCTCTGCATAAGGAAAAGGTGATGACAGGGAAGTGTTGTGTGTGCATGTGTGTGTGTATTTGCTTCAGCTGACTGTGCCAGGTCTGTTCCACTGCAATCCCTTAGTTCAAATGCATTAATTGCATCCCTTCTCCCTTGCAGGCCTAGCCATAATACCTCCTTATATCCCTTTCTCTTACTATAGGAAATCTACTCCGCATACAAAAACATCATGCAGGGTACATAAATGATTTGCCTACATACATAGACATTGAGATTTCTTAACTCAGCCAGTCTATCTTGTGTTTATTTGGGTTTATAAATCCACCTTCATATTGTTTTCTTTCTGTTCTCTTTGTTTGATCTCCTTGCCCAGCTGACAGCCCACATCAGACAGAGAATAATAACCCTACAATTGGGCACACGAACAAGTGCGCACGCACACGAACACACACACACACACATATGCACACACAAAATACACCCACTCTTTCTCCTCTCACCCCTACCACACACAAAAATATGTGCAGACCTCCCCCACTGCCTGCAAGCTCTTTCACCCTGGCTGAAGGTACAATATTTGTGTGTGTCCGTGTGCAGAACTCCATCAGTCTCCAGTGGGGGCTGTTTTCTGGCTGTAGGAGGCAGGATCTCTCTCTCTCCCCCACACTTAAAGCTCATTGATTCTCTCTCCCACCTCCAGCCTGCGTTTATTAACGTGCCCCATCACCGCCAAATCGCTCCTCATCTGTGCTGGCGCAGCTCGTGCAATTAGCCGCCCGCTGCCTTGGGGCCGGGGTGAGCGAGCGTGTAATACTGATGCCCTTCTCACACCGTAATGACACAGACTGGACACAGAGGTATGAGGTGGAGGCCATGAGAGCTAGCAAGGGTTCCACTTGGTTTATTGGGCAAGATTTTTTTTTTCTAGTCAGGTGCTGCTGAAAAGGAACTGGGGTTGACATCAGCCTCGTTACCTCAGAGATTCAGGGGAGCAGGGGGTGTGGGGTTGATGCATGTTCGCTAATGAGCTGTGACGGATTGATCTCGTCGAAGATTCTAGAAAAGGGAGAGAAATGAGACAATACAGTCTGTTCATGCCGAAGACACGGGAGTGTGTGTATGTGTGGGTGGGCGTGTGTGTGTGTGTGTGCAAAATAGGGCAGTGGTGAAGAGCATGAGCTGAACAGGATAGGTCTGAAGCTCCTAGGGAGGGATGTGCTATGGGACGTACCCGTTATTTTTAGGGGGTGACTCAGAGTATGTGTTTACGGCACATTCACCAAACCTTCCTTCTCCCATACCTTACCTCTCGACAAAGGATTCAAACATTTTCACCTTTCATCTCGTCATTAATATCCTTCTGACGCACACAATGAGTACTGTGTAACAAATGTGCTCCTCTCAGCTGGAACAGAAAAGCACAAAAAGCATGTGGGCTACGTCCAAAATGAATAACCTACTAGAAGTCAAAATACGTACCACGATCCCTCTGAGGTTATATTATTTAAGTACGTGTGCAAATTCGGTGCCTTGAACTCACCACCACGAACATCTATATGCCACACATAGCTCTTGGTTGCCTTCAGAAGCTCGACTGCGGTCATCTCGCCTCTTCGTTTTATACGGCGCTTATTTTTGGCTGCTTACGTCATCACCCGGGAGTGTGTGAGCGCGCGAATCACTGCCGCCGTCTGACAGAACGCCTCAGGGTGCTAGCGAGTTAGCTGAGGTGTTTCTTTCGTCGCGCTGCCGTTTTCGTCTCTGTCAGAATAACTATCGCGCTTACGTCGCTTTCAAACTCCTAAGTAGGCGAGGTGGGTCGATTTTTGTGACCTGAGGGCGACATTAACAGCGGCATCAGGGCGTCTGCTTTGCCGCTTCCGCCTGCCTCGACCAGAGATAAACAAGCGTACTCAGGACCGAGGGAGGGGGAGGTAACCATGGCAACCGGCGAGATCATTTTTTTTTTTTTGAGCTGCCTGTCCTCGAGGCGGCACAATAACAGGTTTCAAGGCCAATGTCACCCACTCCCTTATTCTCAAAGAAAGCCAGGACAACAAATAATACTAACACCATTCAAATTAAACGCATTCTGTACATATAAGTGATGACACCTGAAATGATGATGAAGAATATCTGTTTTTGTCAATACACTTTGCATTCACTGTGAAGGATTTCTATTTAGACGTTTTCAGTTAATTATGTTAAAAATATTAATAAAAAACATAGTATCAAGGTCTTGGATTGCTCGGCTTTTGGGTTCTCTTTTGGCACAATCGATCTCTGGAACAAAAATGTAAACAGTTTAGAGGTTAAGTCTAAAGGACCTGTCTGGTTGATAGTCTGACCAGCCATCTAATGGTCAGACATCAGAAACATCAAAGAGCACTCCATCCTCATCAGCAGGAAAATTGAGAAGCAAAATATATAGGAGAGAAGATAAGGGTAGAAGCAGGACATGGAAAAAGGGGAAGATTTGAGTAAAACACAAAAGAAATGAGGTACATGTATAGAGGGAGCATGATTGTGAATTCAAGGCGGGTAGTGTACAACCTGCAAGCCTTATCAATGCATCTGCCGTCCATCCAGCCGAGCGGCACGCTCTCATCTCCGCTGTGATCACGCACTATCTGTCCTATTCCTCTCTTTCTGTAATGTCTGGAGTGAGAAGGGAGAGAGAGGATGACAGGGTGCACATCGCTAATACAGCAGGCAGCTCTGAGGGAGGCCAAGTCAGAGGCGAGGTAATAAAGCAGTGCACTGCTTTTCCAATGCAGAATCCATATATGCGCCTCTGAACCCTAACCATGATGAACGCCAGCACAACAGGATCACTCTCATTAAAACACACCAACGTTAACGCTACCATTATTAGCCTGCTTGAGTCACCCGTTCACATGTTTTTTTTTTTTTTTGTTTTTTTTTTTACTGCCTCCCACAATATAGCTTTAGTTGCTTTAAAGGGATGCTGGCACAGGACGAGCATAAGTGTCCTATTTAGGATCCAGTCTAATGTGTTTGTCATGGATGGGGGTTCATATCCACTGATTCTAATTAGCATCAGCGCAGAACCACCCTCTTTTCTCCTGCACTGACAGCCGATCCAGAAGTTAGCAGGCGGGGGTGTTTATTGACATCTTCGCTCATGTTATGTTGCTAGAAACTGACACGTTGCCAGGTGTGAGGAGTGCAGTAGGAGCAGCAGTGGGGATCAGTAATTAACCTCCATCCGAAAGAAAGGGAACACAAAGG